>CM059587.1:106377500-107577500 GCA_030407085.1 Trichopria drosophilae
AATCCAAAAATTGCGATACGTGGAAATATCACAGCTGAATATACTTAATGGTACCATTAAATTATAACCTTGAACATAACCTTGAAGATTTTTCCAAGATTAAGATTTTTTCGGTAAATTGGGAACCCCTGTTATTTTTTTTGTGGATTCGAAAAGAATACACCATTTTACGACCTGATACGAAGACCAAGAGGTTGGTCAAGGTTATTTCAATTATTTTTTACTACTCGACTTGATCTCGAAAGATCCTTCACAGTACCATGAACTACAAAACGATTTATTGTTCTGCTAATTAGTCTTTTTAGAAATAGGTTCTACACCGAACGTGTTCATCATGAATACAATGTGAGCTCTTGAGCAATAAATAGTTTCTTTTCCTCTTTCAAAATAAATATTATTTATAATATAAAATTTATATTAGTTCGTTGCCCTATGTAAAAAAAATGTTTAGTTCATTATGTTATTAAGCAATGATTAACAGAGCAACTATGAATTAAAATGATCTCAGTTTAATTTGCACTAAATTACATTTAAGGATGTTCCTGAAGTTGCAGAATTTGAAGAAGAACAAAGTAAATGCTGATGCTAATTTCTAGAATCGGCTCGGTTCTCATATTCGGATGTTATTGTGGTTTTTTTCCGAATCCATAAAATGGAGTACCTATTAGAAAAAATAACCTTGAACTTGAAATAATGTTCAAGGTCGTGTTCACGGGTCAAATTCATTGACACCATTAAATAACAAGTGAAAATCCTAAAACTTGAGTATGAAATAGTTTCTTTACAGGGACTGTTGAATCACCCTGTAAATATGTTTTATTCTCTTTGTAAATTATTTGATTCTGCAGGAAAGCCCGAATCGTAGTTGTCAACCTGTGAAAAATATTAGATGGAAACTAGCCAATATCTAAATTCCAAATTGTAAATAAATATTGCGGACAATACAAAATGTAAATGTTCATTCTATTTATTCAGAGAAAGAAGAAGTGGTTTTCATCTTAATGTTTTTAACATAGGGGAGACGTGGGTGAAGCGGAGTGACTAATTAACAAATATATGACGATCATACTTTCCTTTCTATTTTTCAATTTTGTAACATATATTCAATAGTTTATTAACTCACATCACCCAGTAATTAATGTGTTTTTTACAACCGGCTTATACGTTTTTATACTGTAGAACTTTTCTGCATAAATTTATTTAATTTTGAAATAATTTATTATCTAGGAATGTATATGATAAGAAGATATTTTAGTAGAATAATGTATAGTTTATTATTTCACATTTTGAGATGTGTAATTTTATATCGGACACCGTAATTCGTAGCGGAATAAAATTTGAGAATGTACGTGAATTATAATAACCATATTTTTTACAAATATTATTTATTCATATAATATTGATCAATCGACGTAAAATAATATAAACAAAAAAAAAATAATGTGATCCGTATAAATGTAAACATATTAAGATAAAAAAATCCGCTATAAATCGTTTGTAGTTACTATCGTATACTACAGCAGTAATTTATAAAAAAATAGGTAATGTTCGTTGACTATTTAAGAATAGAATATAATTCAATTCGATCGGAGTGATCTGTGAAACCTAAATAAGTCCTCCGCATCACTACATCGCCCCTATTACTTTAGCAGCTCATAAACATTTTCAAACATCGGTTTATCATCCATACAAACGACTAGAACCATTTTCTAGGACAAATATTCCGGAAACTTGAAATTACACACCAGCTCACCCAAAAACCTTTGTCATTACGGACATTCGCTTTCGTTCATGACAAAATTTGCATTTCTCTCCGGGTAAAGGGAGCATTCAGATATTTAGATTTTCATATAATCGACTATATATATTTCACTAAAACGCAAAGATTACTTTGATCACTTATGTAAAACAGGTATTCCAAAATGACACCGGAGCACAAACATCCTCTTTGCAGCTACTTTTTCGTGTGGGAACCCTTTTCGATGCGATATTACATGTATTCATATACTGCTTTGCTGGGGAACAACTTGCTAAGAATGTAGGTATTAACCAAATGTACATTCATAAGCGCAGTGTGCCGATATGTTTATTAAAAACTTAACATATCCATTAATAATCATCAGCAATTACAAAAGAGCATACCTCCCTATTCCATACTAAATATAGAAAACGAAATTCATAAACTTATTACAGTTACTCAGTTGAACAGGAAGGGGGATTTTCGGAGTCGCTGATTAAGAATCTGACATCAAATTAGACTTCAAAACCCCCCAGAGTGAAATTATTATTGCTTTTAATTACTGACATCAGCACGTGAACATCGTGCCTTATGTTAATCAGATTATATCTAATTAACTTAGTGTTTAAATGCAATAAATTCTTATTTTGGTTAAAATAAATACTGAAATACACATATAAATGAACATGGTTTTTAATGTTACATACATATCTGCTATCAGCCAAAACCGCCGTTCCCGGAAGATTGTATGAAATATAATAAATTATTAATTCATGATAATACGTTTTTTTATTTCAGAGTGAAAATTTAGCTCTATGTATGTACAGCTGTAAGTGGTATTTGTTTCCACGGGAAATTCGTACTGACATATTGCTCATTATACAACGTTCGAATGATCCCATCAGAATCACTGCGGGAAAATTTCTCTTCCTTTCTTTCGGGTCCTTCACCAAGGTAAAAGACATAGTAAACGACATATTTAAAATAACAACCTCACACTTTTAGGAGCAATAATGAAGATAAACAATATGTAATTTCTATAATTTGATAATGATTTAAATTTTATTAACCTTAAGACTGCCGGAAATCCTATATATAGGCTTTAGAGGAATATCAGTATTTTTTTGTGAGATACAATATTTCGGGTATTCCGGGGTTCTTGGGTTCCGCTGATCGCGAATCTGGGGAACAATTTTGTAAATGTTGGCTACTTTTACAAATGACAAAAATCATCGTGGCTATTATATGGCTAAAGTGACAATGTATACATTTTTCTAAATATACCAAAATGTATCTATATATATGCAGATAATTGTATAGTTTTTCTAATTTAGTAAACAGTAGACAAAGGTCAGTAGTTGATAGTAAAGCAAAGTAGTTGATTAGTTTATATGACTATTATGGCCGGCGAGGGGAACCGTTTTGCAACGATGGTTGCAAATAAAGTTACTTCGACACAACCACGAAAAGACTGAATCGACTGGAAGAGTCGATTTTGAGTTCGAACATTTGTGGGGGCTGCTACTACTGCAAAACAATAGGAATAAAGGTTAAAGGTTAAAATAAAATTCAAATGGAAAGTAAACAATTATATTTATTCAGTATTGTTTTTGAAGGATAAATATAAAGAAAGGATTGGAAGAAATTGAGGGATGCGAATAGGTTGAATCAAATATTTTTACCTGTAATGAAGAGTATTTTACAGGCTTAACAAAGTACAGAATAGAAATTCTTGATAGGAAACAAAACTGAAGAAAAAAACGACACCTTAAAACTTTCTCGTATACTGGAAACAGAAAGACGAAACAGATTGCTGTTAGAAAGTTTAAAGAAATTTACTAATCAATATTTTGAATAAACTATAAATATCTTAATCCAGTAAATTAATTAAAGATTTGATAATAACAATTTTAAATATCAAATTTAATAAACACAATTAAGTAATATTAATACACACTGTATATTTCGAGAACTGACTACAGTAGTGTCCCGGTATAATTGGGTCTCGCTATATTTACGTCCCAGTATATTTGCCCCCGGTTCCGGCTCGTTAGATTTACCTGTCGCCGCTCCCTTTTTCCTAAATATACCAGGACTCTACTGTATTATTAAATTACTCCCTCTTTTTTTAAAAACGGCGAACAACATTAAAGGAGATTATAATTTTAAAGTACAAAATTCATCATTGTTTTGCTGGAAATAATTAGTCGTGTGACTTACACGTCAGTCCGCATAGTATGTTTTATAACAGAAATGTTTGAATTACATATTGGATCTACAGATTGGATTTCAATATTGTTATTGGAATCGTGTATTTCAATATATTTTGAAACAATACTGAATAAAATCAATTGTCATACAAAGTACGGCCACTGTTATAATATTACACATGTTCTTAATGAAATAAATGTATTTATAGTATTTTAGAAAGCTTTCGGATAAGCACTATGTATAAGCAAAGAAATATACAAAAAATGAGTGCAAAAATGAAAAGATACAAAGTACATTACCAACATATAGCAGGTTAAATCCAAACAAATTCTAAATGAGCCGTTTGAAATATTTTTCAGTAATAACTTTCACAACTTTTCAGGAATTTCTCATCCTGTTTTAATTTCTGTTTCAGATTTTAAACACTTCCGCTGGATACATATCAATGATAATTGCTGTGAGCACTGATTAACAGGATGCATCTAGAATAAAACGAATTTGTGACAAATTTTTACTAGAATGTAAAATGTACATTGTATACAAACATTGCCTTTATCCATATTGTAACAAGATAAAAACAAATGTACGGGAAATATATTTAAATTATTCAGTTAAATAAATACAATTAAAATAATTACATTTATAACAGAGCTTAAACATGCATAAATCAAAATGGTTGTAGAATTATCATCTCATATACAGGGTGTACGAAAAGTCCCGGGACGGTTGAATAACTTTCGAAAGAATAAAAATTTCAAAAATCGCCGAAACACGTGATTCGATTTTTCAAACAAGCTATCTTTTGAGGGGGGGTTTCGGCCCCCCAACCTCAAGGGGGGCGGGGGGCACGAGGGGGGCCAAAAATCTTAAATGGCAACATGGTTTGAGTGGGGGCTCATTTGAAAGGTATTTTCGAGATGAAATCAGATCACTGGTCATAGAGGGCGCTGCGATCATTTTTCGCAGATATTTTTGACTTTTTCAGATCTTAGACGTACTAACGTTTGAAAAAATGAAAATTTCGAAGTCGCCGAATCGTGTAATTCAATATTCTTAAAAAACTTAAAAAACTTAAAAAACTTAAAATCGTGTAAAACAATATTCTTAAACGGGTGTCAACCCGTTTCTGAACGTTACATTGAAAAGCTCTTTTACTTGTATCTCTCCGAAAAATGATCGCAGCGCCCTCTATGACCAGTGATCTGAATTCGTCTCGAAAATACCTTTCAAATGAGCCCCCACTCAAACCATGTTGCCATTTAAGATTTTTGGCCCCTCTCGTGCCCCCCGCCCCCCTTGAGGTTGGGGGGCCGAAACCCCCTCTCAAAAGATTGCTTGTTTGAAAAATCGAATCACGTATTTCGGCGATTTTTGAAATTTTTATTCTTTCGAAAGTTATTCAACCGTCCCGGGACTTTTCGTACACCCTGTATAATTACCATTCTTGAACTTGATCATCATCATCAACAAACTTAAGATTCGAAAACATCAATTCATAAACATTTTATGGGCGGATGAAGGATTACTCCTTTACTGCTCTGAAAGCTGCGGATTTTAGTTGGTCCAAAATTCTAAAAAAATAAGTTAGTGTAGTTCATGTTCGCTATGAAAATCGCGGAGTTTATATATTCCTTTATGAATAAGTTCCTTTTTAAAAAAATCGCTGAAAATAATTGTTTCCAGTCTTGAGAACTGGGTTAAAAAATCGAAGAACGAATTCTTCGTTTGAAAAATACAAACCCGGTGGCTGACCGGAAAAAAGAGAGCGAGGAATTCGCTTCCCGACCTTCGTTGTAAGTCTTGCGGAAACCCGACACTACTGGGGACGTGACAGTGACCTTACTAGCGGGAGTCCTCCTGGTTGACTCCGTCGTGGTCGCCACCACCTACCGGCGAACTTGAAGAACTACCCTGGCAACGCTTGCCGAATTTCACCGATAAGAGCTCTTGTCGCCGGGAGGTTAATGTACAGTTTTAGACAATTTGATAGGTTCTTAAAATTCAATTTATTTTTATTTGCCTTATAGTCCGTTGGCCGAGTGCTAGGTCCGTCTTGTCCGAAGTCGGAGGCGAGAAGGAGTAAAATCTTTTTTTGCTTTTTAGAGTATCTTTATTTGCCTTTCTAATCAATACATATTCTGGGGAAAAAAGTGTTTAAAAAACCCTTTAGTGTGACTAAGGAATAAAATCGCGATTACGACCTACTTTTATACTGGCAGGCAGCGCAACGCCGCGCCAATAGAAAAAGCGAGCGTTCCGATTGGTGGGAAAGAGGATTCATCGTAAATAAGAGCGGTTATAGAATAGGTTTTCACATCAAACACAACGTTACGACTATTTCAGTTGATCAGGGTCCAGATTCAGAAATGCAACCCCGTTTTTTCAGCAATGTCAATACAACATCTATTGAAGATTCCATGTCCCCTTGTGAATTGAGCAATGAAGCCACACGGAGAAAATGTTCATGGAAATTTTACCATCTCAAATCGTGATTTTGGGACTGACTTGCAGTATGAGAAAAATTGCCATTTTTTCTAATAAAAATGACAATAAAATCTAGTCATTTGTACCTGGAAAATAGACAATTTTTTCCATTCTACAAATCTGTCCCAATATTACCATCTGAAATTACCATATGAAAAGTTTTTAAGAAAAATGTTCTCCCCGTAACAATGGATTATGAGAACAGAATATCGAGTGTCAAGGAAGAAGAACCGGTTAAGCGCTCGAAGCCAGTAATAACAGACAGGAGTCAGACAAATAAAATCGACTTCGAAAAATCAAACTGAGAAAAATACCGCCATATAGAGAATTTCAAACAGAACAATGTTTACATTTAACATTTTTTAATTCGACTTCAACATTTTGAAGAAATTATTAAAAAGTGAAAAATTTCACCGGCCGCTAATTCGCAACTTTTGAATTATATATCACGATAATCTCGTGAACTATAGAACGAAACGACTTGAAATTTTAACTACTCATACAATATATTAATAAGAAAACGAGTAAAAAGTTAAAAAATTTTAACTTCGTTTTGTTTTTAATACAAGCATATTTAAACACGTTGCAACGTTTTTTATGACTATTTATTTTCAAACGCTTGGGAGTCGAGCGAAGTTTTCGAAAATAAAAAACTGAAAGTATGACATTGTAGAGAAGGAGTTGAAGAAGTTTCCTGCGCTAACAGAATTTGGAAAATTTTCTACAGTTAAAAACTACGAACGTTAAAGTAGCGCTAGAATTTTCGACAGCAAGCGCTTTTGTTTCTCCGTACAGCTCGCTGCGTACCCGGTGCCGTGTTAAGCATTTTCAAAACTTCGATGCTGATGACAGGCAAGTCGAAGTATTAATAAATAATACTTGTAAAACACTTACTTCATGCACTTGTATTGTAATAGATTTATTCGATGTTTACATGTACGACTATTACATGTTCACTATGTTTTACTAATAATTACTGCCTGTATTATTATGATTGTATATATATAATATATACACATATAATTCGTACATATAATCTATAAGACATCTCTTAGATATATCGAAATAGTATATATGTGCAAACGAACTATAGTTTGATTTTGTAATTTTCTACTGCTTTATATTAATCGTCCGCTGTATTTCCATATAAATGATAAGAATTTATTAAAATAATAAAAAAGTTGAATTCATAATATATATATATAGGATCAGGTTTTTATGGTACTGATCAGGTAATAAGGACGGAAAATGTATCCCTAATTTTTAAGTATAATATTTTACGTTACAAAAATATGTGAACAGATTATATATTTCAAATAAAAAAATAATCAATATAAAGATAATATTTATATCTTACTTTCCAGATTTTAAATACTTCCGTTGGGTACATATCCATGGTAATTGCAGTTCACTCCGAATAAATTTGCACCTATTGTAGAATGTGATCAACGGTGCTACAGCCATATCTTATATATAAATATAAATAATGTATTGTAAAAAAATATTATAGATTGTATAAATATAAAGTTATACAAAAAGATGACGTTACATAAAATTATATTTTCCAAGAATTGATTTGTGAATTCCAAATTATTGCATTATTATTGTCATACTAGTACAACATTTCGCAAACTTTAGTATTAAAAAATCTTTAGAAATATATTACGCATTTAATACTTATTATTTGAAAGTAATTACAAAATAATAAACTCCGAAATGATCGAAATAACGCTGTTAAAAAATTGTTACAGAGTTAGACTTACAACTCTTCTCTCAAATAATCTAGTAGCCTCATTAGGTACAGAAATTACTAAGAATATTCAAGATAACTGTTTATTTATCAACAAATTTAAAACCAAAAATAAACTAGGCAAATAATTGATAAGAACTGAAATAATTTTAGTCTCTTAGTATACGGTTTCAACCCTACAATATTTCTTATCAACCTGGTGTGTTGTCAATGTATATGCTCTTCATGAAATGAACATGATTTTACATAAAAGAAAAAGATCTGAAATAAGAAGAAACAACTCCAACTATACTCTTGATAATTATGCATCGACTTCATTAGAACGAATAGAATATTGATAATGGTTAAAGTACGAATCGCTATGCCTATCGATTTTTATTGAAAGGCATTTCGCCTTTGTCATAAGACATTTCTGCCTCCTTCAACATTTGTAGTCAGTCTGTATTTTTACGTTGTGACGGCTGCAGTCTCAATGCTTTTATAACGGGATGCATAAAATATATAGTTAGTACTCTGAAATTTACTAATTTCTTTTTATTATTATTTGATGTTAAAATTAAGATTATTCTAGATTTCGACTGGGCAATAGGCATGAACCGTAGCGGTTTAGTCGCGTTTGGTATTTGGCCCGGAATAGTAGGTGGGAAGCAAAATAAGGATTTTCGTCCCCTATGGATGACGGTGATAATGATGGCAGGAATTTTTTGTCCACAAATGTACGCAATGAGTCGCATCATTAATGACTTACCTCTTGTTCTGGATAATATTATGACGAGCTCTTCGATAACGCTTTGTTTTATGAAAATACTCATTTTTTGGAAGAACGAACATGGTAATTTATTCAATTACAACATTTAAAATATTAACCTTTTTAGCAAATTTTTAAAGCTTATAATTTCAAACACATATAACCTTCCATTTTTACTCCATCTTTATAAGATTTTTTTTTTTAATTTTATGTACACCTTGGGACTTCTTGAAAACTACGAAGTCGTAAGATGCTAATCGTGAATTACCTATGCAATATTATTAAAATACTTCACAATCAACTAAAGAAAAAGAATACAGTCGCTTATTGGCATTATTTTATTCAGTGATTATTATTCGTGATATCTGAAAACTTCATAATATAAAACTCACTTGTAATAGCACAATGTGATTAAGGTCCAATTATCCGTTAGGTCGAACTTTTATTTTTCCTCATACTGGGTTGTAAAATCGTATTTTATTTCTTCGAAAATTATAGGGATAAGATTTCGAGTTTTAATTTGTTAGCATAAATTTGAATTTAAACCCCAACTGGAACGTTGATCAACAAAACTGTATTTTACTCACTTGTACTAAAACAAACTAGTCACTTATTGTATTACATTATCTAATACCAATTTTATATAGAAATAAAAAGTAACTGCAGTCAATTCCTGAAGCAATATTATTTTTTATACAATATTTCTAAGATTTATTGTTATTGCCGTTACAATCAAGGACAAAAATAAATGGCTATTTGAAGTATAGAACTGCATGCAATAGTGAAGACGAAAATTTCCACGTAAAAACACAAAAAAATAAACCTTGTTATCTATATAAATTTTATATTTATTGATGTTAGTTAAGGCAATATTTCAATGATTTTGAATGCAGAACTGCAATCAGTAGTGGAGTCCATGGAAGCTGATTGGAACCAACCCAGGATTGATTATGAACAAAAAATCATGATGAGAGAAGGAAGACGTGGACGATCATTGACCATCTTCTGTTATATTCTCATGACAGTGGCCATGTGTGGCCTCAACGTTTTTCCTTTTTTCGGTCTGACCTTTCGAAATTTCTCAAATCTGACAGATTTTGAAGGCTTTTTGTTTCCCGTACAATCGTATTATCCTTACGAATTCACAAACTGGCCAAAATACGGAATTACATATTTAATGCAGACGATGTGTTGCTTGTATTTCGGCTATGGTTTCGCTGTAATCGACTCATTTTTCGCAGTATTAATATTTCATATGTGCGGGCAACTCGAGATATTTGGAATGCGACTTCAAAATTTTTCCTTAAGCCAATGGGATAGGTCAGTAGTCGGGAAAAATATGAATAATGTTTATCGAAAGTGGCTAAAGGATGTTATTGACACACAGGTACATTACACTTGGTGAGTCGTTATTTCAATACTTACACGAAAAAAAAAGACTTTACTGTCCCAACAAAAACGCAGTTAGGTTTATTATCTTGTTTGTAAGCCTTCACGGCGTATTTGTTGGGACAATCCAAGCGTTTTTTTCGGTGTATGAGCACATATTTCTAATTTACTATCAAATTATTTTGTTATCGTGTATATAAATAAGTAAGATTTTTATTCTTTATTTTTTCTGTACGTCTGAAGTTAATGCTTTTTATCCCACCTCACAAATATTCTGTATATTTCTTACAATTATTCAATATTGATATTTATAAAAGAAATTTTGTTTTCACATATTTAACGGCTGTTAAGGGTTGTCAGCAAGATTGAAAATACCTACAACATGATCTGTTTCTTGCAATTAATTTTTATTTCTGTAATAATTGGCTGCATAGGAATACAAGTACTGAATGTAGGTTTAACAATATTATTTAAATATATTTAATATAAAATAGCTCTACATACTACGGAATATTCTATTATAAACCATTTTTTAGTAAGAAAAGTAAACTTTTTTCCGAAACCTAAACGAGAATATAATTCCGATAATTTTAAACAATAAACTATTTACTTATCCACGTTAAATATAACAAGGATATAATATATATATATATATATATATATTGCACGTCTTATACAATGTTTCGTAATATGTACGTTTATAATATAGGATATATGAATATAAAATGAAAATCATTTCCTTTTTGCTCTAATTGTACTCAATACCGATAAGCACACTTTACGAAAAAAATAATTAATTCAGAATTCTTGAATACTCGCTATTATGATTGATGTGGCTGGAAAATTTATTTCTCTGAAAAGTTTGACCAGTATAATTTATAAATAACCATATTTGCAATTATAAATATTAGAATTAATAAATATTCATCGCAATAGAGAGGATTCTCGCAATGAATACTTAATGAATGCCAGAATCCTTTCGATATTAAGAGTTCTTTATATAAGTACTTTGCACATTATTCACAATCGAAATTCGTTCATAAAGTCATTGTCAAGAATTCTTTTAACATTTTTAGAAAAAATAACCTTGAACTTGAAATAATTTTCAAGGTCGTGTTCACAGGTGAAATTCAATGACATCATTAAATAGCAAGCCTAAAACTTGAGTATGAATTAGTTTCTTTACAGGGGCTGTTGAATCACCCTGTACATGTGTTTTATTCTCTTTGTAAATTATTTGACTCTGCAGGAAAGCCCGAATCGTAGTTGTCAACCTGTGAAAAATATTAGATGGAAACTAGCCAATATCTAAATTCCAAATTGTAAATAAATATTGCGGACATATTATAATCCCACATGTAAATGTTCATTCTATTTATTCAGAGAAAGAAGAAATGGTTTTCATCTTATTGTTTTTAACATAGGGGATACGTGGGTGAAGCGGAGTGACTAATTAACAAATATATGACGATCCTACTTCTTCGCTATTTTCCAATTTTGTAACTACAATATTTTGTTAACTCACATCACACAGTAATTAATGTGTTTCCTTCAACCAGCTTATATGTTTTTAAACTGTCAGAACTATTCTGCATAAATTTATTTAATTTTGAAATAATTTATTATCTAGGGATGTATGTGATAATAAGATATTTTAATACAGTAATGTATAGTTTATTATTTCACATTTTGAGATACGTAATTTTGTATCGGACACCTTAATTCGTGGCGGAATGAAATTTGAGAATAAACGTGAATTGTAATAACCACATTCTTTACAAATATTATTTATAGCTATAAATAGTTTGTAGTTACTATGGTATACTACGACAGTAATTTATACAAAAAATAGGTAATATTCGTTACCTATTTTAGACTAGAATGTAATTCAAAATTTGATCAGAGTGATCTGTGAAAACTAAATAAGTCCTCCGCAGCACTACATCGCCCCGATTACATTAGCAGCTCATAAACATTTTCAAACATCGGCTTATCATCCATACAAACGACTAGAGCCATTTTCTAGGACAAATATTCCGGAAACTTGAAATTACACACCAGCTCACCTTTGTCATTACGGACATTCGCTTTCGTTCATGACAAAATTTGCATTTCTCTCCGGGTAAAGGGAGCATTCAGATATTTAGATTTTCATAAAATCGACTATATATATTTCACTAAAACGCAAAGATTACTTTGATCACTTCTGTAAAACAGGTATTCCAAAATGACACCGGAGCACAAACATCCTATTTGCAGCTACTTTTTTGTGTGGGAACCCTTTTCGATGCGATATTACATGCATTCATATACTGCTTTGCTGGGGAACAAATTGCTAAGAATGTAGGTATTAACCAGTAATGTACATTTATAAGTGCAGTGTGCCGATATGTTTATTAAAAACTTAACATATCCATTAATAATCATCAGCAATTACAAAAGAGCATACCTCCCTATTCCATACTAAATATAGAAAACGAAATTCATAAACTTATTACAGTTACTTAGTCGAACAGGAAGGGGCATTTTCGGAGTCGCTGATTAAGAATCTGACATCAAATTAGACTCCAGAAACCCCCCATAGGGAAATTATTATTGAGTTTAATTACAGACATAAGCACGAGAGCATCGTGCCTTATGTTGTTCAGATTATATCTAATTATCTTAGTGTTGAAATTCAATAAATTCTGATTTCGGTTAAAATAAATACTAAAATACACGTATGAAATATAATAAATTATTAATTCATGATAATGTGTTTTTTTTATTTCAGAGTGAAAATTTAGCACTACGTATGTACAGCTGTAAGTGGTATTTGTTTCCACGGGAAATTCGTTCTGACATATTGCTCATTATACAACGTTCGAATGATCCCATCAGAATCACTGCGGGAAAATTTCTCTTCCTTTCATTCAGGTCCTTCACCAAGGTAAAAGACATAGTAAACGACATATTTAAAATAACAACCTCACACTTTCAGAAGCAATAATGAAGATAAACAATATGTAATTTCTATCATTTGATAATGGTTTAAATTTTATTAACCTTAAGACTGCCGGAAATCCTACATATATATATATATATATAGGCTTTAGAGGAATATCAGTATTTATTTGTGATTTATCGAGTGAATAAATATACTAGGACTCTACTGTACTAGCAAATTATATGCTTTTTTTTAAAAACGGTGAAAAACATTAAAGGAGAATATAATTTTAAAGTGCAAAATTCATAATTGTTTTGCTGGAAATTAATCGTGTAACTTACAAGTCCGTGCGTATAGTATGTTTTATACAAAAATATTTGAATTACATATTAGACCTGCAGATTGGAATTTCAATTGTTATTGGAATCGTGTATTTTGATATATTTGGAAACAATACTGAATAAAATCCAGGCGGACAAGCACTGGACTACGAAGTCGCAGGTCGTGAGTTCGACCCCCGTCCGGGGAACAATTTTCCGATTTCGTTTTCAAGCAATAGCTCGTTGTCGGTAAGACGAGTCACGTTGTTTGTTTACGTTTCGAAAATATTGTTTATCTGTCTGAAATCGACTCATGTCCGCTGCTGTACTTGATGTAGGTTTCTGCAGTTCCTACATTTCATACACAAATGTGAAGTATGGCGCCATCTTTTTAAGTCGATCTGCAGCTCTTGCAAATATTACACTTCAATATGTATAAAAAAAAGTCTGTAAAAGAGCGATTCCGCCCGTTAAATAATAAACATAAAAAAAATCAATTAACATACAAGGTATTTCAGTGTTATAATGCACATGTTCGTAATGAAATAAATGTATGTATAGTATTTTAGAAAGCTTTCGGATAAGTAATATGCATAAGCAATGAAATGTACAAAAATTTGGTTAAAAGATGAAAAGATACAAAGTACATTACCAACAATTAGCTGGTTAAATCCAAACAAATTCTAAATCAGTCGTTTGATATAATTTAGTCTGTAATAACTTTCACAACTTTTCAGGAATTTCTCATCCTCTGTTTGAATTTCTGTTTCAGATTTTAAACACTTCCGCTGGATACATATCAATGATAATTGCTGTGAGTACTGATTAACAGGATGCATCTAGAATAAAACGACTTTGTAACAAATTTTTACTAAAATGTAAAATATACATTGTATACAAATACTGCCTTTTTCCATATTGTAACAAGATAAAAGCAAATGTACGGGAAATATCTTTAAATTATTCAATTAAATTAATACAATTAATTACATTTATAGAAGAGCTTAAACATGCATAAATCGAAATGGTTGTAGAATTATCATCTTATATATAATTACTATCCTCGAAATGTCAACAAACTCAAGAATCGAAAATATCAATTCATAAACGCAACGTTACGACTATTCCAGTAGATCAGGGCCCTGATTCAGAAATGCAACTCCGTTTTTTCAGCGTATGAATACGACTACTCAAGATTCCATATCCCCTTGTGAATTGTACCATGAAACCATATGGAGATGTTCATGTTCATGGAAATTTTACCATTTCAAATCGTGATTTTGGGACTCACTTGCGGTGTGAGAAAAATTGCCATTTTTTCTAATAAAAATGACTATAAAATCTAGTCGTTTTTATCAGGAAAACAGAGAATTTTCTCCATTCTACAAACCTGTCCCAAAATTACCGTCTGAAAAGTTTAAAAAAAAATGTTCTCCCCGAAACAATGGATTATGAGAACGGAATTATAAAAAGGAATTATAGGACACCACTCGACTGCAGTAGATGAAACTAAATTTTGGATGGGTATATTTTTTTAGTGGAAATTTTATCATGGGAACTACAATACGGTCACCATTTTTTTTTGTACTACGTGGACACTGTATTGTATGACAATGTCTACAATTATAAGGACGTTTCAGCCCAGTTATAAACTAATAAATAAATAAATGGATAAATAAATAATGCACGGTAATCTCAGTGCAAGTTAGTAAATTTTAGTTGAAGCGCAAGTTGATTTTGTTTGTAACTGAAGTCAACATATATTATGCATACGAAATTCAAAGACAAACATTGAAATACAATATTTCCTGAACTAATATTTTTTAAAGTTAAGTTTTGTAAATTTCAGTATGCACTTCGGCTTCGCCTCGATTCCTATGCTCACATTTTGCTCCTCAAAAATACAAAATACAAGCATCGACAATAAACTGCAGAATCATGAAGTATTTCATGAACTTGGAGCAACTCTGTTCATCGTAATGAAAAATATAGAATTTGATAAGTTCAATGAAACCAAGAATAATTTGAAAATAACTACAGATATTACAGGAGAATTGTCTAAAAATCAAATGCACCCGAAAACGATTATTGTTATAATTGGAAAACGTCCTCATTTACAAAATCACTTTTATTGTATGGGTGGAAATTGAAAATGTTGGATATGGCGAATTGGCTAAAAATGCAGACGAAAAAGATTTATTCATTACTATAACCCGTTCGAACAATGCTTTCATAAACTTCGATATATCTCTGGCAAAGAATTCTTCCCTGCTAAAATGCAAAATATGCAAGGACTACGGTTCTCTCAGGCGTTATTCAGTAACAGCCATTTCGAATGAAATCGTATTGGAACACTTCAATTAACCCCGTACGACCAAAAATCGAAAAGTATTGCAGTATTTGAACTTCAGTTTAAATTTACAGGATCCATATTTAACGGAGACAGCGGTTGAAGAAGGTGGCGAATGGTGAATTTAATTTTGCCATTTCCAACTTTGGTGTTGTAGCAATTCCTTCTATAATAGGTAGTTTAATGTTGTCATCAATCACTTTTTGCGCATTCATTCCGTATATACCAGAAAATAATACCGACATCTTCAATTCCTCTATGTCCACTATCATAATTGTTTCTCTCATCACGTTGATTCTATTTGCTACAACCTACTTATTTCAAATTGAGCACACGAACGCCATTAAAAATTTCTGCAAGGATCGGCTTTATCTGTATATGGATTTTAACTTACACCTCTATAACAAATTTTTATTCTGATTTAGTTCATATGAGTTGCACGGTATCCTTAATACTCGTTCGTTTACTAACAGCTTTCAGTTATATATTATAAAATGATACCGATATTTGGGGGTCCAATCATATTTAGGTCGAAGTGGCTTCGATAGATATATTACAACAATACGGCGTTTTACAATGTATGAAAATTGAAACTGATTTACACTTACGACCTATGGCCTGAGTCGAAGTAAAATTGAAAATGAGCATTTTCAAAACTTCGACGCCGACGACTGGCTAGCCGAAGTATTAACCCTCCTGATCACGAGTTTTTCTCGTCGACATTTGATAAAAAAAAACTATGGGGTAAGTTTTATGCCCGAGGTGACCAAATTCAATACTTCGTCCATACCCTTAGAAGGTCTGGGTCGAGGTAATATAAAAATCGAATTGATACCATCGACGATTTAAAAAAATCTGGCCTTGACATTTACGACGGCATTCTGTAGATGGCAGACGTGAGACTAACACCTCTATTTCCTACTATTCGGCATGATTCAAAGTGTTTCAATTATACGTCGTTATTAATAGAAAATGTATCTTGCATAATTGAAAATTTCTTGGCGGTAGAGCTTATGTATTTACATGACGTAAATATTGGATAAAAAAGTACATTGTCAAAGAACCCAAACTTCAAAACATGTGGAATCTTGTTTTCGAGAATTGATCACCGTATATGGAAAAATTTGACAAACTATTTTAAGGAGTTATCTTTATCCTTCAAAGAAGAGGAATATCAGGAAGCTTTACCAGCCTAATCATTTACGTAGGATAGGTACTAAAAAGGGTATTTTAGAAGATAATTATACAATGAGGGCAGCTTTCTTTAATTTGATGGTTGGATATTCTATGTCGTTTGCAATATTCATATTTGAAATTATTATTCATAATGTCAATAAACTTAAATCACGCTGGATTTCTGTTTTGTCTGTGGAGTATAATATGGACGAGAACCATGAATCATGTATCATAAATTAAATTAAATGACTTTTAGCCCTAAAGTAGTTGTTGCTGCGAATCAAATTTGAAGTGTTAACTACTTTTTTTAGTAAAACTACTCAACTTCATTTGATAACAGGGAAAATTTTGCTTATCGTAAAAGACGCCAGGCCCATTAAAGTAGGCTTGATATCTTTAAGACAAGGAAATATAAATTTGAAATATACCAGGCCAAGTAAAAATATTTGTGTTTAAAATTTCAAGGACTATAGAAAAACGGTTTCCTGATTACATGATAAAATACTATGGTAAAGTAATTTGGTAAGCAGCGATTTAAGCAAGTTAATATCACAGTGGATTGCATCATTTTTAAATAACATGTAATTTACTTATTTTTTCTTTAATAACGTATGACTATAATATAGTAAAGATAAAAAACAAATTTTGTTTCTGAATCATGGATTAAAAAAATTCCAGAGAATCAAATTTTGTTATGATTATGTAATTAAACATTCAATATTCGATCCTCCATACTAAATCTACCATTTTGAATATTGAAAATTCAAAGTCATATTCGAAATTAACGACCCCTAAAACACTTGCGTAATAAATATCAATTGCGTTTCAAGTTAAACAGGTGGCTTGTTTACATAGTTTACAAAGCAGTTTTTGTCATAAGTAAGATAAGTTGATTAAATTGATTTTTAAACATTTATTTATTTACTTAATTTAAATGAATCCTATTCTTTTAATCACGAATCTTTTTTATAATTTGATAATGTAATGTAAAATTTAATAAAAATACCCTGTGGTATAATTTCCAATTAGTTCCGTAACTGTTTAAAAAAATTTATTTGTAGAAATGATTGATATGAATTTATTAAAAATGTAGACACATAATATAAAATTTAAAAATTGGTAGAAATAAGTAGAAATATAACATTTTTTGATAAACAATAAACTGAAATTAACCTATTTTTTGTTGGATTAGACTATAAGAGGTTAAAACGTTTAATAACGGACATTTCGAATTTCAATTATATAAAAATAAAATAAATATACATACGTATATTCTGAAAACTTCATAAGTGTCAAAGCCAAATGAGTCAATTAAATATAAACAATCTCATTTGCAAGGCGCCCAAAGGAATTACTTTCTTTTGATTCATGCTCCTCTTTCCGTTAATGTCTTTTCGAAACTTATCTGTTTTTGTAAAAGTCGGAATTGTCATTAGTTAGCAATGAATTTAATTATAATTGCAATGAGTTGACATTTTAAACAAGAATTGCCGTTTGACATGTTTCCATCAGCATAACAAAATTAAATGGATTAAAAACGAAATTCAAGACTTGACAAATGAAAAAGTAAGTACTAAATTTCCTATATTGACACAAATTAAACTATTTGAAAAATTATTTCTGTAGCTGTGTATTAATCGTAAATAAATAACTGAACAAAAGCTGTATTTAATAATGTATTAATGTTCTATTGTGTAAATTAAGATTTCAATCATAATTAAATTTCGTCATACAGAACGCAATGATCATGAATGTAATTGTTTATAATAAAAAAATAGAGGACATGCCTCGTTAATAAAATTGTATTACACACATATCTATACATACTAAATTATTTACCCGCTTGCATGTAGATGCTCATTCGCGAATACTTAAATCGTAAACAGTTAAGGGTACAGAAACGTTCAAAATTAAGAGTGTACACAAAAATGTAATAAGTCAATATTATTCAATATGTACAATGTCTAACCCAAATATGAAAGGAAATTTTACAATATTCGAGCAAATTAGGGTAAAAGTACCTATTTCGAATGTATATGTTTTTGAAAAATAAAAATTCGTAGGTTTAAACTTAATATAATTATTTCTCAGAAATCGGTATCAATTTATACTACCTAATTTTTTAAGTTTGCTAATTGTAATATTTTCGGGTTTAAAAATATCTTTAAAATAGCTCTGTTGAAAAAATAGAATCTGATTTTTCAGACCCTTTTCTATCCTAATCTACTCAATAACCTTTCAATTAAAAATGTCGGAATTCATGTTATTTTGAATCTTATTAACGGTCTTCTAAAAATTACTAAAAAAATTGAGAATTATTGTTTAATTAATTAAAGAAGTGGCTATGAGTGTTTATCTTTAATAAATTAAGTTAACATGGGATACAAAAAAAAAACACAAGTCACACTAACAAAAATTCTATAATTTTCTAATACACTCCCAAACTCTAATTTCATGACCAAAAATTGTGAATAATTCTCTCATACTCATAAGTACTCTAATTTTTATCCGAATTGAATCTTTTTTTTTAATTTTAAACCTGACAAAATTTACTTTCCGGCTGTCCATGTATTATTTTGAATAAGTGAAAACATACGAGACTGCATTTGAAAGTATTGACTATTTTACGTTTTCAAAACTTTGACAATATTTTTTCAATTTTATTTCGTCCTGGAACATTTTTTCTAATTAATGTTTTGAACATAAAATGGATTTCGTGTCGGAATTGGTTTTACTGCACAAAATTGGATTAAAAACGTTTTCAAATTTCGAAAAACACAAAGATTTTGAATATTGATTTGTAATGGTTAAAGTCCTCTTATCGATGTATAAAATGAATGGCGACATACTCAATCCGTAATGTAGACATTTATTTACAACAATTAGTTAAATTACTTTTTTTAATATTATTTTTTTATTTTTACTAATTTCAGTAGTATTTTTTTCATTACATAAAATTGTTATAAAACAATTTAAATCATTAAATTTGTTCACAAATCAGGAAATGGGATGCAATCTGTGCATATATCAAAAACCTATCAGTTACTACATAACTGATTCAGTAACGAAGATGTCAGGAAAAGAAAAAGCTCTTGTCGTGAATACGTGGAAAATTTTAAGAAAAGATCAAGTTGGCAGTGGTGTAGCCATATTTCATACGTAAGTAAAAAAAAATACTTATTTTTTAAAGATGTACTCGGGTTTAATAGTTTTTTATCGCAGATTATTCGAACGACATCCAGAGTATCAACGATTTTTTGCACCATTTAAAAACATTCCCTTAAAGAATCTTCCGGAGAACAAACGTTTCCAAGCTCACTGTGTAAGTGTGATACACACTTTCAATAACATAATCGACTCACTTGAAGACCGAGAACTTTTAGAATGCACTTTGACGATCATAGGAGATCGTCATAGAAACAGAGGCCAGACAAGAGAAAATTTTCAGGTAAAGTAATGTGTATCTTTTTAAAATTTGTGAAAAATGTTGTCTAAACATTGCAGATAATTCCGCATAAAAAAATTGCAAAAAAAATCATTTTTTGATCGACTACTTCATAAAGCTGAATGAACTTCTACCTGACTACTCATTACTACCCAAAATTTTCTTTCCATAATATTAGAAAAAAATGTTATATTGAAATTTAACCTTTGTAAAATAATTGCAAAATGTTGAACTAGTATTTCATCATATACGGAGAGATTTTTATTTACCAAACTTGCAAAAACATTTTCAATATAACGTACAAATATTTTTCGGGTTTTTTTCATCCGACTTCTGTACTTTTTGCTATTGTACGTTGTAAAATGTACAAACTTCAATAGCAAAAAGTACAAAAGCCGCGCCATTTTTTTTCTATGTGTAACAATAACTTTTTTCTATCGTCTACTATTTTGACAAAGTACATAAACTCGCATGCGGAATCGTACTTTTAAATTTCTAATAAAGTTTACAAGATTCTTTAAAACGATCTTCTCTTTAATTACATTGTTTGTGTTTTTAAAGTATTGCATATGAATTATAAAAATGGTTACTTCTTTTGCAGAATATGAAGATGGTCATGATAGAAATCATATGTGAAAAAGTGGGCCCAAAATATACATCAGAGACTGCAGTAGCTTGGTCGAAGGCGTTAGACTACATATTTACATCCGTCTACAAAGGAATGTTAATATAATGTCGTGAAGACCTACGATATCATATCCGCAGACTGACTTTTATTCCACGGACAAGATGAGAATCTCCAATTATTTATTTACAACACTTTTTATACATTCGAATTTTTTTTAATCGTGCAATCGGCAGCTTCTTATTTATTTTATATTTATTCGGGAAGGGTACATTAAAAAAATGTATGTAACGGTATGTCGCTCCACGAAATCTGAAGTAATGAAATGTGAGTAAAAATTCATCCACTATTTTTATGATTTCATAAATTATTTGCAAACTATTATTAATTACTTAGGGTATATTGCTATTCGAATTAATAAATTTGGTACTTCATTTTGCGAAATATTATTCTTACTAATTTAATCAGTAATTTTACACTAATAATTTATAAAATTTGTACTAATAATTAAAAGGATTTCACGCATATCGCACTCAGGGGTGAATTTTTACAACCTTTTTAATAATTCAATTTTCGAGAGCATTCCTTATATTTTACTATTTTTGTAATTCTTTAGCTGTATGGAATCGGGGCCAATACAGTATTACAACAATTTTGTATTTTTGCTACTTTCTTATATTAACATTAAGCAATATATGACAACTAATAGTTCCGCTTCTATAATAACAAAAAAACACAGAATGAAAATGAGTTATCTTAAATACAATAGTTCATGCATACTTCTAAATGTTAAGCAACATACTTGTAAATCATATTTGGGGAGCGCATGTAGAGCTTTTTTTTGTAATTTTGAAACTGCCTAATTTGAATTTATGTACACATTTTTTTTTATTTATTCAACTACTTTATAATGTCATTGTATACCCATATGAAATAAACAAGCAATAAAGAAAATAATATAGTCTTGACCATTTGGGTGATCATATTGCAATGGTGCCCTTATATACGACCTTCCGAATGATGGTCAAGGTAATTTCAAGGACGAGTCTTGATCGATCATATAACCTTCTGGACATTTCCAACATAAAATGTCGGAGGTTCCATTGGACGGTCATTCGGAAGGTCAAATATAAACCGCCATCGAACTATCCGAATAAAATCCTATCTTTTATAGAAGTAATGTGTCTCTGTGACCTGTATCTTCCAAATAAATCAACGGACCCAAAACTTTTGAAATACTCTACATAACCTAATTGTCTCGAAATTCAAAAAAGAAAAATATTCCACGCCCGCAATCATTTAGAAGGAAAGGATTCACATTGAATCTCTAGATGGGTTCGATATGTGGAAATTTTCAGTCAAGATCTTAGCTGATTTCTCATTTTAATAATTATAGAATTTTTACACTAGTTCTCATGTGTCTGATCTCAAATACTGTAAAATTCATTTTTCATTGCGGAATTTTGATAGATTTCAGCGGAGTTCTCACCTGATTTTTCATGTGAGTTCTCACGTTCTCACGTGAAACCTCATGTGAGATCTCTCTGTACATTCTCAGCACGCAGAGAATTTTCAGTAGGGAACGCGGAGAAAAATGACTCCGCTGGTTTAGCTGATTCATGTCAGCTAAAAATTTCGGCTGGAATTGCCGAAAATATATGCAATTTTAGCTGTTTTGATTCCGCTAATGTAGCCATAACCCTACTCAATTCGCACTTAGCTCTAAATTTCCGCTACATTAGCAGATGGTTACACGACTTAATATCCGCGGACAAAATATCCGCGACGAAATATCCGCGACAAAATATCCACGCGACAAAATATCCGCGGACAAAATATCCGCAGACAAAATATCCGCGCGACAAAAAATCCTCAGACAAATATAAGTATGTGAACCGCGTAGTTCCAGGACATTGTATATATCTTTTGATTAGTCCCGTAACTATCATTTTTTCAGATGGATATATATATATATATATATATATATATATATAAAATTGCCGTCCCTCCATTTCGCGGACCTTCTTTAGTCATACAAGACTTTACTACTATAGTTTAAATGAGGTTTTGCGTTAAAGAATATGAGACCCCCCGAAAAACTATCCTAACCTAACTAACCCTACTTTCTGCCTAGAACCCATTACAGGTTCCAGACCCATACATTTTTTATCGCGGATATTCTGTCCACGTATATGTTGTTGCACGGATATTTTGTCGCACGGATATTTTGTCGTGCGGATATTTTGTCGCGCAGATATTTTATCCGCGGATATTTTGTCGCGGATATTTTGTCCACGGATATTAAATCGTGTCACCTTAGCGGATTTGTTCCGTTAAATTTGCGGACTTTTTCTGTAAATTTAGCTGAAATTATCGGCTATCCCTAACGGAATTCCAACAGCTGTCACTATAGGATAAAATTGTTAGAATCTGCGGATTTTTCGGCTGATTTTGCTGATTATTTTTCTCCGTGAATGAACCTCTTGAATATCCTAAAGTGTTCCGGAATTAGCTCATTCTCCATCTCGCAAAATTAATAAAATTCACATACTGCTAAGTAACATAACGACAAACGAACGTGAATAAAAATCGTATTCGGAGAGAATCAAAATAGCAGAAAATTAACCCTTACACGATCAACTTTTTTATCCCAATTGAGGGAGGATACTCTTAGATCTATTGAAGTGAACTGGTTTCTAAAGATATTAAAGTGCTTTAAAAACTCAAACATGGATATTACTGCGTTTTCGTGTTCACTTCATGCATTGATTTTTTAGCATTCTCTGGTTATAAGAATTTTATAACACAGAAGCTAATTTTTTTAAATTCAAATAATGGAATTTCTAATCAAAAACATGCCTCTAAACAAGTTGTTCTATATTAAAAATACATTCTTATTGATGTAAACTAAAATGTTTTGAAACATACAAACCCTTTAAAAAAATAAATTGTTAAATTCAAATTAAGGTTTTTTAAACATATTTTTAACTTATTTTTAATTTAATTTAAAGAAAGTAGGAAAAACAAACAATTTTTAAAATTTAAATATACATTTTCTATGAGTGTAGCTTATCGTTTATCAAATTTCCTTCGTATTATGTCTGTTTCCGCGTATAATTTTCATGTACTGTCATTGGTTCATGAATTTACTAATTAGATTAGGCTTGTGACTTTTATTATTTGAAACATGCAGTAGCGAAACTATTCCAATACCAAAGGTATCACATAACCGACACAATTTGACAATCTGCAAAGTAAGTAATGATAATTTGATTTTTATTCATTTACGTTTAATTAATTACGTTAAATAATTAAATAATAAACAAAACTTATTTAAGTATCAATGCAAGATGTTTAGTATATTTGCTTAAATCTTAATATAATATAAACTTGTAATGTATCATAGAAACATATTTTGCAAGATGTCACTTAGATGTATATAGCAATAAAATCTTGATTAAAATTAACTAATCTATAAATAAATAATCAATCTGGTGGACACAGATTCAGCCTGGAATTATTTTATTGGTTTTTTAAAAATAATTCAACATAATTTTTTGTTTTCAGGTTTTATTTGCAAGCTACTTTTTTATCCAACTGACTGACAAAAGTCGACCAAATCAATAGTAAGGTATTTCTTATATTACAAATTTATATCAATCTTAATACAGATTATTTTCAAATAATTATTAAATTTAACATTCACATTTAATTTCTTCAAATAACTTGTAATGTGTCATGTATACAAACAAGATGATATCGGAACACTACTAAATCATATGTAACGTACATTTATGCAAGACATAAATATAATTTAGCACAAAAACAATGACTACAACTTTTATCTTGTTTGGTTTTTGTTTTGGACATTTTTTGTAAATTAATTTCTTTTAATAATGAAAAAGATAAAACTGTACATAGTAGAACTGTTCTATTTTATTTCAATTTTCATTGCACGGTAGAATGAAAAGTATCTAATACATTCAATACATACACAACAAAATGTCAACAAACTATGAATAATAATAATAATTATTATCAATACTCACTCAATTCGTTCAATGAAAAATAATTTATTGATCGAATAAACTTTTATTCTACATCAAATTTTTAATATTAAAATATTTTAGTAGAATAATTGTGTACAGAAAAATTATTCTTAATTAATAATACAATTTTTGCTCATTTTTTATATTTCTTATTAATTAATTTCGTAAATATTAGCAATGTCAACCCTTTTTCATCTGGAACACTGTCATTTTAATATTAAACTGCACTATCAGCTGATAATCAGTCCTGCATTGTTAAAATGTTATATTTTTTAGTATATTTCTATTCACTTACTATTCTTTTATTGTTGGAAATTCAATTATTAAATGAAACGTGTACTTTCCAAAGAGTGCAGTACAATATCTATTAAAAAATAAATTATTAAACTTAGTAACATATGCACCAGATAACTATATGTAAATAGTTCCACGGATTCAATACTAATTTAACTCGAAGTCATTAAATTATTAAAAAAAAATACGAATTATATTATCTGAGAAATGACTAGGAAGTATATTATACCGGAAAACATAGCAATTAGATAATACATAAAAAACAAAATTAATTTTTAATTATTTTTATTGTTCATGTCCATTACCCGCAATATATTTTTTATCAATCTAACAGAAAATGGGATCGTTTCTAAGCCAAATCACTCCAAAACCAATCAGCTATTATGTAGCTGATTCAGTTAGTGGTCTATCCGGAAAAGAAAAAAAGATTATAGAAAGAACCTGGGCGATTGTAAAACAGGACCAAGTGGCCAGTGGAGTGGCAATTTTATACAGGTAAGTTTAACAATCTACTTATTTCATTTTTTATTTTAATGGAGCCTTCATGTATCAGGTTATTGAAAAAACATCCCGAATACCAACAACATTTTCAAGGATTCAAGGAGGTTCCCCTTGACAGCTTACCAAACAACAAACGTTTCCAGGCACATTGTACCAATGTTATTCATGCACTGAATAATGTTATAGATTGTTTACAAACAAATGATAAAGAGCTGTTAGAATGTATCTTGATGGGCTTAGGAGAAAGGCACAAGAATAGAGGATTTAAAAAAGAACACTTTGAAGTGAGTTTTTCAGTGCTATTAAAAATTTTATTCGCAATCATTTTTTGACAATTTAGATACCTCTAATAGTTAATATTCTCTTCCATCATAAAATTCACTTTAATTATTAATTGCAGTTTCAATCAATTTTAACTATTTTATTGCACGTCAAGAAAAATATCAAGTTTCCTAAATTGTAAATGTAAAAATACCCTAATATAATGAATGAGCATTCAGTGTAAATTAGATCAAAAAATTTGTTTTTCACTTAATTGTTGGTTTTTTAGAATCTGAAAGAAGTCATGGTCGACGTTGTCAGTCAGAAACTTGGTTCAAGATTTACCCCAGAAGTAGCCGATGCCTGGTCAAAAACAATCGAGTATGCATTTGCTTGCATATACAAAGGATTGTTAGAGTAATTTGTGACTTAAAAAATGAAGTAGATTTTATCATATCGACATAAATCTCAGGATTAGCCATTGTAAACAAAATTTTGTCCGATGTAATCTCGTCCATATACTAAAAAATATCTGTATATCAATACTATTACGTTACACAAGCTTTTATTAAGTGGATAAAAAAGACAAAATATTCGAAAAGTTTTAGAAATTGTAAATAACCGACAAGTTTGAATCGTGCAATAGATTAGAAGTATTCTCATTTTACTGTTTATTTGTCAATTGTATATTTTAAATTATATGACGAGGTCTACATCAGCTGTTTACAAAAGTTTCATGTTAATTTAATTTGTCGAAGTAATTGTGTCGGTTTTTAAATACTGTCCTATTTAAATGTTTCGTTTACAAATATGTTGTACAAAATTAACGATCCACGTGTGTACAATATAAACAACTTCCAGTGCATCGAATAGAATTCGAAATATTAGAATGCAATTGTTTTTATTGTTCTAAGGACGTGAGATATTTCAAGACTTTTCGGGTCTGATTCTTGGCAAAATCTGGACTCGTATATTCTTGAAAATACGAAAAGTGTCGTGTATATAATTGGTTTTAGACGAAACTTCGATGATTTAATGTGATACTTCAATTTATCATCTTTACAGTATTACACGTGTTTTTTTTAAATAGCGGATCATGAAAAATTAGTACTTTTTGTAAGTATTTTTATATTTAATAAACGGCATATGGCACTGGATAACAGTATTAATTATTTCTTTTTACAGATCTCCTATATAAGCACAAAAATTGTATTCTCAAAACCTACGTATACTCGTACAACAATTGTTTCAAATTAACTTTACCACAGTAGACTAGAATTCAAGACCCGTCAACAGGTCAACACCCCCAAAAATAATAAGAGACACTCCGGTGTCGTTTACCGACCTTCGTGTTTCAACTACACTCTCTAGTAAATTAGAAATTCTTTTCTTGTCTATAATCATATGTGTTGTTAAATCCTGTATGGCGAAAGTGTGGAGAAGTCTTGAAATATGCATAACTTTCTACTAGAAGTACTCGTGCGTGATTGATTTTTTATCCCTAACTTGTTCGACTGCATTGGGAGCTTTCAGGATTTCTTACCAGTCTAGATTCAGCCATCAAATACAACATTGGAATCATAATCAGTCTTCGCAACTTTATTCTTAGACTTAATACTCGTAGTTCTTAGATATAAGTGATTTTAACTTTTTTAATCGTTCAAACCTGTTCTTTATAGATATACAAGTAAATAATTTTTAAAAATATAAGGACGATTAAACTTTTAAAAGTTTTAAATTTTCAGTATATAATAAAATATTTATATAGAAATAATTATTTACATATAAAAGTACAACTTGATCTGTTAAAATGTACGGTATGTTCATTATAACTTTGTATTAAATGTAATTTTTTAAAAAATGTTTAATTGTTCAGAAATATGATTCTGCAGATTTCGAATGGGCTCTAAAAATAAGTCGAAGCGGTTTGCAATTTTTCGGCGTTTGGCCAGGAATTAGCGCAGAAGAAATACGCGATAGAAGTAATCTACGACTTATATCGATATTAGTGATTGTACTTTTTGGTGCATTTTTGCCACAGATGTATGCCATGTATCGAGTCGTTCCTGAGCTACCGCTTGTAATTGACAACTTAATGACAAGTCTGGGAACCATGACATCAATGTCGAAATTAATCCTTTTTTCGAGAAAGCAGAATGGTAATACTTACTTTAGATATGATGTTCTGACGAATTATCTTCGTTGTAGCACAACATAAGCACATCATTTTCAATTTTATTATGATGTAAAGAGTTATCGTCGTAAAAGAAGTTCAATAAGAGTTGCAACGCTTACCATGGCGTGTAAAGCCTACGGGGAATAAAGTGGATCGTTTAGATTCGTAATCAAAAGGATATTCAAATCTAGTGTAACAAATTTTCAAAAATAATTGAAACAAACACCTTTTATATAACAGAAGCAACACATTTGGTTATGCAGATACAGGCAAAAATTTGTTATTATCACACAGTGAAAAACACCAGCCAAGAAAACACTATTCTTCTTATGAAAAATGATGTTACATAGCAATAATCACTATTTTATCGTTTAATAATAGTAGCTCCAACTATACTTAGTACTATACTGTTAGTTAGGGATTACTATATTGTTATAGAAGCTGACAACGAATCTGAAATCCAAACAATCCTATCACAAAGAGGGTTTTACATACCCTTAATCCTTTAAAGAACAAACCTGGACAATTTGCGCATGGATTTTAGTATCGTTTTATTCACATAAAACATTCTTTTTTAAATAAATACATCCATTTCCGACCAGTTTAAGGTCGCTCTTTGATATGGTATTAGTCAAACGAAGAATCAATAAATTTTCGAGGTACAATTTTTGTTAGAATGTAGTTTTCACTCAGATATCGGTTTCTGACCACCTTCTATCCTATGAGAAAAGATCCCGATTGTTTTACTTCAAAAATATACATTTACATATTTTGATTTTGTTTTTTAAATGACACCGGTGCGCCGAATTTTATCGAAAATGGAAAATTTTATGGTTTCATAGGTTTCTATATAGGTCATACGTATAATTTATTTAATATTAAAAATGTTTCATTGATGTTTGTGGTAACAACATTAAGTGTAGTTGTAGATGTTCAAGATTACGACATATATTCACTGAAAGTAAGAGTGCATGCGTTCAATTACGTGTTTTATTGCAGAATAAGAAGGAATTGTAATATATCACTTACCATTTTCTATATTTTTAGACATTTCTGAATATGATCATACAAAATCAGATTTTCAATATCCAAAATTACGGATCCATGATGGAGACTCCATGATAGTGAACTAATTTGTTGTAGGTGGAACAAAAATTCCCCATTTTCAAGAAAATTTGGCGCCCCATTTGAAAATCAAAATATGTCAATATATATTTTTAATGTAATATAATCTGGAACACATTTCTGTTCAAATAGAAGATGATCAGAAACCGGTATCATAGGGAAAATCGCATTCTAAAAAATATTATATCTCAAAAATCGGGGTTTTGCTCAGTATTATACAAAAATAATGTGTAAAACTCATTTTTTTTAATTTGACCACCACCATTCGAAACAGCGATCATATCGAATATTCTTATCAAATAATCGGAAAGGTATAGGACTATTTAAAAAAAATGTTTGAACAAATAAACCGATACTAAAATGCATACGCAAATTGTGTATGTTTGGTCGTGAAAGGATAAAACCAAATCCTATTTAATTGCGAAATTATAAAATACTAATATGAGATGAATGCTCATGAAGGAATGGATTTTCAGTTGGTCATCCGAGATTCTACCTGATATGACATTCGTTCTAGTTTCGGTATTATTTGTTCAAATGTATTGATTCAGATAATATAGATACACATTCCAGCAAAGAAAACGGGTACCATTTCGAATGCGACTCACTACACCACTATTTATATAGCAATTTTCTAAAATAATTTCAGATGATGTAACACCTTCTCACTCGCTTAATCCAAAAATAGTTGTGTTGTAAATATTTTTAATCAAAATAATCAATTTTTAAACAAGAGCATCATGTAATAGTATATAATTTATTAATATTTTCAGAAGTAAGTAGTATTTTGGTATCGATTTCGCATGACTGGAGGAATTCGAAGATTGAATATGAACGCCAAATAATGGTAAAAGAAGCTCAACGTGGACGTTTTCTGACTATCTGCGGTTACGTATTGATGGTTGTCAGTGTCAGTGGTTTTTTGATATTTCCTCTCTTTGGCATGAGCTTCCGTATTATTTCCAATATAACTGACCATGAAAACTTATTGCCATTGCAATCATTTTATCCGTTCAGCATCACAAATAAAGCATACTACTTCTTAACTTATGTCAGTCAAGTTGTCGCCATGTCGTATTTCTGTTTTTGTTTTACAATAATCGACATGTTTTTCGGAGTCCTTGTATTCCATACATGTGGCCAGCTTCAAATTCTGGGCTTAAGAATGCAAAGTTTTTATATTGGTGCATACGATGAAGACAGTATCTCAACATATTATCGACATTATCGAAATTGGATTAGAGACGTGGTCGCCTGTCACGTACATCATATTTGGTGAGAGACTTTAAAAATATAATTCTTTAATAAATGAATATGAAATAATACAGAAAGAAATAAGTAAATTTAAAATAGGTGAACTGTTTTGAAAACTTATTAATTAAACATAACTAAATTTTATAAATTTTATTATGACAATTATTTTTATGATCCGAAAACTGCTTTTGGAAAATAACTACCTTATCGGCGGAGCACTTAGAACCCCCTTCAAATGCAATACTAAAAAATAGATCCCTGTAACTTGTAATATTAAGAGGAAATGCGTATCTCCGATTAGATTCTCTAACTAATTTCGGGTCGCTTATTTTGATGCTCATCTTACCAATACGACCATTAACGTTGACGATGAACGGAAATTTATCTAGTGAAATTAATAAAATAAAATAATTATAATTCTTAAGGATTGTAGGCAAGATTGAAAAAACGTATAACTTGTTAATTCTCGTGCAATTGGTTTCTCTGTCTGTAGAAATTTGCTGCGTTGGGATGCAAGTATTAAATGTAAGTATTCCTTGTAATATTACCTTTTATTAAAATTTATATATAATATTGATGGAAGCCGGATATAAACATAAAATTTATTGTAAAATAATCTATATCGATAAGAAATAGGTCTGTCTAAAAGATATCAACAGCATTCAACAAATGGTTCTTGTTCTGTTGATATCTTACTTTTTTATTAGATACGTATCTTTTGCTTTTATTGTCTGGAATCATAAAAGGTAGAGGAGCCAAGAGAAAAAAAGGGACTCCATTTGCTATGGCGCTTCATAATTCTACACATTCAACTTTAGTGACATGAACTTACTAGAAGCTAAAAAAAATTAATTATATTTGTACAAAACTGGTGTTGCGACATAGAATCATTCAATTTTGTAGACAAAAGACAAATGAGTATTTTGTTCCTTATAGGGTGTCTAGTAGAACCGTATCTGTATGGAATAACAGCCCATCTCTGTGTATTTTCTATTTAGTCACTTTAACCCCTTAAAAACCTTAATTATGTTATATGAAAAAGAATACTGATGCCAATCAATTAACGTATAATCTTTAATGTGAAAATAATCTTAACTACACAGAGAGAAAGGAAATAGTTAACGGAACCTTTTTGTAATAGTAAAACGCGTAAATCCAAAAACTTGTTGCATTAACTATTTCCATGGTAAACGGTACAATAAAATTATTCCATTTACTATTTTCCGATTGTTAAATCGTTCGTACATAACCTCAAATATCAACTCTAACCTTACATATAGTTAATTCTACTACTTAAGAGGTTAAAATAGATTGTACTATTTTTTCGTGGTTCCATTAACACTTTTTTCACTCTGTGTATCCGAAAGCTTCAAAAATATTGTCGAAAATAAAAACAAAACCAAACGGAAATAACCTGGATGTTAATATTCTAGTATTTTTTTAATTACATCAGCAAATCAAGAGAGTCTCGTTAATTTATAGCTGTCAAATTTTTAAAAACAATTTTAGAAACTGTGGAATGTTAATGTATTTGAATGCCGCTATTTCTTCAATATTATACATGATAATTTATTAATTTAAAGTTGCATCTAAACTTTGGTTCTTATTCAATATTACCATTTAATCTAGAAGACATTTATAATTATAATAGCAACTGATGGTAATTGTATTATTTAAACATTTCAAGAATTATTTATTCATTTCGAACCCGTACAGCGGGCTTTTTTAAAAATGTTAAAAATGTTCAAATCGTTAATTTATTATGTTAAATATATAAAAAATATAAAGAAACCGAAAATGTGTGAAAAGTCTAGGTAAAATAACGGGGAAGTTGAAAGAACATTCGGTAGACACCAGGGTACAAACCTGACAGCGGTTAAAAATTGTTCAGAATATGTTGAAATATTGAAATAATGCAATTTACCATCAGTTAGTGTAGTAGCAGGGACCGTTCGTAGCCTTTTCTAGGTCCCCTTATGCAATAAGGTATTTCCGACGTATTTTGGGCCGCTGAATCCGAATTTCGAGGGTGGATTGCTCTCCGAGTGGGCCGAAATTGTTTATAACAATTTTTTTAAACAATTAAGCAATTTTAAATTTTTTGGTCCAAAAAAAAATTTTTTTTATTTTTTGGGCCATTCTAAACAAAAAAGGTCTTTAGTAACGTTTGCGTACGATGGCGCATTCTCGAGATAAAAATTCCCGAAATAAAAAAAAAATCGATTTTTGCAGTATTCACTATACCACACTGCCACATCGACACATGTAATTTTTTTTTTATCTATCTATGCTTAAACTCTTCTTCTGACCTTATATTTCAATCAGAAAGTTAGTTTTAATCATTCATTTTAAACCTTCGCCATTTATTGAAGTTTTACTAACGCTGTTTTTTGTCTGTAAATATACGCACATCTAGTATTGGCACGCACGACATGTTTCAAGTCGCCGGATCCACCTCGTTATTTTTTACGTATTTTGCGTCACTGAATCCGAATTTTTAGGGTGGAAAGCTCTCCGGATGGTCCGTCATTGTTTATAACAATTTGTTTAAACAATTAAATATAATTTTTTTACTTTTCGCTTCCTAAAAAATTTTTTTATATTCTTCGGGCAATTCTGACCAAAAAAGGTTCTATGTAACTTTTGCGCACGATGGCGCAATTCCGAGATAAAAATTCTCGAAATAAAAAAAAATGCGATTTTTGCAGTGTTCGGCACACAACACATCGACACATGTAATTTCTGTTGTTATCCACCTAGGCTTAAATTATTCTTGTAACCTTATATTTTAAGCAGAAAATCGTTTTAATCAATCATTTTAAACCTTCGCCATTTATTTGAGTTTTACTAGTGCTGCTTTTTTTGTAAACATGCCCACATCCAGTATTGTCCCACGGCACGTTTTAAATTCCTGGATTTATCCAGGTATTTTTTTACGTATTTCGGACCGCGGAATTACAGTTTAAAATGAATGATTAAAACTAACTTTCTGCTTGAAATATAAGGTCAGAAGAAGAGTTTAAGCATAGGTAGATCAAACAAAAATTACATGTGTCGATGTGGCAGTGTGCTGAATACTGCAAAAATCGAATTTTTTTTTATTTCGGGAATTTTTATCTCGAGAATGCGCCATCGTACGCAAAAGTTACTACAGACCTTTTTTGTTTAGAATGGCCCAAAAAATAAAAAAAAATTTTTTTTGGACCAAAAAATTTAAAATTGCTTAATTGTTTTAAAAAATTGTTATAAACAATTTCGGCACACTCGGAGAGCAATCCACCCTCGAAATTCGGATTCAGCGGCCCAAAATACGTCGGAAACACCTTATTGCATAAGGGGACCTATAAAAGGCTACGAAACGGTCCCTGCTCCTACACTAAGTTGCTATTACGGGTCACAATCCCGCAAATTGGAAGTTTTTAATGAACATAACTACGCTATTTTCCTGTCAAATTTATTACTTAGATTTATTAGACGATATAAACATGCAATTTTTACCCAATTTTTGATATAGGTGTTTACAGACGAAGTGGCCAACGATTCATCATTTCTACAGATATTGTTTCGTTCAGGGACGCTATTCAATGTAATGTTGCATATGTTTATCTATTGCCTTGCTGGAGAAAATCTGACGTATCATGTAAGTGTATTCCAAAACAGTCCTACTCTAGGAAAATAGTAATAAAATCGCTATACAGTCATAGTCGTTAGGCGTTTACTTGAAAATATATTATATCTGATGTTATAATCTTATATCTTCAATTTGAAACAGTAAAATTCACCAAAACTTGATAACTATTCAAGAAAAGCATTCCCAGGTAGAAATTTATTAAGGCGTTGTTTCAAATTGCGAGACTTATTATCTTAATTATACATCAAGATCTGTAAAATACAATAACAAATAAATATTTAATTAACTTTACAGAGCGAACAACTTTTTTACAGTATATACTCCAGCCACTGGTATACTTTACCAAAAGCAAGTCAATCTTATATACTACCGATAATGAATCGCACTAAATACCCCTTGAAGGTCTCTGCTGGAAAATTTGTGTTTCTATCGTTTCAGACTTTTACCAATGTAAGTTCGCAATGCTCCATTAAATAATAAATTATACACAACCAATGCAACAAATTACTATTAAATCAATACTCAAAATTGAGCTGCATAGAAAAGAGACGGGTAGATTTTGAATGTAGAGGAAAATGTAAACGTATAGTAAAATGAAAAAACCCAACAGCGAGGTAGAAGAAAAATAGACAGCAGAAAAAGTGCAATGTAGGAAATCGATAAGACGAAAAAATCGGTGAAGATAACAAAAAAAACTATACAAAAAGAAAGAACACGAAAAAAGATATGCCAAACAATTAACGCCAAACTGTAACAAAAATAAAATATGTTAAAAGAACTGACAAAGATATATTAACTAAAAAGAAAATTAACGCTTATTATTTTGCTAACCATGAAATACATTATTCAAAAATTTATATAAAATGAATTTGTTTTGCTGCCCAAAATGTTCTTATTCTATTTTTACAATTTTTCTACAGGTTGCTTTTTATTAATGGATTTTAAAACATTTTTATTGTCAAAACTACCCGGCTCTTCCATATGTTAAATTAAACGATAATATTTTTCATTTGCAGCTAATATATTTTTCTTCCTTGCAGATTCTAAAAACATCTGCTGGTTATGTGTCCGTTATCCTTGCAGTTAACTCAAAGTGATTCTAAATGCGAAACAACATTGCTTACAACTTATTTATGCATTTGTCTTTAATTGGTCTCCTCTATTACAATGATTTACAATATAATCAATGTCATTAATGTCAGTTATAACATTTGTGTACATTTTCATTTGATGAATAAATTAATTTATTTTTATTTGCCTGTTAATAATACATTTACTTACTCGTAGAGGGGTTTAACTGTTAAACAAGTTAATAAAAACAGAAAAATACAATATATTACATTGAATCAATCAGAACCCGATGAACTAGAAACTATTTTTTCAATTTTGTGGAAATTTCATTTGGTCGCCAGAAAAATATAAACAAGAGTTCGACATCGCATCCATAATTTATCAATTGATATTCCAGTATGTAAACAATAAGTATATATGATATCCTTCGGTACATTGTTGTTTTATGCCAAAACTATAAGGAAAACTGATTTCTAACAAAACAGATCTCAGATTTTATGTTGGCCCGTTTCACAAATTCTTACTCATTATTTGTTGTCGTGGTTTTCGATAACAACTAAATTTTAATCGCATAATTAAACAAACCTGATTAAAATTCTAAAAATGATTGAAAGTAATGTATATGCACTGATAATTCCCTTTAATCCTGCAAAAAAAATTATTATTTCGATAAAATGATTCCGACAAACGGCGTTTGGAAAATATTTCAACCCTGTTGAAATGTTTTATTAATGCAATCATCACCAATTGCGTTGCCGGATAACCCCCACCAAATTTGAATTTATTATTATTATTTCGGATAATTTTAACTACTAAACCAGAGTGCTTTGAACGACTGAAGAGGATGCTTTAGGCACAGCTTGCTTGTTCCTAATCGAACATTCAATGTTTAGGACAGTGACTTTGAACACTGAAGAGGATATCGAGGTCTGTTGGGGTTTCAGAAAAATGCATAAAAATTCGAATTTTAAATTATGACTTCATTTCAAATTTGTCTACAAAAAAAAACTTCCCAAAGAACCAAAAACCTTTCAGCGATAATGCCTAAAAAGCACAATACGGATATAATTATCCTACCAACATGCTTTGACTGAGGCCTTGGCCAAAAATAGGTAAAAAACTAGATGTTTACATTAGCATTAATCTATAGAGGTCACAGCCCATTACTATTGTAATAGTAGATTAAAAATAGATGAGAACTTGGAGCAAACAATATTTTTCGATTTAGGGGCAGTAAAATGGCCATTCATTCTATCAAAAAAATTAAAGATGTTTACGAATCACTGCGACGAGCAACACTGACTAGCGAGTTTATTTTTCAATCAGTAATGTTTATGTTTATAATGGAAAATTCGTGTAATACCTCTTTACTGCGCGTTTATTTGTATTTACAATTGTCGTTTTCGATTGTCTCCCACCGTTATCATAATGTATTGTAATGTAAAAAATGTCCATTTTCTATTTGACGAATCTAAAATGTCCATTCTAAATGACTATTTTTATCTCACGCCCCAAAAGGAGGCGATAATGGTCATTTTACGCCCCCTGAATAAAAAATTAGCTTACTCACATTTAGAAAACAAACATTATTTCGAATAAATTCTTCATTGCTGTCAGCGAATGTTCAATTAATAAATGTTAAATTCATTACAAAAAGAAGATAAAGTCTATAAAAAAAACTATTAACTTAAATTCTGCATTGTTTAAAATTAGTTGTTTGAATGTAGTTAATTATGGACTTCCTTAAATTTCGTTTGAACTGAAAACAATTTTTGGTAGAGATTCATCTTTGACTTGAAATGAAGTTCAATTAGTAAACTCTTATTATACAATATAGCTGTTTGCCTTCTCACATCTGGATAATCTTATAACATAAAGGAACGTCTTAAGATGAAATTATTTCTTAATAAAATAAATCATTAACTAAATTGTCCAAGCACGTAAAAATAGTCGACCACTATGAAAGTCTGGTGTATAAACCAGCGCACAAGTGATTTTATACTAAATCCAAGATTTGAAGAAAGTTTCACACGAGTATAAGTTTACGTGCAGTTTTTTTTAGTAAGATGTAATACATTCACAACAGTTGGGCAGAAATTCATCAGATATGTATTTTCTTGTCACATACCATATTATTGGCTGCTCGTATACCATTGATTATTCATAGCGATGCCTTAGATTTCCACAACTTAACTCTCTCAGGTTTAGTTTTACGTCAATCTTCGATATACGATGGTTACTTCATAAACTTCATAAAACACAGTAATAATGTTTTTATTTTTGAAAATGTATTAAGTAATTACTATGGTTGCAAAATGCATAACTAAGTAGTGGTATAGGACAAAGGCCTAAAACTTAATACAAAAACTTAAGTTTATGTACTTTTAAAAGAATATTTTGTTAACGTTTCTCCTAAAAATTATTCGCTACTTTTGACCGAGTCCTTTATATAAATCGGCTCGCGTAAATCTATAAAATGCTTTTTAGATACCTACGACTATCTTTCACTTAAAACAAAAAACAATCCAGTTCTGTCTGGAATTCGCATCATCAGAGAATACAACTTCAGATGCAAATAATTTTAAATTGAAAGCTGCAAATGCATGGTACGTATAAAAGACTTTATCCACATAATTATGAAATAACTCATTTTATAATGCATATTATTTGATTAATAACTTTTAAAAGACATTATATAATTCATAAATTACATAAATATTTGTATAGTATGACGCGTATATGGAAAGCAGTAGATTTCATTTTTTAACCACACCCGTTTAGTTAGACGCAGTGTGACTCACGAAACTGATTAGCTATGACAAAAAAAAAATGTTGCGAGAAGTATATATGTAATTTAAAAACTAATGACGATCAGTCATTTCGAGGAGCATATTATGTTGACAATTTGTTTTTAACTATCCCAACCAAACGTGGTGTCATAATGCAACCAAACCGTTCTAAAAAATCAACAACAACCTAAGTGCAACCTAAAGTTTCTTTTACTAAGCAGTGGTTAGTTGTTACAGCCAAATAAGATTATACTTTTTTGTTGTTTACGTTCGTGAACCAAACTAGGTTTCTTCCGCTGACAATAACCTCTTAACAGATTATTAATATTGAGTAACAGTATGATTTCCTGTCTCAATCGATCAAAATGTCGAAAAAAGAGTACCTGCTCAAGAACATTCAGTAAACGTGGACCAACTAGTCTAACTTTGTATTTTTTTAAATTAAAAATAAATATCTTTTTTAGATTTAGAATGGGCGATTGGTTTAAATCGCTATGGTCTGAAAATTTATGGCATCTGGCCAGGAATTCTTCTGGAACGAAAAAAAAGCATATGCAGTACTCATGCGTTACCGATGCTATTCGTAATGATGGTAATGCTTTTGGTACCACAAATGTACGCCTTGTATAATGTGATACATGAATTGCCACTCATCCTTGACAACATGATGACCAGCCTGGCTGCTTTAACGTCTTCATCGAAACTTTTCCTCCTTTGGAAACATAGAAGAGGTGAATTCCTGTAAAGTATTGAGCATTAATTACAGACTTAATGGTTGTACTGTTTCACATATAAAAATGTAATCACTCTTGTAACTTCAATATGTATAGATTTACTCCTGGTACTAGAGTCTATGGCGTCTGACTGGAAAAAGTCAAAATCTAAATACGAACAACAAATTATGATAAAAGAAGCACAATTCGGAAGATTGATAACGATAATCGGTTACACCCTTATGATAGTGTGTTTTTCTGGCTTCCTTGCATTTCCTTTAATGGGCATTTCTTTTCGAATTATATCAAACATTACCGATTATGAAGGATACTTGCTTCCGGCACAGTCAATGTACCCATTCGATTACCGAGGATATCCGCATTATGCAATCGTTTTTATCAGTCAAACGTTATGTTGCTTGTACTTTACTTTTGCCTATCCGGTCGTCGACACATTTTTCGGAGTTTTAATATGTCATGCCTGCGGTCAACTTCAAATTCTTGGATCAAAAATGGAGAACCATGTAATTGCCAACGTTAAAAAAGAATCTTCTCTCACACCTCGGAAAAGTCACAAAGAATGGATAAAGGAAGTTATTGACACCCACGTACATCAAATTTGGTAAGAAAAATCCTTTTGAATATGCAAAATAAGCAAAACTTAATTGGAACAGTTCTAAGAATTCAATACATTTTAATGAAGATATTGCTAATTACAATTGGTTGAATTGTGAAACATACGAGGAATTCTCTTGAATTTTAACATTCTAACAAAAATATATTTTTCTTTGGCACATCAACCAACCTTGCACTATTTCTTTAGAGAGTATTACCAAATAAAAATAGTTGTGCTAATTATTTCTTAATCACGTTTTTAGTGCAACATTTTTCTACAGTGCAGTGTAGTAATTAATTGAAAATTTTGTTGTTTAGAATTTAAAACATTTTTAAAAACTATACTAATCTTTAAGGTAAATACTTTAAACACGCTTTCTCTTCCCTAAACAATGTACTAGTTGAAACTCTAATATATTGACTTTAAAGTCTAACATTCCTTATATATTTACAAAATACCGATTTAGAATTAACGACATCTAGTATAAAAATGTGACATGAGTAATACATAATAATTGTTTTTAAGGGTTGTCAACAAGATCGAAAATGCATACAACTTGGCCATTCTTATGCAATTACTTTGCATGACCATAGAAATTTGCTGCGTTGGAATGCAAGTATTAAACGTTAGTAGAGTTACCTTCGATGCCCTCCGTACGTAATAATATATTAGTTGCCATACGAGGTTACAAAATTCGAATTTACGCCTCCATTTGAGGGGAAAATTAGATAATGCTCGAATTTTAAACCTGACGAAATATTTTGTTCGCATCTCGGGCGTAAGCTTCCACACTCCAAAGGCTTCCGCATACATCAGGAATGATGTCCACCTGTTTATTAAAAGTTCATGTTATGCCCTTGAAACGAAAATAACTAATTCACAACATTTCCCGAGCCCCCGTGTGTTATTTAATAATTTTTTAAAATCGCCATTTTCAATTTCTGAACAAAATAGTTATTTTTGTATCAAGGGCGTAAAATGGAGCTTTACGCCTCGATCGCAGTGTGTGTGAGTTGACGAATCCGACCCGAGGGTATCGTTTAGTCGATTCATGGCATAAAGCAAGACGTGCGAACATTATTAATACAACAAATAAAGTTCGTCGTTGTAGGAAACATGGAACTGGTAAAGGGAGAAAGTTGATGGACATTTTAACCCAAAAGGGAGGAATATTTTTAAATCTGTGCGCAGTAGGCGTAAAAGTTCACTTTAAACCCGTAAACGAAGATATAAAGACGTCATAAGGAAATTCCATAGGAAGATCCAAATCAGCATTTTTTCCGCCCGAAAATTGCGGCTTAATATGAGAATTTTTACGCCTACGGCGTAAACAAAAATTTTGCACTACATGCATTAAACAAAGTTTTACCCTCTGGATGCGAAACAAAAATTGTAATTAGTTTACCCATAAGTGCATATAAAAGTAGTTTCGTAAGTTTATTTTAAAAACTTTTATTTTTAAATAGGTATTCATTCATGATTCGGTTGAACATTCATCTGCTCTGCAGCTGTTTTTTCGAATCGGAACTCTCTTGGACGTTGCCATTCACATGTTTTTTTATTGCATAGCAGGAGAACACCTAGCAGTACAGGTATACAAATTTTAATTTTTTATATAATATTTATAATTGTTATTTCAAGATGAAAGGTTTAAGATGCTTCATAAATTTGTTCAGACTTTGTACTGGACTTTAACAACTTTGAAAAGCGCTCGGGTCGAATTTACCCAAGAGTATCCGCAATCGTGATCACAAAAACGTGCAACCAGTAATGGTTAAGTTAATAATAATAAATCCATACCTTTCTTCTTCTACAACAAATAACAAAAATAGTACATTCGTTAAGAATTTGAATTTTTAAATTAGTCTTTAAATTTGATTTGCCAACTCATTCAGGTACAACACCAATTTCAATATTCACACTTAAACGAAAGTAGGCTGCATTCTTAAGTACCTTAACCCATTAAGTCCCAAACGGACGAATTTTTGTCGTACTTTTCAACTGCGAAGTATGATACATAACAAATAAAATCTGGATATACTATTTCTGACGTAAAATTTATAGTACTTTCCGATTCTGGCTTCAAAATTAAAAAAAAAGCGATTCCAAAAAGAAGAGAAAAAAGATCTTTTCTCAGACAAATTTTATTTCCGTTGAAGAGATTTAAAAGTGAAAATTCTGTGTACGCGGACCTTAAACTTCAATACGTACGGACAAAAAAAATTAAAATTCAATATGACGACACATACTATAGAGGTCCCAGTAAACGGAGAAGATGATAGAAAGGGATTCATTTAATCTGATTTCAATTCAAAATCTGAACATTTTTAATCCTTAGCTATCCATGAGAAACTTGTAAAAGATTTCAATCGATTTTAATACTGAAATTGGAAATAAAACATTATACTTTTAATCCATTTCATTCCCTCAAAACTTTCCACTTATTCGAATCGTTTTCTATTCTCAGGACGGAATTGAAAAAAAATTCTCTGTATCCTTTCCAATAATTTAATCATTTTCGTCTCAAGGATCCCATTTTATTCACAGCAGAGGATAGAAAAATCGTCATTTGTATTATTAATCTTTAAATAATTGCTGTCATACGAATTTGTTTTAATCCTCTGCAGTGGATCGACCATTTTTATTTCTTATTATTTTAATCCCAGAAAGCTGTAATCCACTTAAATTCGTGAAATCAGATTAAAATTGATTTCTTTCGATATTCTTTATTAATAATAAAGATTCTCGTAATTTTTAAACATATTAAGGAATTATAATCAATATACGTAAACTAATTACGAAAACTACGTATATATATGTAACTACAGAAAAATATAGAAATTAATTAGGCTGCAAATTTAATTTTACAATATTAACAACGTTATCGTTATAGAATTTGGAAATTTTCAGTTTTGCAAATTTTAAAAATCTGTTTACATGTATGAATTAACCGACTCGAGGTCATCCCCCCTATCGATACACCCCCCAAAATTTTATCAGATTTTACTTATCTATTGCCGTTTTCAAGATATTTGAGAATTTTGAAAATTTTCAGTTATGCTAATTTTCAAAATTCGTTCGTATGTCGCATTAACCGACTCAATGGGATCCCCCCTTTTGATAGCCTCCAAAATTTTGTCATATTTTGCTTATCTCTGGCCGTTTTTGAGATAATTAAGAATTTTTAAAAATTTTAATGTGTAAAAGAAATATTATACTACGTTACTGATAGTGATCGACAGTGGTAAGCCAGTGGTCGGTGTCGCGCGCGATCGTTGTTTCTAGTCAAGTATTTTTGGTGGGGAACACTACTTGGATAGGTGACCGCTTGAGAACAACTTTCTTAAGATAATTAAATCAACTAAAAAAAGTTAAAAAATATTTGAATTATAAATAAAAAATAATAATAAAATTAAAAATAAAAAAAAATTTTTGTATACAAAGAGGAAAAAATTTAAAAACAAAAAATTAAAATTTGCTATGCTTCTTAATTCTTACTGAAGGATACAGAAATAGGATTCAGAAGTATTGAAAGTTTCAATGCTTCTCAATCATTCTTGGTTTGCTGGGCATCGAAAAATGTCATTTAGAAGTATTCAAATTTTCAATTCTTGTTAATCCTTTTCGGTTTACTGGGCCGTTATCAGGGATTCAGATTGTGGATTAAAAAGGATTGACAGGAATTCAAAATGTTTAATCCCTGGCAATCCTTTTCCGTTCGCTGGGGTTTCAAGTCGAAAATTTGATCACATTTTACTTTGTCATACATAATCAATTAAATTGACAAATTTCTTCTGAATATAAGATTTTGTTGTGGATGTTAAAAAATATATTGTAGAATTGCCCAAAACTCAAGATGGCGGACAAACATTTTTAAATTATTTAAAGTTTTATAAAAACTTGTATACAGGGGTTTTCGGGATTGTTAATCATGAATCTGATATCAAATTTCCGAAATTTAAAATGGTAGATTCAATATGGCCGAAGAATATTTTCAAAATGTCTGAAATTTTATACAAATTTGCATACAGGGATTTTTGGATGTGCTGACCACTTAATGAGTTAAGATAAACAGTTTTTTTTAACACTATGTTACATACTAACAATGGCACCAATTGATAAGATTTTTTTTTAATATAGCAATGCAAAATTCGTCAACATAACAACAAATTAGCAATTAAAATTGCATCTAACAAGTTGACCAGGGCTTTATCTGTTTGATTTGTCATTTTCAAGTATCTGACTTTACTAAATGAACTTAAATTTGGTTTTAAAAAAAATAGTTATTTCATTTTTTTCAACGTTGAACAGTTACCGATTCCTTGGCGATTTTTGGTTCCTGGCCTTCCTAAATATCCAATAAACATTTAAAACCCATAAAATTTAATTTTATTATTATAAATATTATATTATAACATTTATATATTATAATATATTATATTATATTATAATATATTATATTATTACTATAAATATAAACCCCCCGTTTGGATCCTATCACCTTGTCGTGGTGGGGGGGCTTAACAAACACCATACAGGAGGTCCTGAGTCGATAGCAGTGTGAGTGGTGAGAGAATGCGGATCCCTATAAACCGGGCTCTCCGATGAATGGTTCGGGGCTCTATAAACGGGCTTCCCCGATGACTGTGGGTATGAGCGAGGCTAGAAACTCAAGCCCCACCTCGACTTCGGGCTGGAGGGGGATTGGGCAAAGGACCTCTGAGGTGCCGTGACCCAAGAATGGATCCCCCAATCCACAGGTGGGAGCTATCGTGCCTAGGGATGCATGGTACTAGGGGAAGCTGTACCGCACAAACGATGCCCTTGGGATACCGGGCGAACCTCCATTGTACATAGCCTTCACCTCGTATCGCGGGGCTCTGCGAGGTGTGACCTTTATTTCCCTAGCTTCTCGTGGGACTCAAATGGACACACAGATGAAAATTAACCAAAAAACAAGAGCCTCAGGTGCCTTGCACCGAGGAGATAATGTCGGATGTGGCTAAGAACACTCTGATGGAGACCGGTACGGCGGAAGACACTCGTCCAAGCCCGATCCGAATGAACGGCGCACAGAGGCGAAAGGCCAGTGGGTAGCGTAGCGTACGAGGAGGCGAAGAGAAGGGCGGAGGCTGAAGGTCTCCCCCTTCCGGAGCGTCCTCCAACCGAGAGTAAGCGGTTCGAGGAAGAGAAAAAGGCGGCATCTTCCGTGGCTGGGGCTAGAACCCGTCTGGAAGGGCATCCCGGATCAACCTCAACCGCTTACACAGTCCATTGGTCCTCCCTCGGGGGATAAAAGGAAGGCCGAGAGGAGTATTTCGGATCCCAACGGCCCAAACCCCGAGGGAAGAAGACCAAGAGTCAGAGGCATGCATCCGCAACAAGGATGTCATACTCGACGGCCGCTGCTGGACTCCCAAGGGTATTGATTGCCTTTGGCGAGGACGTAGGGGAGCGGGTCGAGATGGGCGTCTTTGACCAACTCAGGGGGGTCATCATTGACCGGGTTGTGGGACATCCCGGAAGGAGGGGTTCATACCCAGGTTCGTGGAGTCTCACCTGAGAGGAGGAATTGCCACTTTCGCTTGTGTGGATGACGAGAGTGCCTGTTGGCTGCGGGAAGCAATTCCGCAGATAACCCCTTGATGGGGGCCGAAAGGTGAGGCTTGTACTCTCCATGAGGAACTGCTCGTCAAGAGAGTTAAAATGACGGTACTCGCGCCAACCACCAAGAAAGAGACTAGCATCCTGCTTAAGATTTTTGGACAGGCAGAAATGCTGGTTTGAGGGTCGGGACGTGGGTTGTCCACCGTAGGGAGGAGCTGCCGCATGGGGCACCCTTCTGGTTCTCGGCGTGGACGAAGACTCGGCCAAGCGCTCGAGTCTCGCGGCTACCGAGCTTATCTGGGGACAGGAGAGGTTGTATTCAGGCCAACCTCTAAAAACCCGATAAGTTCGGCGACGGGAGCTTCCAGCGCGAGTTAGTTCCAATGGCTAACGGTCGTGCAGAAATTTTCCAGATTAATTTGCATCACTGCAAAGGTGCCTCAGCTCAACTTATGAGGGACCTGCAAGTGACGCATACAAAACCAGCCATGGCACTAATACAGGAGCCGTGGTGCTACAATAGGTCAGATTCGGGGCCTGAGTAGGATTGGCACAGTCTACGCCAGTGGACTTCATGAAATGCAGAGGGCATGCGTAGTTCTTAAAAACATGGACGCTGCCCTGCTACAGGAATTCTTACTAGGGACCCTAGCTTCGGTTAAAAGTCTCTCAGGGAATAGGGGAAAGGAGCTTGGTGATTGCATCAGCCTACTTTGCGCCCGATAGGGAAACTCCCCCGGAGGAGCTAACTAGGTTAGTCAGGTACTTGCGCAAATGCGGGCCTTGATCTCCTCATAGGTTGTGATGTAAATGCTCACAGTACTCTGTGGGGGAGCACCGACACAAATGAGAGAGGGGGGAGGCCCTCATGGAATACCTGATATCCACTAACCTCGAAATTTTGAACGAGGGAGTTGAGCCAACGTTTGTAACGGCAAACAGAAGAGAGGTCCTGGAATCTCACTCTATGCAGCCGAGGCATGCGTCAGGCTGTCCAGGAGTGGAGGGTTATTTGATGAACCCTCGCTCTCGGATCACAAACTGATTCGGGCCAAACTGGAACAGTTTAACCCTGCAGAGAAATGGTCCAGAAATCCAAGAAGCACGAACTGGCAAGGGTTCAGAGAAAGTCTGCAAGCCAGGATGAAGGGCTTCAAAGGCAAGTATGGAGCGAAAAACGATCTTGAGTACACAGAGGTCTTTCTTAGGGGAGCTGTGATGAGATCGTTCGAAGCCAATTGCCCACTCAAGAAAGTAAACCCCAAAAGGGGAAGGCTTAATTGGGGATCAGCCTTGGAGCGTAGCCGAAAGGAGACGAGGAGACTATTTAATCGAGCAAAGAAAGCTGACACAGCAGAAGTCTGGACGGCTTACAAGGATAGGTTGAAAGCCTACAAAAGGCAGATTAGAGAGTCTCAGATAAATGCATGGAGGGAGTTCTGTTCGGAAACGGAGAGTATACCCTCTACTGCAAAATTAGCGAGAATACTATCAAAAGGAAATGATGGTAAACTACGATTTATCAAAGGAGAAAATGGCGAGTTTGCCAAATCTCCGAAGGAAACACTGGAAAGGTTGCTGACAAGCAATTTTCCAAGCATTAAACTGAGATCGAACGGTGCCCCCGAGGAGCCTACTACTAGTAAAGGGGATCGCTGCCCAAGTTGTAAATCCAAACAAGGTTGTAAGGGCACTAATGGCCTTTGAGGCGTTCAAGTCACCGGGACCGGATGGCATATACCCGGCCCTCCTTCAGGAAGGCCTGGGGGCTATCCTGAGACCACTGACTGGACTTCTTCGGGGGTGCATTGCGCTTGGTTACACACCTACAGAATGGAAGAAATCACGAGTTTCGTTTATACCCAAAGTTGGAAACAGGAACTACGTGGAGGCAAAGGACTACAGACCGATCAGCCTAACATCCTTCCTACTAAAATTGTTGGAAAGATTGGTTGAGAGGTATCTTATAGAAGGTCCTTTGGTACGCTTACCTCTCCATGGGGAACAGTATGCCTACCAGGCTGGCAAATCTGCTGAGTTGGCACTTATGTCAGCCGCGGGCTTTATAGAAAAGCAACTCAGTACGAAGGGAACGTGCATCGGTGCTTTCCTAGATATTGAGGGTGCTTTTAACCGCACCTCCGTGGAAGTAATACGGAAAGGAGCGGAAGAACATGGGGTGCCCAAGGAACTCATAAGTTGGATTGTGAGCACCCTTAGAAATAGGTATATTTATACGGAATGGCAGGGTACCCTAGTGGAGGGGACGATCTCTGAGGGTTGTCCTCAAGGTGGAGTGTTGTCCCCACTTCTTTGGAACCTGGTAGCTGATAGCTTGATCAGGAAACTCAACGATAGCGGAATCTATGCGATTGGATATGCGGACGATATTGCTATCCTCGCTAGAGGCAACTACGAGGAAGTTTTGCAGGAGCTGGTACAAGAAGCCCTGAGGGTTGTGGAAAAATGGTGCAATGAAAAAGCGCTATCGATACAACCGGAAAAAATTGCCGTCATCATTTTCTCTAGAAAATATAAGATCAAAAAACTAGGGGAAATGGTGATTGGCGGGAAGCAGGTGCCATATGCCAGCGAAACCAAATATCTTGGAGTAACCCTGGATAAAAAATTAAACTGGAATGGTCACCTGGATAACAAATGTCACAAAGCAATTGCCACTTTCTGGCATTGTAGGAGAGCTCTTGGTAACAGTTGGGGTTTAGGACCGAAACAACTGCTCTGGATCTACCAACAGATTGTGTTACCAAGGATTACCTATGCCTCGCCAATTTGGTGGCAGAGGACAGAAAAGACCCAAGTTCAACAAAAATTGAACAGGGTACAGGCTATGTTCCTTAGGGGCATTTGCTCGGTAAGGAAGAGTACACCCATAGCAGCAATGAGGTCTCTTTTGGGCGTACCGTCCATGGCTCAGGCAGTAAAATGCGAAGCCATGAGAACCGTGTATAGACTCAAGTGCTTGGGAAGCTTGACAGGTAAGCAAGATTGGTTCAACAATCTTTTTCAAGGAAACCTGAGAGACATGTGGTACCAACCACAAGACAAGATCCAGACACACCACACGGGGGAAAACAACTTTAAGGTTTGTTTCCCCAACAGGGAGGACTGGAAAAATAAATCAGCAATACCCAGGAATGGCATCATCTGGTTCACGGATGGGTCCAAAACCAACCAGGGTGTAGGCGCAGGGTACTGCGGACCGAAGCTGCGGGAGAACTTTTCCCTCAAGCTCAACAAATTTAACACTGTTTTCCAAGGAGAGGTGGCGGCAATCCTTATGTGTGCCGAGACCCTCATGGAGAAAGAAGTGACAAATAAAACGATATGGATATGCTCGGATAGCCAAGCTGCATTGAGAGCGATAGACAATCCAGTCGTCAAATCAGCTTTAGTCAGAGATACAAAGACTTGCCTACGTAACCTGGCCGAAAGAAACAAACTCAGCCTGACCTGGATACCTGGCCATATGGGCTGGAAAGGAAATGAAAGAGCGGACACCCTTGCCAAGTCGGGAATAGTAAATGGAACTGACTTGACTGGGAGGGTGGCACTGCCATTTCAAGAAGGACTCAACCTACTGGAGAGACAAATGAAATCCCAACAGGTTAGAGAGTGGATCAAAAACAAAAAATGCAGCACAACCAAAAGCCTTGCAGGAGAGCTGCAGGCGGACCGATGGGCTGAAAAACTGCTCGAACTAAACAGAACAGAAATAAGAATCTCCATCGAAATCCTAACCGGACATGGAAATTTAAACAAGCACAGTCACATCGTAGGAAGGAAACCTTCACCGATGTGCACTAGATGTGATGAAAACAAGGAGGAATCATCAATTCACTTCCTATGCGAGTGCCCTGCACTGATGGAGAGTCGAAGGAGATACCTGGACTCTCCACTTGTAAGCAAGGAGGAAGTCAGGGAGCGGAATCTCGGGCAACTTCTGAGATTCTGCAAAGCAGCTGGTTATCCAACGGAACCCTGAGTAGCATCAGGAATAGCATACAAAGGCAAACAGCTAAGTGTGCTGATTTCTGGGGTTCACCCGAGCCTGATGAAGAAAATACCAATACCAATACCAAAATTATAAATATTGCTAATAACTAATTATTTTAAAATAATGCATAATTTTCCAAAGAAATTCATGCCAGGACGAACTAATTTTTTTAAATATTTTATATACATGTAGGGGCTTTTGGAATCAGTGTTTCATTTTTGTATGTAATTTATAGAGGTATACAGAGATTTTTGTAGTAGTTAATGACGCTTCTGCAAAATTGATAATAGATTGACTGATATGGTAGGCGAAATTTCCAAAAATGTATATTTTTTATTTTGGCCGGTAATGTTGAATCTGTCATTTTGAATTTTGCAAATCTAACAACGGATTCGTAATCAGCGACCTCAAAAATACTCGTATGGAAAAATTCATGACTGAAAGAGGTAAAATTCTTAAGGTAACATTCAATAAAAAGTTATCACTGACTCAAACTATGAAAGAATGGACTACAGTTATAATTATTAATCAAGCAGTATATGTCAATTAATTTCATCATAAAATTAAAAATATTTATAAAATGTAAACAAATTATAAGGTTTCTCTTGGCATTGAATCTCTGGCAGTAATAAATCATACGAATATGCAATAATGTGTTAAACCTTTTATAGTGAAATTTATATCGACTGGTAATTCGAGAAATAAGTATGAAATATGTTTCAGAGCGGACAACTATTTCAATACATCTATAACAGCATCTGGTACACGATTCCTTACAGTTCGCAAATGGATTTAATACCCATATTAATTCGATCAAAAAATCCACTCCGAGTTACAGCAGGAAAGTTTGTTTATCTTTCGTTTCCAACATTCACCAACGTAAGTTGCTAATAATTTATTTGTTACTATGTAACATTTCAAAAAAATAATAGAAACCATGATCTGTATTCTTTGCATAATTATTAATTTCCGTATAAAATTTCAGATTTTAAAATCTTCCGCTGGATATATTTCAGTGATACTTGCTACGACTTCCCAAGTATCATGAAAGAACATAACAAATGCGCTATTTTCAAACGTGTAAAAATTATTCCTAGATAAGTTTACATAAACAAATATATTTATTATAAATACACATTATTCTGTATTTCACTACATGCAACGTTGTGAGAGGGCGCTTAGCTTATTATTATAGTTGGCAGAGCATTCGACCGTCAATCGAAAGGTCCCGGGTTCAAGTCCCGACGCATCGAATCTCTAAAAAATGCTGTCTTTTCGTAAGAAATCAAAAACGATCAAAAAACTTAATAACTTCCATCTTTAACAAAAAATATTCATAAATCTCAGAACTGCACAGACGAGTCTCTGACTTCAGGGGTACGAATAATGGAAAAAATAAAAAAATGCATTCCCATCCCTCGTTCAACACTTTATTCTATATATAATAATTTTTTTTAATGGATTATGAAATCAGAATCATTTACGCGTTAAATCATTATGCCACGCAAATTAGAGAAATACCGACACATCAAGAAACTTTATTACAAAAAATAATACTTTGTGGATTTTCGGGCAATCGTTTTCTTCATCAAGTGTTGTTATTTTTATACAATTTTTTTTAGATGTAATATTATAAAAATTCATTTATACAGATTCCATTTAAGTGTAATTCTGATATACTTCGAAAAAATTATTATAAAAAAAGTCATTACAAAATTCATATTGCCACAACCGCTATTTCGATGAAAATTCGAAATTAATGAAATTAAAAAATGTCTACCTTTTGTAATATTGATTCTTCCTTCGTTTCGGACCCAAACATGCGAGGTAAACTTTCACGGTATTCAATACGCTTCAAATAGACTTTTGCGTATTTTTCTTTCGTCGAGCTACTTACAGCTGAAATTACAGCCAATTTTATATATTTACGAAGAAATTTTAGTTTTTAAAATATCACATGAAGTAAGTAAAATTAAAAAAAAAAATTCCCCTTGTTTATAAGTGTCTAATAACGCATTCGGATTACACCTGCATAAACTGTAGGTCCCGTCGCGATTTAGTCCCATTTGGGTTCACAAAAGTCGACGGAAAATAATATAAAAAAAAAAAGTAAGTAAAATACCACTGAAATTATTAAGTCACATCTTTTTAGATTCAGAATTGGCAATACGATTAAATTGATTACTTTCAATTCTTATAGGATATGGCTTTGCATCCCTGGTGATTTTCGATTATAAGTAAGTATAATATTATATATAAGTATAATAGTTATATGAAATTACACGAAATTACACAAATGAACTTTTTGTTTAGAAATTTTAAATTAAGTATATCTACTATACGTATCATTCAATTATTAACATTAAATCTAAAAACATTCAAAGTTGTGTGGATAACTGATTGTGAGTTTATTTAAACGTTATGCTACTAGGGAGTAAAGTAGTACTTTTGAACGATAATTCAGCGATTACGCTGATGTGACAAACTTTATGAACGAGTAGCAAGACGTAGACTTTGTAACGGAGTCATTTTTTCCAGTGTTATTACTTTTCGATACTCTTTCTTACTACGCAAAAGTGCTACTTCATACATACCTGTGAACATGCGGATTAAAGGTGAGTCATAAAGATGTAAAAGTGTAAAATTACCCAACCGTGGTCCAGGTGAGTTCTACAGATGGTACAATAAAATGATGCAGATATCTTACTTATGACTTTCTTGAAGATTGTCGGTAAGTCGTATAGACCTGTTGGTATCTTGAAGATCATAAATTCCATCAATACATATGAAAGGTAATATAAAAACACATTTAAGACCATCATATGCTTCATTAAAGGATACATATTTCAAATTGTCTTTATACGTTTTATAAATAGGAAATTTTACATGAAGTCATCCATCCTAAAAACGAAATGTATATGTCTAATCGATTATCCTACAGATGCTAAATCTTTAGTAAAAATTTGAAAACTATAGTATAAACATGCTAATCTGCACTATGTCAAAGATGCATCAGGCGTAACTAAGCATACGATGGCCTTGAGGAACATCCATCTAGCCCTATTTCAAGAATTATAGTACCTAGTGAAGGAAATAACCTGCTAGACGGAAATGTGATAACCATCTACAATTAAGTTGATTTAATCCAAAAGCTGTTATTATATAAAGCGTAGGACTTCAAATTTTACTTTACTGGATAAAAGTTTCTTAAATACTGGATAAAAATCTTTACATGCATTCAAATTGGCTTTGAAAGAATTCCTGCTTAGAGACGACAGTAGGGGTGAGAAAACTGATGATCCTAATCTTCAAATCATCATTTAATATGATCTTAGTGACATTTGAATATCATTATGTGATTAGTTTATCGTTTATATTAAAATGCTAAGCACATTTGTTAATTTTTATTTTCTCATTTTTTCGAAATAAAACTATATAAATTTAGTTATTTAAATTATATTTAGTATTTAAGTCGTAAGTTTAGCTATTACTAGTATTAAGTACTTGATTCGCCACTAAATGACCAAAATAGGATTTATTAAAATTATACCAACTGTTCCCATAGCCTTAAGGAAATGTAACTTCTTGTTATATCCAAGGTTTAAATAAATTAAATACAAATACAAATACAAAAGTAACTGACACAGCGATTAAAATTCAAACCATTTATTGAACCAGGAACATTCAACCATCGGGTTGAAAGGAACAAGGAACATTCGCGTTCGAACTTTCGTACTGCCCTGCGAAAAATTTTAAGTAGGATTCTTATAAGAATCTCATGAGAAATTGAAACAAGTGCCTTATAGTTGTCGTAAATATCTAAAAACATATAATATCATATACATTATATACATGTATTAGTCGTACAAGTATCATACGGAATATGTAAAGTTTTATTACATGAAAGAAAATAGTTTCATAGGTAGTTTTATGAACATACAATCATGAATGTTTTGAGTTGAAATTTTATGGAAATTACATAAAAATCTCATCACAACCACGTCAATTTTCATATAAATCGCAAATATTATCGAATAGTGTTTCCGTAACATAGCGCTAGTACTATACGACATTTATATGAAATTTACAAGGTACTTGTTTCAAATTCTCCTGTGATTCTCAACTAAAATTTTTCGCAGGGTGATCTTTCAAGATCTGTCAAATTATAGGCTCTCTCTCTCTTTTCTACAAATATGTCACTAACTAGATAGGTTCCGTTTGTTTTGAAAACGATTCAAATTCAAATTTGAATTACGCCGTTCTTATGTATATGTCCATACTTTCGAAGCGGACAACTGCCGATTCTTCTCGAAAAACCCCACGTTCTGAAACTTTAAACTGATCGCAGGTCCTCTATTCTACAAACCTCCAGGCTACTTCCATCCACAAGAATATTGTGGGCCGCAATAGTCTTTGGTACCAATTGTTAAACGTCTGTTAACATTGTCTGGTCATGGTAACGACTTTGTTACAAATGTGACAATGCGTAACGTACGTAATAAATATATTTTAGAAACGGCGTTTTATTTCCTCGAGTTTAAACGACAGCTACTCTGACGTATAATTATGACCTTGCCATAATTATCAGAGATCAGTGGGACTATCTCGAAAGGGCTGAAAACACTCTCACTTACACAAAAATGGTGTCCAGAGGAGGGCCTGAACATTAACCAGCAGAAGGCCGTCATCATCCCATTTACAAATAAAATATTCGTTCTCGTATTAAAAATGGGTTTTCGATACTACATACGGTCGTCGAACCGTACATCATTGAAGAAAAGAAAAAGTTATGCTAAAACCCAACTTCAGGATAAAAAAAAGTAGTCAAGATGCCATTTAGAAATTATAAATTTTAAAATCGATTTTACAATAAACGACCCCGAAAACCTCCGAGCAAAGAATTTTCTACTGTTATAACAATTTTAACACATTTTGTTCGATAAATTGGAACCGCCATTTTTAATTTTCAAATGTTAGGATCGGATTCACGATCATCGACCCCAAAAACCCCCGTGTGATGAATTTTATACGAATCGAACAATTATGCAAAATTTTGGCCTGTGCATATTGGATCCACTATTTTTAATTTTTTAATTTTGGGATCAGATTTGTAATCATCGTCCTGCAAAATAATAAGAATGACTGATACCAACATCAACGGTTCAGTAGAATAATGTGCCTCTGAAAGGGTTAAACGAAAATCACCTTTGTCATCATCTCGTCAAAGTTACCTTAATCTAAAGCATTTTCCCATGTGAATTTTCAAACTCAAGTGCTGCTGCTTGATCAAAAATATTATAGAAAAAACTCAAAATTCAAATCTTCTCTTCCTTAGGTAATACATAACATAAATGGTAGGATAGTTAAATGGAAACTTAATATTATTATTATTAAATTTATTATTATATCACGATTATTTCCTATTAAGTAATAAAATAAAGCTTTGGCACGAGAAAATACACAAACATACATTATAATTTACACATATGTACATGCATACTCGAGGAAATTATAAAAATACACAAACACTACTCGTACATATTTGCTTAACCTAAAATGCGACGCAAGGAATGTTGCACTCAAGCACAGCAACTGTGAACTCAAGTTTTCTTATAAATTCGTTACGATTATCACATATGTGTTAAGAAGGAAAGATATCCTAAAATCAGTTTTAAAAAGTAAATACATTACAACAGTTTAATCGTTTCGGATATTATGCTTAAATAATGGTGTTGAGATCGACAGATTTTTGTTATTTTCAATATTTGAATATCATATAAACTACATTTCACGTTAGAACCCACAGTAAAATAAATTAGTTCGTACCTACGAGCTAATTTTTGGATATCAAGTATTCTTAAACGAATCCATTTTGTGACAAGATGGATAGATTTGCCTATTAATATAATCACGTTATACTACAAAGCATAATACTACGAACACATTATGATCGGAATCGCTACGTTTATGTACACTAAACTTGGTTATGCATTATAACTACTTTTATCATCTTAACGTTGAAAATCGTTGAGACAAAAAAAAACGAGATTCACTATAGAGTATCACTGAAGTCTCGCGAAAACGGAGACATTAAAAAAATCCACTGTTTGCTTCAGATCTTATGAGGTTTTAATGTTTCAATTTCTTGGTTTTTTCGATTTTTAGCGGCTTCAATTAATTACAAATACGTAAGAATGTTCAGGTACTGCAACCAGATATGACGTAACAACAATCAATTTCAGTCTGTTTTTAAACAAAATATTATTTAAAAACCAAACAAATAATTACAATGTATTTTTCTGATATTATTAAAGCAAATTTGGTTAATTGGAAGATATAACAAATTAATTCATAGGATGATGAATTATTCTCTCAACAATATGTCACTTCATGAGAATATTTGAAACTTTTAACTGTCATTTGTTTTTGTCAAGCTTTCAAGGAATATTTTAAAGCAATTTTGTCTATTCAAATATTAATTTTCCTAAATTCGTGACTGTCAGTCGAAAAAGTGCAATACTAAAAGAATTTTATTCTTTCAAGCACATTGCTAAATTCTCTTCGGGAAATACCTAATACATTCACAGCTATCCTTAAATCATAAAAAACATTTTTTCTTTAGATTAACACAGTTTTCGATAATAAAAATTTGGCACCGGGCACACATAACCACCTTGCGGAGTCGCGATTAGTACACATATCCTGCATATGTCCATTGTTGAAACTGCTACGATTTCGTCGGAAAAACTAGTTACGGACCCTATTTTATCATTTTCGTCAAGGGGCGCCATTTTAATAATATTACCTATAGTTAATTCACGATTCTTTGTATAATCCACTATAAACGCCACGACTCTTAAAACCTTACCGTCGACTAATTGAACAACCGAGTTACTTGCACCAGGGTTTTCCGAGAGACTAGAGAAATACAAACATTTACTCTTGACCATTCGATCAAAGCATTTACACTTGCCGTTCACTAAACTGAATTTAATGCGTATGTTATCATCAACTTCAGTCCCTGTTCCCAAATACCGTATGCCAGTATTTGTACGTTCGGGAAATCTGTCGGGCTTAAACATTATTCGGTCAATTTGACTTTCTAATAAGTTTAGACTTTGCATCATATTTAATTTGCGTGCTATTTCAAAAACTTCACCTTTCGCACTTTTAATTGCATTTAGCAAATTGTTATTCTCATTTTCGAAGGGAAAACTAGACTGGACCCAAAGCGGTCCCCAGTTATACACACTTTTCGGAATATGCAACAAAAAATGAATGTTAAGAGTCATTGCATTCAAAGAGTAATATTCCGGCACTTTCGTCACGAATTGCTCCAGCATAGCATACACTTTGTTTAATGTCAAAAAGGTAATGTGCGTGCTCAGTAAAACATGCAAGCTTTGGACAAACAGATTCCAGTGTTCGACTTGGGGATTTGGTATTACTAAGTTCAGTAGTGGGAGACTGTAATACAAAACCCAATTCTCCCACTCGATGTCCGTCCAGCTATTCCGTTGATTCAAATTCTTGCCTAACCTAACCCACGGATAAGGAACCTCGGCATGGAGTAATATCGAATTCATTAAAGTGATGTCGTGTTCGTGGGCTTTTTTCAAAATGCATTCGGTGATCTGTTTTCCAACCCCCAACAAACAGGAATGCCTATAGTCGGGAACAAATCCTGTCACTATGTTAAATGAGTTTAGTGACATCAGAGGCGATGAATGCTGTATTCCGGGTGCACTCCTACCCGATTTATAAACACGTTTCATCTTTTCTGCGATAGAATCGTGATCCCTCTCCAAAGGTTCCTTTACTAAAAAGTGATACCTTACTTTCCCTTCGCACCATACCCCTTCCTGTTCGCACCAGTTGCACCCGTAAACACCATTGAACTGCTTCATACCTTGCAAAGCAGCTCGGGTTAGCGAATCAACTGACGCTATTACAGGGTACAATTTAATAATACGCGATTCGCCTTTAATTGTGCACCTGATTCCTGACGTGGAAAGTTCATTCAGCATGTCTATGACGGGACTTAAAAGGCATTGAATGGCAGGTTTCCGTTTCCCGATCCACAAACCACACGTAATTACATTCGACAGTCTGGATTCTATTGGAATTTCATTTATTAACATATGCACTGGCCAGATGGAAAACTCCTCACATTTCAGTGGAGGGACAGCATTAGTATTAATGATGGCAGTACAGTAATTTTTCAACTCATCAACGGGTAAGGATTTGAGAAAACATCGATAGCGTTTCCCATCGTAAATATCTTTCACGTGTCCCTTATTGTATTTTCTTTCTTTCATAACATCACTGTAATATTCGTCATGTGCTGCAAGTAATTCGGCAATTTGATCCGATGGATTAGTAACGATAAGGTAATTCGGGCATTCGGTTAACGATAGTTCAACTTTGCTTTTACAAGCGACGCATGTTATGCTGCAACTCGGTTCAGTAATTTCACCAATGTAAGCTAAACATTTTGGGCACGTAGTGTATAATTTTGTTTTATATTGTTTTTTACTAATGTCGTTTAACATGCTTTGAGCATCTGGTAGAACAGTCTCGGCAAACATGCCGTTTATCAAAGACACTAAATCGGATGCGGCAGTAGAAGACAAATTGTGTCGAATTATATACTTAAATGCAAGTGATAAAACCTCGCCAGGAGTTTTGTCCACAAAGTTTCCAATTGAATTGAAGAACTTTTCGTGTTGAAATACATTTTTAGTTCCATTTTCAGTCTCATTTGCCCTCTCTGGATCTTCGTCTACTTCATTCAACGTAAAAGAATATTGTGAAATATGTTCTTCTCCATTGGACGCAAACAAGCCTTCGTCTAATAGTCCATTCTCTAGTGTACTGGAATTCTACGAAAAAAGAATTAGGCATTATTTGATTTAATTATATATTCAAGCTGTATCAAATGTGGTGATTATAATAATAAAATGTGCAACATAGAAGTCCTTCTTGAATTCTAATTAAGCTGAAAGAATTTTAGTTAAAATTTAGATCATTAAATAAATAATATTCTGAAGACAAAATCAATTTTAAAAAGTTACAGTACATTTTAGTTTGCTGACCGCTCGAAATGTTATTGAAAAAGAAATGTAATTCTTAGTTTATATTAGTTAAATTATTATGTTAAAAGTAACAAATTGAAAGCATATGCAGAGACATATAAAACGATATCTTGTTATATTTTTGTTTTAGAATACTTTTCTTTTAGGGGGGATTTGTTTGGTTTGGCAATGATTGTTGTTGGGATTTGAAAGCAAAACACAATAACAATTTATCGGTACTTTTTTGGATGTAATGTATTTGTTAAGTAATAGTATTAACCTTATCTAGTAATAGCATTATCACTTTCGGGACAGGACACTACATATGGATATGTTGTGAATTATTGAAATCATCCTAAACATTAGAATGCTCGAGAGGTAGGAAAACAATCTCATAATAAAAGCAATATTATATTGTTATTAAATTTTTAATTTGTGTGGGTAAATCCACTGAACTCTTACCTTTTGTCATTTCAATATTTTTTTATAACTTCAAGCACAACTCTGAGTGTAGATATTCATATACACTTGATAAGTAGTAAATAATACTATGACTGATTTTCATCTTTGAAATAAACGGATAAAATTTGGAAACGGGTGTTCTCCAAACTTTTAGTACACTTTTAAAATATACTATATTTTTTACGTGTCTTAATAGTCTATTTTAAGTACCATCATTAACAATCGCGCAAATGCGATGTTTAAGGCGAAAATCACAAAAAATCCATAAAATAATGATTTTTCAGTTTCCTCCTTTCAAATTTCAGAATGTTACATCAAAACATTGTCGAACTTATTAGGCATTTTTAATGGGACAACGTGAAGAAAAACAATTGTAAATGAGACCAAAAAATGGTAAAATGTCAATAAATATAAAATGCCGTGATTAACAAATTTAAAATAAATGCTATGAGGAAATGCCTACCACAATTTATTTTATCATTTTTACATAGAACTGTGCGGGCAAGTGCTTCGTTGAGCTGCAGGGATGAGACGACGTTGGGATAAATGTTGAAAAGTAGAAGACAGGAAGAGCTTGCCGCCGAGGCAAAAGTATATTATAATACGTATTATAATTTACCACGTTTTTATTAACTCGTACTCTTGTCATCGATCTTGTAATCGATTTTAAACTAACTTACCGATGAGCTAGAGACTTGAAACTTTCAGGATAGCCCAAAATTAGATGACAATGCATTCCTTTACCGTTTATTACAAGTTTCAATCAGTTTTAAGATCATTTTCAGCAAATTTAAATTTTATATGAAAAAAAATAAGTTTAAAAAAAATGCGCTTATTTTCTTTATTATGACTCCTCGAGGAACACTAACAAATGAGAAACTTATGCTTAAATGAACAATGTGACAAGCTAGTTTGGACATGCTAGTCATTTCTGTTACCTCTATTACGCCCCACGTTTTCCATTTTAAGTCTTACAAATATTTTATTTCCTAATAAAATGAAAAATTATTGCGTATTTATTTCGGCATGGTATTAGTGACCTGTATGGATGGGAAAAATTATTTTATCCTTTTTAGTCCATTTATAAAAACGTGGTTTTTAAAAAGAATTTTTTATTTATTTTTTAAGTAAACTTCTATGTTGAGGTATCTTCTACATTTGCGTCGGATTTTTTCGGACAAACCTTGGATATGTGGTAGAGTCAACGACCTCAATAGATGGTTTCTTTCACACGTTTTTGTCGTTGTGTGAGAATTATTTATTGTTAGTAGATATTTTATTATTGTTTGGCCAATGATAGCAGTGAGGCAATCGTTATCTTTTAAAATCTGTTTAATTAACTGGATATTTTTATTTCTAAACTTTGAATAATCCACCTTTGAATATTTCTGGCCTAACACATAACCACAAGGATTAAATTAAGTTGGTTTGTTACTAGATTGTACTACTTCGCCCCCGGGCCCTGCCCTCTGCATCGAAAAAATTCTAAATTTACACTTTTGGACGGAGCAAATAAGGAGCATTTTTTTGAATACTCTCATTTTAGCACGCACTTTAGAGTATTACAATTTTTATTATTGCGTCTTCTGCTTTTGTTATGCTTATACCATTTGGATTCTTTTTTAATCGTTAATATAATAAACAACTTTTTCCCATTTATAAGAAATATTCAACATTAAACAGTTACCTGTGGCGTGAAAGAACGTGTTTCTGGGCACGACCTCTGGGAAATGAGAGGTTTGTCAACCGCAGTTTTTTTACGAACGGCACGCTTGCCAGCAGTGGCTCGTTTGTTGGATACTGCTGTTTTTTTAACAGTAACACACTTTTCAGATAAACCAAGCTCGTCAAAAGCTTCATTTTCACCATAAGATTTTACCTGAAATAAGAATAGAAATAAGTTAAATAACAAAAGAGAGTTTTCAACTCAAATACAATCCAAATATACATACGGTTCGTTTCCGTAATTTCCTCTTAGCATCGTCACCGAAATTATCACTTTCTGTTTCTAAAATTTCCCTGTGTCGTTTAGGTCTCATGTTAACCGTACCTGTGTTCAAAAATTTGAATTTTATACAATTCACTTAATAAAACCAATGTTTATGGTTTGCACGTAACAGAAGTTGATCATTGAAAAAAGTAAGTGGCATTAAGCGACTATTAAATTATCCAAAATAAAAGCAATAAATGTTTTCGATCCGTTTTTTATCCTGTTGTATTCAGTTTTATCTTTAGTCAGGAAATATATTAATGGAGAATTCAGAAAGGCTTCGCCCAACACAACATCCGTATCCAATCAATAAATTCTACAATCTTCAAGTTCCTCAACGTTGAACTAAATGTTATCATAAAATATAAATTTAAACATTTTTCATTCTAAGTTTCATTGAAAGAAGGTAACCACCTATGGAACGGCGAAATTTTAGTTCACACGAAAAGTCTATTTATTACTGTAAATATGGTGGGAAGTGAAATTAATTAGTAAAAATAATATAAGTCGATGTAAATATTCAAAAATATGGATAAGGATAAGATGATGTTACTATTCCGTTGATGTTACGAAAAAAATGTTTAAAATCTTTTTTTTTAGATTATTTCATGATCTACGTATTTCATTGGACACACTTTTTCATCAGATTCATATTACTAAAAACAAATGCAAAAAAATGGAAAAAATAACGAATTTTGTGTTTTGACCTTGAATGTGACCTTAGCGCCATTTGTACTACGATATTCGAATTGAAACAGTGTTTCAAAGAGATTGAAGATATGGTATAGATCTAGATTACAATTAGAAATCTCATAAAAAATACAAAAATGCTTCTTCTTCCACAAAGGACCCTGCACAGGCCTTATGGAAATTGGCTTTCGGTGAATTCTCTTCAAACTGCGGGGGAAAATGCTGTTCATACCAGGCTGATCTCATGGCCATAACTTCCGTTAAAGCAGGATTTTGTCTCTACAGGCCCTTAAAGGTCGGTAATTTGCGATGAAACGAATCATTTCTTAAAGCATACGGCAATTTAGACATATTTCCTCACCAGCGATTAAAATAGTATTGAAAAATGGTACTCAGAGGTGTTCGGGGTCTCTGATTACGAATCTGAGATCAGAATGTGCAAATTCAAAATGGCGAAACCGACACGGGGAGCCAAAAATAAGAAAAATGATTTATTTAATGAAAAAGGTTGACTGTTCCTTTATTTAATGAAAGGTTCCCTGGCGAAAAAATCAGATTTAAACGGAATGACTTTCATTCCGTCTTAGTCCGTTTCATGCCGAAATCTGTTCCCTATCCAATCCAGGCCATTCCTGTCGACACTGAAAATGATATCCAAATGAATCAGATATAAACCGAAACTTTCCGAAATAATCACTGAATGAGAATGAATCCTAATGAATCCTGACGAATCCTGTGTTGATTTTGAAACGAATATGAATCCGGTATATTCTGAAATTATTTGTTGCGTTCTAAGGTTTCTATCTGGTTTGATCCGATTTAATCCTAAATAGTGCGACCAGTTTTGATCCAAATAAATCCAATCTATTCCGAAATTATTTGGTCCATTTCATTCCGTCTTATTCCATTCTAATTCGTCATGGACGAAACGAATGAGCGGGGATTCGTTCCAATTGAAATGGGAAAATGAAACGGATTACCTTTGTGTGTCAGAATGAGCGAGGATTCGTTCGAATAGAAATCGAGGAATGAAATGGATAGGAAATGTGTTTCGGAATGACTCAGGATTCGTTAGGATTGAACTCACGGAATGAAACGGATTGCAAATCGAGTGAGAATAACCGAAGACTCGTTCGGATTGAAATGGAGGAATGAAACGAATTGCAAATATGTTTCGGAATGACTCAGGATTCGTTCGGATCGAAATCGAGGAACGGAACGGTTTACATGTGTCTCGGAATGACTGAGGATGAATACGGATAGAATTTTCCGGTATGGCATGGCTTGGAACGGAATGACAAAGTGACCCGGATTAAATTCGGATTAAACAGGGGACAGGTTCCGGATAGCCTCGGATTGCACCGGTTTCGGTCGGATTAAGTTCCTATCCGGAACTTTCGCCAGGGTTACTAAATATAAAATCTCCTCATGCGCTATCAAGTGATTTTCTGTAATGCACATTACAACTTCAGTTCTTTAGTCACATGTAAACCAACGATTTTTACAAATGTTAGATTTATTTTACAAATGACCACCTTACGAGCGATGCAAGGTCGCGAATATGATCATTCCAGTTAAGTCGGGAAAAAATAGCGTATTCTACATGGGACGAAAGAGCGTGTACTCTCTTAGTCCCGAAAACGATTGGTCAACCTTTTTCATTAATTAATAATTTTTCTTATTTTTGGCCCCCCGTATCGGTTCCGTCATTTTGAATTTTCAGATTTTGATCTCAGATTCGTAATAAGAGACCCCGAACACCTCCGAGTACCATTTTTCAATACTATTTTAATTGCTGGTGAGGAAATATGTCTAATTTGTATGATGTAAGAACTGATTCGTTTCATCGCAAATTACCCACCTTTAAGGGCCCATAGAGCCAAAATCCTGCTTTAACCCTTTCTGGCATGGTGGTATAGAATCTATACCACCTATTTCCTCATGGTTTTTTTCGTTTTTAAGACAAAATTTGTTAGATTCATTCGTTTTTTTTTTAATTTTAATTTCGTAATATGTCAAAGAACCTGAAATTATGTGCAAATAGTCAATATTTGGCGCAAATTTGTTGATATAACTAAATAAATACTGAAAAATAACACTTTTTTCAAGAAAAAAACATTACCAGAAAAAGTATTTAACGTACAATTGCAACCTATGGTATACTAGGGTTTTCAAGGTCCCAGATTACGAATCCTGTCTCAAATTTTAAAAATTCAAGATGGTGGATTCAATATGGCGAATCAAATTCATAAAAAGTTACTTGAACTAGCTGAAACTGGGAACTCGGGGGCTTTTAGGGTGGCTGATCATAAATCCAGTCTCAGATATTGAAAATTTAAAATGGCGGATCCAATATGGCGGACCAAATTAAAAAAAAAGTTTCCTTTTCTGCTCAAATCGGTAGTTACACGCGGGATCTTTTAATCTTTTTATCATAATCAACATTGATTTCATGAATTTGGTTAGCAAAGTTAGAATTGTCATTTTGAATTTTCAATATCTGAAGCTGAGCTTCTTTAAAAACCCCCAGTACCCAGTTTCAGCTCGATCAAGTAACTTTTCCTGAATTTGGTCCGCCGTATTGGATCCGTCATCTTGAGTCCGGATTTGTGATCAGCGACCCCGAAAACCCTCGAGTAACCAGTTGCAGATGTTTTCCACGAAGAGAAAAATGTATGCTTCAAAGGGTTAACGGAAGTTATGGCCATGAGAACTTTTGATCAGATTGGTATGAACAACATTTTTCCTGCAGTTTGAAGAGAATCCACCAAAAGCCAATTTCCATAAGATCTGTGCGGGGTCCTTTCAATATTTTGTTATGGCTTTTTTTTATTTTGTTTCTCAAACTTTCAGGAAGAATTGAGATTATGGATTTTGCAAAATTTTAAATTTGTGAAAAATTACAGTGTCAAAAATGCTGAAAAATGAACTTAATTTTTGTTCTTTTACATGTTATTTCTCATCCAAAATAGTATCAAGAAAAAATACAACGAATTTTTGTAATTATGACTTGACATATGCCTCCCCTTAACTTTTTTTAAGTTTGCTGGCATCAGATTCGTTTTTAACAACTCCAAAAACATAAGACAATCTACTTCCAGAATGTTTGGAAGGTAAATTTGTCCAAATGGCTTGATGAAGATTTATATTTTTGCCATTTTGTCGAATATTGCAAATCTGGTCCTTGTATACACTAATGAGTTAGTTCTTGAATGTCATTGTGACAACTCAATGTCACAATGACATTCAAGAATATTATGATATCCAAATATGTTTCCTTAATATACGAATATAACACACAAATTAATTTGATGTTATTTTGAAATGCAAATATTCCCAGAGGAGAATGTGATTTTATGATTTCTTTTTATGAATTCTTGTCTTCTAAATATGTAAAAATTGGGATACAACAATCTTGAATATTGATTTTAAAAATAAAAGGAACAAAAATTACTTCAAATTTTATGTTAATAATTAACTATTAACCTTTAGAAGTCCAGGGTGGCCACTATAATGGCCACCTAATATATTGACGACTGTTTATTCTATTTACTAAATTTACCTCATATTCACAAACGTTTCGACATTAAAATATTTCAAATTTGTAGGGAAAATTGCCACCCGTTTAGGCAACAATTTTGTCAAAGTTCCCTTTAATTTAACTGTTATTTCAAAATACATTAATCTTTGGTAGTAACATTTTACAAAATACTGAGCACAGACTTTTATTTGTCAAAAATATATCCTTTTTGCTGAAACTTTTATTTAAGATGGTTTATACCACGACAAAGACTTTCTGAATGAAGTTTAATTCAGGCCATTATGTTGAAGCCCTACATTTTTCTAATCGTTAAAATAAAAATAACTTAAATTTGAACCAGTAATATATAAGTTTATATTTCTTTTAAAGTCATACTTTCAACCGTATTACAAGTACCACGATAATGATTTGAATGATTTCTTTCCATAGCCGCATAAAGGCAAGATAAACTACAAAAAATTCAAAATTTTAATTCTTTTAACTAATTATTTAACGATAACTGAACAGACAGAGGTAAAATGATATTAAATACTACACAATTCAATACCTAGCAAAGAATTTGTATAAATTGGTATCTAAATTAACCCTTTGAGGCATTCATTTTTCTTTACATGGAAATCAGCTAAAACTTGCTACTCAGGGATTTTTGGGGTCGCTGATCACGAATCTGACCTCAGATTTTGAAAATTCAAAATGGCAGATGCAATATGGTGGATCAAAAGTAATTTTTTTAATTTAGATCCGCCATATTGGATCCACCATTTCGAAATTTGGAAAACTGGCTCCGGATTCATTATTAACGACCCGAAATACTTCGTACAGATTTTTTTCAAATTTTTTTATCATGTAGCTAAGTCACAATTACATTTACTGTAAAAAAAAACTGTTTTTTTATACTTTTTTTATTTATAACAAATATGTATATACCAATAAACATTTTTTATGCCTTTGGTATAGTAAAGAATAGCATAGACTATTATGCTGTAAAAAATTTGGCATTAAAACATGTGAACTACAATTCGAAAATTGCGAATATGTGGAGACAAGAAAGTGACACTCTGGAGTATCACTATGCCGCAAAGGGTTAATATGAAATCATGGATAGAAAAATGTACCGGTATTAAAATTGTAAGCAAGCAATTTCTTAAAATAATTTAACAGAATGTCAAATATAAAAGAATTACAGCTGTCATCTAACCGAACCTAAAACATCGAGTTTCAATTACTTTTAATATACCTTAACTACTGTAACGTTTAGTGCGTATTACAATAAAAGTTGCTAATGAAATGCCCAATAAATTAAACGCCAGTAGTCAGTCTACATATATATATTCACTGATAAAACTGATTTGTGTTGACAATTACATATACGAATTGATGCAAGAAAAAAAAGTTCATACATCATTTTGTGTTTTAATTTAATACAACTTTAATATAATACAAATAAACCACCCAATAATTATGTACAAAACGAGTCTGACAGGTGGTCTATGAAAATAAAAGGGAAATTGTTAAAAACTCACCGAAGGTCACTGTAACGATGTAAAAACTGTTAAAATACACCACAAAACAAAACAAAACTTGTCAAGTGGTTGTAATTTAACTTGATGAAGATTACATCTGAACGCCGGTGTCATCAACTGATATAATATTTGTTATTATAATTGTTTTCACATTTTCTCTAATCAACTCCACCCTAACCTTACCTTCCCTCGACCGGTAAAGTAAGCCAACTTGTACAACGCCCTCGGTGGTAACTGTAGGAACTTTAAACTTATAAATGTTATGAAAACATTTCTTCTTTATCGATCAACGCAAGTACCAAGTACCCAAAAGTGCATTCTTTATTCTTGTCATTTTTAATCAGGCTATATGCCCACAAATGATCAAAAATAACTCACAGCTATTCAAGAAAATACAAATCTTCAATTTTAACAAATCAAAGGTTAGAAAAATAGGAGTAAGTCTTCATCTACATACTGCTGGGTATTCGTAAGTGTATATTGCTGTTATTTGATAATAAAATATATACAAAACATATTTATTCAAGCATTTTAACATTTTCATTCCAGACTGGACTGATCGACAATGGGTGAACGTTTAATAGAAGTGGAATTCGTCGACTCGAAGACAAATAAATCATATTTAACTTATTTATCACCTGCTGATGTTAAAAGGGCAGAAACAGGTAATAGCTACATTTTATTACTCTCTTCGCTATTAGCATACTTTATTTTATTTACATACTTCAATTTCATTTTGCAAAGTTTGACTAAATAACCAAGCTCCTTTATTCAAGTGTTCCAAATTAGTTAAATAAAATAGGACGCATATACAAGTAGATATTTTCCAAGGTGATTAATCTTTTCGGCAGTCAAGAATACCTATTTTATCTTTATAACACAATTAACATTTATGTAATAAAATTAATTTCAAACTATTCATTTTCGGTTTTGTCCAATGTATTTCTTAATAGATCGAAACAATAAGAAAGATAATATGCAAGTCACATTACCATATATTTCGATTTATATTGAATTACAGTTTTCTTTTACAAAAATTTATATAATCTGTGAGTGACTCAGAATTCATTCGTTATGAATATAAATAACGTAACCTTTGAAATTTACATAAAAACATTAGACAACATTTTTAAGTACATGTCTGCTTGAAAACTTCAATGTATGTAATACAATGCGATTCAATTCATACTGTGAAGTTCAATTTTTAATGCATTATAATGTATCTTAATTCATGAAGTATAACTATACATTTTTCTAAAATAATATTCCAGAATTAAACAATTATTTCAGAAATAGCCAATTCGTCTCCAAAAAAACCCTTATATGTAGTACAAATACGATAAATTAAAAATGTTATGTGTTGTATATACACGTATTACTTAATAAGTTTTGCATTGTATTTTTTAATTGTAATGTTTGCATGCTTTCATACTTATGACAAAGTTAAAAATTAATTTTAATTTTCAATGATAAACGTAATTCAGTTCAGTATCCAGAAACGCAAACATTATTTTGATGAATTTTCAAGTTCATTCATTTTTCATTAATTAGGGGAGAGTCCGGTAGCCCCGACCACCTAAGGTTTTTTGGATATAACTTATTCTTCGCGACTTAAACAAGTAATAGAAAGTATTAAAAATAATAATTGTATTATATTGAATGCATCCATGGAGAATTTGAAGACAAAATAACGAATCTGTTCAGGAATTGCATCCTTTTCGTTGTTCATAAAATTGGTTACGCCACTTTACTTGTCCGGTAGCCCTGACCACGCAATAAGTTAACTTGTATATAGTAAAAATGCATTATTAAATACTTATAATGGACTTTTATTGGAAATAAAATAATATTTACATGCCCCATTCTTTAATATAACTTAAAATAGATGTAGTAAGCAATGTAATAAATATATCGTTAAAAAAAGTTTTTTGATGAAATTTTTAAAACTATTGAACATAAATATAATTTTTGCTTGCTCTTTTGCCTTTGCAGTTTTGTAAATGACATTGTCCATTAAAAACTGATTACCATTATTATTATTGAAAAATAAAATTATTATTAAAAAATAGCTTTCTTTTTTAAAAATATAATGTAGAAAATTACATACTCAAGATCTGGTAACTTCCGTTACTGTTATTAGAATTATTTATTTCCTAAATAAATCTATAAATCACTTCACATAACTATAGCCAGCGAACGATGTGTAGTCGTGTCAGTCTGTTCGCTAGAGGATTTTTATGAAGAATAAACGAAAAAGAATGAATTACATTTAAGTTTAATTTCATTACCGAAGTCAAATTAGCTTTCAAAATTGTTAGATAAGCAATATTTTTACCGGTCGGGGTTACCGGAAAGTATGTATGAACCTTGAAATTGTTATTATAAACAAATAAGACATAAAAAATAAAGTTTTTATAGCCTAAATCGAAAGCTGAGGGATGAATGTTTGTGAAGACACAACGATAATTAGCTTATTTATTATATGATAATAAATATTAACTGCAAAACTTACCTATTGTTCATTTTATGAGTTTGAAGAATAAAAACTTATGTCATACCATTAAAGTAAAGACAAATAGCTTCCTATTCTCAAATTTACAGTTTTGTGTAGTGTACCATACAAAAATTATAAAATTCGCCAAAATCTATCTTTACATTCTTAGAACTAATTAGTGGTTGCTACCGGGTGGTCGGGGTAATAGTAATAATAATAGTAATAATCATTAATAACTAGAGTAGCGGAATAAGTTCGATTATGGACACCTTTTCATTTTTGGCTCATAAATTTTGCTGAACTAGATATAAAGCAGACACATGTATGTGTATGGATAACTAGAGACCTTATTTAACTACTATTGAAGAAGCTAAAATGATTCTGTAGACTAGAACATTTTTGTTAAACATTTAGTAGTCGTCATTTTTGGCAAACAAAATTTTGTTGTTTGGTTGTGGACACCATTGATAAATCTACTAAAAATTGGAAAAATAAAGTAAAACCATCCCAGATACATAAAGGAATGACAATTTATTGATTTCAATAACCTTTAATGGCAAGACAATAACAGAAGATGGTACTATTGATACCTATTATTCTTCATCCTTTTCGCAATGTTTACATTGCCAGTAACTCTTACGCAATTGAGCACACTTTAATGCACTGGCCGATTGCAGTCAATGCTTTTGATGGAATTGGAGGCGGTAAAATACTGTAGATCAATTATAAATTATACAATACATATGACAATATTTTACAATTTGTCAAAAAAAAAGGGGGTACACCCGACCGAACCAATTTGGGTGTCCACAACCGAATATTGTAGCTACATTAAAGTCTCATGAAAACATTTTTTTTTGCTCATTGTAACGGCTGTCACTTATTAAATCACTAAATGTAATAAACTTTTTATATAACTATGCTTTGCTTTGCACTTATCTTTTCCTTTGATTACATTTGATTTGTACGACTTTTAAGAATAATGAAAAATAGATTTGTAACGACATATATGTAGTAGAAAATCAATTTATTCACAGACAAAATTAAAAGCGACTTTGCTTTCATATTCGCACAAAAGCTACATGTAGCGATAATGCATACTTCAAATTTGTCGATTTTTATTCATTTCTTTTCAATCAAAATGTATACAGGGGTGTTCACAACTAAACCTCTTACCCGACCCTGCGAAAAATGTTAAATAGGATTCTCATGAGAATCTCATGAGAAATTGAAATAAGTGCTTTATAGTTGTTGTAAATATACATTATATACATCTATTAGTCATACAAGTATCGTACGGAATATATAAAGTTTTATTACATGAAAGAAAATAGTTTCATAGGTAGTTTTATGAACATACAATCATGAATGTTTTGAGTTGAAATTTTATGGAAATTACATAAAAATCTCATCACAATCAGGTCAATTTTCATACAAATCGCAAATATTGTCGAATAGTGTTTCCATAACATAGTACGAGTACTACACAACATTTATTTATTTATTTAATATTTTAACGGTCATAATTGCCCTCACAAATGAATAGAAAATAAAATAAATAGCGAAACAGTGATAAACTGAGTACATGGTGAAATACATTAAAAATAAATGAAAAAGAACAACATACAAAGAAAGCATTTACAGAATAATTATAACATCAGTGTTCTTTTCAAGGAGGATTTAAAACTTGAGATAGACATGGATGTACGAATAGAATGTGACAGAAGATTCCATTGCCTTGTTAGGCGAACAGTAGGTGAATAGAACATATGTATAGTTAAAACGGGTATTGGACTCGGACAGGATACGTGGATTACGAATATTATAATGTGTAGAACGAATTGAGAATAAACAAAGTAATTGGTCGCACTTAATAAGATTATTTGTAATTTTAAACATAAATAAATTATCATAATAAAAGTGTTGCTGACTTATTTTAGCTAGACCAAATGACTGCATATAAGGTTCATAGTTATGATCCATGAAACTCATGGGCGAATGCGTTTTAAAATAGGTAGTAGTAACGTTTTATATAAGTAGGAAATAGCATTTACAGACTGAAAGTCGGAAGTACGCCTTTGAATAAAACCAATATATTTAAGAGCCCTAGAAATACAGGAATTTAAATGAATTTTACAAGATAAAGTGCTATCAAAAAATTAATTTATATGAAATTTACAAGGTACTTGTTTCAAATTCTCATGTGATTCTCATGAGAATACTACCTAAAATTTTTCACAGGGTAAATATTGTTAGTCTGATTTATTTAAATTGAAATCAAAATTATTTTCTCACGTCATGCACTGAAATTCATTTCTTATTTTCATTATTTACAAGTGAATCGAATTGTACTAAAAAAGTAGTTTTTATTCCAATCGCTCCAATTTCTATTTATTATTGGCAAAGTCACAGATCATATATGTATTAATATAAGATATTTCTTATATATAGTCATGAATTCCAAAACATTCGTTAGCATTTTCAATTATTCAAATAATGGAATAACACAAATTCAAAATACTATTTGCATTAAAATACATTTAAAAAAGTCAAATTAATTCAACACTAAGACAGATTGTAAATAAACCAGGAATAAATAAAAAAATTCAACACGCTCCAAAATGTTGTAATAATTACAATATTACGAATCTAAGTTAATGATTATGACCCAATGTGATGATAAATTAAGTTTCTAAAAACACTGAAATAATTCCTGTTTTTTTTTTTAACAAATTGTTTGTATGATAGAGTGAATTCATCACTTTTAATAAGACAAGATTATGTAAGTGTTATTGTCAAGAACAAAATAATTTGTAATTTTAGTACAAGAACAATATACAACAATAAATTGTCTTTCATTTGACTTATGATTGAAGTTTACAAAAATCATTTTCATTATTATTTTAGTAATTGATATCAATCTTATGAATACTTTTATACTCTGTAAGAAATATTATGATGTCAACTATTAAATAATAAAGTTTAATTGATTTTTTAATTTATATTGCTTTTACGAACAACTTCAAAAATGATTACTGAAAGTGAATTGTCCCCTTTGTTATTCATTAAAATAATTATCAAAGAAATGTTAAATGAATAATTTTCTTATTCGTTTACTTTGCAGACAAGGAATTTTCACAGTCTATATTAAATGGACTAATAAACTCTAATATGAAAGTAGGTAACGCATCAACTGAAAGTGATACATTGTTTATTGATGTTTTTGATGATAAAACTGAAGTGCCAAATACGACTGAAAGTATAGGTATGTTCTGTTTTCCTTATTTTTTTATTTAATTGTAGTTATTATATGCCTTAGAATGTAAAAGGAAATATATGTATCGTCGGTTTGTAGAAATTCATGGTATGTGGTCACATGAACAAATTTTATGCCTGATTGATGCTTATTCAAAAGTCCACCAACAAACGGATGGTGGAAAAAAATTAGTAAGGAACTTGTGGGCACAAGTAGCTCAAGAAATGCTGAAACATGGTTACGATATTGCATCGACCAAATGTTCTATAAAATTTGATGCCTTAAAAAGAAGATATAGAAAGGTCTTGATTAAAAATCAAGAAACCGGAAATGATCACTCTAATTTTAAGTATTTTCATGTAAGTGAAAATATTTTTTACTTATTATTAATCTGAAATTTACTAAAAAATTAAAATTTAACAATATATTATATTTCAGCAATTCGATGCTATTTTTAATAATCAGGCTGGTGGGACTGAAGTTCAACATGAGTTAAATTTGAGTAATGAGCATCAAGCGACTGATTTCAGCGATTCCAGCAGTATCAATGTTGTATATGCTCGTCAACTAGACGAATATGATGAATCGCTATCCCATGACATTGAAACATTAGCAACAAGTGATTATGAAGAAAAACAATCTGGTGACTGCGAGGAGAGACTTTCGCAAGAGTTTGAAGATGTACAAATGGACAATAATGAGGAAACACCTACAAATTCACCCAGATTATACAGTAAGCGAAAAACAGGCTCTTCAGAAGACATTTACGATGAAAACTCTAAAGATGAGTTATCAACCACAGGAAATTCTTTTAAACGACAAAAAGTCGAAGTAACAGAAGATTATGCAGAAGGCTCTATTGACGAACAGATATCACAGGACCAATCAATTCGAAATGTAAAATCTCAAGGTGAGTATCTTTCAGAAGAAGAAGAGGAAGAAGACGAATACTATGATGAACAATCAACTCGTGAAAATCGACCTAAACAGAGACAAAGCCACAGGTTACATTTGCTCGAAAAGCTATTAGAAGAAAAACGACTCAAGAGAAAATTGAGAGAAGAGTATTCTCAGAAAAAACTGATTTTATTCGAAAAATTACTCAAGTGCTTGACAAACAATGAGAGTTGAGGTAGGCTAGATGTACAGAATACTGAAATAAGAGATTTTTGCACACACAAGTAAAATATATTTGAGTTTCATAGTAAATAGTACATAGTGATATACTGTCTGGCAGTCTGCTATGCAGAAAATATGTGATAAAAATTTTCAACTACATAATATTTACTATAAGTTTTCGAAATGGAAAATTCTTCAATCGACATCTCGCAATTAAATTACAGTGTAACAAGATATTCATAAATTTTTCACTTGTTGAAAACATTATTACTGTGTTATATAGAAATATATATATAATGAAATTCTTGTAATCTTAACTTTTACATTAATGTAATTTGAAATACATCATTCATACAATTAAACGTAATTAAATTTCTTTATTCCCATTATTGAAATTAATTTTCGTTTGATCAAACAAAATCCTGGTGTCAAAAGTTTTTAATTCTGTTTCGTCTTTAGTACAAAAGAACAATAAATTGACAAAGGCAACCATTGTTATTGAGATTTCAGAATAAATGAAACGTATAAAAGTAGTAATTTTTCATAGTGCACGGAAAGAACTATCAAGTGTTGATACAATGGGACACCTTTAAAGAAAAAAACGCCAGGATTTACGGTAAGAGATTATTATGGCTTCATATTATTTTTCTAACAAATTTCGGGTGATTATAGCATAGATTTGGTTCATAATATTCTTGTACAATGCTGCATCATTTGTTTACTTGACATCCTTGCTCTTTTACAAACCATCCATCGTATTTTCTGGTAGGTCTCTTGGAAAAAGTGTTTTTTCCTTTAAAAAAATTGTGTTTTCTTGCATTAAAAATCACACAACTTCGTTCATGTTAACAATAACCAAATTTTAGCTTTAGAGTCTGAAATAAGGATCATTTTCACTTAAAAAATGGTCTGGGACAATTGTTTAAACTCTTTTTCCTTTTCGATCAATTTATAGACAAAATGACAATTTTTTAAAATGATCTTGTTGTTCAATAAAAGTGTACTTAATTTTATAAAAAATACCCGTAGTCCCATTTAAATGCGATAATTAGAAAAATAGATAGCGAAATTCTAAGAAATTCAAGAGTTACGTCACGGCCGCCATTTTGAAAATATAAAAAAAATATTTTACCAGAATATTTTTCACAACTGTACCTATAAAATATTTCGTTTTCGCTGAATTCTGCGGCATATACCACAACTTTGATATTTTAGTTTCACTAAAATTTGGTCCATGTAAGAATTTAAATTACAAAATGACGTTCTCAAAACGTCACTATAGATGTTTTCTGTTATTTACGTTCTATTAAAATGTTTATTGTTTCTTGGCATATATATATTGGTGAATATGGTCGTCTATGTTTGTAGTCGCTGAAATCAAATTATTAAATTTAAACATTGTTAACTTCGGATTCAACATGGCTGACCGAAAAGACGCTAATTTTGAAGTTCATTTCAGAAATAAATTTACGGAAAATAAGTTTACTTTGAGTACAACTATATTGTTGAAAAAATTGCTGCAAATTTTATTGTCAAATTTGTTTTCCTAAAATCTACTCAATAATGCTTTCGTCCAGTTCACTTCCTAAGTTGTCGGAGCCTTATTATAATACTAATCTTAACCCATTAACGCCTGAAATGACAATTTTTATACTTCATTTTCAATCAAGTATTTCGTATCAAAATCAAAGTTGAAAACAATTGAGAGGTGCGTATCCTACTGTTTTCGAGGTCGCTCTTCAAGATTCCGAGGTCAAAATTGAGTTTCAGCCATCAGGAATTCCAATATGGCGCCGAATTTTTAAAAAAATTCCAAAAAATTGGGAATTATTTATTCCTATCAATTTTTTTCGAGCTATTAGAATATTGGAATTCTATTGGAACATTGCATAATGGTGAACAAAATACTTCAATTTTAAGGAAAAATTTTACTTCAACAATGAAAATTTCTGGACGCTCTAACTCAAAAACTACGTACTGTTATAAAAAAATGCTAAGAATGAAAAGTTCTTAGAATTAATCGAGAAATATAGTGGAATTTTTCAGATTTTTGTAATGACATTTTGAGAAATTTTTTTCAAAATTCTAATTTATTTATGAAAAATTCTGAAAAAAATTTGGTGTATTCACAGAATTTTTTGTAAATAAATTACAATTTTGAAAAAAATGTTGAAAAAAAATGTCTCAAAATGTCATCAAAAAATTTTGAAAAAATTCCACTATATCGCTTGATAAATTTTAAGAACTTTTCATTCTTAGCATTTTTTTATAACAGCACGTAACTTTTGAGTTGGAGCGTTCAGAAATTTCTCAAAGAAATTTTCATTGTTGACGCCATTTTGAGGTCGTCAGAATGATGTAGGGTATAAAAGTAAAATTTTTTCTTAAAAATCAACTATTTTATGCACCATTATGCAATGTTCCAATAGAATTCCAATATTCTAATAGCTCGAAAAAAATTGATAGGAATAAATAATTCCTAATTTTTTGGAATGTTTTTTTTTAATTCGGCGCCATATTGGAATTCCTGATGGCTGAAACTCAATTTTGACCTCGGAATCTTGAAGAGCGACCTCGAAAACAATAGCATATGTACCTTTCAATTGTTTTTAATTCCGATTTTTATACGAAATACTTGATTGAAAATGAAGTATAAAAAATGCCATTTCAGGCGTTAATGGGTTAATGTTTTACCAGGATATTACCATTTTTTAACAGCCACAAAGCTTTTTCATGAGTACAGAAATATTTTAAATTAAACTAAAGCGACTTCCATTATTTTGTATCTTTATGAACGCATAAGAATAATTCTTCCTGAACGTAATTTAAATTATGACCTTCAAAAACAATATTCAGATTACAAATCATAACGCGTAAATTTAAATTAAAACAGGAATTATTCCCTGGCATGATATTCAACCTGTCAACCCAGAAAAGTTACGCGTGATGTTTGCGGAAGAGTAGAAGTATTGACACATTTGTACTACTTTTTACAGCATTAATTAGTTCTACGATCTCGCTGAGCTGTTCAATTGATAATTTTTATTAAAAAGATAGTACAACCAAATTTTAATTTGGGTCTCACGTTGTCAATGAGTCATGACATCGCAGACAGTGTCAAAATTCTTTTTATATTTAATGTTTCTTCCGGCATTCCCGTGCGGAATCATCAATACATAAATTTTATAGACTAAACTAAATAACAATAAAATATGATGATCCACATGCATTCACAGAATTTAGAAACGATTCTGTCGGGACAAGTGCCCTATTAAAGTTGAATCATGTATTAAAATGATGTTTAAATAATTTTGATTGCCAAAATTTTAATTAGTTATTGAGTACACCTATCGCCATTCGCGAAATATTTTAATTTGTCAGAAAAACTAATTGGAATGCTAAAAAATAAAGCAATACAATGTTCCATAATTCAATTTATTATCAATATTTATAAATGATAAAAATTTAATATCTTAATTATGATGTTGCAATATACCGAATAATAAAATGGAATTTCTGATTACAAATTCGTATAAATGAACTCGTCAAAAACGGGTTAAAATATTTCTCATCTGTTGAATTTATTCTAATCTTACTTTTTGAACTGTAGCTTATTTTACATGCACTCGTTGACTGTTATTTTATTAATAATATGAAATTAATATATTAACAAATAGAAACTAATTATTAATTTACATATGACCATTTTCTTAATCATTTTATAAATTCATTGTTTTTCAGAGGTATAACTTGGCAAATAAGGAAAGTGGACAAACTCTAGTCGAAACTGGTCTCATGTTTGCAAATGTTTTTAATTTCAATGAATTTAAAGTTTTGCTGAAAATTGGAGAGTATAAAAAGTTTTTATATACTTTAACTGATTAACGCCTAAAATGACATTTTTTTCTCTTCATTTTCAATCGAGTATTTCGTATCGAAATAGCAGTTAGAAAAAATCGGAAGGCACATGTCCTTCTATTTTTGAGGTCGCTCTTTTTAATGGCGTTGTTGAAATTTGCATAAATTTGCAACGTATATGCGTTTTTTACATACATATTTAAAAAATGAGGTTTTTTTTAGATATATATTTGTTTACAGCCCCGATAGCTGTACTAATAAGTTACCTTGGTGGATTTATTAAATTCAAACTATCGGATCCAATATCGCGGTATATTTGAAAGAATTCTTTACAGATAATGGAATATTCGAAAAAATGATATTCAAACCTAACTAATGCATTAGTTAAGTAGCTTAAATTACGTTTTGGAGTAAGCTGATTACAAATCTGAATTCTGAATTGTAAAATTCAAAATGGCGGACGAAAATGCGAAAAATAGCTTCGATTCGAATGCAACTGTTTATACAGGGGTTTTCGAGGTCTATTTCGAATTTGAACTCTGAATTATAAAATTCAGAATGGCGGATCCAAAATGGCAGTCTATTTGGACTTCGGAAGAATTTTTTATAGGTTGAAAAACATTATATTCAATCCTAACGAATGGGTTAGTAATGTATCTTAAATCGAGTACGCTGAATAGAAATCTGAACTCTGAATTACAAAACCCATTCGTTAAGATTAAATACAATCTTTTTTAATATTTCATTACCTATAAGATATACTTTCGAATAGACCGCCATATTGGATCCGTAATTTGAATTTAATAAATCCACCAAGGTAGCTTTTTAGCACAGCTATCGGGTCCACAATTTTAAAAATAATATATACCTCGAAAAAACTTTTGCAAAAATTTATGCAAAAAATACTTATACAGTTTGTTTAACTCCTATTTCGATACGAAATACTCGATTGAAAATGAAGCGAAAAAATGTCATTTCAGGCGTTAATGGGTTAAATTCCAATAAAAATCAAGACATTTGCAGGCCTTACTGTGTTTCCAAACGAACAAAACTTTTTGAACCGTAAAAAAGTCGTAAAAAAATCATTTGACAGGAAGTTTAAAATTTCCTATTACCAGTTATTGGAAGCCTGAAACGGAACAGTCCCGAAAACCATTAGATTACTACAGTTACACAGTATTATTAGAGCCTATGGCCTTAAAATTTATTCCAAAAAACAAATATTTTGTTACTAAAAAGGTACTAAAATATCTCTGAAAACGTTTTTTTTTAATACAAAAAATTGGATATTTCTCTGAATTAATCTTTTTAAATTTTTAATGTAAAAGAAAATTCATTTTTATGATAGTATCGCCGAATAGGTAATTTTATCACAATAACCAAAGATTTCGTAGACATCGTTTAGAATTTATCGGGAAATGTCTGAATTAATGAGAAATAAATATGTAATAGTCACTTTTAAAATTCTTTTTTAATTACATTTCATTTAAAAAATAAGTATCAAAAGCGTTAAAAATGATAAATTTTTTTGGATAATTACATTGAAGATGTATAACTGAATCGAAGGGCGAGTTTTTGTTAAAGATTTAAATTTAGAAATCGTCCATTCGTTATCGGAGTAGAAAATGTGTCTATTTCTCGCCAGTTTCTCTCTTATTTACTTATTTTCCAAAGTAAAAATATAGAGAAACTGGTCAATATTATTAACAAAATAATATACATCATTTTTAATATTTAAATCTCATTTAAAATACAGAAAATTGAAAAAATAACATCAGTAAACTATACCTACTGTGATTAGTTTTACTGTTCAAAAATCGAGTATATAATTATTTAATAATCATTCCACCAAACAAATTGAAATGTAAAATGCCTTTTACGAATTGTAAACAAATTGTTTTAAATTTTTGTTAATATCTCGAAAGCGGAAATGAAACAGCATGTTGTTGAAATAGTTACTAATAGTAGATTATAGGATAGTTAATCATGTGAATCACGTTGATTCATAATTAGAAACATTACAATATACAGATAATGATTGTAGGAATAAAAATGCGAACAAGGCTACCTGCCTCTGCACGAAAATTTTACATTTTCTCTAAATACCATTAACACTCAAATATTTGTGTAAGGAAAATATTATTTCATAAAATAATATTTAGATTAATACGAAATTACGGAAACGTCTATTAAAGTTTCCAATTCTAGTAACAAAATATAGTTTTAAATATGTCTGGCATAATTCAATACATAAACAATTAAATAACGTTATAAACAATTAAAAATCTGTAATAATATGTAACCTAATGCGCCAAAATTATTTACTTAACAAATTGTTGTTACTCATAGATACTTTATATTAAAAGTTTACTTTATAAATGAATTATTTTCATACTTAGTTAGTTTTAAATGTTCCCCGTTTCATTAGCAGTTTTCGTGGATCGTTTTACCGATAATTTACACCAACTTATGTGAAGCTTCTTTAAAAAATGAATTGAAAATCCCGAATAAAAGCGCTGAATGCAATAGCTAAGAAAATCCATTCACAAAGTCGCCCTTTTCCCACACATATTTAAGTATTTAAAAGCATGTAGGCACCATTATTTTGTTAAAAACTTATAATTCGACAAAATGAAGTCACATGGTTTGGGTTTTTAATAAGGTGTCATAGTGTTGACTGATTAAAATTTAAAGATTCTTTTGATTTACTGTGGTACGTTAATTATGCAGCTGGATAGTTAAAAGAATAAGCATTTTCAGAAACCGGAAGTTAGAATTTAACAAATTAAGCGTACATGGTAATAACGTTCCTTAAAAGTTTTATATTTGTTATTCAAAATTCTTCTGTTTCTTAAAGAAGAAGCGTAAACAAATATTATCTTAAAATAGTCGTCTCAAAAAAAAAACTCTTCAAGATGATATGACATATTAGGAATTATGAAACTCAAGGTCCGTTTGAAATTGTCTAAGGTCATTCAATATTATTTGCCAAGCACTTTTTAAATAATGTTCCTTACATTTCTTTTACTTTTTTTATGATAATCAATACTTAATAATTTTTGGATATTTTAAAACATATAGATATTATATAGATAATCCAAATTTTAAAAAAATGAGAAATTTGTTTCGCAATTATTATACCTTTTGGGACAATTAACATCTGCTAAACTCAATTGTTAATCTAAATTCCAAATTGTATAAAAACAATTCAATATAAAATTGAATTATTACGATAGGTTTTTTATGGAAATTAACAACATTAAATGGTTTTAAACCGGGCTTATGACCTACCACGATGTTTATAAAAATTGCATTAGATGTTAAAATGCTACAGTTTGAAGATCTCTAAACATTTCAAACACCTTGCGTGTAATCACTTGGATTCCCGAACTGTAGGCTTTGTTTTAAAACATTTATAATCTCAACAAGTAATAATATTAACAACAACAAAAAAAATAAAAAGGAAAAAGGTAAAAGATAAAAAATAAAAAATAATAAAAAATTTTTAAATAATGTTGTTATGGTTTAAAAATTTTGTTATTTTTTATTATTTTTTATTTTTCATCTTTTACTTTTTTCCTTTTTTCTTTTTTTTGATGTTAATATTGTTTGTTACTAGTTGAGATTATAAATGTTTTAAAACAAAGCCTAGCGTTCGGGAATCCAAGTGATTACACGCAAGGTGTTTGAAATGTTTAGAGATCTTCAAACTGTAGCATTTTAACATCTAATGCAATTTTTATAAACATCGTGGTAGGTCATAAGCCCGGTTTAAAACCAATTTAATTTTGTTAATTCAATATAAAGTTTCATGTTTTTAATCGCGAATAAACCAACTACATTTTTCCATCGGAAAATAAAAAAATCCATGACAAAAATTCATAGTTTTCGTAGTAATCGCCTTCGAACATTCAGTTATCAAATTCAAATTTTATCATACTCAATCCTAAATTCAACACGAAACCACTTGTATGAAGATTATACGTAAACTTTCCACTTCCTATAAACTAAAAAAATGGCCTTTAAATAAATTACTAAAGGCCATGAAAAGTTAACTTTCATTGATGATTTCAAAAGAAATTCAAATGTTGGTTTTCATTCTTCGATTTCACTTTATCTTATATTAAATGATATTTTTAGATTAGGCACTAGATGAGTTTGATTGTAAGGAAATAACTAAGAAACTATTATAATAAATCATATGAATTATTGGGTACTAGATACACTTCATTCCATCTGACTGTAGTTATTTCTCAAAGCTTTTTTGGTTTCACAATTTTTATGCGTATCGAATTTGTTTAAAATATATTATTTGTTTTTTGTTCTCTTATGTAGGTTATAGGCATTTTTTGAATATAGTTTTCACTATATAAAAAATATTTTTATTTTTTAATCATTAATACCATAAATCATCATAACTATTCCACAATGGATCTACATAAATGATTCTTATAGGAGTTTTTGCAGGATTCATATTGGCTCAACTTAAACAAATTCTCGCTACGAGTAATTATTTTAATATAATCGTATTTTCCTATCTACAACCATAATATTCTCATATCTCTGATTCTCAAAATAACCGCCAAATTTCTGTTACAAAACATGTTTGTCTGAATGTTTAGAAATAAATATTTTGTTTATTAATTTTTTTACTGAAATTGCCAAAGAAATAGCCGAACTTAAACTCTCGTAACTAAATTTTATATTCGACTCTACAAATAACACAGACGAAATTTCACTTTTATCGGTTTTACGCTGAAAACAATTCTGACTATGAAATTGGTCAAGCACATAGTCATTTTTTTTAATTTGAATTTGATTTTTAATTTTTCAATTAATTAAAAAAATTCTGATTTTAGTCATTTTTGTGAATTTCTAATTACAGGGAACCAAATTTTTATTCCAGTTTTCAACAATTTGAACAATTTAGAAGCAATTCACAAGCTAAATGGTTGTCTTAATTGTTATTTTATTTAAGTACTTAAAAGAAAAGACTACTTGAGTGCGGGTCAAAAAACCGCCAAATCAAAAAGCTAGGTCGAAAAACCGATATTCAAACAGCCGACTCGTCAAAACACCTTTTGCAATAGTTCCTTCTCAAAATAAAAAAACGCGATTCTTTCGAAGAAACGTCGAAAAAATCAGTATTTTTTTCGAAAGAGTAATCTTAACTTTTTACTTAAAAATTGCCGGTTAATTCTGACCACGGGATTTGAAAGAAGAAATCCAAATGTATCGATTTTGCCTTGTTTCAATTTTGTTTAACGATAATTTGGAACAAAAATAACAGCGTTGAACGTTGGGTCCAAATTCCTGAATTTTGTGTCGAAAACGGAAAATTGAAAGAAAAAATAAACTTATCTCTCTAAAAACAGTCATAAGAATTGTTTAAATTGAGATTTTTTTACCACTTATTGTAAAATTTCATGAAAAATCCTGACGTGCTCTAATAAATTAACGGATTATAACAAAAATGTCTTCATTTAAGTTTCGAAAGTAGCCCTATAAGAAAAATGTCCAGTATAATACATTTTTACGCTGAATTTTGTTTCAGTTTAAAAAATGACCCTGTAAAATAGAATTGCATAAATTCAAAATTTATGATATTTCGGGATATTTTTTCAGGGTGAATTAGATGACAAATTAAGTCTGAAAAATTAATTATCATAATACACTGGTTACTATTAAGAATTAAAAATGTCCTCTGTTATAGAAAGAAACCAACGGATTGGATTTTTTGAATGTTTAGACATTACGAAAATACAATATAGTGATTTGTAAAGAAAATAAAAAGTAAAGTATCAAATTTTTAAAAAATTTGGTTTTATATAATTTAATTGTCAATTTAATAACTTTAGGAGCATATAATAAACTCGGCTAGTTTTTTTTTTGCAATTGACCACATCCATGTTTATCATTTTTTTTACAAAACATCGCGGGTTTCTCGGTGTCTTTGTAGAATTCTTAATCCTAGTATATCACTCCATAAAAAATGTACACAACCATAGTAAGAAAAACATGGGAGCGTTACGTTTAAAATTAACCTCCTCTTTCAAACATTGTGAAATAAAAAAAAATTGTTTTGCACGAAGAAACGATCGATGCGCGGAAATGGAGATCTCACGGCTTTTTCGGGATTCTCGCGCGAGCCGCCGCTCTATTTTGATCGTGCGTGGGTGAAAGAGGTCCACGGTCGAAGCAGAACTATTTTCAACTATTTTCGAGGCAGCTTCGAATTCTTCGTCCCGCATATGTATTACAGGATTCCCGGGGTGTCATTCGGAGGAAATCGAGCAATTTTATTCCAACTGAAAATTCGATAAATTTCGAATGATTTCGAAAAGTGTATTCTGAGTTGGGATGGAAACTGATCATTTTTATCCCCTGTAACACCACAGTTTTTGTATTATAACGTGTAAGAATTTGTTTGGTCTTGAATTAAAAAAAAAACACAAACAAACAAACAAAAAACATTACCGCCTTATTTTTGCCGACATATTTGTTTAGAAATCTGAATTGTACAAACGAATTTCTAACATGAAAAGCGATTAAGAAAAATACAATACACGGAGGGAAATGTTTGCCAAGATTTATAACATATATTGTAGAATTTACAATACGTGTTGTATTATATGTATTACGCATGGTATTATTCAGAATAAATATTGGAAATATTACAATACATACTGGAAATCACCGACAAAATTTTTTTGGTGTTTCATAGGCATAGTTTTATTACGGAAGTATTTTTTTGTCCTAAAAATGATGCCTGCAACAGAATTATTCTATCACGTCACACTTTCGAGAGAAGTGAGGTTAATTAAAAAAAAACATGCAAAATATAGTCAAAATCGAAAGTTTTAGGATAATCACATTATCTAAGATTGACTCTGTTTTACTCCATGAATTTTCACTCCAGGAAATTTAGAAAGTGACGTAATTGAAAAGAACCCTATCTAGAAAAAGGCATTTTAAGTAACCTGCGTAATCCAGAGACGAGTAAAGTTTATTTTTCTATCGATTGTATTTTAAAACTAAACTAACGAACTAAATCCTTACTAAATTACTAACTTTATCCTTACTGAAATGACAAGAATTCCTGCATAGAAAAATTGGAAAGCCTCGCTATTACAAGCATTTTTCTCGCTGAAAGGTATAGAAATTTGTTTAAATAACAAATTCATTTAGAGCTACGGGATTTTGAAAAATTTGCAAATCGCATTTTTATATAGAAATGTTGTCTAAGATCACCTAAGTTACGGCCAAACTAAGTTAACCCATAAATGTCCAAGATGAGATTTTTAGCTCATTTTCAAAGCTCCCTAGCAAATCAAAAAATGAAAATATAATGAAACCCACTTACTTTATTAATATTGGGTATGCTCTATGCATTTATGGGGTTAAAATTGCGCATGCCATAGAAAAACAATATGACAGATTTTATCTCAAAAAGTACCGAAAAAAAAATAAAAATGCTTTTTTCACTTGTGCATTTTTTATAATAGTTCCGAATTCAATGACCTTTTGAGGTTTTAACCTCAAAAGTAGTATCCGCCGAATTGGATCCGCCATTTTCATATTTTCAATTATAATCATAAGTTCTCAGCAACCCCAAAAACCTCCAAATAACAATAATATATAACAATAGAGTTCAGAGAATTTGATATACAGATCAACATATATTATCCTGAGTAATATCGATGCGGATAGTTAACAACCTCTCCTTGTAAAATAAATATAAAAAAAACATAATTTTTGGTTTAAACTATGAAAATGAAGTTTGCGGGCGTGTGTACCTATATTTTCATAATCAACACATCATAATGATAAAGTACAGACGTTTCTCAAAAACATTAATGTTTTGAATGAAAATTTAATCTGTTAAGAAATTCACTATTCCAATTTTTAACACATTTTTTTGTATTTATTGTCATTTACGAAACCTATTTACAGGTTTATTAAGCTTACATCGTACATGGAAAAATGAATCAGTTGAACTACTAACTAGATAGTAAAATAAGACAGAGCCATCATTTTTAGTTTATCTTATTAGTTAAATGGTGACCTCGATAAATTACATAGTCAAATCTACTTAGTTAGTAAAGGCAACTATTTCTTTTTTTCCGTGTAACATATCTATATAACATGTCTAGTTGCTTCCTTAGCGAGTATCTACGATGTCATATTATAGTAAATATTTTTATGTAAGGGAAGCCGGTCCAAAATTATGCATTTTTCACAAGATGGTGTCAAAATATTGATTTTTCGGATATATTTAATATATGTGGATTCATTTTCGAACCTATTTTTTAGCTTTTTAAAGAAATAATTCCACTATGAGAAAAATACACATTTTTTATCTGTATGTTCCAATGCTAACGGCGATTGCAGCATCACTGACATTACATTCGGCTGCAAAAATTGAGGAGTGGGTTGAAAAACTAAATTGCAGTAACAGAGATATGTAAGGCGAATAAAAATTTGTTGGCTTCATTAAATAATTTATCAACGTGTTTGGTATAGTTATGTACATAAATTTTTAGTAATTTAAGTTGATTTATTGTTAATTACATGAATGAATTCTATAAAACATATCAAATTTATTAAACCATCACTGGCTCATAATTTTCTATCATATAATAAAATATTATTCATATGTTGTCAGTACACTCAAACGTATCAACGTTGTAATTTTATGCTATTCGGATATGAAATGCTGTATGCACTGAAATGAGGCTATGGAATCCCTTATGATCGAATCAAAACTTAACTTCTACAACAGGGACCATGTCGCGTCTGCCCCTAGCGACAACAAACCAAACTAACTTCACCTTCGGCCGCTGATTCGTATTTATATTTTGATTTTATATTTATTTTACAAGTTTCGTAATTTTCTGATACTGTACCATAATTTGTCTGTCTGTTACAGTTTTTAGTAAAACTCTGTTACTCCGGTATAGGTATCAACATTTTCCGAACATTTCTAACAGTGAACTAAGAGGATCAAGTAAGAGTTAAGCATTTTCGCACTTTTAAACCTGTCTAACCAATTAACAAATATTTGGTTGTATTATTGTACATGTCTTAATTTGGTTATAATTTATCAAAATATAACGATAACTTCAGTTTTAATATAAAATAATACAAGGTTGTATGTGTTCTTATCAATAATCGCCAAAATTCTGTGGATTTCCCCATATATCCATGAAATATTATTAGAAATTGCTTAAAAAATACTAAAAAAATAACTAAAAATCATAAAAACCGCAGATTTTAAGAGATTTTTAAAAAAATTGTAATTAGTTTTTCTTCCTCAGAAACTGAAGAAGGCCAAAAAAATTGTTCTGTAAAATACACGTATTACTATCTATAAATCCTGCAAATTTGGAAAAAAGGTAGGATTTTTGAGAAAAAAAAAACATTTTGTGTTTTTTAACAAAATTGAATTATTTTTATTGGTTATCGTCATGTTTCATTTTCCGAGACACATTTTTAAAAGTATGAAAAATTCAACAAAATAGATGTGACTGAAAAGCTTGAAATTTGTTGAAATTCTAAGCCTTGGAATAAAAAATCTTATTTTGTTGCCAAAATCTTCAGTAATTCGTAAAAATTACAAAAAAATTGTTTATGAAAATTTAAACGAAATATATATGCCTTTATTTTTAGAGTATTTATTTCGAGCGTTAGTTTCAATGGCTTCGGCCATATAAAATATTTCGCAGAAACGTAACTCAGGAATACGTTTCATTTTACCCAATAACTCAAAAAACGATGCATAAGATACATGGAGGTCCACCCCCCCCCCCCTCCAATTCATAATCATAGATTCCAAAAGATTCACAATATCAATTAAGTATTAATAAATAGTTTTCGGTGTGGGGGCCAATTAATTAAGAGCGATAAATATCAATAAACATTTATTTTTCATCACGTCATTTAATTTCATGAATTCATACACTCAAGAATGGAATTTTCAATTCAAATGTATGCATTGTCATAAATTCAAAAAAGAGCCAAATTGTGATTTCCATAATGAAACTACGAATCCCTGGCCAAGCATTTCGATGCATTTCAGATTGATGTGGGTTCATCTTTTCAAATGCAAAAAGTCATTGTTTTTGTAGGTTATAATTTTATCTAATATCAGCAAATTGCACTACCGATTCCCGATGAGAAAATTGTGGAAAAAACGAGCATTTATAGAAAAATTTTGCAAGATTAAATAAAAATATCATAATTTTTAGGTATTTTTTTAATTGTTCCCCGTGAAACGGTTTGTAATCAATTAAATGCATACATAGAAAGGGGTTCCGATTGAAAACAAATAACACTGTATAGCAACGACCTGGCATTTTTATGGTGAGCTGGCACAAGTAGTAGATCTAGGAAAACTATCGAAAACACAACCTTGCAAAAAAAAAAATAATTTCGGTTCTTTAAGATTGTTCTTTGAAGTAATTTTCTGTAGTTTTTGGTACGCTGAATCCGAATCTGGCAACGAAAACCTCCCATCACATCATGATTCCCAGAAAAGTGTTGGTAAATCTCCCAAAAATTACGTTTTTGGCACTTTTCGAAATTGTCTACCGGGTAAACTCGACGTGCCAGAGACTTGTCATAGGGGTTAAATTGAAGCATCAACCCTGTACTTTTCGAAGATATAGCGATAACGGTAACAACAAACTAAATGAACTGTCAAACATGATTTTTTTTATAGTTTTCAAGTATAAAAATTGTCTTACACTGCCCATACATACAAATATTTTAAAAAATTATCGGATTCGTTTGATACTTGTTAGTCGGAGGTTTTTAGGGATGACAAATGTGCCATTAGATTTTATAAATTAAAAATGGCGGATCGAATATGGCCGAAGACTTGTTTTAGAATTTATCGGATTCGCTTGAAATTTGTAATCGGCGCCCCTAAAAACCCCCGACTAACGAGTATCAAGCAAATATAGTTTTATTTGCGGGCAGTGTAAGACAATTTTTATACTTGACGAATGTCAAAAAATCATGTTTGACAATTCATTTAGCTTGTTGTTGTCGACATCGCTATATCTTTGAAAAATATAGGGCCAAGCTTCAATTTAACGCCTATAACAAGTCTCTGGCACGTAGAGTTTACCCGGTAGACAATTTTGAAAACTGCCAAAAACGTAATTTTTGGGAGATTTATCCCCGCTTTCCTCAAACTCCTGACATAATAGAATGTTTTCGTTGCCAGATTCGGATTCAGCGCACCAAAAACTGTGGGAAATGACTTGTCAATCTCAAACAACAGAAATTATATATTTTTTTTTTGCAGGCTTGTGAAATTGCATGGTGAAATTTTCGATACACCTCTAAAATGTCGTTTTATGGGCAAAAACCCGCTTTCAGACCGATTCATGTCATTGATCACTTATAACTGTTCTAAGTTTTATTCGATTAAAAACTTTTTTTGAAAGCCGAATATTTATTCCCTTTACGACTATATCCACGTCTCATTTTTACGGCAGTTGAAAGTATTGACCATTTGTCGATTCTTTTCAACTTTTACGCCCATTTTTCGATAATATTCCATCTTGAGAATTTTGTTCTCTTTAATATTTTGTAAGTAAATATAATTTCGTGTCGAATGCTGAATTGTTTTTTGTTGTAGAAAACCGATGAAAATTGACCGAGTTATGTGAATTTAAAGATTTCCTGAATTTTTCATTAAATTTGTATATGTATGTTATCAACACGGAATTTGCATCACGACGCCTTATGAGGAATAAATATAACAACAATCGCCATTACAGCTGTAGAATTATTTTAGTACTTCTATTATTTTCTAATTTCAAATTATGCCGCGGATCCAGGAACAAACAACAAAGAAAACACAATTTACTATGATCATCGCACATTTCTTTTTTAATACCAAAGGCCTGGACATTGTCAATAAAGTAAAGAAATGGAGAAAAAACAATGTTGGTAAGCCACAAAAAATTCACAAAAATGGCCGTTTTCTGTCAATTTGACCTAACGTTACAAAAATACCGACGTGATGAGTCATTTTGGATTCTGTGTCAAAAAATCTCCGAGAATCACCTCCCTTTTTTTTAACATACAGTAAAACCCCGCTTACTTGAACACTCGCTTTCTTGAACACCCCGTCTATTTGAACAAAATAACACCTCGTTTGTTTGAACGATTTCTACTTCCCCTTACCCCCACTACTCGCTCTTACGCGGATACAAATTCCAATGCGCATGCGCTACTCACGCCGGACGGGTATATTGCGCGAGGAGTGGGGACAACTGTAAGCATTCAAATAAACGGGGTCGGAAGGGAATGCCGGCTCGACTCTGTTCAAGTAAGAGGGGTTTTACTGTACTTGATTAAAAATTTACAGTCATGTGTAATTATATTAACACTAAAATTTTAAATGATAAGTGTATTTTAACCCTTTCCAGCCCTGCTAGACTCTAGGTTTATAGTTTGAGTATTTTTCAGGCATCACAGTACAGATTTTCATGTATTTTTTAATGTATAATTTTACTATTATGTTAATAAACATGATCCAATGCGATATTCACATCGAATTATTATTATATTCTTTATAAAAAAAAACGTATAGTCTATAAACCTATTTTTTGATAATAAAATCGTGTATTATAAAACAACTGTACCGTTGTTGCGGAAAATGTGTATACTGGGGTTTTAGAGGTAGTTGATTACGAATCTCTTAGTTTTTAAACATTCAAAATGGCGGATTCAAAGTAGCCGATTAATGTCATTTTGGTCCACCATTTTGGAGCAGCTATTTTGAATTTTTGTTATTTGAGAGCAGAATCAGTGACTCCAAAAACCCCCGAGTAATAAAATTCAGCTAAATTGTCTGTAAAGAAAATTTAGTGCCTGAAAGAGTTAATGATATAAATATTGACTGGGTATATACGAAGATTATAATAATTTTGGAGATAATAAATTCAAAATGACGAAAACAATATGACTACCGGTACACAGCATTGAATACAATTCCTATACAAAATCTTTAACGTGTTCATTGAACGACTTTATACATATAACGATTTCATACACCCTAAAATGATAAATTAAAAATGGCCGAATCGATGTGGTCAGTAATGAAGTGTGCGTGATATTAAATTCTGTGTACATATTGTATCCTCCATTTTATCTTGTTATAGAGTAGTCCCTGTCCTAATTCATCACGCCCTAATTCACTCCCTTGCATAATACACGAATATTACTTGCCCAAATTCATAATTTCTCCTCCGTTCCTCTCCCCACTCCAAGACCCTTCACACGATTACAAATGGATGTACGTGTGTACCGTGCGCATGTTGGAGAAATAACGTTCCTTGGTGGGGTTATAGAAGTAACGTGAATTAGGAGAGGGGTGCCATTTTCTAAAAACCAACCGCGTAAATTAGGACAGGGACTACTGTATGGTCAACTATAAAACGTATGCATGCAACAACGTTACATATAAGAGTTATAATTTACATACGATGGTTATTACAGATCCGCCATTTTGAATTTTCAACTAAAAATTATTATAATATTTGTACATAACCAGTCAATATTCATATCATTAATATAAAACTAAAAAAAATTGTATATACAGTAGTCCCCCCCCCAATATTTGCCCCTAGGTCCGTCCCAATATTTGCCTTACCCCTCGATTGCTGTTCTCCACCACTTTTCACGGAGCAGTAATTATGTGGCGTCAAAATGCATGCGCGATGTAGGAAAGGTTAACCCATGGTTAAACTGATTTCTTCTGGTCGACGCATGCGCGTTCTATGACTGTACGTCGGCGGAGTAGGGGACAAATTTCTTCCCCTTACTAGTCACATATTGGGAGGGTTAGAAAAGGACATAAGACGGACAAGGCAAATATTGAGAGGGATCACTGTATGTTCTCTATTTCAAGGAATTATTTATTTTGGACACATTTTTTTCGTTTCGTAGCCATTCTGAACGGGCCATTGCTTCTAAAAAATAATTTATTGGCATATTATTTATGTTCAAGAATCGGGATCACCTTTTATGTGTTCAATTCATTAATTATAATCCACTTCAGTGATAAAGTTCGTGAAAATTAAGAAAAAAAGACTTTAAAGTTTTTAGAATCATGGTATATTGTTTTTTGCAAAATTTTTGTATAAATAATCGTTTTTTTTACAATTTTCTCTTCAGGAATCGATAGAGCACACTCGAAAATAGTAGGAAAGTCATTTTTCAAAAATTAAACAAAAATCTTTTTACTAAAGGGTTAAGAAACCGAAAGTTTGTTAGGAAGGCAGCCATTTTGTTGATTGTCGGACATTTTGAAATGTCAATTCGATCAGAGGACATGATATTACCGACCTAACCCTTTAAAACCGCCTTCCGAAAAACTTTGCGCATTAGATCCTAAATGCAAAATAACGATAAGGGGAAATAACAAGTTCGGCTCCAAAGTCCAGGTGACTCCAAATTGTGTTGTCAGGTCCGTAGAAGTCCCCCGATGGCGGGACCATTCCGTGCTTCCTGGGGGACTTCTGTAGACGGTGAACCACGTCGAGATGGCTCCCGAAGTGGGGTTTGGCGGCGCGAAAGGCCAGCGCGAGGGCACGGGAAACGGTCGCGACGTGGGGGAACGATAACGGCGATGGAGGGTGGAAGTAAGAGCGAAACGGTGCGGCGTGGAGGGGCACCTTGGTTCGTGCGTTCGTGCACCGGCGAGCGAATCCTGTGTCAGACTCGTAGCAGGCGGATTAGAGTTAGAGGGTCAGCGCGAGGAAAAGAACGACGACAGTACGACACGAAACAGTTTTTTCGACGGCTTGGCGGGTACGTTTAACGCTTCCGTTCTTTCCTTCTCGTTCTTATTCTCTTGGTCCACGGATTTTCTCATCTCACATAACCTCAAAATCTACCGTTTTACGCAAAAGCGAGTTTCGCGACCGAGAGAGAGAGAGAGAGAGAGAGTCCGCGATGAGGATTTTAAGTTAACGGGAGGAAGGGAACAGGATCGATCGGTTTTTACGCGAATGCGATGCAGTGCGGAGTATCGCGAATGTTTCTTTTGTTTCTATTGTGTTTGTTGTCTCCACTTTGAAGGAACCAAGGGAAGCGCGAGAGAGATAGATACATAACAACAACGCTGCAGGATGAACGACATGGAGGCATACGGTGACGGATACATGGAGCCGGAGGAGGAATGGGAGCGAGAAGGACTTCTGGATCCCGCCTGGGAGAAGCAGCAAAAAAAAGTGAGTGAAAAATCATTGCCTATTTAAAAACACAAGTTTCGGAGTTTTTTGACGTGTCAAACAATAAAATAGGCAAAACGCATTCAAATTTGACTTCTGAGTCTTTTTGCAACGATTCCCAGTTAGAAACTTTATAATCGATAGTGTTCGGTTGCTCCATAATGAAGTTACGATAGTGTCGTATGATTAAAAGGTTTTTCGCGTCTGGATTTGTGGAGTGCGACAAGCCGATGTTTTCCCAATTGTTGGCAAGAGCTCAAGGCTTTCCTGGTCAGGCCTCTACTAGCAGCCCTTCGTGCTGTATTTTTGGACTCTATGACGAAAATAATTGAGAGATGACTCGAGATTTCCATTTCTAAATTATCCAACTTCCTGGAACAGATTTCCCTATGCAAAATCAATAAAGTTCGATTTCTAAAGTTTCGGACTTTGCAATACTCTTTAATGGTCCAAAATCGCAGTAGACGGTATCAAATGCGTCATCGAAGACAGAAAATTCTAATGTTCCGTGTGACAATAGTTGATTTTCTCAGTCGAATATAGGTCATGATGACCTGAAGCTGCTCCGAAATAAACTAGTATCAATTGATGCTTCTGGCTTGACACGAAAATTTTCAGCAGTCCATCTCTGCCTCCTGTGTTTTATTTTAGAAAAAGTGAAAAAAGCTTTTATTTGTCTGTTATGACTTCCAGAAAAGTGGAAAGTTGGAGGCATTCTGTGCTATTCATATCTGAAGATTTTTTTTTAGAAATTCCAGATTTGTAACTGAAACGATTTCAAGGTCTGCTCCAATTTCTTTCTCTAAACAAATATTTTCTTTCTTTAAAAATAGACTGCAGCATCGTCAGTCTTAACAGAAATTATAATTATTTTAATCTATCATTTATCTGAATTATATATGAAATATAACGTATTAAACATTTGCAGATATATTACGTAATTTCTAATATACTTTTAAAATCTATGTTTCGTAAAAATCAATACTTTAATGACGTTTATTTAATATTTGTACTAAAGTTCTTCCTAAGTATTCTTGATATAATAGCTATTTTTAAAAATTGAAGTAAATGACTTTAAGAAATTCCTGATATCCACGATTGTAATTATTGATAAACGTAATGTGACTAATTCTCTGAAAAATGTATGAATCATTTTCAAGAATACTGATAATTAATTATTCAAATTTAAAGGCCATTGTAACCAATACAATATGTTTTATTAACAAACATTTATTTATTAATTTAATAAGAATGATATGTTTTGGAGCAAATAATTTTGTGATGTAAAGTAAACATTTAGGTTTCAATATACCAACAAATTATTTATTCTGAAACATTTTTCCTTACAAAAAACTTGAATACAAGATAAACATCTTTTTATTATTGAATGACAATATATACTAAAATTGTGTATTATGCGTAATTATAATAAAAGAGCATATAATTTCATAATACTGGAAAAATGCTGTTGTACAATTTTTTAATGCAGAAACTGATCTAGTTTCAAAATACTCTTTGCAAGTTCTCATTTCCATGCAATACGCCTCTTATAAATCTCTTCTTTATAAATTTGGAATTGACTCAAATATTCTTGGTTTTCACGGTTTAAACTCTTGCTAAATTTTCGTTTTTATGTCACCCAAATTTCTCGCACCATTCGTTATTCGCGAAAATGATGTCAATTATAACCAATAAATTACTCTGTATCTACAGAAATGAAAAATTAACAAATTTACTGAATGTATTAATCATTTTTTATACATTCAATTTACTATTGAATTCTTTAAGATATTTAATTCGAAATATACTGCTTAAACGTATGACAAATTATTGTTTTTAGTTGCACATTACTGATTTATTATATATTAAAATAGTATTTTAGTATTATATATATTTTAGTATTATATTATAAAAATAACAATTGATTTGACCTTTGTTTCATTTATTGTATGAAATATGGATATCAATGTTTCATTTTTCAGAATTAGAAATAAAGTTTTAAAAATATGTTCAAATCATCTTGTAATTGAGTAAATTAAAAACAAACATCAAAGTGAAGAATTATTAGGAGCCTGTTGCATTCTCATGACATATGCTTACATTATCAAAACATTGAATTACAAATATTACAGGAAATAGAAATTCTTAACATTCGATGTTATACTGACATAATGGGATATAATATGTCCTATTTATTGATAAATTCTATGTTATTTAGATGGATTTAATGTAATCAGAACCTAGAAAATTATTTAAATTTTTGAATGTAAACATTCGAGATGATACTCACATCCTTTGAGATTTGAATACAAGTATATCATCTAAATTGTAACCAGGATTCATTTTACAGTTTTATAATTTCTCCTAAAATATGCTGGAGTTGCAGATGGCGCTATTGTGAAAATTTAATAATTATGACAAATAATTGAATTACAAAGGTCACAAGTAATGCCAAGGGAACAAAATAGAGCATCATTACATTACTAACATTCAATTAATCATATCTTATCCTACTTTATGATATGAAGCTGTTTTTTGTCATAATGCTTGTGATAGTTGTCGATTAAGCATGTCATTCTTTCATGACCACAAACTGTGTTCAAAACATTAAAAATATGATTCTAGAATGTCTTGTAGTTGTTTCCTCAGCAATAACTTTTCAGAAATCAGCAATTACCTACAGTAGGACCTCTCTTATTCTAATTGTCCAGCCTCTTTTATTCTAATCGTTCCCCCACTATCACACGAAAAGTCAACGAAAAATATAGTCCACAAATCACAAGCTCGCGAGCAAAGTAAGTGGAGGTAAGGGGAAAATTAGAACAAGAGAGGTCGGCGCCATCTTGAAAAACTTTACTAATTAGAATAAGAGAGGTCCTACTGTATTTTACGCAGAACTATGTACTACTAGCGCCACCTGTAACTCCCTTAATCCTGCAAAATGGTGTAATAATCATATCTGTAGTGAAAATTTAGCATATTCGAAAAATTCGTAGCAATCGTCAGCGCCATCTATGTTGGCTTAATAGTTTCCACTTAGTAATCGTCAATTAACGTTTCATATTTGTATGCAGTGTCGTGATTGATGGCATTTATGGAAATCCCCAAAGCTTTTAGGTGAGTCTGGAAGTAAAAGTCTGAGTCTTGAGGCTCCAGGAACGGTTGATTTTAATGATTGGGCGACAGCGAGTCAAGGTGATCATTCTTTAAAGCATTAAATCGGGCACGCGCCCGGTCCGTCCAATTTTTGTCGGTGCGAAGATCGTTAACCTTTGAAAGGCCTCCAGGCGACGAGCCAAATCTCGTATTGGATCCGGGTGACCCACTCGTGCCATAATTTGACTTGTATAATGTCTAATGTTGTACGATAATTGCGACGATTCGCGTACCGCTCGCTTTTCACGCGTTTACCACCGAGACAGTTTAATTCGACACCTGAGACTCGACTGTCTGCATAGGGTGTTCAATTTCCCTTAGAGCTAGTTTGAATTACCTGTTATCAGCGCACAATAAATAAAATAAATGCATTTTGTTTTTAATGGAATTTAAACAAAAATTTGTTGAACAAAATTATTTTTTCGTTTGTTTTGAAAATTTTTTACCATAAAATTGATACCTTCTATTGTACTGCGATTTTTTATTGCATTTTTTATAAAAATCACTGATTAAGCTTTCGAAACGATGATAATATCATTTCTTTCGAACTATTAATGAAAATAATTTGGCATAATACTATAATACACTCTATAGAGTGAGGGAATTTGTCAACCTCTAGTACGAACTGTTTCCGCTAGGTGCGCTCACGACACTCGCACCTTAGCATCCTGATTATGGCTTCAAAAGGATTCGCGTATTAACCCGTTTCGTCCCAAAACGACAAAATTTGTTGCCGGTTTTCATCCTCCGTAAGTTTATGGATATCTTTGAGACATTGTTGTAAAATGTAGGTTTTCTATAGTTTTTGGGTATGCTCTTTTCGAATATGAAGTCCGTTTTACGATATCACATTACATTTTTTTAAATATGACCACTTAAACGGAAAAAATCGTGGAAAAAAGCGAAAACTTTTTCAGAAAACTGCAATTTTTCTTGCGAAGGAGTTCCGGAATCGTGTCAGACCTCAGAATCCTATAGCATAATGAGTACTAAAAGTTGGTCAATATTAAGATTTAAGTTACAAAATGGCGTCCTCAAAATGGCGCTGCTCATACTGAATTTTTTTGTTATTTGGGTTTTATTAAAATATTTCTGGTGTCTTGAAGTGAACTTTGATGAATATGTAGATTGCTTTTGAGGTGACTGAATATTAATTCGTTATAAGATTTTGCGAATTCAAAATGGCGGATCCAATGTGATTTCGGAACCTTCTATACACCAAATACCAGACAATTGTTTTAAAATTGCGCCCAGCCATATTGGATTCCCTATTTTGAATTTCCAAAATTTAATAATGGATTTGTATTCACCATCCTCAAAAATAATCCACTAGAACATATTCACCAAAGACACGAAAAAATACCAGAAATATTTTAATAAAACCCAAATAACAAAAAAATTCCGTATGAGCAGCGCCATTTTGAGGACGCCATTTTGTAACTTAAATCTTAATATTGACCAACTTTTAGTAAAACTCATTATGCCACAGAATTCTGAGGCCTGACACGATTCCGGAACTCCTACGCAAGAAAAATTGCAGTTTTCTGAAAAAGTTTTCGCTTTTTTCCACAATTTTCTCCGTTTAAGTGGTCATATTTAAAAAATGTAATGTGATATCGTAAAACGGACTTTAGATTCGAAAAGAGCATACCCAAAAACTGTAGAAAACCTACATTTTACAACAATATCTCAAAGATATCCATAAACTTACGGAGGATGAAAAACGGCGACAAATTTTGTCGTTTTGGGACGAAACGGGTTAAGGGGATTCTACAATCCTCAGTTGATAAAACAATAATCTATGTGTAAAAATATAAATTGATGAAATATCTGAAACGGTTTTCCAAATTTTGGGTACTGTAACTGCAATTCCAACCACTATAAAAGACCTCCAAAAATAATACTACAACATTATAGGGTTAGGTGACCATGAATTGTGACCATGAATTTTCGGAAATGTTAATTTGCATATTTCCGAAATTTCTCACGACAATTCTTCACCACTTGCTCTGATATTTTATAAGAAATTGATTAGGAGGACGGGGAACAAAGTTCCGAAAGTCAAAATCCCGAAAGGCTAAAATTTCGATATTGCGCGAGTCCAAGGTATTTTAATTTGCTTTCTTTTTGCCAAATTTTCAAAGACAAATTGAAAAAAGTCACGCTGGAGGCATACTATATCGAAATTTTGACCTTTCGGTGTGGTGATTTTTTGAACTCTGTTTCCCTGCCGATTAAGAAATTATCTACACAAAATACGAAAAATTTAAGAACATATGTTATAACCCTCAATTTAGAAAATACATACCATCACTTAAATATATTTCGATTTTGTTCTGTAATAGAATTTCCTAAACCAGAATACTAAAATATATAAACTGGTAATAATAGTAATAAACTTCTAGTAATAATAGTAAAAATGTTAGCGATGACCAATTAAAAGTATGAAATCGCGCGATAAACACGTTTCCACGTGTCTGCACCAAATGATTCCACCAATTTAGTTACACTTGTCGCCACCAGGCGCGTACGCAAAGTTCGCAAGTCCCATGTGCCTCCATCACGGTTCCCGTTATAGAAATGAGTTATCATTCATTCAAAAGGGGAACCGGCAGGCTTTGATGATGCATATATAAAGTCATGACAGTTGTCAGTATAAAATTTATCGATAAACTCGTTTGTTTACGTATACCAGGTGCTAAATGACGCCCAGTACATTCAATAAAGTTAAATTAGCAGTTTTTACATTTAAAGAACAAATTTTGTTATTAACATCCATTTAAAATTTGTTAAGAATCTATTGTTTTTAGATTTTAATTACATATCTTTCTTGAGCCTGTTCAATAACTACTTTACAACGCTCCCTCGCGATTATTATGGTCGACATTTTTTTCGGACTATCGAATTATTAATTTTCGCGAACTCGATATTAATCAGATAAAAAATATCTTGGAGATAACGAAATATTTACAGCTCTGTTGTACGAAATGGATCGATTATTATCGATTATTATATAAGCTTAGGGGTTCTTAATGGCAAGGAACACAAACTACGTCAAGTTTTCGCGATTTTTAATAGTTTTTTTGAGGGAAAATGTCGACAAACTTTAATCCTTTGGTAAGAATGTCGTCAAACCTTTCACTCTCTTTTTTTCAAACCAAATTGTTACTAGAGGTTTTTTGGGTCGCTGATCAGTGATTTTTTTCGAAAGATAAACAAGAAATGTTCGTTTATCATTTAATATTAATATGTGATATCACTTTTAATTACTGTAATCATAAGATGGAACATCGATTATACTAACATTATCACTAAATAACCATTTTTTGAATATTCCCGTCGTGTATAATAGAATAGTAGAAATAATATTGCCTGTTTTAATTAAAGCATTCATTTTCAAAATTAGAAACGCCTTTGTACTATGCCACAAATTGTATTAAGACCTTGTGCTTCATGAAGGTTTACTGCAGTATTTTTCTCGTTGCATTCAGAAATGTTAGTACAGAGGGGGTGACATCAGCTACACAGAAAATGGGGGAGATCGACACCGGGTGTTTTGTAAAAAGCTATAGTAGGAAAAAGGTATAGAATGTTCTAAAGTATTATTCGAACCACTTGGTAAGCAACGATCAAGCAACAAAAAATCATTGTACTTCAATGAATCGTTACATAATCGATCAGCTTCAAAAGTACGAAACAAAATATGTTGAAAATTATTTTTAAATTGGGCTATAAATCTGTTGTTGGACAATTCCCCGAGTTTGTCACGCATTCCATTTGGGTGAGCTTTAGCACACCATATATCATAACCGCAATTTGGGCGCCAGTTCAATACACAAAAAGAGCGTGAACTATTATGCTGCCAGCCATTAAGTAATCTGCATTGCGTCGATGACGATGATGCATCAAACTCCTGTGTACGGTCGAAAGCTTCTCGTTTTATGAATGAAACGAAGACGCGTTACACTTTTTTACTTTATTTTCATTCGATATATATAGATATAGATATTTCTTAGGACCCACGTATGCCAATCTATTTATATGCAAGTTTCGTATAACGAATGAGCATGATGATTTATATTTCTTTCTGGCGGTTTCATGTTTGTTCTCGTTTCGGGTTGTTTGGTTTCTGTAATTTGAGATATTTTGTTGCTGATATTTCATGAAGATACTATTCTTGCCAGTCGAAAGAAACATCATTAAAACTGTTGGTCTTTTATCAATATCGATGGAAATAATCGGAAATAATCAAACTGATAAAAAAAATGATTTTGCCAATCGTACATTTATCGAAATACTAAATTTTAGTGAAAATTCACTATTTATGGAGTGAAAATTGAGCCACACTCTTTATAATTTCTAAACTTCGTTAAGAGTGCGAATTCACTCTTTCAATGCAGTTGCTCAATTTTCACTCTATCAAAAATGAATTCCCCATCTAAAGAAATTAGAGAGTATAATTACAGATTTTGGCTAGTATTGTTGCTGTATTTTCGAAACAGAAAGGGATTTAAAACAAATAATACATTAGTTAAAAAAGGAAGATATTTTAATTAATTTCGTTTATCAGCCGCAGACTTGAAATCAATTTGAAGAGTTCTGAAAAAGTCCCACAGGAAGCCGAAACGTCAAAAATGGGTATATTTTTGTAACATCCCAAAAGATTTACAAAAAGATAAATATTGGTACAAGTTCTAAAACTTATAATAATAATTTACCGTAGAAATAAGTGAAAGTAGGCATTTTATTCTATTTTTTAATAGTATTTGAAAAAGTACAATTGAACACGGTGATAAATAAATTATAAACATACTTTATGTATGTTTTCATTTCACGAGGAAAAAAATAAACCGCTAAAAAAGAAAACAATTAAAACCACACAAAAATATTTTCTAAAAAAAGACTTATATTTTAAAAATGCAGGGTTTTTGTCTATATCGGTAATATTTAAAGATTCCATAGTATATCCTTAAACATTTTTGAAGATCAAACAATTTCAAAAAAGCCATTTTAAAATTTTCTACTATTTTTTATCACCGCTTGAAAAAAATCAATATTGATTTATAATCAAATTAACAAATTATCAGTAGAGACAAATATTTCATTACTTCCGTTACTTCCATCTGTTAATCAAGTTGACGCTAGTAATTATCACTAGAATGCGGTGGTTGCCTTTATTTTACTGTTAATTTTCTATTTTTTGATAAAATGATTCAGCACTCAAGAAAATATTTTTTTATGCATGTTATTATCACGAAATTTAATTTTTCAACCTAATAACCTATAATTCTCGTATAAATTTACCAGATTCAACGTCATAATTAATAACATTAAGTAGAATATGCAGTTAACTATAAAATCATTTCAGGTCATCGAAAAATAAACTTTCTTTCTGGTCTCACAACGCAGACAGTGCATTTATAAATTGTAATGGTTTATCAGCAAAATATACATTAAAAGCATTTTTTTTACCGATTAATAATAATTTTTTGATGGGTTAGAACAATAAAAAAGCCCTCCATGGATAACTTTCAAATATTTTAACCCTGGGGTCGCTCATTACGAATCCACAGCCAAAATTTTAAAATTCAATATGGCAGATCCAATACGGTGGATAAAAGTTTAAAATTTAGATCGAATTAGAGAAAATTCTGTATTTGAGGAGTTTCAAGGTCGCTAATTATGAATTCGAAGTCAGAAATATGAAATTCTAATTGAGTAACCAAAATATCGGATTAAAAATTTTAATTTTACATCGAATTAGACATTTTTCATCCGCCATTTTTAATTTAAAAATTCTGGCTTCGGATTCCTAATTAATGATGTTTCATTAACTATTAATTTTCACTTGCTGCTCCTTGGTCATCAATACGAATTATCGATGCATGTAAAGACAATATTTGCCAAGTAAAATCATTTAATGTTTTTTTCACGTAACGTATTTTCTTCGAACTAATTCCATTTTAAACTACGTTTTACATTAACCTTGCTTGTTTTTATGTTTACCGACACTTATCGGCCCACTTGTATTCCTACAACAGCTCACGTACCATTGCGTAATTATTATTGTATTCTGAAAATAAAAGTCGAACGTGTATATTTTTAAATTTCGAAGCGTTGTGCATTTTACTTTATTGATAATTATTCTGGATTCAATATCTTATATTTTGCATCACTGTGGAACTGTTATCCCTTAAAAATTACGATAATATAAAAATAGGCGTGTTCACTTGAACTGTACAATTTATAAAGTGCAATTGAACTGCCTTGTATTTATTTCATTAAGGCGAAATAAATAAACAACACTATTTTTTATTCGTGTTATGTTTTATAAGTTTGTGAAACAGTCAGCGATGGTTTCTTTGACAAAAATCCAATTTTTTATTGTTGAAACTAACTTAAATTCTAAACAAATTATTTTATCGACTCTTGGTTAGAATGATGGACCATACGTCATACACCTGTAGACAGTTGAAGGCGTTTGAAACCTTTCTTTTTCGACAAATAATTCGCAAAAATAACGGTTTGAGCATACCAATGTCCTTTTTCGAAAACTCGACTTCTGGTCGATTTTCAACAAGATTTCGAATCTGCACATTGGTTTATCTTATCTCGGCATGCCGCAAACTTGAAAAAATAAATGAACCGTCGCACCCGTCTTGGTACAGGTCATTATATCATTACCGTTGGTCTTTACAATGTCTCGTTCCTTTCGTAAACTTCCGGCGCCCCCCCCCCCTAACATATAGAGGTCGTCTTTTTGTCGTCTCATTTCTTTGCCTACCGTCGCGTCGGCCTACGTGAAGGTGCACGAGACAATCTTGCAAGTAAATACCAGTTTCACGGTGCGGAATTTCTATTTTAAATGACGTACTCGCTTTTCATCCAGCTTAGCAAGGACTGGTTTCCTGAATCACGCGAAACCGCATTTTTCGTGCCAGTACGACCGAGAACAAGAGGAAAAGTTATGATCCGATCGAGAAGGTTCAAATTCCATCATGTTGGGAACTAGTACCAGACTAATTAATGGACTATTAATTCTGGGTCCTTGAACGAATATATTTAGGTAGACGCTGCATGTCGATTGTGGGTACTGGTATATACGTTCATTTCGGTCAATGCGAAAGTGAAGGGGACGACTGGCTAAGGTTTTATACTTCCGATAAGAATATGAGTCGTTTTACCTGTAGGCGGGGCGCCTAGATTAAATGCAATTGTCAAGAAATTATTTAAAACAATGGACGTTTGTGCAGCCAATATAATTTTGTGTTTTAATATTCATCGTTACGAAAATATCTCGTAAAGAAGATTAGTTGCATGAAGCAAATTTGCATTTTGAATTAGGAGTTGTTGACGAAATTCTTAGTGAACTTTAGAAGCATATAAGAAATCCTGTCATTGGGTAACTTAGGATAGGTCACCTGTGTTTATTTTGAAACATGTATGGTAACATCGACAGGTGGTAAACAAAGAATGACCTGTTGATAAAGGACACTAGTCGGCACAAGTCGCGGTTTGTTTTTGTTTTCAAGGACAAATACATCTCTATCTTATTTTGAAAACTAATACACTGTTATTTAGATACTTAATACGTAAATAGTATAAATAAAATGTATGTATTACTAAATATACAATACAATTGCAAATGGTTCTTTACCAATAATAATTGTTTATTTTTATATAAGTTTATCAAAATACTGATTAAAATTAGGTGTAAACATATAGTTAGCTCAAGATTTATGATGAAATATTTAAACAAAACTATTTTTGGAATGAAATTTAGCTGTAAAATGACGTTTGGAACAACGTTCTGCTTCTTCTAAATATACTTAGATGACTTTTCAAAGTTTTAACCTATATTAACAACAAACCGAACACAAAAGAATCACTGTTTAATTTCGAGGTTTTGTGATGAGTTCATCGGTTGTTCCAAAATAAATTTCAACGAGGGAAGTATTACGTTCGCTTTTCATTTATTTACTTTCTTTTTTCTATTTTAAACCGTATACATAAACTATAAGAAATACCCGTCTAATCTATATTAATACAGTTAATAGTAATATCTAATAGTAAAATTAGAAAAGTACTGTGAAGTTATTATTTTAAGTAAAAAATTATAACTGCATTTAAAGTAACGGTTAAAATACACAGAGAAATTACATCAGACATTTTACTATTTAAATAGTAATGATTAATTTTGTAAAAACAATTACTAAATTAATCTACTTTCCCATGTGTTCATAAAAAGTACAAAATGATTGAAAGGAAAATATTTTTAACAATTCCAGATTTTTTTAATATTTTGACAATTTGTTTGTTAAAAATATGACCGATCATTAAAAAATGATTTTAAATGTATGTTCATAAGCATACGTGTATCTACAATGTTCTCAGGATTTACATATAATGAATTCGCAACTAGCAAAGCATAAAATTACTACTTTCCGCGGTAATCGTCTTAATTGCATATTATCATTACATACTCTTTCATTTTGTAAAATTTACAATTTTACCTTAGTCACGTAATGATGTTTTTGTTAAACGGGTTACAAAAACTTGACCCAAACATATTTTGTTGTAATTTGTATTTCTATAGATTTGTACTTTTTATCGAAGATATTTTGTAATGTAATTTATTGAAAAAAATTGTCGTCTGATAATTACTATTTTAATTCTTGATTCTAAAACAATTTGTACAAAATATGATCGTTACAATTAAAATAACATTAAATCCCTGAAAAAGTATTCTTCAAAAACAGAAAAGAATCTTTTTTAGTACAGTAACATATCAGTCCCGGTGTGTGTCACACCTGTGTGGTGTTGAGGATTTCTTTTTATGTTGTTTAGATTACTCCCTGGATGTAGTTTAATCAATGACTTTAATCAGTAATAGAGAAATGAGCACTTGCGCTACTTTCTTATATTTTTAACTTTATTTTGAATGGGCGTGGGAATAAATACTGTATACATTCTATATCTATTACATATTTGTAATAATAGTTATTTCGACAAATTTAGTAATTTGGTAAATCTCTGTAGTTAAAACGACAATAGGTTCTTTCCCAGAGATGAAAATCTACTTAGACGACTTAACACGTATTAGTTAGTCGCGTACCTGAAGTCATCTGGTAGGCCAGAATTTTTTGAAAAATTAATTTAATCACCCATCGAGTACATTATCTGGCAACAGCATTATAACCGAAGATAAGTAAAATCCAGTTACTTAGGAGAGTAAATTAACGGAAAGTAGCGGAGGAGGTCGTTCCACCGCGCATTGACAGTGCACGTATCTTCATGCCGCGTGCTATTTACGATCGTCCTCAGCACCGAAGTTACAAGACGAATATAACTGCGTCTCGACCCATATCGATGCATGTCCACTTTTCTGACCTGTGGTAGTTTTCCTATAAAATTATTTTTTAGTCAAGTACTTTTGTAGTTACTCAAAAAACGGTACAAGAAATTTGCATTGTTGGAATCGGATGAAATTTCGAAATCATTTTTTATTTTTAGTCTGTGTGAGTTTATTATTTTTAAAAAATAACTTAATAATTAAAAACAATGAAAAATGTGTTAAATTTTTATTTGGACTCCAAAAAAATGATTAAGAGAAGCATAGAAGTATGGTAGAAGTGACTAACACATAATAATAGTAAAATTAATAACGTGAAAGGTTGTCGATGACAATACGCTACTTTTAACATTCGAAATATTGTAAACTATACGATATATTATTTTTACTATGACAATATGTTATTTTCTTCTCTCAGGACAGTAGAGTTCTGGTATTACTTACCCACACGATTCCTCGCCTTTCCCCCTCCCCTCTCATTATATTTACCAAAAGAAGGGGAGCGTCACTTCTCCCACTTCTCTCACTCGCGTTATGTTCGTGACGTTATCACAGCAGACCCTTCCTGAAGCCCCAGCCCACAAGGTGGGGGAAAAATATCACGGCGTTAGGTAAATATAACGAGACGGAACCGGGAGAATATACTAGGACGTAAATATCACGAGATGCAATTATACCGGGACTCTACTGTAATAATACATCTATTTTACTACTCAAGAATATTTAAAGTGGATATTTAATAGTAAAACTGCAGTAGGTTTGAGGTTATGTACGCTGTTGCACATTTAAGGATTGGGAAATAGTCAACAGAGCGATGTCATTGTCTTGTTTAGTACCAAAATAGTTTCTTTACCTACTTTTTGTAATTCCTATTATAATATCATATTAAATGGTACCATTAACATTAACTTTGTTCTAGTAAGTAAACAAATTTTGTTTTCTGTGTACTAAACCAGACAATGGCATTGTTCTATTCTCTATTTGCTGATATTTTAACATGTTACATATAACTGTTTTACACTGTAAAACATTATTTTTAAGCTTATTTGTCAAATGACTGCGATTAACATAACTTTACGGGACTATTGTAAAATAATAAAAAATGATCAAAAATATTCGAGTAAATTTTATATGAACGTTTAATTACGGTGGAAAAGTGTTAGTTGGAGAGTTACATGCTCTGTGTAGTGGCTTTTGAGAAAAGGGTAAAAAAACTGTTTGTTGATAATATATAAGAGGGACTCTTAAAAGAATAGATTCATTTTACAGACATTGCTTTCTTTTTTATATACGTGTAAGTAGTTTATATTTTTATGGTTAACTCTATTAAAAATATTGTATACAGATTTTAGTCGAAATTCATTGTATACTTAACCTCAAATATTAAGTATCTCAGTTTTACAAATTAATAATCATTTTAAATATTTCTGAACAGTAAAATAGACGTAGGTAATACATTTGAAAACCTTTTTCTGCTATACAATGACTTCATTTTTTTTCAGATTGTTAATTTACTGTTATTAAATGTTGGAACCTCTTCAATAGAAATTATAAATCATCTGTACTAGATCCACAATTTCAATGTGAACTTGTACTTAAATTTCACTTCATTGAAAATCAGTCTCAAATTTGTCTAAATTTTATATTCAGTTTTGCAGTAATTTTAAAAAAAGATATTAAATTTAATAGGCATTAATGCATTAAATTTGCACACGTATGAGAACTAAAAAGAACAAAATTAATAATAACAAATAAGATTATGACCCAACAAAAGAATAAATATAAGCTGCAAAAGATTGCATGTGTCGTGCTATATAGGAAATCGGCGGTTGTGGCGAAAAAAAAGCCCAGGAAAGAAACGACATAGAAAAAATGTTCTGAAAAAGAGCCCAAGAAGAAAAACTCTCGTAAAAAACCTGGATATTTTTGTAAAGCTTTCTACAGACAAAAAAAACCAAGACAAATGAAAACAAATAATATAAAAATAATACTTTTGAGAAATTTTCACCAATTTATTTATTGTGAGGTAAATTACGCGGTTTGAGCTACTTAATAAATTGGTGAAAAAAATTCTCATATTTGATATCCTACTGTAGTTTGGTTTTGCTATTTCCTTATTTTTTTTCTGCAAAGTGAGTGCGAGAGAATGGAACATAGGGGAATCGATTTTCCAGCTAGATTGCAATATAAAAAATTTAAATCAGCTTTCTTAAAACAGACTGCAAACTAATTAATTTCCACTTAAATTGATAAATGTAAAAAATTTTATTGTCATATTTGTTTTCCTTGATATCAAAAAGATAGATATATTGTTTTGGGATAGTTGAAAACTAACGTTTCTACGGTTTTCATTATTTCTGAACGGGTAGCGCGGAATGGCAATTGAAACGTCTTATAATGAAGTGGTTCACAATCGCATACTATAATGTAGCGTTTGTAATCCGAGCGTTGCGAGTTCGAATCCACTTACCGCCCCAATTTTTTTCAGCGGTAATTTCGTTTATTTATCTTAAGTTATAAATGCAAGACTATTAATTAAAAAATATGCATAATGCAATATATGCATTTAAATTACAAGAAATAAAAGTAAAATAATTAAAAACGCGGTAAAAACTAAATAAATTAAATTGAATCTAAACTGAATTCGGGATAACGCATTGAAAATAATAAATGGATAATATATTATAAAATGTTTTATTCGCCATGTTGCATTCTGGCAATGACCTTGGAGTAATATTAACTGTTACTTATAGTAGCTGCTTATGTCTACTATTTTATTCCCTCAGAATAGTTATAACTTAAAAATTCAATCACAAAAATTGAGAAAGAGAGGCAATAGTTCTTTTTTTATCTTATTACGAATTTTTTACATGTAATAATTAACTTAAAAATTACCAATTGTCATTTCACATGGAAAAAAGATCACTAAATTCTTTCGAGCAAATCACTGAGGGAGATCTAAATTTAAAGATTTCTTTAAAATTTCAGTAATTTAATTTTCAAAAAATTCAACTTCAAAACGTTTTAATATTTTACATATTTTTTCGACAATAGTAATTGCGTAGATAATAAATGCGAAAAAAATAATTTCGACACAAATTTAATTATTAATAATAATATAAATAAGATACAGTTTTATGAAAAATAAATAACAAACTACTTAATGAATTAAAAATTGATAATTTTAAGAAACTATAAGGATTCGATTAATTAATTGATAGTTTCTCATTCTTCACCAGATAAAAAGAATAAATGTTAGTTACCCGCCGTTTTTTTTACATTTGGTAGTTTACAAGTGCTTCAGATATTGAATGAAGATATTTATTATTTTCGCCATTTAACAACTATGTTTAGGATGGCACCGTATAGTTACATTTAACAAAATAATAATTAAAAGTTATTTATTACGATTTTCTTATATTATATGATTTTGCAGTTACGTAACCTAATTAAGATTTCAAACTGACTCAATGAAGATTTAAAACTTGACTTTCCATTAATTACCAAGAAATTAAATAACATTCGTCTACACTTAGTCTATGACGTAATTTTCTCAATTATTTTTTTCAATTAAACTTTTAAATTTACGACTGCATAACACAAATTTCTAGATTAATCAACATTCACATACGGGACGTAGAATCTCAAGATTAAGAACATAATCGACTTTTATGGTTATTGATGATATTTCGCAGAACGGTATGTAACAAAAGTTTACAAATTATCGATGCTTTACTTTTTTAAAAAGGTTTGTTTACGTACCGAATTAAATAAATTGTTTATCTAGAATGTAATGCATGTGCTTGAATGTAATTTTATATATTTAAGATTACATAATTTTATAATCATTGTTAATTATAACTGTTAAGAAGTAAAGTTGTTAAGACGTCTGAGCATATTTTTAAATTAGTCGACTGAATTATACGACAACCAATAAAAATAAATTGATCACTGCAACAGTCTTAAAATGGTTCCATCGGTCAAATTCGGACTATACATATCCATAAATTTGCCCCGTCTCGAACTGAGCTTAAATTAGTTACATTAAAGCAATTTATAACCTTACAAGAAGACATCTTTTTACTGTAATAATAAAAATTCGGTCGAATTCATAAAATAACTGAAATCAGCATTAATAATCCAACTTTGTTCGTATCATATTTTCAGCATTGTGAAAATGATTTCCAGTAAATACAAAACAGTATTTTTATGTAGCTAAAATAAAACGCAATAATGGCAAAAGATGCCATTTTACAATAAACTTGATTTATGCAATTGAATTTTTTGTTTGGTTTATTTTACGCTGGTATACGATTGAAAGTGTAGTTAATAATAAAAATATTAATAAATGACGCTCGTCGTAATTGTTTATAATCATTATTTTATAGAAGTTTTAACATTTCTAAAAAATATATTACCTTATCAACATAATCGTTGCTAATTTAATAACTAAAATATTTCTGAAGAAATACGTGTTTATTAGAAAGAATGTGAAATCTCACATGTGGACTAAAAAAAGCTTACGCGACTCAAAATGCTAAATTTAAAATCATAGATCTCATTTGATGTCCAAGGATCTATCAATGCATCAAGGTTAAACAAACAATTGGAGGTCAAAATCAACATAATTTGTAAATTCTCGGATTCCAATTTTGTTGTATTTGAGATTGATTACCTACTTTACAACATAATTAATAATTTATTTTCTCCTGTGCAACAACAAATGCGCCAAATTAATCATGTCTTTATTTTTGAGTGAAATTAAACTTTTTTCATTTAATAGTCAATATTTACTGGTGTCAAAATTGCAACAAATAAGACACCTCTTTTTCTTAGGATGGTCTCATAGCAAAAATATGTCGTTGTATTTCACCAATTGCTCGAATCACAGTTCGGAATTATTTCTGAAAATTATTTAAAATAAGAAAAAATTGTTTTTTCTTTCGAAATAAGAACATTTTTGTAGTGCGGAATTTTATGATTGCGGATCTGTTCTCTGAATAAACACTTAAATTATTATCTCATGTGATAGATTAGAAACAGACTTTCGCTATGCCAAAATTTTCCATTATTTTTGATAACAATTGTCATAATTTTTGCTGTTAGTATTAATTTGCGGTTAGTATAGCTGTTAGAAACTTAATTCAAGTCATTTTTTTACTCCAAATAATACAAATGTTTGTATAATGTTGCCATTTCAGCTGCTATTTTTGGAATTTGCAGAATGGAAAAAATTATCATTATTTCCGGTAAAAAGTAATACATTTTCTTGTAATTTTTACTGTCTGAATAGTAAAAATTGCAAAAACTTATAGTCATTTTTATCAGAGAGAATGACAGTTTCTCTCATTCTGTAGGTCTGTCCCAAAATTACCATCTGAAATGGTAAATTCATGGATACATTTTCTTCCTGAAGATTGTAAAATTTCTATGACAATTTTTCTTATTTTCTGTAACCGATTTCTTTAAATTAAAAATTAATCTGTTTATCCACATTTTGAAAAGTACATCATATGTGAAAACAAAATATTATGATTTTTTAAAACTCTTGTAGGAAAAAAGTAGGAAATCATTCGTAAACAACCAAAATATTTTCTTATTTTAACAAAATTTGAATGATTATATTTTTTATTTATTGACGGCATTCAAGTGGTGAATACTGCATTGTATTATTTCATCTGAATTATATGACCTTCTGTAACACCAAGGTGAATCAGAATACTCATACTCTTGCATACAAAAGGCATCTGATAAATCACTCTAAAAGACATTTGTAATCTATGAACGATGAGAAAAGAGGTTAATGAGAAGCAAGTAATGAAAACATTGATATTGCTGGCAATTCGGGGAAAGACGAAAACACAAAAGTCGCGATAAATTAACAATTATGATTTTCTACTAATTTTATGAAAGGGAGATTTGCAATACATGATTTTAATTTTTCGATGGAAAATTTTATCGAATAACTCCCGTCAGGCTCCGGTTAATTCAATCGTGTAAACATCAACTTAAGGTATTAATATTTTTATCGTTTGTGAAAAAAGTTGTCGAAAAATGTCATTCTTTTCATTATATTTTTCAGTTTCTTGTTATGGTGTAATTTCACATGTAAAAAACACTTTTTGTATGTTTATTGACTTCTAACCGTGTCATTAGGTCTTTTTCACGTTATAATCTTGTTTTTTTTTTAATTGTCAAAATCACCGACAAAACGAAGAAAGAAGTTGCAGTAGAGTCCCGATGTAATTGCGTCTCGCTATATTTTCGTCTCAGCAAATTTGCCCAGCTGTTTTTCCCCCACCTTGCGGGCAGGGACCTCAGGTAGGTCCTGTTATGACGTCAAGAACATAACGCGACTGAGAGGAGTGGGAGAAGTTCTCCTTATTTTAGTAAATATAACGAGAAGGGAGGGGAAGGCGAGAGACTGAGCGCGTAAATATACCGGAAATTTACTGTACCAGTAAATAGTTTATTACTGTGGTGAAAATAATTATATTAGAAATTATCGATGTATATTTAGTAGGATCGAGATGAATTGATGATTAATGATGTAATGACAATACATCCGACAAATCATCTTCAATTTGTCAGTTTTGAAAATTCAAACGCTGGAAAGAATTCGAAAGGGAATTGTCGAAGAATTTTCAAACAGCACTCAAGTTTTTTTCGGAAGCTGAACCTTGCCTTATCGGTTTATCTTGTCGAAAAATTAGTGGATTATTTACGAGGAAGGGGGAGCGACGGCAGTGTACTTTGCGAGATATTTTTGTGAGGTGTCACTTTTAGACGACGCTTGATGACGCAACGAGACGTCGGCCGTCGGTACGACCGACGGCTCTTCGATATATATGCCTTGCTTTTATAGACGAGAAACAAAAATCGAGCAGGAAAATCACGACGCCCAGACCGTTAATTCTTACTTTCCGGCTGCTTTTTCATGCCAAAATCTGTTTTTCGCAAAATTGCGCGTTCCGCCTTTTAACAATATCGAACACTTTGACATTGGCTAAATATAATAATGCGAAATACATTAAGAAGGTGAAGCCATCGTATTCTAATCACGCGCGAAGGCTGGCACGAGATTTTAAAATCTTGGTGCACACTGAAGTAAATCTAAGAACACATTTTGTAATTCCGTGAATAATTTGAAAAAACCAGTAATTCCAAAGACAAAAATAAATACATATTATGAATATTTTAAGTTCAATTACACAGGCCCACAAAATAAGGTGATCTGTACGTTTGACCGGTTACACATACAGTAGAGTCCCGGTATAATTGCGTCTCGTTATATTTACGTCCCAGTTTATTTTCCCTGTTCCATCACATTATATTTACCTGTCGACGCTTTCTTTTTCCACTACCTTGCGGGCTGGGTCCTTAGGAAGGGCCTGTTGTGACGTCACAAACATAACACGACTCAGGGGAGTGGGAGAAGCGGCGCTCCCCTTCTTTTCGTAAATATAACGAGACAGGAGGGGAAGGCGAGGAACCGAACCGGTAAATGTGCTGAGCGCCACTGTATTCATATGTATTTTTCAATGCTGAATCCGAATTGGAAGTCACAATATCACAAATTCCAAACGTCTAAGATTGTCGGTTTGGGAGTTGTGCGCTTGAGCTGCAGGTTTGAAATATAATTTTATGCTGAAGTTAATTGAAGCATATCTTGTTTTATATATGTCTTCGAAGTGGCCATTTCTGAGCAATTTCATAAAAACATTGACGCATTTTTAGCCCTCTAGGGCCACAAAGGTAAATTTGACCTTGAATTCGTTTTGAGCTACCTCAAAAATATCCAGAGTATTTGTGTAAACCTTGTATAAATCGAATTCCGATCTTATTCGCAACTTAAAATGTCTTCATCTTCACAACAAACCTTTTGCAATGAAACATCTGTACAAAAGAAATGTTATATTATAATGTAATACAAATGATAACATCAGAATAAACGTTGCAGTCTACAAAAAATAAAAAGGTTTTGAATTTTCAAATTCCAAAATTTATTGCTCAAAAACATTAAACGTTCATTTTTATAATCAAGGTTTCGTATGAAGGACTTGAGGGAAATCTATTAACAGTCGATGAAAATTTGTATGAACTGTACACTGACAGACTGTTTACTTTACTTGAGCCTATTAGTGGCATATTTGAATTCAAATTTTAATCTGTTCAAACATATTAGGTGCACACACGAAAAATGTTGATTCGTAAACGTTGACAATTTTTAATAAACTTATTTGATAAATTCAAATAAAATAACAAAGTCAAGCATAAAAACTCATTCATAAATAATTTTAAAAATTACAAAATGTAATTTAATCAAACATTTTTGTAAATAAAATATTTAAAAACGAAATAATAACTAATTATTATAAAATTTAATTTAACAACTAATTTATTTAAACAAAATAGTCAAAACAAAATATAAGCAAAAAATAACAATGTCAAGTAAAAAATAAGCATGCATAATTGAGTTAAACGTTCTATCGTTATATTGCAGAATTTGTTTAGTATTGATTAAGTCTTTTTAAGCCGAATAAAATTTTTTCAAAACTTCTTGCATCTATTCCATTTGTCAACACAATTAAGACAGACTCGATGCATTTTTAGAAATTTGTATGTTATTTTTTTGTAGGGAAAGAGTATAACTTAGTGGCAGACAGATATAACTTAAGGGTATCATAACATAGAGGAAGATAACTTAAAGTACGATATTGTACGATAAGTTAATTATTTGTAGAAAAAAAAGGCCAAAAATAATTGTTTTCTAAATTTTGAATTTGTACGTACAAAGTAAGACATTTTTAATATGAAAATTATTCATTACACTAGTAAGTTTTGCGACTGCTAAATGTTGCACGCTTTTAGTACTTCGCGTGACGTTTAAAAAATGAATCAGATTATCTGCATACGAAGTGCAAACATTTGCGATCGAGCAAATTCAACGAAGCGAGGTGACTGAATGCACACCTGCGCCTTTCCGAAAATAAAATTAATGCGTTTTACGCCACTGGAAAGAGCTAGGAAACGGTCAATTTATTAACTTCACATGCGTGAGGTATGTGATAAGATTTTGTTTTGTGTCATTGCAAGAGTCTTATATTTCCTTTGTTGTCAACCCCATGGTTTTATGTGAATTTGTTATTGAAAAAAAAGATTTGAGATTTAAAAAATTATCGTTTTGTCGCAGCAGGCTGCAAAATGCGATTTTGAGCCCCGTTTTAACCATAGGAGTGAATCCTCCAAGTGACGGGGAAATCTGATTTTGCGCCCTAGGGACAAAAAATACTATTTTTTAACGGCGTTTTAATGGTTTTAAAGATCCCTAGACACTATATAACGTGGATAATGCCATAACGTAACCTAATAAATTTACGTGTTATTACGAACTAAAATATCTAGAAGTAATCATTTTTAAACAAATTTTTGAAGTACTTTTAAGTATATTTTACCTTTTTTAATGTTCAGTATAGATTCGTAATTGACGAGATAAAAAACTCTTAAATGATTGTTTTGACGCAAGTAGAAACCTTTTTTCCATTTAGATATGTCACATTTTATCGGCTATTTTGAATTTCTAATTTCTAAGCTTAGCTACACTATCAGCGGTTTTGAAAAGTATAAGAAACAACATTTCTAATAAAATTAAGCAAATAAATTACGTAATTTGACGGTAGTTGTGTATGACGCTAAAGCTAGCAGCGAATTAGTAACAGCTAATTTGAAATTGATAGATGCTGTTTGTTTTTCTATATTTAATGGACCCTATAAAATATATAATTTACCCATCAAAATACTAATCGAACTTATTACAATAAGAAAAATCTCATTTTTTAAGACCATCTGCAAGGAACTGGCTAATTTCGGCGGCATATAGTTAATAACCTACCTAATAATTTATACAAATTAAAAAATCTGTTCTCCACTTTTATAAAATATAATTTTGCAATGTATTATATGTCAAATAGTTTGTGTGTCGAGTCTTTTTCTACGTTAGTTTTCTACTTTCGTGAAGTGATATTTACTAAGCACTTAAATCACGTAGAGTTTAAATTTGGAATGCATACGAAAATTATTCTACCGATAAAACAATAAAAATCAGTTTCAAGATCAAATTTCAAGAGAAATAAAATTTAAAATTGTTAAGTAGGTCATCAGGCGTTTTTGTCATGAAATTCATTACTGTCGTATAGTGTGAAATGGCTCTTTTATGTCGCAACGACCGAGAGACTTGAAATATAACATAAACGTAATCATTTTAACCGTCCATGGTACAATTTTATAAGATGCGCCGATTATGTAGGATTTCACATTTTCTAATTCGCATGATTAGCAACTTTCTAATAGATGAGTCGCGAATATTTTAATGCAGGTACATCAGCACGGGACGATTTGAAAAGGACGCGGTTAAATCGTTACCACTGAATAGCCAAGTCATTTGTAGCGTTTACTGTCGACAAAACTATCTTTCGAACAAATTTAAAGCATTTATCGGGGTAATGATATTCATTTACAAAAAAAAAGTTAAGTTAAATCTTTAGACGAGCCACATCATTTCATTGTATAAAATTTATATTCCCTAAATTTGATTTAGTATAAAACAACTAAGGCTTAAACATAAAGTGGCTTACTTATTAAATTAATAATAATTTTCACTAAGAAAATGTGAAAAACTTCTATTTACTTAGTTGAACGTTATTTTTTATTATGAAATTAGTAGGTTGATCGCGAAAAAAACATTTGGAAATTCCCGAAAGAAATTAAAGGCTGTGATTTCCTGCTAATCATTTCTATTGCTCATGTTCTAATTTCGATGATTCACCCATTACAACTTGATCACATAGACCTGTAATTATGCCTGGCGCAGAAAGTACATTACATTATCGCTTCCGCATGTATAAAATGTTTATAATTTCAACATGAATATATCTGATGATTAACCTAATTAAAATACATGCTACCTACTAGTCACGTCGTTACCGCGATTACTTTATCTTCATTTCATTCAATATTAGGATTAAAACGATGTATGCTTGAAGCATTGAGGTAAATTTCGTGATGATGAAATTTTTTTTCGTGTTAATCGTGTCACAGAATTTGAGAATCACTAATTTGTTTTTTCGTATGAATAAATGGGAAGTAATAACTATATTAAATCTGATTGTGTTAAATCAAACGAGTTTGGTAAATTAACTTTTACAGAATCGTGGATTATTCACAATATCCGGTTACAGGAGTAATAACTTAATCTTGTACGTCTTACAGAAATTTACGTATTAAAGACCGATCAGAAAGCTTTTAATGCGATAAGATTGTTAATAAATGCAACTACTGTCAAAGCGTCGATAATAATGATTTCCATAAGAATTATTTCACATGTAACAAGATTAATGACTGCGATATAGTATAAATATATTGCATTAAACAATTTTTTTTAGTATTCCCAGTTTTATGTTCTACAAAAATCCTATTAATAAATATAACAGTTCGCCATTGTGTAATAACTATTTCTGTATTATTTTAGTCGTTTATAATGCACACCTTTAAAGGCAGATTAAAAATGGTTAAATTTTCCATAGTTTGTTGAGAATAAAACTCGTAACAAATTAGATCGCGTTTCCCTATCTCCAGGGATAAACATGACGTTTAGTTTACTTTGTGGACGCTAATACCTTGGTAAATATCTAAAAGGCGTGTACCAGAACCAGTTATAACGGATTGTAGTTGAATTAAATACACATTTTTAGTTATGCGAAGGAATTAATTAACACTATATAGATATAACCCGTAAAAATCTTTTTTAGAAAGCACTTTTCTATTTCGAACAAAGAAATGTTCTTGAAATGTAGTGATTTTAAATTGGGCAATTAAATGAATGGCAATCAAGTGTAACTGGTACTATGTTCCGGATAATTTGTAAAGAAATGTTGAGCTAAGATTAGACGAAAAAACATCAACGCTATAATTTGTACGTTTCAAAATAATACAATATTGCGTTTATTAGTCTTTAGTGTTTTTTGTATTCTAAGGAAGGCGGAAACTTAACCTCCTTTCCGTTAACGAATAACGAGGATTGCAAGTTTTAAAAGTTTATAGGAGTAGGAAGTAGTTCGTTCACTTGATAAACTCATTTCAAATAAATTTTCATCAAGCATCTCTGGTACTTGTGAAATAAGAATATCTAAAATTGAGTTATTCACATATATTATTTTTTTCTCGTAATTATTGTTAGTATAGTTTTATTAATTAATAAGTCGTTTAATTTATATTGTTTTTTTTTTCAATTTTTGTGTGGTTTAGTATCATATAGTAATTGCAGGTAAATAAAATATTTTGATCGTTAAATAGTTAACTAATTTACGTACTAGACTTTATTGATGATACGATTTCAATTGATATTGAATAGAGCCCTTTCATATCTTAAGATAGATCGGTTGAATTAGGAAAGGAAATCGTCAGGTGTATCATGGTGTTACCGAACATTTTCTTATTGGCACCGTGATTTGCTTCCTCGTACGTCATCGATTGTTAAATAATGCACGCCTGCTTAATAACTGTCATTATAGTTGGCCAAGCACAGCGTATAGTAGCAGCCAAGAAACCTGCGTTACATTCGAATCCCATTCTGTAATAGATCATTGACTGACGCACAACCTTGTCGTATAATTTCGCGATCAGCCGTCTGCTGTTCTCAACGAGTTTAATGACAGATCGTATAATGCACAAATTCATGACAGTATACTTATTCTGCTACCAAATAACGAGGACTTTTATAGCACTTTTTCCATTTAAAAACAAAAATTCTTAATATAGAATAAATAATTATCGTGGAATATTATAATTTGAGGTTGTCTTAATGAAAATAATAAATGAACTCACATAATTGAGAGAGCTGGATTCTACAGAGGGTTCATTGAGTATGAGCGGTGACTGTGTGGAAATACGCGGTTATCAAGTATGTGCGTATCAACTATTTCCTGCATTGATCATTTTATGTACCTTTTCTTCGTCAATTATCAGTAAGATATTTTTATAATATTTTCCAGGAAAAATCTTAAACAAATTGGACATTTTAAATTCATGCTTATTATAAAAATTTTAGTAAATTCGTTTATAGTGTGTTATCAAAGATAATTAAGAAAATGATATTAGTCTTGTTTAACATGGACATTTTCTAATGATTACTGATTTAATTTTTTTAGATTATTCTCATACGTTAATTTGGACAAATAATACTACATTGTACAACTAGGGAGCAAAATAGTATTTTGAGCTCGGAGCGTGAGAAGCAATATTAATCATCATTTTTAGTATAAATAAATCGTTCTCTGACCTTTTCGTAAGTGAAATTTTTTTGATAAGTTTCTTTTATGTTATGTCAGATTTACTTGGTGTAATAAATTAGACAATTTAACGTTTCGGTCATTTATTTTGACGCTTTTCAGAAAAGTATATGATTCTATACAAAATACAAAATAATAGAAATTACAATATAAAAAAATTAATATTTCTGATTAACTAATCATTTTTAGTACCGTTGAATCCGATTCTGACGTTAGTTGTTTAAAATTAAAAATAATGGATCGAATATGGCGAACGAACATTTAAAAATTCACGAAAATCACTATTGGGGTTGTTGGATCAATATGCTGTTCATTTTTAAAACTTAAAAAAAAAAAACAAATTGAATATGGCGCACAAAATTTTAAAGATTCTGACGGGGATTTCAAAAATATCTGTTTGGGAGTTTTTGCGGTCTCTTTTAGTTAAAAACAAACCTGATAGTGATTTTCGTGAACTTTGCGAGTATTTATCATTTGTCTGCCATATTGCATTCACTATTTTGAATTTTTAAACACTGCCATCAGATTTGTATTCAGCAACACGAAAAAACTATTGAAAACATTAAGATTGTTTAAAATGTTCTTGAAAAATTACTCCTGTTTTTTTCTGTTTATTTGTAATTCAAATATTTCGTAATATTATTTGATTAATTCATTAACACTTAATGACTTTTTATTTTAATAATTATTGACGATTCTAAATTGCTGGGTCAAACAAATTTAAACTCTTTTATAAACGTAAACACTTTTAGAAAATCAATGATTCATGGCTTTGTCATGAACGATAAGTGATGATAACAAATGATATCTATGTAAATGTATATGAAGTAGACTTCTATTTACAAACAGTAGTTTAGTTCCTTATAGTGCAACGCAATTTATTATTAAAGTTATTTCTATACTCGAAGAGCGTTATTTTATTATTGCTCGGCAAATCTAGTAAAACATGAAATTGACGGGGTTTTGATAGAAAGAAATTTAAAACTATTTTGCAGTTTGTAATGATAAAATAATATGCCAACTGGATTCATTTCCAATTAATTCTAAAATGTTCTAAATTAGGAAATGTTATACTTTAGACATTTGCGTATAGACATTTTTCAAACGTAGCATTAAAGCCTCACAGACATTTTTAAAATACTAATTAAATATATTCATTAAAAATAATATTTAAAATGGACAAGTTTCTTTTGATTCTTGGATTTATATTATTATAAATCTTAATTTTCTTTTTATATATATAATAAATATTAAGATATATAATAATAATTCTTTTTATATATCTTAATATAATATTCAAATTCAGAACTGCGACACCACCTGCAATGTGAATCGAAATGATTACATGTAGTTGTTTATTATTTATGCAGTTTCTGTTATGTAAACAGAATATAGTGAGGATTATTTTGAAAATATTTTTTACGAGTAATCAATTTACATTGTTAATGTGTCTTGTGTATTTATGACTACGCGCACGATAATCAGCATTCTTTCGAAATAAAGTAAGCCATTGATAACTAATGCACGACAATTACTTCGATGCACAATATTGTCCGAAGAATAAATAGAACTGTCGAAATCGTAAACACTTTATCCCCAAATACCGTAGAATGACGAACGTTGCATTTAATAAAATTTGTGGATGTAGGATACAGTTGCAGTGCTCTTTCTTAGTAAACAGTAACATTTAAGTAGCCAAGTCTACTATATAAACAGTAAAACTAACTAAAGAACATAGTTGTATCCGGTCCTACTATGTAAGTAGTAAACCCAAATATTTCTATTTTTCGTGCAGGTACTTTACTGAAAGTAAAAAGTACTTATTGCAGGCAAACAATAACTAACCATCATTTTATATGACATCCTTAGTTATTTACGAGCTTCATCACGATTAAATGATTATTACAATGAATGATGGAAAATTCACGTGCCTCTCCACTCCCTGAACAATAAGTCAATAACTTTAAGATCATTTTCTGGAATGATAGTGCAAAGTACTTACACGTAAAGTAATACTTAATTGTTTAAATAGTTGGATTGGCTACCTAGTTTTCTGGTGTTTACTATTTAGACGGTAAAATTAACTTAAAAAACGATGACTCCACCTTATTCTACTATCTAGTTAGTAGTTTCAGCTATTTAATTTTTTCATGTATTTAAACGTCATTAATATGAAAAAACTGCCATAAATCATCCTGACATTAAATAGTTGCAAAATTTGACATAAAATAAAATATTTAAAATAATTTGGGTTTATTAGAATTTAAGCAGAATCTGACAGTAAATGTTTTCCGAAACAGACATTCGACTGTTCTACGGGAGTAACCGATGTCTTACAAATAGATTGTAGACCGAGAGGCGATAGAGAACAAGAATGAGATGGTGAGAGAGAAAAACGATAGATAGCAAAAGATAGACAGAGTAAGTGAGAGAGCATGCGAGGGAAGGAGTTGAAGTTAGGGTGGCTCATGTCCAATTTTGGCTCGTCGTGCTTTACGCAGCCCGTATTAAGTTTCACTCAATATTTTTTACACCGGAAAAAATCCATTTTTAGCACGGCCTAATCTCGCCGGGACATCTACACGTTGATTGCAATGAAATATGCCTGTAATGTCTGAAGCACACTGTATTCATTGAAGACTCGGTTGAAAACACAATACCTTACCTAATATTTATTACCTTTGAGCCATTGCTAAAAGTCGCTCAGCAAACATTTGCGTAATTTGCCCTTTGAGTGTTTGATTCAGTTGCGTAATGAAAGAAGAGAAATTCGTTAATACAATAGCTAAGTATGTTTAAAAATGCTTAATCATGAAATTAATAAATCTTTGTATAACCACGTTTGAAATACGCGATACGCTTGAATGAACTAAAATTTTGACCCTGAACATTGAAAATTTAATACAAATTTCCAAGAAAGTTTCAAAGAGCGTCGAACGATAGCAGGTTCCACGAGTCGATAAATAAAAGATTTCTCGTATTAAAGCATCGCGAATGAATGCGATAGGAAGCACGACTTAAGAACCAGGACACTAAATATATATAGCTCCAAGGGATCGGGGTCGTTACTAAAATATACACAAAGCAGCATCGTAGCGAAACACAATTTGATCTTATAAATTCGCTGGGCTCTGTCATCAAGAGACGAATTTTCCCCGATTTTTCCACGGGTTTTCGTCGGCATTATTGCACTCTGAAAATCCCGACTCTGTCGAGGTTAAAAGCAGAACATTACAAGTGCACATTTAATACCGAGAAACGAGTCTCTGTAAAGTCACGCAGGAAATACTCGCGATCGAGTCATCGTTTAATTTTCTGCGGCAATCAGCACTTAAGATCCTTCACATTCGGACAGCCTCTGCATAATTTCACTTTTACACTTGAGACCGAGCCAGTTAAACCGATACAATCGAATTCCTTGGCGAATGCGCAATATTTATTGACCTTGGGGAATTTGTCTCGAGCAATTTTATCGAACTGTGATCTTTATCAATTTGTCACTAAGTAATTTCTTTGATTGTTGGCGGGTCCATAAATGATGAATATAGGATTAGGTTTCTATTATTTAAACGATTTTTTATGGTTTAAGTTACTTAGCATTTTAGTAACAGGAGAATTGTTTGTTTTCAGACCTTCACAGCATGGTGCAACTCACATCTCCGAAAGGCAGGTACTGCCATCGACTCGATCGAAGAAGACTTCAGGAATGGATTGAAGCTGATGCTCCTTCTTGAAGTGATATCTGGGGAAACATTGCCAAGGCCGGACCGAGGCAAAATGAGGTTTCACAAAATAGCGAACGTTAACAAAGCACTGGACTACATCGCCAGTAAAGGCGTCAAATTAGTGTCCATCGGTGCCGAGGGTAAGCTTTAAGCATTTACCAATTTATGTTGATATGAGTAAATCAATGGAGAAAGAATCCCCTAATGAAAATATTCCAAACAGAAATTGTTGACGGCAACTTGAAGATGACTCTGGGTATGATCTGGACCATAATCCTGCGCTTCGCCATCCAGGACATCTCCGTTGAAGAGATGACCGCTAAGGAAGGTCTGCTGCTCTGGTGCCAGCGAAAGACGGCGCCATACAAGAACGTCAACGTCCAAAACTTCCATCTCTCGTTCAAAGATGGTTTGGCCTTCTGCGCCTTGATCCATCGTCATCGTCCCGATCTCATCGATTACAATAAGCTCAGTAAGGATAATCCTTTAGAAAACTTGAACACCGCCTTCGATGTCGCTGAGAAGTATCTTGACATTCCCCGGATGTTGGATCCCGACGGTGAGTTATTAGAATTGTCTTAATTCCATCAGTTTTTTTTTTACGTGATATCAGATTACGCGACAATTCCGTCGCTGAGCGTTTGTCTACATCATTACTGTATATCGTGCACTGTATGACAAACTCCACATTATATTCAATATAGATCTGATCAACACTCCGAAACCGGACGAAAGGGCGATCATGACCTACGTATCCTGCTACTATCATGCCTTCCAGGGTGCCCAGCAGGTCAGCGGTTTTCCGCGTTTGTTGCCTGTTGTTCTATCCCGCAATCCCACGTGACATCCTGAGTTCCTCTAATCCTTTTAACGAAATAACTAAAGCGAGTAATGTTAAGTAATTATTGATTTGCATAACACAAATTTCAGAATGCGATTAATTTCGATGACCAGAGGTGTGCTTTAACCGATGCATGGTTTGAATTTTCTTGACTGTGTTTTTCTAGATATGCGAAATACTGCAATGCCAGACGAGCGAGCGGTGATGACTTACGTCTCCTCGTATTATCACTGCTTCAGCGGCGCTCAAAAGGTGTGTGATAACAGTTTTGATTTTATTAACATCGTTAGTTGTCTTTTTCTTTTTCGTTGTTTGTAAAGCAGAGACTAATACCAAGAGCCCGAGTAGGAAACGACTCTGGATGAAATCTACACGGAAATTTTTAAAATTCCAACAGATTTCGTAGAGAAGTTGAAGCGGGCGAGCAATCTTTAGCACGCGAAAATTCACACTAGAATTTTACGTTTTTAGGCTGAAACCGCGGCCAACAGGATTTGCAAGGTCCTAAAGGTGAATCAGGAGAACGAGCGACTGATGGAAGAATACGAACGTCTGGCTTCCGACCTGCTTGAGTGGATTCGGAGGACGATGCCCTGGTTGGCAAGTCGTCAAACTGACAACTCTTTAGCCGGTTGTCAAAGGAAGCTGGAGGAATATCGTACTTATCGTCGCAAGCACAAGCCTCCACGTGTGGAGCAAAAGGCCAAGTTAGAAACAAACTTTAATACGCTTCAGACGAAATTGCGACTGAGCAATCGGCCAGCGTACATGCCCACTGAGGGCAAAATGGTGTCGGACATCAACAAAGCCTGGAAGGGCTTAGAACTGGCCGAAAAAGCCTTCGAAGATTGGCTTCTGTCAGAGATGATGCGATTAGAACGCTTGGAACATTTGGCCCAGAAGTTCAAACATAAAGCCGATGCCCATGAGGAATGGACCGCGGGTAAAGAAGAGATGCTAACATCTCAGCACTTCCGACAGTGCAAACTTAACGAGCTGAAGGCTCTCAAGAAGAAGCACGAAGCTTTCGAGTCCGATCTGGCCGCTCACCAAGATCGTGTTGAACAAATTGCTGCAATTGCTCAAGAACTGAAGTAAGTACAAACTTATAATCACAATTTTCTATGAGTTTCAGTTACTTCTTCCCCTTTGTTCAGTTCATTTGTAATGTTTAAACGTGGTACTTTTGACAATCTTGGCTTAACAATTTCAAAACAATCCTATGGTTACTGATAGAATTAACAGGGAAAAAGCATATTCAATTTAAAAATATGACAGAAATAAGATATTGTTACTTACTATGCATAGTCGGTCGGTAGTCCCGACATTTTGAGAAACCTTTATACCGATTAATTAATCTCTTGATGCTTAATTCACGTTGCGAATGCTTCTCTATGATTATGCGCAGGGTGACCAGCACTTATTATTCAATGGAGTCCGCTGTTTATTGTGCTGAATTGCAAAATTGAAAATTGTCAACGACCGCGCCATCCGTCGACGTCGTATGATACGCAGTAGAATTTTAAACGAAAATAATATATTAATATTTATATATAAAAAGTATTAATTCTTTTGGATTTTAAGTTAACCCATTAACGCCGAAATGTCCACGATTTGTTGTTCGTTTTTCAAGCTCTGCGTTTAGTATGTAATATATGTAAGCATTTCGAGTGACACGGTCCACCCTTCTGTTGTTTGGGTGTACTGTTTTCCATTCCAGGCTTTTGTCACGAATAGGTCACTTCATAACTATTAAATGAGTATCTGCTAAGATTGCTTTTGCGTTTTAGTTACATCAGCGTCCAAATGTGTATATTTAACAATGTGGCAGATAATCGTTCTCATATTAGTGGATTATAGCTTTTTCGCTAAATTCTGTTCATGACGGGGACTTTCTTTGTAACCCCATGCATGATATTATTGTATTTATGCGATCTCTATAATGGTCTTAAAACAACTGAGATCGGTCCATTAATAAATCGAATTAAATCATAGTAAACATTTACAGTGAAATTTCCTTCATTTTTGTTGATATTCAAGATGGCGCGCCCAATTCGAAAGCTTCCTTTTCGCGTCTAAAATATTTTTATTTTATTAGGACCAACTGAACTTAGTTTTTTTTAAATTCATCTAGTAGCCATATCGGCTTCAGAGTTGAAAATGGTAATCATGTTTTTATACTTAAAACAGCATACATTTCTACTTATCCCTATTAATGTGCCGAGTGCACGAAGACATTACGAATCATCTTTCACGAATTAATTCTTTTTTTACATCATATGATTTTCTTTCTGCAAAACATAAAACTAAACATCGCAGGCTTTGCGGTAAAGGTGAATTTTTACTAAGGAACGAACGAATGTTTATATTTCCAGCACCTTGGAGTATCACGATAGTGCTTCCGTAAACAGCAGGTGTCAACGAATTTGCGACCAATGGGATAGATTGGGCACGCTAACCCAACGTAGACGTCAAGCACTGGACGAGGCTGAACGCATTTTGGAAAAGATCGACGTTCAACATCTGGAATTCGCAAAACGAGCAGCGGTAGGTGTTTTTGATAACCAGATGATATTTATTTATTACAATCCGTAATAAATTAATTAATTAAATTTGAAAATACTCTCAGCCATTCAACAACTGGCTCGACGGAACTCGGGAGGACTTGGTGGATATGTTCATCGTCCACACGATGGAAGAGATTCAGGGTTTGATGGACGCACACTCCGCGTTCAAGGCAACTTTGCCGGATGCCGACAAAGAGTACAACTCCATTGTAGGTCTCGTTCGAGAGGTCGAATCCATAGTCAAGCAGTTCCAAATCCCCGGAGGACTCGAGAATCCCTACACTACCCTCACCGCAATAGTAAGTCATAAGTTTTTTAGGTCAAGGATTAAAGCAGTATGACAGCATCGTTTTAATGCATTATTCTATTTTTAGGATCTTGCCAAGAAATGGAAAGATGTCAGACACCTTTTGCCACAACGAGATGCGACATTGGCTGCTGAATTACGCAAACAGCAAAGTATCCTTTTAAAAAATGTTTATTTCAATATGATTGTATTGAACTATGCTTATTTTGTTGTTGTAAAAATGATTATGTCATGTATCGAATCAAAACATGATTTAATAGGTCGTCAATCGCTTCGAACAGGTTTCATAAATGTACAAAAGCTATTAATATAAAATACATTATGTGTAACAAAACATTTACACAACACATTTGGATGTTTTGCAAATGATATTCGTTTTCATGATTAGAGAGGAGTTTCACAGCCTATTAAATGTCGTTTGTTCGATTTGCAAAAGATATTGTTATTTGTGAATGCTTCACACGAGAATTTCGGATAATTCCTTAACTCGCAAAACAGACAATGAATTACTGCGAAGACAGTTTGCTGAGAAAGCGAACGCTGTTGGACCGTGGATCGAACGTCAACTTGATGCCGTGACCGCCATTGGTCTAGGTCTTCAGGTAACATTTCCTTCAAGAGTTAAACTATTATTTTTAAATTGGACTTCTTATTAAATTATATTCCAAATTAAAGGGAACGCTGGAGGATCAACTACATCGGCTGAAGGAGTACGAACAGGCCGTCTACCAGTACAAGGCTCACCTAGAAGAGTTGGAAAAGATCCATCAAGCCGTGCAAGAGGGAATGATCTTCGAGAATCGTTATACCCAATATACCATGGAAACCCTGCGCGTTGGCTGGGAGCAACTGTTGACGTCGATCAATCGCAATATCAACGAGGTTGAAAATCAAATCCTCACGAGAGACTCGAAGGGTATCACGCAAGAGCAGCTGAGCGAATTCCGCAGCAGCTTCAATCACTTCGACAAGAATCGAACTGGACGTCTAGCGCCTGACGAATTCAAATCTTGCCTGGTATCTTTAGGTTATTCGATCGGCAAAGATCGACAAGGCGACATCGACTTCCAGCGCATATTGGCAATCGTCGATCCAAATAACTCCGGTTATGTGCAATTTGATGCCTTCCTCGACTTCATGACGCGCGAGTCTACAGACACCGACACCGCTGAACAGGTCATCGACAGCTTCCGTATCCTGGCCGCTGATAAGGTTAGTTTCTTTTCATTATGTCCCTAGTCTACCGTAGACTACTGACATGATCAACCAGGGAAATGATCAGTTTAAATAAAAGTTAACAAATGTTCGCTAAAAAAACTAAATCGTCGGCTAGTAGGATCGCGGATTACAGACGTAACGGTGCGAACATTTGGTTTTATTATTTATTTTTATTGCTTCGCTGTTCTTATAAATTTCAAAACCTAAATCACATTTTTATTGAGTCTTATCTTGTTTATTGCAATGACTATATTAATTATAAATATATGACGGCTCCTTGTCTAAAACCCTTATTGTTTGTAGAAATTTACATTCCAAACGCGGTATTTGAATAGTTTAATCTAGTAGATTGATCATCATATATCATTTCGAGATATGTCTTGTTTCGTTGTTATTGGGAAACAAAATTTAATTTCTCTTGAATAAATAGAAAAATATTTTTTAAAAATCGGTTTAGAGATGCTATTACAAATCGACTCATTGACAGTTAAACGCTTACGGATGGTTTCCAACATTTCCCTCCGCGTTCGGAGACCACACTAAAACAGTTTATTGGTGAAAAACTCTTTTTGTTTGGATAAGAGCCAAAGATGCCCAAATGTTATCAAACATTTTTCAATATTTTTCAATACTTTTATATCTTTGCGAACATAGTTTCGATTTTGGACAAACCACCGTCGTTTAGACGTACCAAAATCTCCCTTACTTTTTTTGCCACAGTCTGAGATGTTATTGGCCACTGTAAGAACTGACGAAGCGCCACCTGGTGGTGATATTGCGAAAATATATGGTCGTGATGAAGTACACGTTGCGATGCGGACATGTATTTTATATTTTTTAAAATAGCGCTTCAAAAAAACCTTTTTCGATAAATTGATGTTTGGGAATCACATTTTCACTTTTAAATGATTTATTGAAATCAACAATAATGAACAAATTTCTGTTAACGTCAATATTATTATTACTTGAAATAATGTTCAAAGAATAAAAAATAATATGTAAGAATCGCTTCATCCAAAAACGTTATTGAAAGAAATAAGTCGTTAACTGTGTCACGGCATACACATTATCACGATTATGCATGTTCTCGCAATTTCCACCAGATGGTGCTCCGGTACCTCTTAACCTCTTAACGAATCGGAAATGTTTGATAGCTGTCGTGTGCAATAGGGTGTTACCTTTTACTAACATATAGTAGTGTCGCCAGTGGGATTACTTTCGCTGGATGCAAAATATGACAACAAAAAACGGCAGAAAAAATTTTTTTTCCCCTTTAAACATTGTGATAAGTACGATAGAAGTGAAATTATTTATTGTTCATTCAATACCATAAATTCAATAGCACACTTTACTCAGTTTGTTAATTATGATATCCAATTTGAAGTTTTAATAACGTATAAATGTTCGCACATGTAAAACAATCTGGTGAATACTTAGGTGAGATAACTATATGTGGTTAATGCACCTGAATTTTAATGTTGTCGTACGTGTTGTTGTCGGTCGGTCTTTGCAAAAAATCAGCTAAAACAATATTGACACTACTATATATAGAAAATTTATCGCAGCCATTACTTTACAAAAAGAGTGAATTTAATCACAATTTTTAACAATGTTCCAAAATATTAAAGAAAAAGTGGATGAAATTAATGATAAAAGGAACCAATAATATAGGTTTAATCGCGGAGTAGGTACCGTCTATGTTACTCAGAGAGAAAAAAAGTAGTTGATTTACAGTGTTTTACAAAAGTAAAACATAGAACAATAAAAAAAGTTAACGTAACTATTTATGTGTTACACAACATTCTTCCGTTTACTTAAATATCTATCACCTTATATAAATTCGAATGTACCACATTTTACAATTGAATAGTCACTTTAAATATTCCTCGGTAGTAAAATAGATTGAACAAAATTGACTAAACGAAAACAACCGTTTCTTATAACAATAGTAGTTATAGTATAACATATTTTGCAATATTCTGAATTGTAAATGTAACATGCAGTCAACGACAACTTTTCACGTTGTTAATTCTACTATTATTACAGTTACAACCGCACCTCTTTTTTTCCTATGGTTGCATTAACTATTTTTTTCTCTGTGTGTAAGCTGAGGAACTACTTCGAGGTAAATTTGAAATCACTCAAAAATTATTGGACTCAAATTTCAGTCCAAAGGAGTAGAAAATGGGGTAGACCGGGTTGGACTACATTTGAGTTCTTTGAAGTGAAAATGTAGTTTAATGGCGTCAATAAATACGGAAAAAGAGAAAGGCGACTAAGTGCCGTCTAGACAGGACTAGTTACTACGCAGCCGGCTTTTTTATTTCAACTCGCTATAACATAGTCAATTTTGAAGGCTTTGAAACTAATGAAAAAAGAAATTGTTGGTTAGAGATTTCCGCATCTAATGAAATAATAAATGATATACCTCAATAAACAATAAAGTTATTAATTTTTTTTTACGCAACTGCAAAATATACCTTCTGACTCTTCGTTTATCGAGCAAATTTCGAGTATCCGAACTGTCAGCGAGAAAGTTGTTCATAAAGGTATGAACAAATTTTTTGGAAAGTTATGTCTTTATTGGTCTAATAGCCAAAAAGTAATGAATGTTTAAAGATGGTGGCAGCCGATGACCAACGCGTCATGTGCTTCGAGGCCCTGAAAAACTTCATTGTTTATTGAGATATATAATTTATTCATTCTCCATAAGATGCGAAAAACTCTAACGAACAATTTCTTTTTTATACATTTTAAAATTCTCAGAATTGCATAAGTTATAGCGAGTTGAAATAAAGCATGTTTGTCAGCAAATGTGACTCCAAGAGAGTAAAATTGAAGCCTCTAGAAGTGAAATTTAACGATTACTCTCTCTTGGACTCCGCAATCGAATCCAATAATTTTAAAGTGTGAGTGACAAAACATGTTCTATGCACCGCTAAGCGGATTAGTTCATCGTACCGCGAAAAAGCAGTCAGTGTCATCCTCCTAGGTTGTTTCGAACATGTCCATAATATAAGACACACCTTTGACTTTGGAACGAAAAGTGATAGAGTCTCATATTCGCGAAATCGAAAGTCACCCTATTATGTTCCACGATAGTCGTCATAATGCATTAAGGAGGTAGTCGTGCGACAGTACCCGTCAAAAGTCTACCCCACATAAATCCACAGACGCCACTTTGTTTCTTCAGTGCGCGTAATGAACGTTTTGGGGGAGAGTGTACTTGATGGACGCCTGTTACACACTAATTTCTCAAGGAATCGTGACTGTGTACACCAACATCAGCAAAATTTCGAAACGGCAACCTCGCATTTTACGTTCACGTGCTTTATACGACATAATTAAATGTCTATTTATTAATATTATTACAAAACTGCACCGCTAGGGTTCTTCAATTTTTTTTACAATGTTCTTTAATATATTTTACACAACATATTAGTTTTTTATAAAAACGGTAAATACCGTTTTTCTGTAAATAATTAATATGTCATGTCGGCAAAGGCTTAGTATGGGGAACACGTGTTAAAAAGTGAAACTTTGAGGACGATTATCTCCATTATCGTACGGACAGGCTTTCTGAAATTTTAACCACGTATTGATATCAACGTCATTAACGTTTGGTGAAAAAATGAAAGACTTCGTAAAAAAATCGTTTCACGCGACTACCTCCTTAATCTATAACGTGGAGCTCAACATAAAAAACAAAGCGGCTAATGTGAGGCACATAAATCTCTTCTCGTGAAACCAAATAGTACCACGTTGTGAATTGGTATAATTTAAGACGGGTATCTTTGAAAACCGCGAAGCAGCGTCAAGCTTCCCACCCCAAACAGCATAATCCGTCCTGAGGACGTCCAGATGTCCGTTTTTGGTCTTCGGCAGCTCCTCAGGGGCTCCTGAGAACGTCCTGGGATGATCTTGTGCTTGTTGGGACAGATGTGGACGTGGCACTCCACCATTTTATTTTTACAGTGGAGAAAGAAAACCCACTTTTTGGTTCCCTGCACGGAGAGAAATTTGTAGGTTTTGTATCATGGGTTTTGATTCACAGCTTTCTTATCTTGTAAAATCAGGGACCTAAAAAGTAGCAACCCCCGCTGTTGTAGGATGACTCCAAGCTTTTGGAGAATGAATCAAAATCTGCCAATTATTCTCCGTGTGGTTTTTCCACTTTTCTTCTCAGTAAAGGTTAGATAAAAATGTAATCAGTCGTGAAAATGGCAGACAAACTGCCAAATTCTGACCGACAATAAAGCGAATGACAACCATCATGTTAAAATCTGCACTAAAAAAAGCATTTAAGGCTCAATATCTGAATGTAACAATACTTTTACTTGATTTTATGTTATACATCACAAAGTACAATAATAATTGATGCGATTTGTGTGATTGCAGCCATTCATATTGGCCGACGAACTGAGGCGAGAACTGCCGCCGGACCAGGCCGAGTACTGCATTCTGCGAATGCCACCTTACAAAGGACCGAACGCCCAGCCCGGCGCCCTCGATTACCGTTCGTTCTCCACCGCGCTTTACGGCGAGTCCGACTTGTAAAAAGCTCGCGAATGCTTCCAAGAGCGTTTCGTCCATGCTCATCTCCGCTCGCGAACAGAGGCGCGTCACAATCATTTGAGGTCGAAGCCGGCGTCGTCCGTACGAAACGGATCGCATAAGAAACACGCACAACAATCAGACAACAATCACAGAACATCAATTTCGTTCTGCTACCTAACGAAGCAACAAGTTCCTGAGTGGTCGAGACCACTTCGTCGATATCATTTTGGGGGGACACAGACTCGTCTGGTCAGCCATTAACTTGCCAGTCATTTCAATATGGGGGACGAGGGTGGGGCTTCAACGATCGCGTATATTTCGAAGAAGGGCTTCTTTTAGGAAGGAAAGCAAGTTTTCCCGACGTTTTCCAGAGTTTTCGAGTGCACAATTTGGTATAGGCAATCGTTGGTATAAACGAAAAGAAGCCGGTAACGCGAAAGTGGCATTTAAAAAATTACGTTGAAAGATTTTCAATTGTTAGGTCAAACTCTTTCGATGAAAATGTCGGGGAAGTCGAAATAATATCAGAGAACCTTTTCCTCTATAGTGGAATTCAACATTACCGTAATAAGACAATAAATGTCATAACATCACTAGCCGTCATCGTCGCGCGTGTACAACAACCCATACATCCAAGCGAGGATTTGATGGCATTCTCATGTACGAAGTGATTCGTATGCCAAATAGAAAAGTATTTTGCCATATCCGATCTGCGATTGAATTTCGATGGTAAATAAATACGTATATTTTTTAAGGTGTCGAAAGACCGTACTGTTCGGCGACCAGGTATACGTCAAGTTTTGCACAAGCATTTTTTAGACTTGCTCGCGAATTTCTAATGAACGTTGAAAAGAGTATTGAATACCGCGTACTCAACAGTCTGAGCAATTTTGAAGTAATTGTAAAAAAAGGAAGTAATCAAATTCAAAATAAAGAGGAGAGAGGTAAGCGATCTCCGAAAATACGCGTAATTATTAATCGAAAAGACCTCAACGAGCGCAAGGTAAGAATCATCGGGCTCGAAGATCGAATGTAATATGCCTATTTTTCTACGAGAGGAAGCAAGCAACGAACGAAGGAATGAACGGGGCCGTTTACGTAAACCATGCGAATATAGCTCGAGAACGTATAAGATACGATGAACATATAACAAATTATTTATTTATTTGATTTATTACTTATTTATTATCGAATATATACCGATATATAACCTAGCGAACGAAGCGAACTTTCAAAGTATTTATTTTTATAAATATTCGTCAAGGGACGATGGAAATTCTCAAAAGCAACAACGTCGACGATAAATAACAGCTGCCATCTGCGGCAAATGCGTTTTCGTGGCACGCTCATACCTGAAGTCGCGTTCACTCTAGCGTAAGTAAGTCATTCGTCCGAATATTCTGTATTTTCTTTTATTTTATTTTTTTTTCCCTCGGTTCTCTTCCTCTCCATCGAGAGGAAACACTTAATCGATCGTGTGTGAAACAATTACGTATCGCATCGACAGAACTATCGCACTAGTAGGTTTGGCTTGAGGCTTAATGCTTGATTTTCGTTCTCTTCAGGAAAGTCCGTATACTTTAATCATTGCTTTTCGACACTCTCGTCCCGCGCACCAAGGGGCCCGCTGGACAAAACCGAATGAGAATCGATCAATCGAGATTCGAATTCGATCATTCTAACGCGAGCGCTTCTCGATTCGTGATAGTCGAGTAGAGTTTGGATTACGATATCGAATACGAACTTTTGATAGTCGGTTTTTTCCAATGGGACATCGCCGTGCTTGATCGCTGTACTTCACAGTCGGTCCGAAGATCAGCGCGGACGTGGTTGATGACCTTTTGAAAACACCACCTGTACATACAAACATGATAAACGAAAAAAAAAAAACGAAAGAGAGTTTTTCTATACGATGGACGACGTCATTTCGTGGCATCGCTCCACTCTGTCATACCGTATCGTACTCCGCATCTACTCGTACATACTATTGTGTATTTTTTCTCTGTCTATCTCATTTCTCCTGTACTAGTTTAATAACAAATTATACGGTTGTAAAACGATGAAACATATGTGAGAAAATAAAGGAAAAAGATTCATAAATATACGCATTTTAATCCATCTTCCTTAACCTAAGCTTTTTGTTAGTGTATTGTAAATAATGGAAATGGTTATTATGTTAAGCATGGGCTTGTTTCGCTCAACTATTGTCCTGCCACCAAAGAACTGTCATAAGAAAATTATAGATTCAGGTAATTAATTCTTGTAAACAAAAGCAATCGAGTCTTCAATCAAGCTTTAAAAGTATGCTAGAGCAAACTGTATATTTTTTCAATGAGTTTATTCGTTTTCCCGGTGTAAATGTAGCAAACAAAACTCATTTTCCATTTATCTGATTTAATTAGATCCATGAAAAAAATTACCGTAGAAAAAATGACTCGTGGAAAAAAATTACCGACGGTGAACGACCTAAGCTTCGTCTACGACAACTGCATATTTAATTCATGTAATTATAAATAGTAAACACGAGTTGTCATGTAATTATCATTTTTTCCCAATCATTTTCTACAATCGCTCAATCCCATGCATCAGCATCACGTTCAGGAAAAGATTAATGAGTATACTGACAAAAAGCTACCGCCACCATTTTGTATTGTAACTATTTTCGTTTTCGATCATTTATTTGACCATCTTCGAAATTCATGGTCAAATAAATGGCCGAAAACAGTAACTTTTCATTGACCTATTATAAAAACGACTTCTAATTTTTATTTTAAATATAGTTCTAATTTATTTAAATCCAAAACTGAAATTAAAGCAAAATTAATCTAGACTTTCACGTCTACATATTCTTTCAGTTCTTTTCACGAGCCCGGTGTCACTCCCGCTTCATTCTCTGTCCACAATTATTTCGACCCAGAACACAGGTCCTGTACGAAGTATTGAATTTGGTCAGTTTCCTGAAAAAATTACCCTATAGTTTTTCACCAAATGTCGACGTTTCAGACAAAAAAAAAAGCGGTGGTGGTATTATAAACACAACCAGTGTTTAATTTCCATCTCTGTACTTTTATCACTTTCATGCAAGAGTAAAATACATTATACATAAAATCATTTATTAGTATGACAACTAACTTCTAAAAGAAGTTGAAATAGGACGTACCGGAATCGTTATCAAACGAAATTTATTTCCGTTAGTTTGCTGCAATCATTGCATGACAATGGATTTTGTAAAGGCAGGTATAATTGTAAGCCTCGTGGCTTACAAAGCGTAAATAATTCTTATAAAGCGTCTGTTTTGGAATAACTGCCCAATACTCCTTTGTTCAGACCACAACATTTTGAGGAAAACCAATATCGATGACGAACCGCCGAAACGGCAAAAAGTAGAACTATGACTTTTTCTTATCTCAAATTAAATAAATAATTTTTACCCTATTTCGAAATTCCGGCTCTGTAAGGATACTCAATATATCTTATACGATCGCTGACAAAATTTTAGTTAGACCGCATGGAATTGGAGATAAATTTAACGAAAAAAATACCTGGTCGAAGTTCTACTTTTGAATTCCCTGAACTAGGTACTGCCATCTTCAATGGGCCAACACGGACTGATCTTTTAGAAGGAACTTTTAAAGCTCTATATTATTCAAATTAAATAAATCAATTTTTAAGCTCGTAATTATTCAATAATAAATAAATATTTCGTGTACGCCTTAAACAAGTAAATCACAAGTTTGCGATGCATGTTTTTAATTTTTCTAGCTAATTTTTATCTGATGACAGACATTCGTCTTAAATAACGCAAATTTTCCTAGAAAAATTCACAATTTGTTGTTATGGTAAAGGTGGATTATATTAAGATTTAAAAAAAATTAGGATCATTAAGTGGAAAGATTTGATGCGTCGGGAGTTGAATTCGGGACCTTCCGATATTATTTTCATTCCTCCGAAATATTTTTTATTTTATTGCACACCGAATAAGTGATTTCTGATAAATTATGTTCCTAGAAAGCAGTATTTAATAAATAATTAATAAAATTACCAAAAAAATTCAAAATATATATTTTTTATGGAATATCGTAAACGGAAACAGCCCAGAAAAAAAAGACAAAACAAAAAACATTGGATAATTTTACGTTGGTAAACATTCCATATTAATGAAAAACATTAGTAAACGTTTCTCGACGTTGCGACGCTCAATGACGTCACCGACAGAACAAAAATTGCCTGCAGTTAAGATATTGTAAGGAATTGCGGAGAACGCAGTTCTTCGACAACTGCCACATATTTACGAACTGCTACACTTTTATTAAGTTTTGACACGTCATTTTAATGTAATTGTTTACAATGTCTTAACTGCAGGCAATTTCTTTCTTGATGATAAAGTCATTGAGCGTCGAAAAGTTGACAAACATTTACTTTCCATGATGACCCGAGAGGATGAACTTAAAAAGTTATCCAACATTTCTGTACTGTCCAAGAAATTCTTAAGAGTTTATACCAAAAAAAGTCATGTAAAATACATTTAGAAAAAACGGTCCTGGAAAAACACTATTTAGCGCACCTAAAATCAAACTACAAAACCTACATCCGCATAGTTCTATAGTGGTGGGGTTAGGACTCCCCCGTATTGTAATGAGTAAATATGGAATTACCCAAGTCTCAAGCCAACATTTTTGGCCTTCATTTTCTATGGTCATTGTTTTTCTGGGTTTTCTTTACATTAACATTCAACAACTTTTTTTACAAACAATATCCTGGTATAACCGATTGAAGAGGTATATGAATAATTATTTAAGACGAAGATATGTACATATGTTTTTATTACAAACGAATAGAGGTTATAATGTTTCTGACAAAGAAAAGAAGAAATAAAGTATCACGACATAGAAAGGGGAAAATAAAGACGGTGTCGCACTTAAAAATAAGTGGTTCGCGAAGCACACAGAACGCTGTCTTAATAATCGCCGCACACTCACGTATAATATAATTTAACAAATATAATAATAAAACTTAACCATCAGGCTGCTATTACAAAATTCGCACACAGACAGTAGCAAAAAGCTGAGTTTCTTCATTAACCGAAAATCGAGCGATTCCCAAACGGGAAGGGGAAAGTGAATAAAATGTTAGATGCAAGTAAACTTGTTTTTAAGCCCGGGGCCTGCAGATGGAAGTTTTTAATGGGTGGAGGGAAGAGGAGGGGGCAGCACAATTTTCTAAAGAACATCTTCGTAAAAGGAGATATCGAAGGATTTTAATCCGTAGATTAATGGTATTTTTCGATCCATGGCCGTAAAGTAGAATTTTACGTCCTGAGTAGGCCTTCGAGGACCGCTTGGGGAAATTCGAAGACATGGGGAGGTACGGGACGGCATTCGACGAAAGGGAGTTCGAGGGTTGTGTAGTGGAATATTATTTTCCGGAGGTAGGGAATTGGCGGGGACTAACTATTGAGATGTTTTGCTGCCTACTAGTTAAACGTGTCCTTAAATAGTCATATCCAGAAAGTTGTGCTAATATACGTAATTAAATAATACATGGTATGTGGTCAATCCACGACTACTTCGATCCGATTTTTGATATCACTGTAATTTCAGCTTTTAGTAAAACTTAACATTAATATAACAGAATTCGTTCGTTTTTTTCAGTCCCAGAAAAGAGAAAGAAATATAAATAACTAAAAAGGGGTAGGGTACGAGAACTGTTTAGGGCCAACAAAACCGGACAACAAAACGCAAGTATGGGGGACTAGAACTAGGTTAGGCCTGATAAACGGTTGCACTGTTGTGATAAATGGCCCGGACGGCCGCAACTCCAACAACGCCGTTCCGCTAGTGTCACCTTTTTGGCATTTCTACGTGGGCTACTGCGGATAGATGGAAGATTCGCTTTGAGGGGCTTTAATGAGGGCAACGACTTGCATCGTTCGGCCATATCAGCCGGGAATGACAGCGACATGAGAGATGGAATCGAAGAGGTTGGGACGAAGGTGTGAAGACGTGATGTAGGGGTACGCTTCGGTCCGTCGATGTCGGATGGGTAATATGGACGGGTCAATGGGCAATGGTCGGAGACCGAGGTAGGGCAGTCATCAGTAACCGGGGTAGGGCGCTCATCCGGGACCAGCGTAGGGCGGTCATCCGGGACCAGCGTAGGGCGCTCATCCGGGACTAGCGTAGGGCGGACATCCGGGACCAGCGTAGGGCGCTCATCCGGGACCAGCGTAGGGCGGTCATCCGGGACTAGCGTAGGGCGGTCATCCGGGACTAGCGTAGGGCGGTCCTCAGAAACCAAGGTGCAGTCATCGCAGACCGGAGTAGGACAGACAATGGGCACCGGAATAGGGCTATCATCGGAGTCTGAGCTAGAGGTATAATCAAATAATGCGATACGGCTGTCTTCGGGAGCAGAAATAGGGATGATTGGTAGATGTCTCCACCCGCAACACTCGCATTCAGGGTGAATGTTCGGCTTCCACATAGGGTTGAAGACGACATCATAGTATGCGGTGTAGTCGCTTTGGGATCTGACAGCGTTATTCACGATTCGGGCGTAATGTCTTGATAGGCCCTTCTTCCTTGCGACCTCCTTGGAAACTGAGAAATAAGAACATTCAAAGTTAGCAGCGAGTTAGAACAAAGTAAATACAAATACGTTATGAGTAACGCTTTACTCTTCCACAAACCTAGGCGTCAGTGCAGTAATTAATTCCACCGTGAGCGGATACTTGAGCGACTCTCAATTAGCAGCACTTGATTCGCTGAAAAACGTCATATTTAAAAAATACTATATATTGGAATAAGTTTCATCCATCTACATTATGATTAATTCCACTAACTCTGTGAAATTGCTAACTCAACTACAACGGTAACAATAAATGAAAACCGAGCACGCTCTATGCCCAAAGGCCAAAACAAATCGTTATCTGATGTATGTCACACATTTTAAAATTACACTAAAGTTAGCGGATGATTCGACGGAGCTCTGGCCCAGCTTTAATAATTAATATAGATTACAAATAAATAGAAGCGAAGGATATACGCATGCTCCTTTCAAAATGTTCGAAGGCGGGCCCGAACTTGAATGTATACAGCGATAAACCTAGGAACGGCCTCGTTGATGTTGTTAAGAGGGAATTCTAATGTGACGGGTTACAAAAATATCTTGTTTTTTTTTTCATTCTTCGGTAGTTTTAAATGCGTTTTTCTTGAAACGAAATTTTTGCACATGGCGCCGGTGATTTCTCAAAAACGGTAGGCCCATCATTAAAAATTTAACACAATATTCACCACTATCATGGCTATCGCCCGTAGCTCAAAGTTGTTGATAACTTGTTTCCAACCCATAAGTTCGCATTTGTTTATGGTATAAAAAGGTGTACTTTTTTTTCTTTTGCATGAAAATCGCCGACAATTTCTTAATGTTTGAAAAGATAAAACAGTTGAGATACGGGATATCGCGGCGACAACATAGATGGATAATCTTTTTCCATTTACTAGGTACTTTAGATCACCAGCAGAGCTGAAATCATCTGCGCCAAAAGTCAACAGTTTTTTTTTTATGTTCTAACTTTGTTTTATAAATAAATATATGTTTTTCACCATAAAACAACATTTTTTTGTATTCTATTGGATTATGCCTTTAAGGGGAAAAAATGATAAAATAATATGCTTTTTTTGAACGTTTATATTAGAATGCCCTCTTATTACAAAACTTAACACTTGTTAACTTTTAAAAACAAATAGGTCTATGGGGTGTGTGCATACTAGAAATCGACCCAAAAAGATATGAAATGTTCCTAACTGTTATTATTAGCATTTTGGTTAATAGTACTGTTATTATTAACCAAATTGCTAATAATAATATATTTTGACATATAAAACAAATAGATGTGAGGAGCGTACATAATGTTTGTGAATCAGTCGTTTTTGGGGATAATATTTAACATCATATAATGCGTCTTCAATATTATAAACAATGTTATATAACATTTAACGTTGAGAAAGAACAATGTTAAAATTAGGCTTTCAATGATGGCGAAATTCACTCGATGATTCACTTATTCAGCTTAGAACCGTCATATACAATTCTCTTATAAATAAATTGTCGCGCGGCACTGAATCTTTAAGTTATAAGCCGATTATTGATAGGTAAAAAGTGTATTTTAGTTTCACGCATTAGTAATTATAGAGAATCATCAATAATTTAATGAAAATTAGCTAAAAAATTGATAAAAACAGATTATGAGTTTCACAAATAATGCTATTTACTTTTTCATCCCAATTTCTCTAGGTTTTCGACCATTACACGAAAAAGTAATGGACACTTCTGTGAGAAAATTCAAAATTACAACTCTCAGACGTAATCTTAAAGCCGCCGTTGATTTTTGAAAAAAGTGCGAAGGGAAAATACAGAGCTGAACAAACACGCGGTGATTAGTAACTTTGCAATATTCACTATTGATCCTTCAAATGTTAAAAAATGCTATTCTTGCGAAGGTATTTTTATCGTAAATTTTGTTTGTTTCAATCGTTTGCTAATTCTGACCACGGGATCGGAAAGAGAAGGTCGAAAACTGTCGATCTTGACTTATTTCAATTTTTGTTGGCGTTCGAAAAAAAAAGTTACAGCAGAAAGTTGCATCTAAAATTCGGACTTTCGGGACAAAAAACGATTAAAGTGCATGTAAACATTTTCTTAAAAATGCGTAAAACCGCAATTTCCAAACAATTTGGAAACGTCGAAAATTGTTTTTAATAAAAGTTATAGATCTACTTAGAATACATATTTTATATTTAATAGATTTTTCGGAGTTATCAATATTTAACGAAATACATGAAGACGGTAATGAAAAATCATAATTTTGATGAATTTTTCACGCTTTTTGCTATGTAAATCACATTTCCGCCAATTTTACTCATGATATTTAATTTGAGTGTATCAAAATACGTAGGATACCGTAGATTCATTCAAAATCGTTGGCAACCAAGACAAATTTTTGGTTTAGTTATAAGTACAATACACCTATAAAAATGAAACAAATAATTCTTATTTTTCTTAGTTTCTATCACATCTATATAAAAAGTGCATAAAATATGTCTTTTGAGAAGATCTACAACTTTCATGTGAGACATTTTTTCGAATTTTTTAATATTTTTGAACATAAACGAGAAGAATCCTAACAATCTAAATTTTTATGAGGTTTTCTGAATTCACCATAGCCCCCATATAAATGCTATTTGTTTTTAGCTGATCTAACGTAAAAAATACACAGGTATACTATGAATTTAAGAAGCAACGTTTATCTTTGTTTCAAGAGAATACATATCGGACATTATTTGTATTAATATTCCCACTGAGACAATAATTTATCTCATAAAACTAACACTGCCAATCTCTTTATAGAAAATATTATATATAATTCAAAAAAGAATGCATTGTATAGATGGCGCAGCAACTCAATGTAAAAATAAAAGTAATTTCACTAATCTTGCCAATTACAAATAAGTTTTTGCACGTTGAGAATTTTCGCAATTTTACTTGGTACAAGTCCGTGAGATGGCATAGGAGATATTGTGAAACAAAAAGCTGCTCTAGCTGGTATGCAACATGAAAGCAATAATCAAATTTGAACGCATAATGATCTATATAAGAAAGTTACAGCATCGTAATAAAAATTGGAAATGCGAATTTAGAATTTCAAATTTCGTAATTAAAAATAAAAATTCAGTGCCGCCAAATCGTAATTTAGAAACAAGGGCGATGCTAATTTATGTACTCAATCACTGAATGAAAATTCAAGTCAGAAAAGTAAAATCGTACGCTATTAGTTATTAGTTAATAGTATGCACAAAATGTTCATAAATCGGAAGCAAAACTGATGTGGAAGGGATTCACGGAACGCTGCACATATATATGTGGACTCTTATTTATTAGAATTATTTTTATTATTTATATAAGACACTATTAATGATTAAGACAATACAAAATTTAAATTTATGCTGTGAAGGATAAATGGTACAAACAACCAAAACCTGCATGTTGGCAAGGAGCTATTGGAAAGGTTGCGGGAAGTAAAACAAGTTGATAGCAATTAATACGCGCATGTTTACATTTTTTGCAGATAGATAACAACACTGGGAATCAAAGGTGATTCATGAAGGACAACATGAAAATAGTCCCGACAACTGACGAACTTTTCTATAATCAAAAACTATTCATATTAAATTTTTGAAAATATTTTGCAGGATTGTTATTTATTAAAATTACTTTCTAAAATCTTAAAGAAGAAAAAGGACATCATGACTATAATCGTTAGAATATGAGCATGCAAAACAATTTCCATTTTTTAAATTATCAGACAATTACTCAAGGTTTTTTCCGAAGATGCGGGAATGCGATGAACCTCGCCGCATCCAAAGAATCGAAAAATAACAAATTCGGCCAGATCTACCCGAACGTAAAACAATGAATTAGTTTTCGGGAAATATTTAAATTTCTCACCTGGGATTCCAATTTATAATGCGTTTGTCACAAGAATATTAATCAATGCAAACAAAGAAAGAAAACTTGGATTCGGAAGTCACACAACGGTAGAGCTTTCATTGATATCACTGAAGCAATTAGAAAAATGGCAAAGAAGGGAAAGGGGGCGCCACAAAAAACTAAACAAAAGGAAAAATTCTGTCGTACTTACCAATAGTATCTTACCAGAGTTTCTTCGTGAACCGAAAATCGAATGTGACGAATGCTTACTCAAAATTGGTAACGTCTTGCGGTTCAGCGCCATCTTCGTGACGGGTAGCAAAATTTCCGAAAAGGAGGTGTGAGAGGAGATAAGTAACTTAATACGGCTATGTGAAGAATTGAGAATTGACCGCCTTTTTATTTGGTCCTTTTGCCATTTCTGGAGGGATTTTTAGGATCAGGTCATCGTTCGGTTGCAACAAAACCACAAGATATAAAAACAAAAAATAAATTTTCAAATTTCTCAGTCACTGTTAAAAATTGGGTTAAACATATATAAAAAAAGACTTCATCAAAAAAGAATCAAATATAATGAGAACTGAAGCGAACAAATGTTTTAAATTTTGATTGGAAGTGATTCTGACGATAATTAAAACGAATTTCATGCGTATTTAGCTGAACATTATATTAGTCGCAATTAAGAAGTTAGTAATTACACAGTAGCAAAATTATCTACAACAGTTGGCATTCCAGCCGCGCGTCTGCTACGGCTTCAGAAAGGTCTTTTCAAGTGCATGAAATATTGCTACGTTATTAAGCATAAGATAATCTTGATTAATAAAATAAAAAGTTATATACAAATTTTATTATGAATTCTGTTCAGTACGTCACCCTCCAATATGATTTAATATCATAAACAGACTTGTAGACAGCTTTTACATTTTCATGCTCATTTATTTGTTTTTTAATGTATACAAACAAAATCATGCAATAGTACATCGTGATAGTGTGGTAAATGAGTGATAACTGGCAGAGGATGTTATCGAAGTTTTAATCACGAATATAAGCAGGTGTTCTATGGCTCGAATGGAATAATTTTCAAAAATTTGCGAATAGCGACATCTGCATAGCTCATTAAAGCGAAATACTCTAGAGATAACTTATATTTGACGAGTCTCTTCGATACACACAACACTTGTTTTGATTCCCGATTAACACTTCGATAACTTCCCTTATGAGTGTGAGATCCAAAGCACGATCTCAAATCACCATTGAAATTGATTATCCCGACGTTTTTTCTGTAAAACAATACTATCAACTATAAAAGAAATGCTCAAGATCCAAATTGTAATCGCTGTCATAGTTTTTGAAAGACCCTTTGAAAGACCTTTGAAAAAATTAAAAGGAGTATTGAGAATTTACATTGCTCAGTGAAACAAATAACTGCAAACAAAAAAGCCTAATCGCGATCTTCGTTGTTGACTACTCAAAATAGCGAATACTGACTGTAATTTAAAAAAAAGGCGCCCTGCTAATATTGTACTTGCTCTGGTTCTTCACCGATTTAGTTTAATAGGAATTCATATATCGCTGTAAAAGCAACGCTAGTTTTATTGTTTTCTTAACCGCTTGAAATTAAAAATTAAAAAATGATATATGAGTTACTTGGTACGACGGTTCATTTATTAAATTAAAATTGAAATATGGCAGTTTTTAAATATGGCTACTTAAACGAAAAAAAAAAAGTGGAAAAAGGCGATAAATTGTTCTATTAACAGCATTTTTTATTGGGAAGGAATTCCGACAAAACATGACAAGATACCAGAAACATTTTAATAAAACGCAAAAAAAATCCGTATGAATAACGTCATTTTATAATTTAAATCGTAATATTGACCAACTTTTAGTAAAACTCTATGCCACAGGATTATGAGGCCTGACACGATCCCGGAACTCCTTCGGAATAAAAATTGCAGTTTACTAAAAACTTTTCGCTCTTTTTTCCACGTTTTCTTTTCATTTACATAGCCATATTTAAAAAATTAAAATGGTATCAGAAAACGACTTCAGATTCGAAAAGTGCATACTCAAAAACTATAGAAAACCTAAATTTCATAACAATATCTCAAAGATATCCAAAAACTTACGGAGGATGAAAAGCAGCGACTTTATAGATCCAATAAAGCGGGATATTTTATAAATATTGATTGATTTTTATGAAATTTGGTATCAAGGTTTTTTGGCCGATCATGATCGTTAGATCACATTTTCAAAATGGAAGAACCAAGATGGTGACTTTATATCTATTCATTTTTATGAAATTTGATATCTAAGAATTTTTTTGGTCACTTATCAAGATTCTTATGCGAGGTTAAAAAAATTCAAAATTATAGCGAACAACACTTTCAGCAAGGAGCAGACAAATCTATATTTGTATGTACTGATTTCGGATCGCTAATTATGCTAATTATATCTCAACATTACCCAGAATTAATATCATGTACGTTCCACATTTCTTTATATATTTTTTTTAATTGACTTACACAAATCTTTTTCTAATTTTTTAATTTTAAATCATTTACGACGTTTTTACGGTGTTTATTACATGATTTTATCCTCAGTACCTACAAAGTTGCGTGAAACTTTTCAAAACAATTTTAGTTTTGCGCCAGGGCATAAAGGTACATTTCACGTTTTGCTTAAAAAATCTTGTTTTTTGATAGTCACTTGTTTTTGTTCCACAGTATGCATAGTCTTTCGCAATGTGAAAAATGGGAAATTTGAACTTTTTTAATTGTACTAGAAACTTTTGATTTTCCTATTAACATCAATGGAAATTTGTTATGGGTCTTCTTTTTTTCTGCGACCACACAAAATCCCTACTAAGTGGTCAATTACTGATAAACGAATATAACGAAAGTTCCTATTACTTCAGAAACGATCTCAATAATATCTTACATGAGAAGAATATCGGCCTAGATACCTTGCAGTGGGATGAAAATTGATGTAAACTACCCCCAAAATGAATTTTTTATGAAAAAGTCTGTTTTCATCAGATTGAAGTAAATGTATAGTAAAATCTTAGGAGAGAGTCTAATTAAGGGACATATATTTTTTGTTTTTATTTTATATACATAATTGTGAGAGGAGGAGGTACACTGCATTTATATTTCCGCGTATTTCTGTACTAGTTTAAACTTCGTAATTTTTGCGGTAGTTTACCCCCTAATTTTCATCTTCCCTTTAAGATATCTGGGCCAAAGTTCTATCGAAAGATATTTTACTATAAAATTCATTAGACTCTGTTAACTATTTTCAAGGATAGCGTCATTTTTCCAGTTCCGCCCTAATTTTGGAAGAACTGTTCACTCTCTATATGTTTTTCCGGCGCTAAAAAAAAAATACGTGTTTCGTAGTTTTTCATTTTATACAGCATATGCAAATTTCCTAAAAATCGGAAATTTACCCTTCGGTATCCGCAGTAATCCAAAATGGATAAAAATGGATTCATTTTCAATCCCAATTTTTTTATCTTGAATACTTTAAAATAAAAAGTTTTTCAAAACGATGAAGACAAAAATAACATATGTAAAGAAAATGTGCATTTTTATGGGTTTGAAATGCATTGCTTGTAAATTTTGCACTTTTAAATTTAAATTTTACACATTACTTTGTGATTCAAATGCATTCAATATTTCAGCGTTATAATTTTTTGGGGATATTCACGCATTCATTATATTTTTTAAATTAAACGATACATTATTTTTGGATTAAAAATAAATGCATTCAAATATTATATTTCACAAGTATAGAGATGCATTCACTAATTTTAGAATGTTTTAGCATTTTATTATTCTCGGATTCATATGTATTCAAAATCAACATTACGTTCTCATTATTTTCAGATGTGTTTTCTGTTATTGAAAAGTATTTGAAGTTGTCAAAATAGGGATTAAAATGTGTCAAAATTATTTCAAATTCCCATCCTTCGTTTTTTGTTGAAATACATTTTTTAAACTTTTATACATCACACTATTTTGATATTACTTTTATATGACACACGGTCGAACGTTTTTAGGCCTCGTGCCAGTCCTCGTACGCCGGAATCGTATTCGGGCCGTAAAATCCGGTTTTACGCCCTTGTATCGAAAAATACTATTTTGAGATTGAAATGCATTTTATACATTTTGCACTTTTTGCAGCTTATTATTTTTTATTCAAAAACTTTATTCAATATATTGCACATTTTCAACAATATATTCGTGATTGTACTTCTTATGGCACATTCAAGAGATTGTCATCGGGTTATTTGCTAAAATTCTATTCATGATATTAGTTGTTTTATGCGGTATTATTGCCTGTTTCTTACTTATAATGTTGTTTATATGTGTGTATGATTTTAAATACAGCTGTTTGATTTTAAGTATAGATTTATGTTTTTATGTTTACAATAGATGTATGTTATTCTAACAGTATTAATTATTAAGTCATGTATATTATTAAGGACAGAAATGTCCGTTTCTAAATAAATAAATAAATAAATAAATAAATAAATAAATATATTATTTTTGAAATTAAATGTATTCGGAATTTTAGGAAATACTTTTTTGGGATTCAAATACATTCCTTACTTTTTATACGACAATATATTTGGATTCAAAAGATTTCATTACGTTATACATTTTCAACAAAATATTATTTTTAGATTCAAATGCATTCATATTTTAATATTTTTTTATACATATGTATTCAAAATCGATATTCAAATATTTTTTTTTTGCAATCAGAAATGGACAAAAAAGGGATTAAAACATAATAAAATTAATGCATTATTATCCCCTCCATTTTGGATTACTGGGTAGGTTTACTTTTCAGTTTTTGTGGTATAATTTCGATTTATTTTTAATTCCATACAAGCATTTCTATATATTTCTCAGATTCTTGGTGAGTCTAAATTACTAGAATTTGGCAAAAAATGTAATAATGTTTATTTAAATATTTCTTATAAACAATTAGATTAAAAACACTTATGTTTTAGAAGAAAAATTTGTTTTTTAAGTGCCGATAGTTTATACTCGGAAGATTTTTTAAATAAACAAGACAACAAAATATAAATTTTAATGAACGAGTAGTAAGACACTGACGTTTAGCAGAACGGCTCCGCAACAGCTCCTTACAAGTTATGTCAATATTTACCTGTCAAATCTCACCTAACCTAACCGTACCGAATACAATTATACTATCTTTCGCCCGATCGTATGGAAGATGTCATTTTTATTATATGATTTAACCTTCTTATGCCGTTACATAAGTCTTGTTTATCTTTGTCCCGATTTATTTCGGACAATTTACGCGTGTCTCCAAAAGAAATATGCATTTTGTCCTTTTTTGTCCTGCTATTGTTGCATCTTTCCAGTCAATGGATTTACGACAGTTAATTATTATAATATATGTTCCAGGCGATTGATAATGCATAATTAATTTCGAAGAGGCGAGGCTTCTCATCATATTTAACCCTGATGATTGCGTATATACGACGTTTTTGAAACAGTCGCCATTGTCGCTCTCAGCAGCGACTTTGCGCCACTTTGCGCGCTTACGACATTTTTTCGGAAATAATTTTGTGTCCGCTGTCCCGGCTATTCACCGGGACGATTAATCGTCGTAAACTCGAAAAATCATTTCGAAAATCATTCCCATGGTGAGTTTTTTCATTCCGTCAAGTTATTCCCTTTCTTTGACGCTCCTCGCAATTTGCGCAGTTGCTAAAATTTCGCAATTCTTCATTGTCTCCTATTTTCCTACTGTTTATTTATTTGGTGTAATGACAAGTGGATGCCCGACAGGCACTCTTCGTTCCTGATTTTCTTACCAGCTGAGGTCGCTGACAAGGATATTCGCAAAAAGTCAAGGTGGATATGGATTCACCTTGTCATTCTCGCGACCGTGAGTCATTCCCTGCCTGATAATTTCGAGATTACTCGAAACGCAAAACTCTACCTTTTTGGAACAAGGATTTTCTAATTCACCGATGCACTTTCAAGTCAATTGCTTTTTCATGCGACATCCCCAACATTCGCCCTGTACAAAACAGCTATCGTTGTAAGTACATTTGGTTTCGACCCTACGAAAACTAGAAATTGGAAACTATTGTATTGGACTAATAAGTGCAGTCGGTGTACCCTCAGCGATATTTGTATTCTTGTTACAGTAGGCGAAAACTCAAAGATGAACTTCATGAAAAACCAGTATCAAAATGAAAACCATAGAATAGACGCTCAGAGTCCTGCAATCATGGAAGGTGTAGAGAATGTCAACAGCTTCCACTTCAACAATCTCGACGTGCTGCCATCGATAATCAACAATGGATTGCACGACGACCTGTTAGATGGAATTCCATTGGTTGATGATTCCGACTCGGAACGAATTCATGCATATTATGATTGCAAAAGTTTCCTATTAATTGATGGCAACGAACATTTGAAAGTATCATGCTCGGAGCAATTTGCGCAAAAACTGAACTGTGTTAGATGTGATTTGAAAGTAAAAGTCGTGTCAATATTTGGAAATACGGGCGATGGAAAGAGCCACACTTTGAATCAAACGTTTTTTGATGGTAAAGAGGTTTTTAGAACCTCCTGCGAACAAAGTTCCTGCACTTTGGGAGTTTGGGCGGCGTTTGATCCGAAACTCAATGTCATTTGTCTGGACACTGAAGGTTTATTAGGTGTTACTGCCCATGAAAATGAACGAACGAGGCTCTTGTTGAAAGTCTTAGCAGTTTCAGACATTGTCGTTTACAGAACTAGAGCTGAGCGATTGCACCGCGATTTGTTTATTTTTCTTGGTGCTGCATCTAGAGCATACAGCCATCATTTTCAAACTGCACTACAAGCTGTTGGTCAGCGCGAAGGAGTGTTAAGCTCTGCAAGCACTCTCGGTCCCAGCATCATTGTTTTTCATGAAACAAGACACACGCAACCTTTAAATAACAGTAAGTGTAATAAAATAACAACTATTTTAATTTGAATTTATTAATCAACCAGATTACAATGTAGTACATAAAAATAATTATTTAAATATAAGAAAAGAAATTTATTAACAAACGTGATCCGCATTTATATGTTTACAATAAAATTCAATTAACAAATTTTCACGAGTATGCTATCCATAAATTTCGCTATGACCTGCTTATAATTTTTATTACTCAGAATTTTGTACTTGTTAGGTAGTTTATTATAGTATAATATAGCAATAAATTTATGATTCTGCCTCCCGCTTTCTAACTTTACTTTTGGTAGAGATATTGATTTAAAACGAGAAGTCGATATACTATTAAGATAATCATTTTTCAAATCTTCGTAATGATATGAAATGCATTCTAATGCATACTTGTTATGAATTAACATAGGTTTTTTGCAATTGTTATTATGTTTTACCAATATTTTAATAACTTTCTTGTGAACATTGAGTAATAAATTAAAAATTGTTTTTTTAGCTGAACCCCAAGCAATGATTCCATATGTGACAACACTATAGTATAGACTATACATAACAGATCTTAGGTTGTTAGAATTAAGCAATTTGCTTAACTTTGATAATATATATATAGTACTTGCTCTTCTTGACTAGATTTGTAATATGATACTCCCATTTCAGATGACAATCTATGATTATTCCTAAATATTTTATTTTTTCCACCCGTTCAATGGTTTCGCTTTCAATTTTTATTTTAAATTCTTTGGGTATGCTGTTAATATAATTACCAAAAGTTAAACAAACAGTTTTGCTAGTATTTAACGATAGCGTATTTGTATCGAGCCATTTTTTAACAGAAGATATTTGTTTTTCTAATTCAAAAATACTTCATATAAATTAGAAAACTTACTCATTACAGAATGTACAATAAGTAACGAAGTTGTTTCAGGTTCGTCTGAAAGTGCAGAAGATATATTAAGGACTCGTTTTGCACAAATGAAGCTAGAAATAGATGCTTTCAGTTCCATTAGATATGTCGGAGTGCAGACAATGTCTTCAACAACAGACTACAGTTCTCTTCATATAGCAATAAGGAAAGAATTGGATAATACGACAGTACGTTCTGCAAGAAAACCACATTTAGTCTACAAGACCCTGAAAATTTTGAATGACAAATTTTCCGGTGAAATTGAGAATGTTTCAAATATTCTTTTTCCCGATCAGTACTTCACTTGTCCAGTAAAGTGCTTGAGTTGCGGATGCAGATGTCAGAACAGTATGGGTCATCTCCGTGAAGGGAAACCTCATAATAGCGGCACCAGGTAAGACTAAATAAAAAAAGTTAAATAAAATTATTTTTATTTATCTTAAATAATTTGTGTATATTTTAAGATGTCGATATCAACATCAGTATGAAAACTGCGTATACTTATGCAAAAAATGCCACAGTAACGGAAACGAAACTGTAGTCATAAGTAAAACTCAGACCCAAAACGACAATACGTGGTACGGATTAGCGAAATATGCTTGGTCTGGTTACGTAATCGAATGTCCATTCTGTGGTGAGATATATCGCAGTCGACAGTACTGGTATGGCAATAAAAATCCGGAAGATTCGTCTGTTCGGACCGAGATCACTCACGTCTGGAGTTTGGTAAATTCATAAGACTTTCTTTACTAATATCTTAACCCATTTTTTATACTTCATTATCAATCAAGTATTTCATATTAAAATCGAAGTTGAAAACAATTGAAAGGTACATATCCTATTGTTTTCGAGGTCGCTCTTCAAGATTCCGAGGTCGAAATTATGTTTCAGCCAACAGGAATTCCAATATGGCGCCGAACTTTTAAAAAAATTCTAAAAAATTGGGAATTATTTGTTCCTATCAATTTTTGTTTCGAGCTATTAGAATATTGGGGTTCTATTCAAACTCTGAACAAAGGTGAACAAAATACTTCAATTTTAAGGAAAAATTTTACTTTTATACCCCACATCATTGTAACGACCTCAAAATGGCGTCAACAATGAAAATTTCTTTGAAAAATTTCTTAACGTTCTAACTCAAAAACTACATGCTGTTATAAAAAAATGCTAAGAATTAAAAGTTCTTAGAATTAATCGAGAAATATAGTGGAATTTTTTCAGATTTTTGTCATGACATTTTGAGAAATTTTTTTTCAAAATTTTTTTCAACATCATAATTTATTTATGAAAAATTCTGAAAAAAATTTGGTGTATTCACTTATCAATTCTACGAGTTTTTTATTCTTTGCAATTTTTTCCAAAAGTTAATAGTTTTTTGGGGGAAAAAATCCTAAACATATTTGAAATTCATTTCCTCGAAAACTATCAACTTTTCGAAAAAATGGCAAAGAAAAAATAACTCTTAGAATTCATCAGAGAATACACTAAATTTTTTTCAGAATTTTTTGTAAATAAATTACAATTTTGAAAAAAATGTTAAAAAAAAAGTCTCAAAATGTCATCAAAAAATTTTGAAAAAATTCCACTATATCGCTTGATGAATTTTAAGAACTTTTTATTCTGGGCATTTTTTTTTAAAAGTTCGTTGTTTTTGAGTTAGAGCGTCCAGAAATTTCTCAAAGACATTTTCATTTTTGACGCCATTTTGAGATCGTTAGAATGATGTAGGGTTTAAAGTAAAATTTTTTCTTAAAAATCAACTATTTTATGCACCATTATGCAAGGTTTCAAAAAAATTCCAATATTCTAATAGCTCGAAAAAAATTGATAAGTATAAAAAATTCCCAATTTTTTGGAAATTTTTTTCATGTTTGGCGCCATTTTGAAATTTCTGATGGCTGAAACTCAATTTTAACCTCGGAATCTTGATGAGGGACCTGGAAAACAGTAGGATACGTACCTCTCAATTGTTTTTGATTTTGATACGAAAAATGCCTTAAAATACAGTAAATAGTAACTTCTAAATATCTTTCTTTTAGAAAAATCTGTCACAAGCGTCACAAAATACAGCACAAAAGATGATCGATGGCGTCTCATACCTCTCGGAAGCAGTAACGAATGTGTCGCTGCAACCTACAAAAGCGCTGACTGCTTGGGTTGCGGATCAGGTAGCGCCAACATATTGGCGTCCAAATAACGAAATCAAGGATTGCTTTAAGTGTCACATGCCGTTTAGCCCAACTGATGCAAAACACCACTGTCGCTCGTGCGGTGAAGGTTTCTGTTCCTCATGTTCGTCTAAAACCAAATGCATACCTGCAAGGAATTGGAACACCCCAGTGCGAGTCTGCGATGCTTGTTTCGTTAATGATACATATTGCAACGACGAAGTATCGGAGAAAGTTGACGATGTTAGTGTTAGAAAAGTAACGGAGCATGTGGTGTCAACATTGAATGCGGTTGGGACGGTATTTACATATTCAAAATGTAAGTAATCCTTTTAAAATATATTATACGAAATTTTTTCTAAAGTCTACAGTTTTCAAGAAAAACAATTGTTAATTTTAATTAGAAATTTGTCATTGGAGTCACCATTTTGTGATCACCATTTTAGTTTTTAAATATTTAAAAAATTTATCTTAATACTATAACTATTGAATCCTCGTTTAATGAAGAAATTTTCTGACGACAAATATTCTTTCGATGAGAAAAAAATGTTTTATAAAAAAGAACACTCGATTTTTCGCGTTATTTACACATTTAAATCGACATATTTAATTTTCTAATTAAGATAGCTCAATTTTGACAACAGCATTGAAAAGAGCGACCTCGAAAATAGTAAAACATGTACCTTTCAATTTATTTGAACTTGGATTTTCATATGAAATTATTTAGTGAAATTGAAGCGAAAAAAGTGTCCTACTTAACGTTAATGGGTTAATATGAATTAAGAGGTAAATATTTTTACAGCAATTATAAAGGACACAGTGAGGCCATCCTACTGGGTACCCGATGCAGAGGTAGTGAACTGCTGCGTCTGCGGGGAGGGTTTCTCCAGCCTTCTTCCGCTACACCACTGCAGAGACTGCGGTCGTGGAGTATGTCACGACTGCTCGCAGAATCGCAGGCCAGTACCCCGGCGAGGGTGGGATAATCCGGTCCGTGTGTGTGATGCATGTATCAAAGTCGACTAAACTACACTCGAGTTTTTTCATGAAAAATGACTTGAAAAAAAATCACATTTCCTTGAAATTGATTTGAAATGGATTCCTGACAAAATCGAAAACAAATTACAAAACACAAGGCAGAACCAAACGAAGAGCCTGGATATTTTTTTAAAGAACGTCTTTCTATTATATTTTTTTACCGACATTCTGAGCAAAACGACTTTATGATTAGTTGAAATAAGTATTCGAAGAAAATGGAAAAGAGATCTACTATACTGTGCGACAGGAAGATCGATATAAAATACAATTGTATCTAGTATTAGCGAAGTATAAATAATTCGTAGATCAAAGTCGACAGCACTTTCATCTATTGCTACGAGCTTGTACTAGAATCCTGAAGAATAAGGGTTTTTCTCGTGCATTGCTGCCGTAAGTACAAATGATTATTGTTTGAGCTAAAGAGAAGTAAAGCTAATAATGTTGAATCTTTGAAAGGTTAATTAGTAGAAACGTATGTATAAAGAGGACGAAAGTATATGTTTGTGGAATATTCAAAGCTTCTTTAAATAATTACATATATACATATATATTTCATATATATATTTCATTTTGTGTTAATTTTGCTTACCCTATATATATAAATCATTACAATTTACACATAACGTAAGTGGGTTTTGAAGTTAATTAAATTATTTAAGTAAACTAAGTAACTAAAAGTTTTAATAATTTAGTTTATGTAGCCTTGAGTTGACATCTTAACCTATAACCAATTTAGGTCTAATTGTATATCGATGACTTTTCGAAGCGCATCATACCTGCAAACATTTATTAAATTTGAATTTTCAAAGATTCCACATTTCGAAGCTTTTGCGTAACTTTAAATGACTTGCGCAGCAGCACTGTTTTTGTAATAGAAATGTAACATAGTTTGTAGTCTCATAATCTTCAGTATGCTCCCGTCGATTCAGGATTCTCTATGAAAACAAAAATATATTATATATATGCGTATTCGAGACTCGGCTGTGAATAAACCACTGGACTCTGGAATTGCATTTTCCGCAGTAAAAAAAAAAAAAAACGTCGGCGCGGACGTCCTATACTTTTTCTCATTTCGTGATTGTAATGGATGTTAGCTGTTACATTCCGCGACTAGATACTTCGGCCTTCACGAAAAACAAATATACTTGCAATACTAAACTTGGATTTAAAAAATCTTGTCAAATCGTAAACTTAAGTTCGTTAGTCACCGGAGATTGTATAGACTTTATCAATTTTTTACTGAAAAAAAGAGTGGTTGCGATTTCGAAGAAAAGAACCCCTCGGTGTTGAACGGCATTGTACAATGTTATTTATTTTATATAATGGATTGAATATGATTTGTATTTAATGAATTTTGTATTTCGTCTTCGAGTAGAAGAGAGTATGAATATCGTCTTGAGCGTTCCATGCAAAATCATATTTCGCAGTCAAATTTCAGAACTTGTTAGTTTCAGTATGGGGAAAGACTATTTCTACTATCACATCCTGAAAATTTATAAATAATTGGTTTATTTTGTTTTATATATATTTCGATATTTAATAAACTCTGAAGCTTGACTCGGAAACATTGTTGATTGCACATGGAATGATCCTTGTTGCAGAGCTGTATTAATTACAATTATTTATTAGGTTTGTGATACAGATTGTTCTCTTTGAGACAGGCACAAAACGCTTCAATAAAATAAATCGTTATATATATATACAAATTTGATATTTGATTTTTTCCATCCGTTTGCTATTTGATAAACTAATATCGAACCTTAATCCAGTTCGTACTATATGATAGAAATATATGTAGAGCTAACTACAACATTAATTAATCTGAGCCTTTGTTTTTCACATTCTTTAAACATGTTCCTTTAATTATGTATCAAACCAAAAACTGTTACTCTAGGAATTGTTAATTAAGTAATTTTCCGGTCGTAAAAAAGATGGAATAAGTATCATCAAATATACTTCAGCACTTTAAGACCGCAAAACAACAAAATTTTACACAGATAACTAGTTTAGAACAGTTTTTAACAATTAAAAGACACTTACAGCACCATCTTTTATTTGGATTTCAAAGATATTTATTGGGCTTACGAAACATTTTTTTTCATTTGAAATAAACAATTTCCGACGTAAAACTGAACATTTTTTCAGATTCTGTTATCAATATTCACTTATAATAAACATGTTAAACGTTATAAATAAATATTTTCATAAAAACACGATTTTTTTCTTAAATGAATTTTTTCAATCAATATTTTCATTTGGAATAAGAATTAATATTGTGTTAAAGACTTAAAATATCGAGTCTTGGAGCTCCAAAATCGGCACAAATCATCGAAGATTGTCCGATATTGATAAAACTTCGTATCCTCAAATTTTTTGAGTATCCGAGAAGAAATCTGCAGTCATTTTTCACGAATTCAAAATGGCGAATACAAGAATGGGCCTTTACCCGGAATCCTACACTTTGAATGCTCGAAAAATTACTTCAGATTCGTAACCAAAAATATTAACAAAAAGACCCTGTTCAAAATTTTTTAAAAACAAACAAAAATTTTGAAACAATATTTTCTTGGGTGTTAACGGTCCTTGAACTTGAAATAAATTTTTTTTGCAACCGAAAAGGTGAAAAAAAAAACAACTATTTTAACGTTTCGGCCATTTTATGTAAGCCCTCTTCAGAAATTTATTTCTAAATAAAAAATATAAATAAATAGTTAATATACAATTTCAATACAATAATACCTTTGAATTAAAATTCAAATTCAAATAAAAAATATAAATAAATAGTTAATATACAATTTCAATACAATAATACGTTTGAATTAAAATTCAAATTCAAATAAATTTTAATATAAATAATATTATACTATTTATAATAAAAATATAAATAAATAGTTAATATACAATTTCAATACAATAATACGTTTGAATTAAAATTCAAATTCAAATAAATTTTAATTCAAACGTATTATTGTATTGAAATTGTATATTAACTATTTATTTATATTTTTTATTTAGAAATAAATTTCTGAAGAGGACCTACATAAAATGGCCGAAACGTTAAAATTGTTGTTTTTTTTTCACCTTTTCGGATGGAAAAAAAATTTATTTCAAGTTCAAGGACCGTTAACACCCAAGAAAATATTGTTTCAAAATTTTAAAATTAAGCGGTCAAGAAAATTATCAAAATGGTTTATAACCTTTTTTGAATTATTAAACAAAAAAATTAATTGTTTACCGCCATACTGGATCCGCCATTTTGAATGATTGAAAAATTATTTCAGATTCTTTCTTCGGGGTCCCAAAAACTCGTACCAAATTACATAAACATTTCTAAATATTCAAATTTGCAGTCCCCATCAGCCGCCATCTTGAATTGTCGTATAAGTTATAAGAAATATTTATAACTGAGAACTTATTTTATTATTATAAATACACGACATTTTGAGGCTCACAAAATCTCTTTTCTTGTTCCAAAAAAATATTCATTAAAAAATCTGTTTTAACAAATAAAATCGTATTTTTTTCTAAATAATTGTTTATCATTTTTTGCTGGTTGTTGTGTAAATTTTGATGACATAAACGGAAAGAGCAACTATTTTTTCGCTAAAAATTGTTTATTTCAAAATATATTTAAAAATTGGTATCTTGGGCGTTAATTTAGCTCCGATTAACTCATTAATGCCTGAAATTACAAATTCTTACTGCAATTTCAATCATGTATTTCGTATCAACAGTTGAAAAAAAGGAAAGTTCCTATCCTACTATTTCCGAGGACAACATTTGAGTTTGTACCATCAAAAATTCCAATATGGCGTAAAATTTGACAAAAATTGATTGAAAACACAAAGGTGGACACAATGCTTGAATTTTCCAAAAAAATGTACCCAATGACGTGAAAATAACGTCACAGATTTCGCGAATTCCATACCCTTAATTATTGTTAAGGAGAATCTGAGAATCTAAAAAATATTTAAATTTGTGGAAGAAGAAACATTTTATATACTTTAAAATGTATTTTTTCATTTTGCACAAAATGTGAAATAAGGTTTTTTTCTTTTTGTGTCAGAAGAAATGTTTGTCAATGTTTTAGTCGTTACTTTATAAAATGAAGTAGATATTGGGTCCCCTTAAAGAAGCGTATAGTATTTTGGTTACAGCGTGCAGAAATTTGTTAAAGAAATGTTCATTGTGATACCATTTTGAGGTAATTTCAATGAAATACGATATAAAAGTAAAAATGCTGGCTACCGGTCGAAAAACCGACGAACCAAAAAAAAAACAGCATAAAAATCAATTAATTAAATTACGCAAAACAGTTTTTTGATCAGTCCATTTTGTTACTTTCTTTTTTTTTGGTAAATTGGTTTGTCGACTCGCACCTAAATTTGTTCTTGAAATACATAATTTCAGTAGAATCTCCATATTCTTTTGTCCCCGAGAATCCCAAAACAGTAGAGTCCCGGTATAATTGCGTCTCGCTATATTTCCGTCCTGGCATATTTGCCTGGTTCCGGCTCGTTATATTTACCAGTTGCCGCTCTCTTTCCCCCCACCTTGCGGGCTGGGGTCTCATGAAGGTCCGGCAGTGGGCTGGGGAACAAAGTTCCGAAAGGCCACAATTTCGATATTGCTCGAGTCCAAGGTATTTTAATGTGCTTTCTTTGTGCCAAATTTTCAAAGAAAAAGTCAAGAAAATCACGCTGAAGCCATGCTATATCGAAATTTTGACTTTCGGTGTGTTAATTTTCGGAACTTTGTTCCCCGGCCCTGCGGTGACGTTACGAACATAACGCGACTGAAGGGAGTGGGAGAAGCGACGCTCCTCTTCTTTTAGTAAATATAACGAGACGGGAGGGTAAGGCGAGGTGTAAATATACCGGATGGGGAAATATACCGGGACTCTACTGTATATATAAGTTTTTTGGCAATCTGTATAAAATTTTACGCCATATTGGGATTCCTGATATCTGAAACTCAATTTAGAGCTCGAAATCTTTAAGAGTAACCTCGTAAATATTATGATATGTGCCTCTTAATTTGTTGTAACTTTTTGATTATGATACGAAATATTATAAACATAATAACTTGATGCAAAAGTATCTAATGATATTTCTCGACCACTTTAATTAATAATTAAAATGTAAAATTATTACATAAATATACGTACGTATCTAAAATGGTAATGGGATGCAATAATTCTAACACTTCCTCCTCTGTTAGGTTTATTTAAATTACAAATTAAACAAAACATAGGCCTCTAAGGCAGAGATTCTCGTGGTAGCCTTACTGAAGAGTCCAACTCGAGATCTTGGGACGAAACGTATTTTTCTACAATAGGCATTAGTAACCCTGATTGTCGCTAGAGGGACACAGAATCCATTAATAGTCAACTTTCAAATCAAATATATAAGCAGTCCGTTTAAATCAAAATTCTGTCACGATAATCATACAAATCCCGACTATATGTATACAAATGTGTTTCCATCGCACGTGTTTTCTATCGAAAACCAAATATATGCGCTGTTAATGTTATCTTTTTTGTATTTTTATTTTCAGATGACCGATATAACGATGAAACAATTTTATAATTTAATGATACAAAAGCATCTATTATATCATCTCTACTTGAAAAAGAATTAAAAAAATTAAATTGAAGTAAAAAAATGTTGATTCTGACGTTGATGGATTCACCGATTAAACCCTAATTTCAACACGATTTCATGGGTATTTTTAAATAAATAATTGCCACCGAAAAAATAATTCCTCTCTCAAGTTATGCAGTCAAAATTCGCATATAAACCAGTAAAAAATTATATACAATTATTTTGAAAAAAAAAAAACGATATTATTTCTTAAAACAGATTTTTTAACCAATATTTTGTGCATGTTGAATACGGAAAGAGATTGTGTGAGCCTCAAAATATCGTGTGTTTATATTCTCAGTTATAAATATTTCTCATAACTTATAGGAAAATTCCAGAGGGCGGTTGAAAATGGGGACTGCAAATTTGAATATTTAGAAATGTTTATGTAATTTGGTACGAGTTTTCGGGACCTCGATGAAAGAATCTGAAATATTTGTTCATACATTCAAAATGGCGGATCCAGTATGGCGTTAAAAAAATTGAATTTTTTGTTTGTTTAGATAAAATGTTGAATAGTTTTTTTATTTTAATTTAACAAAAAGAGATTCTATATATTTTCAGTAGATAAAATTTCTTTCAATCGTCTGACGATAAGTTAATTTTTCTAAATATATAGACTTCTGTCGTGAATTAAGATTAAGGTCCACGACGGGCACCAAATCCGATGACAAACAAGGACCAAAAAATTAATTAATGGAACCGAACATTTCCAAATTAAACATTTCTTGATTTATTTAAAATATTCACGGTTCGAAGTAACAAAACAAAAAAACATCTTGCAATTTTAATTTAATTTTTTTGTAATGTTTGGCTCCGAATCAGTAGTAAAGAATTCTTGTATTCGCCATTTTGAATTCGTGAAAAATGACTTCAGATTTCTACTCAAATACTCAAAAAAACTTGAGAATTCGAAGTTTTATCAATATCGGACAATCTTCGATGATTTGTGCCCATTTTGAAGCTCCAAGATTTGGTAATTCCTAATTCCAAATGAAAATAATAAAAATAATAATAATAATAATAACGTCTTTATTGGCAATTACAAAAACGAATACAAGATATAAATAATATAAAAATGCCAAAGGGCGAGTCACAGTAATAGCTGTTTTAAAGACTGGCCGGTTATATTGATTAAAAAAACTGGTTTAAAAACAAAATCGTGTTTTTATGAAAATATTTGTTTATAACGTTTAACATGTTCATTATAAGTGACTATTAATAGCGGAATCTGAATGAGCGTTCAGTTTTACGTCGAAAATTGTTTATTTCAAACGAAAAAAAATGTTTCGTAAGCCCATTAAATATGTTTGAAATCCAAATAAAAGATGGTGCCGCATGTGTTTTAATTTTTAAAAACTGTTCTACTAAGACTTTTTATTTATGTAAAATTTTGTCGTTTTGCAGTCCTACAGAGCTGAACTATACTTTGCGATACTTGATCCTTGTTTTTCAAGACAGAAATATGAGCAAATTTTAATTATCATTTCCAGAGTGACAGTTTTTAGGTTTGACGATCAACAAATTAAATTTGAGATGCATAATTTTCAGTCTTCTATTGGCATAAATAAATTCACTGGAACGTGTTTAAAAAATTTAAAAAAAAGGCTGAATTGAATTAAAGTTGTAGTTAGCTCTGCGGGAAACGTGAGTTCCGTTTGACGAATCCAATATGGCGGTAAAAAAATGGAATTTTTTGTTTATTTTGATAAAATTTGGAATATATAGCCTTTGATTACGAATCTGAAGTCATTTTTCGAACATTCAAAGCGAAGGATTCAATGTTATGGCCCCTCATGAATTCGCCATTTTGAATTCGTCAAAAATGATTTGAGGGGAGGCACCACCTTCAAAATCAACTCTATGAAATACACCTTTAGAAAATTTGAAACTATTGTTTCTTTTGTCATTTTTGACGAGGAATTCAGTGGTGCTAGAATAAAAAGCGTAAGAAATTTTTTTGACCCATAAATTGTAGTTTAAACAAAAATTTGTTGTTTTGAAATAATGCAACTACATTTTTCTAACTTAATTTGAAAATTCAAAAAAATTAGGGTGAACATAAAAACATGTTTTCTACAACCTCTCGTATGGATTTTAAAAAATTCCGATTTTTTCAAAAATAATTTTTTTTGTAGAGAACAACACAATTTTTTTAAGCGTAAAAAAAAGTTTTACATTTTTTATTCTAACACCACTAAATTCCACGTTAAAAATTACTCTAGAAATAATTTTTTTGACCTCTAAATTTTAGCGCGAAAAAAATTTGTTTTTTCGAAAAAATGCTTCACATTTTTTTAAATTAATGTAAAAATTCAAGAAAATTAGGGTGAACATGGAAACACATTTTCTGCAGCCTCTCGTATGGATTTTAAAAAATTCCGATTTTTTCGAAAAAGAAAATTTTTTTTTGGGTCAAACAAATTTTTTACACTTTTTATTCTAGCGCCACTGAATTCCACGTCAAAAATTACTAAAGAGATAATTTTTTCAAATTTTTTAAAGCTGTATGTCATACAGCTGATTTAAAGGTGGTGCCTCCCCTTGAGATCTGTACTTGGGTACTCAACGAACTATAAATCGGACAATTTTCCGACGATGAATCATTTCAGGCATGTAAAATTTCAATAAATTTCTTTGTTCAAAAAATCCCGCCGATGAAATCGGAGCATGCGCGTAAGCTTTCATAGAGCGTGACGTTTCTGGAGCTTCGGGTACCAAGTGACGTCATAAAATGGCGTCGCGATCAGCTGGGTGTTGTGTAGAGTGTGCTTGAGATGCTCGTCTTTCGAAAATCTGCTAAGGCCGCAGTCCGTCCCCGCGAACACGTAAGTTTTTCCATCAGTTAAAAACATCTGGTTTTCGGGAGTTACGGTGACGTCGAGAAAAACTCGTGCGGTGCATGAAAACGGAGGAAAGCCCAAAAAGAAAAGTCGACCCGATGGATCAAGAGACGCAAAACGCTCGATCATATGTCGGATGGCCCACTTAAAAGTGTCCGCATCGGGATTCGAAAAACAATGTTTTTCCGTGGTGTCCCAGGGTGTTTCGCGAGTTTCGACCTACGTCGTTCACGGGAAATAGTGGAGGAAAATTTTCACTAGCTGCTTTTTCTCAGAATTTCGACGTTCACGTCGACGACACTTGGTGCAACGACGCTTTTCGAGTCCATCCATTTATTTTCATTGAGTTTTTGGATTTTGGTTATCGTACGATGGTGCATTTCGTGATGGACAGTGCGGGACGCATTCCGTCCCGTTCACCATGTTGATGCCGTGCGCGAGTGATATCGTGGCCATTTTCATGCTTGCTCGAGTTTCGTAATCATTATCAACTCCATATTTGAATTCAACAAGTAATGCAATCGCGCCGCGCGTCTATAGTCCTCGATCCTTTTCGCATGTTACGGCGGGATTTTCAAATTTTCAAATCTGCCAATTATTCGCGAAAAACGAGCTCCGGGCGAGTCAATTTTCCTTACGTCACTGTCGGATTCTCGAAAGCTTTATCGAACTTTTTTACGACTTCGAAGAACTTTTCTATTTTTCATGCGCTCGTCAAAGTCTCTCGAATCTCGCTTTTAAAGTCCCAAAATCCGCAGTTTCGTATATTCGCGCGGCATTCCGAGAAAGGTGACGGACTTTCCAGGAATCCGGAACGACGATTTTTCGGATTTCGGAGAAAATTCGTCTGTACGGGACTGGGGGATCAATTTGGGGCTGAGACGGAGCGATGCACTTTTGAGGATTCGAAGAATGCAGGCGCGACGTCAACGACGGATCGGCCATTTTGTCACTTGTCGAATAAACAACGATCGAATTAATTCTCTAGATTCGAAGGAAATCGGGTTTGCGACTGGTGTGTTTTTAAATTTTTGGACGCAGAATGAATCCAAATTGTTCAGGATTAAAGGGAATGCGTAGGAAATTTTGAATGCATTTTTTTGTAATTCATGAATCAGTGTCGTTTGTTACTGCATTGGAGCGCTCCCTAGATATCTTTAGACATAAACACAATCCTCAGTTCGATAGAATTAACGAATGGGAATTTTAGTTTCTGTTTTATATAAGAAATTGAATGAATTCAATTTTAGTAATAAACTTTTTAAATTTTATTCTTAAAGTGTCATGCATATATTTTAAATAATTGATGCTTAGCATCAATAATGAATTAATCATTAGGGTTTCTAGATACATACAAACGGAGTAATTTTGTTTTGTATCTATCTTTCTTCACTATTTTTGAAAAATTTCCTTCTTTTTTTAAAATAGCTAAAATTTCGTAGAAAAGCATTGGATACATATAAGACAGGATACTCACGAGTCCAAACGAAAAATGTATGGACGAAACGCAAGTTTTAACAATAAGCACTTAGTTCTATTATTTGCCGTCAGATGGCATCTCAATATAAAACTAAAATTTATTTTTATTTGGTCTTAAACCCTGCAATACATTATTATTCTAGAGGATGTAATTATATTTTTCGGCTTTTCGATTTTTGTATAAAAAAAGCTTAAATCCAAGCTCGAAAAATACACTTAATTATGTTTATTTTCTATTTGTTTACGTAATATAAGAACTACAATACCAAAATTTAATTTTCATATTATTAATTTTAACAAACTTGTATGAAAATTTATTTTGCATACTTCTAGTATCATTAAATTTCTATACACTTTTTTTATTTGATTTTAATTGAAAATAAACCCCAACTTTTCTCAATGTGTTAAGAAACTATTATTATTTTAAAAATCAGAATTTATTTTGTAATTAATGTTTAATTAGAAGAACTCGTTTATGCGTAATTCTATCCAAATATTTGACATTCCTCGTCAGTTTTATCTCTGTTCATTTATTAGATAAAATTGAAAGCATTTTATTTCCTCTAAGCTTTCTGTGCATTTACGCGTGACGAGGGATAGAATTTGACATTCAAATTTATGTACACAAAAAATTAAAAAAACAACGATATATGTTGAAACATTGTTCTTACTAAAGCAGTTTAAGACTACTTAAAAAAGATAATATAGTTGTTTGTGTATATAATAAAGTACTAATTTTGCATTGTTTATTTTAAATATAAAAGAAAAAGTCATAGTAAACAATAATATTTAATATCGTAAAATAAATCGAATGACGTAAAATTTAAGAAAATTAGAAAATTAACAATTAAGAAAATTCACAATTGCGTAATTTATAAGTGTTTAAAAACTAGAATTTAGTGTCAAATGTTTCTATTATATTTTATATACGAAGTATATGAGGTTTTAGATACAAACTAGTATAGTAACTTACTTAATAATGTATTAGTATTTGTTGAAATTATTTTTTTAAATTAATCCTTTGAAGTATCCATTTTATTTATATGAGAGGAGTCGAAATTTGTTACTTGCAGGTTTTCGGGATCGTTGATTACGAATATGACCGTAGGTTGTTTCAAATTACAAATGGCGGATCAAATATATTGCCATATTGTATCGGTCATTTTTAATTGTTGAGAATTGACGATGGTTTCGAAAACAGATAAACCAAAAATTCTAAATACAAAGTTTCACGAAAATCCAAACTATTTCATTATTTTGGTCCGTCTTTGAATTTTGTTGACTTAGACTGGATTCATAATCGACAGACCGAAAAACTGCAAAAAAGTAAAAAGAAGGTAACACTCAAGAGGGTTTAAATATTTTGATTATTGCAATTAAAACGTAATTTGTAATCTGCTTAAAAATGTTCATAAAAATATGTTTAACAAATTTAATGTTCATATACAACTAAGACTAAACAATAATTGAACTTTTCGTTGATGTTAAATAGTTTGTCTAATTACTAAACCAGAATTTATAAACGGCTGTATTTCTCGAAAAACAAAGGAAGATATTATTTAAACTTGTAAAACACGTAACATTATCGGCAAATTCGTATGTCTAAATAATGTTGCAATCCTAATATATTATTATACACGTAATTTTCTGTAAGATATTTCAAATAGTGCTGACAATAATTAAAAGTAAAAAAGTTATCACTAAAATTATAAAAATAATACTAATGTTTAAAATTACAACAATATAATAGTAATTCTTATTATAATAATAATATTCTTAACAGACAAAACTGATAAAAAAAAGATAAATTAATATGACCCGAAATAAACATATTTTATTTGCATTTATCAAGTGGGAAATTTGGAAATGTATGCTGAGTAATATTGCTTTCTTATAGAAAACAATATTAGCTACCCTTTAACAATAATAAATAAATAATTCTACATTTTTTACAACTTAATGATACATTATTTGATGTAAAATGCGCAAAAAACTACTGGAACAATAAAATTATTGTGAATTATATGCAGAAATGTCATTCTGGAATGACACTAGACAATGAATGTGTGTGCATAATAATGCCAATATTATTTCTTCTTCGTACATTTTATATTGTTTTCCAAACTTGCGCCGTATGGCTACAGAAAGGAATTGACAAGCATATTATTATCAATGCATTTATGTATTTGTGGACACAATACTGCAGTTATGTATACAATGAAATACAGTCGAGTCGTAACATTTGTAAACATAACATTTATTTAAGAAAATCAACAAATTGGAATATTTATTTGCTTCGTAAACTTGTAATAACAAAATATTAGAGTAAAGTAAACATCAGATATCATGCAAAATTTCTTATGTTATTTAAAGTGAAAAAAATTAAAAGTGCTACAAATATCACTGCACCCTTGACCTGGGAATGTTGTATTTTTGTCCATAAATTATTTATGAATTACGTAGTCATGAATGTTAGGAAATGGGGGCCTAGCACGTATCGTATTAAATTGAAAGACGCGTGAACGAAAAGTACTGCAAAATCTTGTAAAATAGTAGAAAATTAATATTTGTATGTACGTAATTTACATTTTAATGCTGAATAATAACCACTAAAAACTTTGTTAGGAATGAAAAAAGGTTTTTCCTCCATTTTTCTTAAATAGTACCCTTTAAAATTGTTCTTTAATATATTTAAATAAATGTTATTCAAATATTTAGTACCGGTAAATTTAACCGATAATTTTGAATGTAATCCAGAACATTTACCAACTTTTTTGTTTTCATGAACCATGAAAAGTTGTTTATTATGTCTCGTAAATAATTCTTCAGTTAATTCGTATTAATAACAAACACACAACCGTATTTATTATACCTGGGTTTAAAGCACCTTTAAAGTGTGAAATGCACATTTACAGCAGTTCATTTAACGTCCCTTTAAACCTATTAAATACCTGAAAGGTAGTAAACACTGTGCAGGAAGCCACTGCAGCCGGTGTATAGATAAGAAATCAAAACAAGCAGGGTGATTTAAAGGCCTGCGGAATTTAAATGTTCAAATTCGTGTCAGATTGGAGAAGCTGAACAATCTGCAATCGGGGCAATGAACTCCAACTTTTTAATTTCGCACCTTAGTAAATCAATATTATTGTATTTATTTTTTATGAAAATTTTTTGCAATCGTAATATGTGTTACGTAAATTATGCAAATTATTATTGCACGTTAACAAGTTCAGATATAATCAATGTATAGATTACGCATATTTAATTCTTAATTTAGTTTCGAATACGTTACTGACATTTCAAGATTTCCAACGCCTCTTAAACACTTATTATCTGCTCTTGTATTGAAGAAAAATTGTTGTGTTTATATTCTTATACCCTTTAAATACTTACAAAATTAATTTCTTCGGTTATATAATATGATTTGGCCAGTTAAGACAATGATCTTTCACCGATGTATTTTTATATGATAATTATCATTATAATTAGTGATAATCAATTAACTTATTTACATTTATGACCCAGAATAATGTACTAAATAAAAATAGATTTTTTTTTAATTGAATGTAACTTTAACATGTAGATAAACATGTAGTTTATCTGTGATTATTTAATTCACAAGTAAACTACATTTGTTATAGAGATATCAAATACAATCTTATCAGAATTTTAATCACAATGTAGATACAATATTTCTTACTAATCACAGTTGATTTGATAAAACGATATTAAAGTTAGCAGCCCTGTAGATAATTTATGATAATTTAGATAATTTTTTAATAAATAATAAAAAAATAAGAAATAATCAATAACAAAAAGACTTTTTGTCATATTGCGACATTGATTTTTCATATTTGTAACAAAAAATGACTGTAATTTATATATTTATTGTTACTTTTTATTCAGTTGAGCGAATCCACGGTATTCTACGCCAATGTATCATTAAGTTATTAGTACACGGTTGCTAATATTAATGACATGAAATGTGAATGAAAAGTAGTGATAAAGAATAATAAAAGATTATAAATAACGATTGGCAACTGAATCAATTATTACTTTTTTGTAATACATCAATATTTTCTGGAAAAATAAATTCTTTGTTTATTAATTTAATGAATGAAAAATAAATATTTTGTTACTAATTTAATGATTTTTGTAACAATTTTAATGTATATACATTAAAAGACTGAATTTCGTTAATAAATTTATTTTTTCAGACAATATTGAAATATGTTGAATATGAACAACTTCAAAATATTACTGAAAGCGCCACTTAAAATCCCATAATTGATTTAGTAGATTTAAGAAAATTGAACATAATATTTTTGGATTAAACCTAAAATATTTAAGATTCATAGTAATAATTGCAATTATGTTATAAACTTATACACGTCGGCTAATAAACACTATGACAAATCCAAGCAAGATTTGTTATTGGTCTCGATTTTTATTTAAATTTTTTAAATTGGACAACTGTAAATTTTAAATGAAATTTAGACGAAACTCTTGTTCCGTGGAAATTACAAGTATAATATGTATATTTCATTTCTTATAAAATTAAATAAACTTCTATGAATTTAAGCTAATATTGTTAGAGTTTATTTTAAAAGCTATGGTAAAAATAAACCATGACGAAAATAATGTAAGCCTTTTTTTAAATTAGATCACTTTCCCGTATCAGAACATTAAGTTCATTTTCCTTTTTTGTGTTATACATAGCGTTTATTACTCTAGCTATTTATTTTTTAATCGCACATAAAAAATGATTCGGAAATATAAATACTTTTAATTCGAAATAAAAAAAAATTTACTTCATTTCGACAACTAAGTTAGAAACACTAATTTTATGTACAAACTAAATTTATATATTTTAAAAATGGGGAAAAATTAGACATATGTGAAACAATATAATTTTTCTTTCAAAACATGTAAATAGGAGATAAATAATACTAATAGTTTGCATTTATTATTTCATTTTAATGCGGACAAGGCATAAACATTAAAATTTTAGTAGTTTACAATTTTTAAGAGATTTAGATAACGAAAAAATTGTGTTGCACTATTTACTAGAAACGATTCCCTTGTAAATTTTGCTTCATGAAGAATTTTATATTATCATTAATTACTTTAGAAAAATATTTATGGATATACTTCCGAAAAGGACGTTCTGGCAATCTTTAGCAGGCATATGTTTTCTGATGTATTCTGATGTGCTGAATTCGAATATCATGATGAAAATTGGCCTAAAAGAGATTATCATGGTGAAACCCACGAGAATCCAGTAAAAAAGTAGAGCATGAAATTCTTTACAAAAAAGGTTTTACGCATTTTCTCCGTATTATGAAGGGTAACCTCATAAATGACAGCTAAATACATTCAACAAGCTAAATATGTTGTCGCGCTCCGTCATTCCGTACATGTTATTTGCATACAAAAGGTGAAGAATACAAGACGTTGAAAAAGAAGTCTGCATATAGGACGAAACCGTAACCACATTATTCTCGCGGGAACAGAAAAACCGCGAGCGACATAACGTGGACAACGCTGGAACTAAATATACATATGCTGTACGCATATACCATAAAAGGCCTAATTCAACTCCTTATTACTCTAAGGGTAAAAATAATAGTTTTATTATATTTTTATTATAAAATGATATTTTTATCATTAAGAAGTAAGGAATTTATAAGCGTATTATATTCCATCAACATTACCATAAAACTCGAGTGGCATGGCATGTACAGTTATGTCTAATAGCAAAGACGATAAATGATGGATGTAATGGTAGTAGTGATCCCCTTTATTGTATATACCTGCATTACTACAGAATCAGCAAAGTTGTCTCGAGCATCCCGAGACTAAACAAGATCACTTGCGCATGTCAACTGCAACGCTTTACCTGCGACGTGTGTTCTCAATAAACGGAGGAAGAATCATGTGTCCACTTATTAGGATCATTTGTATTCTCTTATGTAATTGCCCTTTTTACTTTGTAAAAAGAAGAATACTAAGCATACAATATTTATTTCTGTAAATCTCCAGTTTTTGTTTTATTTTCAATTACTCGTTAATTAAGAAACGGACTTTAAATTACACAAAAGAATCTTCAAAAAAATTGGTTCGCTGTCTTGTGTTACTTTTTTTAAGGGTGAATTTTGTTGAGAGATTTCTAGAATCAGAGGTAGTGAATCTGATAAATCCAAACTCATTGCCGAATTTGAATCGCGTCAGATTTTTATATATATCGTAAGCCCAAATTGACAAAAAGGATATTTTTAAATAATTTTTAGATCAGATATCCAATTAAGAAATTCTACAATAAACAGAAACAAAATACGAGTTCTTTCAAGGTACACTAGATGGCGTATATCGTAGATAGTATATAAAATTTGTTTCGGATAGTCACTGTAATTAATCTGCGTACAAGACCACTTTTGGATTTGTGCGCCACCTACCGCTCGAAATTATTAATCTAATGTTTTTTCTTACACTGTATAAAAGTCTCGATACGAATGTGTACATTATCATGTTGGCAAATTTTCACGAAAAAGTATCGAAATGTATATGAAAAATTTCCCATACCACTGTATATAAAACAAATGAATAAAAACAGATAATATTGGTCTATAAGTAGTTCTGAATATTTAAAAAAAAATTATCAATTTCCGTATAGTTAACATGAAATCCGAGTTTATGTCGATAATTTTGGAAAATGAAATTCTTGAATGAGTGAATGTAACATAGCAAATATAACGCCATTAGTCAAATCAATGACTTATTAGAAGATAATTACATAATTCGTAGCTAAATGACGAGAACGCATAAATATAAACGTTTCTTTACGGACTGTTATGTAATTTATTTGTTTCGTCTTAATAAGAATTATATATTTAATTATATATGTTTAATCCAAATTGGAGACATTTTGAAATAGATAATCTTAAAGGGATTACGTTATCGGATTATAGTGTCGGATGATTTACATAATGTTTGTTTAAATCCCACAGTTTGATGCGACCCAAAGAATCAAATGGTGAGAATGAGTAAATATGACCTCTTTTCATTCAAATGAAAAATAGTTCGAGATTATCAGGGTATTTAAATGTATTATTTTGTTTAGAAAACTAAAAGAATTTATTGTGCATAACATTTTTTAATTATGTAATGTTGAATATTCTCTTCAATCTTCCTTAAAATCTAATATAATTATGATTGTTCGGACTTTATGACTAAAACAAAAAGAAGACACAAAAAGAATGTGATTGAAAAACTATAAATTAACGTGCCTGCTAAGATATTCGACATTGACACGATGCAAATTCCGACACACATCAAAAGCTCGTAATGTCACAGACTAATAAAATAATTTTTCGAAATTGCATTATTTTTTAAAGACTCGATTTAAAGGATTCCTCGCTTGATACGCACGCGTATGTACATTACATTGGTATGCTGTGATGAAATATTTGTTCGTCGCTGAAGAAGATGAAAGGAATTTTTTTAATTAAGGAAGCAGACGAACTTTGTAACGCCGAGCCATAAATCACTTATTTTTCGTGCATATAATATGCGTTTTTATAGTACTACATTATGAGTCATCTTTCAGCTCAAAAATAAACTCGCGAAAGTATTTGGAATTGTAAAATACTTTGTTGGAAATAATATAGATAAATTGATTACACAAAAATAGTTGGAGTTAATGCTTGAAACTATAATAGAAAAGAAAATCTATTACAGATTAATTCTTATTTTCACTAAGCTGTTTGAACACAATTACGTGATCTTTGGAAACAATCTAGAAACTAAACTACAGAAATAAGGCCATAAGACTTGACCCCTTAAATATCTTTTCCGCTGTTAAAAAAAACCCGCGTCTCTTAGTTTTTCATGCATTACAACATACACTCGAGGAAGCTATTTGGAAACGTTTTTGGAAAGAGCATATCATCATGTGTGAACTTATTATCTTGTTGCTCTTTTCGACACAAAACCTCTGAATATATCTATGTATGGTTAAATTACAATATCCTTAAGTAGAATTTGAAATTTCTTGATATACGCAATGAGCTCAATAAATTTCTTACAGTACAATTACACCATTAATAGAGTGAACATTGAGCCACTCTAAGAAAAGAGTGAATTTTCACTCCAGGCAGCTAGCGTTCACTCCACGCAGAGTGTGTTTTAAGTCGTGAAGTGTAACAATTCATCATTTCCATAGATAATAGATAAAACGAGGATAAATTTAATTTATTTTTTTGGGATTTGGAGATTTCAATGCTAAACTGAAAATTCTACTTGCACTGAATATTTTCTTTATTTGAATCCTAATTCGCAGTATCACTTAATCGCATCAATATTGCAAGCATTTTTTACCTATACATTGCTTATTTACATTTGTTTACATTTATAACGTATTTTTCCCACCGTTTGGAGTTCATACTGCTGCACAAAACTTAATAAATTTAATTATATAAAACCGAAATTTTAATATGTTATCTTACCTCTTCCGGTTTTTACACCACCTGAACTTGAATATTACAAAAATATTCCCTATTTCGTTGCACGTAATCTGGCTGAATACTGAGAAATACTACCATCTTATGGCCGCAATAATTATTATTATTTTTAAATAATTTTTAGAAAAAAATGACATGAACGAGGCATTTGTTCTTTTGAGAGAATCATTTATTACACCTGACATAGTAGTATTGTTATTCCTATAGTAGTTAACACTCGAAAAGATAGAACCGATATTATAGTAGATCTTACTATAATCCCTAGTGAGATAGTTATTTTTGTCTCACTTTTTGTGTTAAAATAGAAGATATTTTAGTATATGTTTTGTAAGTAAAATGCAGTCATCTTAGACGGAAGGAAACTGTCACGGAACTTTACCGCCTGATATGGTAATTTGGAACTCTATTTTTATTAACCGAAAATATACAGTAATTTGCAGTCAAAATTGAATATAAAGTAATTTTTATCCAAAAAAGTTTCATATTTCGCGTAATGAAAGCCTTTTTCGAAATAATCGGCTCAGACGTAAAATTAGAAATAAAAAAAAAACTTAAATAACGTGACAAAATATTTTGCAGATATTAACAGAATAAGTACATTTTGTCTTACTGTTCGTGAAGAACTTTAAATGAAATAATTTTCAATGATAAGAAAGGACTTATTGTTACTGTATCTCGACAAAATAAATCAACTTTAGGTAGGAAAACCTAATTCTCTGTTTCTCACTTCCAGTTTAATACGAGCATGGGTAAATTTCAATTTTTTGACAGAGCATGAACCGAAGTACTTAAAAATATTCTTATGTATAACTGGATGAATTCCAAACAATTCTAAACATAACAAAGATTATCCAACAAGCTAGAAGAAGTTGTCGTTGAATTGTACGTCATATAGTAAGTGAAATTCGAAATTCACATTCATTAATCATGAAAAGTTATGACTGGTGTAGTGTATATATCTTCATCCAACATTTTCTAAACAATATTTATCTCGAGCATGAATGTTCAGTTCTTCAGACAGAAGATGAAGATTCCCGGCATTACTCTTCGAGTGATTAGAGACGTTAGTATATCAAAGTCCTAACTCTGAACAAAGTTTGAATTGTTATGTTAACTTCCCATCAAGTTTACTACTTCAAGTACGAATTTGGATATTACAGAATTATTCATAAATTGTAATAAATCAAATTTTCTATTAGATATTTTTTCATAAAACGAGTCAGTTTCTACATAAATATTGCGGCTACTGATAAGATACATTTCACAAAATCAGTAGATGTTGATTTTCTGTATATGATTAAAAAGAATGCAAATTATAAACATATATTCGCATGGAATGAGAAATGTATTGTACTGGAGAACTGTCATATCACAAGATACTAAACACAAAATTGTACAGATCTCAAATGGTAAAAATGTTGGGTCCTCGAGATGGTATAATTACTACCCAAAAACGAAAGTTTATTCGTTGCATAGTTGTAAAAGTGATCCTTAAGTAAGGGGCCATCTATAAACTATGTAGAGCTTTTTTGGGCATTTTTGACACCCCCCTCCACCCTTAAATGGTAACGGAGTTTACGGATGGCCCCTAATAATAGTGGGTTCTAAAGTCACCAATCGATAAGGAAGTCTATATGTTGAAAAATCTAAATAAAAAACGATTGAAGCTATTTTGAAACATTCGGACTGCATTTCCAACCTTTATATGTGTTATCCTATAAAATAAAGTCATCAATGACCGAATGAGAATTTTCGGCTATAAACAAAAATCGTCTATTTCCAAGAATTCTAGGTAAATTCTCGATAAAGTTGTTCAGTATTTTTTAGGGGTTCCTTTATAGTGGGCAGATTATGTGAGGAGCGGGGACGGGGGGGGGGGGGGGAACAAATAAATACTCATTTTTTTACACTGCAAAAGTAGCAGCTCTTTGTGTGATTTTCTTAATAAATACATTCATAAGCTCTTCAATGTCTAATGTATCTACTGAATTTTGGTGCGTATATGATGTGGAAATGATTTAAACGCTTTTGAGTCGTGGTCGATCGTAAATAATTTTTTAAGTATCTCAAATGCGAAAATCATCTTTCATTTGCACACGAGGTTGCAGGGATCCTCAAAAGAACACGAAGTAATTTTATGTACATAGGTACAAGTTACCCGATTTGCGGATTCTCTTGAACAAACTTCACAGCATCACCCAAGCATTTGAACGAAACTTTTGTTGACGATGCGATTTCGATAAACATGTCGCGGTGCAATTGTAATTTTTGTTTATCGAAATCGTTCAATCTGTTCGAGTCAGATTTTGACACCGAGTTATTACTTAAACTGTAAAATTTAACGACATCCTCTATGTTACTATTCGGCTTACCTGCCACAAAATCTTCGCACGAATTTAGCACTGTCATGGTGGTGGAATTAAATCGTTCATTTATGGACATGATTACTTGATAAAAAATTTCAAAATATATCTTTCGATAATATTTTTTTGGTGTTTTAAAAGCATGGCCTGCCTGCACCCCTCTCTTCAAGCCGCTTAGATATTCGTCGTGGTCGATGTATTTTGGGTTCTCTTAACCCTAACCCTAGTTTAATACATCCTTGCGTCAGACAAATGCAGACGGAGTCTTTTTGCGTTTCGCAATTTTGGTTTTATACTTTCAATTCCATATATTTTAAAATTCGAAAAAAATCCTTCGTTATAATTAATAAAACCAATCGTTTTTGTATCATACGCTGATATTCGCATCATAAATTTATTTTTAAAATTGAAATTGTAATGGTTTTTCCCGAATTTAACAATTTTTTAAAGAAGGTAACATTCTATTTTTTATATAGACGCCTTCTCATCCCTGTAAAATTTGATAAGAATTTAAATTACACAGAGAAAAATTCCTTTGGAAATTTTACAATGTTTCTAGTAATTCGAAAACAGACTCTCACTTGTTTTAAAATATACTATTATTTTTGGGATAAAATAATGTAAACATCAAATAAATGACAATGTAGCATAGTAAGTATCCCCGAAATAACAGTATATGTAAATACAAGTGAGAGTCTGTCTTCGAATTACAAGAAATATAGTAAAATTTCCAAAGGAATTTTTTTTCCGATATAAAACGAAAAGTACGATTTCATCATATACCCCGACTGTCTCTTAAATTCGAAAGTGATGCAAATAAAGTCATTTGCAAATAGCTAGAATTTTATTATCGTGAAGAATTTGGGAAAATGTCTAGACTGCAAAATTAGTGATTTTGTTTTATTATATTAAAAATATTACTTCAAATGAAAAAATTTGAATTTTTAGACCTAATAGTCGCATAATTAAGCCACAAATCCAAATCCCGGAATGCGCGAATTAAAATCTGTTTCCTGAGATTCGCTTGTTGCTTAATTATAAACTTTAGTGTTGAATTTTCTTGGACATTATTGTTAGAAATTGTAAAAATAATTGTTTGGTAACAACACATTTTAAAAACAAATCCAAAAACCTTCTCCCGACAGAGTTTTCATCGGATTTAACTAAAATTTCTACTACAACTTTTTGAACAAATTTTGCTAAGAGGGTATTTTTATTAGATAGAAGTTATAAATAAATAATATTTCTAATAAATTAAAAATTGTCAATAAAGATTAATTTTTTGTAGTTCTAACGTTATTTTTTTGTGATAAAAAGTGTCTTTATGAAGTACTTTCAGCTGAACAATTTATAGAAACTCGGACCGCACTGCCTGCTTTGGGTTTAGGATTTAATTTTTTTAAACTTTGTTAGAGCTGCCTGCTTTTGGTTTAGAATTTAATTGTACAAAACTCGGACTGCGCTACCTATTTTAGGTTTAAAATTTCAATTTTTTAACTCGGTCTGCGCTTTAGATCTGCGGGGTATGGAATACTCCATACCCTCCATACATATTTCGCCGGCCCTGATAATGGTAAGAATTTTATTATAGTTACAGACCGAATTATGAGAAATCGTTTCTGTCATTTTTAATTTACATTTTTACATATAGGTACCTTATCAACCGAGAACTTTAGAACTACCATTAGGCCACAATATAATTTCACATAGTTATTTTGAATAATGCAGATTTACCTCCTATGATTGTGCAGAGTACCACTCACAAACTAACATCGGTATACCCTTTTCAGGACCATTTAATTGAAATTCTCACTACTGCAAAAAGCAGATATTGAAAGAAGAACCTTTAAATATGACCTCAATAAGGGCATTCGAAGGCATCACTTCTTCTCAAATAAATAGTATAAATATTATTAGATACAAAATATTAACAAAGAGCTTTATGAAGGTAGAAGGTACCTTGGATATAAGATAATCGACATATTGGGAAGGTCCGACTAAATTATTGATCGTTTGTATAATATTCAATGATCCGAACGAGTAGATATGTTGAATGTATCGCAAAGATGGTTTACTAATGAACCTTTAAAGTAAGTGTAATAATAAAGCAAGGAGCCTTGGTCAAAGTCAACGCAGAATTAAAAAAACTACGCTCAGAAACCGTGATTAGTTGTTTTTACCCTGAAAAGGAAACAGGACTCGTTTTATTGAATTTCATGAGTGATGTGATGTATTTAGACGTATCTCCAGGCAGTTCATGAGACTGGTAGGAGCAATTAGAAATGGGACGATCTTATTAATTTTGGTTACTATAAGTAACTATTTATATGCTTGTCTTAAGTGTGGTACTTGAAATAAAAGAGAAGAAATACCTAAAAAATAGACAAATTGTGTCGATGGCTGGTACGAACGAATGGACATCTCAAACGTGAAAAGAAGAACCAGACTTTTGACAATCTTTCTGCAAAGAACCCGACATTTCAAACTTTTATATAGCGATTTCTCGGCCGGTTTTTCGTCGCAAACTTTTAAAGCGTCCGTCCAGAGTACCTGATGATGCTGGCCTGATACTGGCCCGATAAGTGCGTTTAGAATATTCAATACGAAATCCAGAGTACAGTAGTAAACACTTATTTTCAATAGGCGGATTAGCCCTTTTTACAGAGGTTTTTAAACATTGTGTCAATTGAATATTTTTTTGTATAATGTTTGGGATCATTGAATTATTAAATTATTGTTGCTATCATGACAGCATTTAAATAACGTAACATACTAAATAAAAAAGATGCGTTTCCTATTAATACTAAACATAAGTAATAGAAACATTAACCCCTTAACGTCCATAGGACGCAATTTTGTCGTTTATGTTTGGATCGTCGCCATATAACCAGCACGATGAAAAAATATTTGGGAATCATTGTATCTTATGTTTTTGAGAGTGCTCTTTCTAATGGTGGTAGTTAGAATTTTGCAAAGTGATTTTTAACCCTGGAACAATTTGAAATTATCCAAAAGAAACATGATTTTTTCTGATTGAATTTTTTCAATCACAAATCTCTTCTTCACACAAATTTCTTCTTAAAATTAAACCATTTTTTTCTTACAACTTGTAAACTCTGAAGAAAATTTCCATAGAACAGTATCTTAGAATTTGTAAAAAATATGCCTTCCAAATTTTGTTTTTCAAGCATTCGGAAGATCATACGTTGAAAAATGTCTTTAAAAAATAAAGAATAGACGAAAAAATTCATTATAATAAAGATGGCTTAAAATTGACTAAAGAGTACTCCCAAATTTTTTAGAACTTTCTTTTATGACTTTTTTTAAAACATTCGGAAAAAATTGAGAGTATTCTTTGACCAATTCTAAGACATTGTTCTATCAAACTTTTCGCTAAAGTTAACAGTTTTCAAGAAAGAAGATTGTTAAATTAATAAACAAATACGTGTGAAATGCTAACCTTAAGAGTACATCACACACATCTTATAGGGAGATTACCTAATATTAATTTGACATTATCCTGCAACCTCCAAGTAATAAGTTTGGTCGATAATTCTCAAGTTAACGTTAGCGTGGGGTTATATAGCATGGTGGCTCTACGTCTTTATTTCACATGACAACTCCTCAATGAAATATCCTGTATATTTTCTAAAATTAATCGTTAAATTAAGTAATTTAGTTTTTGGTTAGAATCGATTTATTGGCGATACGTCAAAATCGAAAAAATGGAGATACGACTTTTCTTCCGGGGTACGGCAGAATAATATCACTATGTTTATTCTTATAGTAAAAGCATATGCCCTAGAAATACCCTAACCTAAACTAAGTGTGGCTGCACACGGAAATTTTGTTCGCGGAAAATAAACCTATAAACATATGTGGAAATTTAAAAATTAAAAATATTTCTCGACCGTTGAAATAAATAAATAGTAGTAGTGTTGGTAAACGGTCACCATAAAGACAATTAGATGATTAAATTAATTAAATAAATTAAATAAATAAATAAATAAAAACTTAAATAAAAACTTGACGTTTCGGCTCTATATCGAAGCCATCTTCAGAAAGTAAATAACTATAGGGAGTAATCAAAAAATTTTGCGAAAAAAATTCCTTAAAAAGACGGGGAGAAAATGCAGGTATTCAATTGGACAAGACGTATTAATAAAAGGCCTTGCCTTTTATCATCTATACACCACCCTACCACCCGTATTCAGTTAAATAGTTGGATAAAACTGAATATTTCCAATGAATACAGGGGATAATATAATATAATTTAATATAACTAATTTCCTCCATGATGCACTTTATTCATACTTCATATCAATGCTCAAGTAACTGTAGGATACTTTTTTATTATGAATTTGTTCTATTAAATATATTAAAAATACTTATGTTGTGTTTGAAGTACTCGAGGAAAAATAAAACAAAGTCTATTACCGACTACAGAATACTTGTAGAACCACTTTTAATTGTTGGTTGTATATTCTATCAATATAATAAGTAATTCGTTCCTCCACTTCATCAAGTTCATATTTATCTTTATTTGCATACATCTTTTGATTTAAAAACTATTGATGACCTGGCGGTGGAATAACTCAAGGCAAGTTAAAAATCAAACATCACTTCAAATACACAGAAAAGTCTATAAAAAAGTTTAAAATGAATCCCCTAACTCTCCCTCGTTGCATAACATACTAGCCTAATTTTCGTGAGGATAAAAATATCATGAGGAAATTAATCCCCAAATAAGCAACTAGAGGACAAATCTGACCTACTCATGCGACGACTATTTCAGTTAGGATTATGTCCGTTATAAAAAGAACCAACTAAGACTCCTGCTAAGTTGTCAAACTAGTAGAAGATGCATCAAAATGGACCAAGGGTGTTTGACATTCATGGGATCGAAATGGTTTTCGAAAGGTGTCGGCAACTATGACGTGGTGGTGCAGCCAGATTTTCATGCATCGAGATTAGGAATGCCACAACGTTGCCGGGGTAACCGATTCCCTGGTTGCCTGGCAACATCTCCTGAGTCCTGACTAGTACACGTCGAGACTATGGCCGCCGAACCTAAATATCGACGCCATATACACATGTACGATGCAGCACGGCCGTGGGTACTCCTCGCCTGGCCCTGCACTTTTGTACTCTTCCAACACCCAACGGGAAAATGGAAAGTTTTTTTTTTTTCACGACGACTCAAGAGCGACAAAGGGCCTCCTTGCCCCCTTTTCCCTCGTATCTCAATAGCGGTCGCTTCGCCGGCGGCTATTTTTGATCGCGACTCATTTCTCTCTTGCTCTTTCTAGCTTTCGCCTTTCGTTCTTGTCTCCTCATTGTTTTTATTTCGAATTCCCGGGGAAATTAACAGCGACTAGATACGACACGGCTAGAGTCTTCCTCGTTCGACTTGCAAGGCGAGTTCGATTTAGCCATGTACAGGCATCGCCTCGATGCAGTTTTCCTCGATCTAGTTTTTGACAAGAAGGAAGAGGAAACCTGGAGCGCAGGTTTTATTCTTTAGACTAGCAGGTCTTTTGATGCAATCGATGATGCGATTCTACGGCTGCCGGAGTTTAGGAATAAAATATTTGTCGCCTCAGAATTTTTTGTTAATAACTTTGAATGCCTTTAATGAAGCGTATACCGGAAACGGTTGCACTGTTTTAGTAAAAGCTATTGGTGATATCCAGGATCTCTAATAAATGTGCAACGTATACATTTGTTATCATCAATGATAATGCCATGAAGATCCAAAAGTGTCATGAACTGATGAACTGATGTTAGTTTTACTTAACATGGATAAACTCAATAAACCTAATATCCAAACAGTATTTCAAATCAACAATAATTATCTTTGAAGTAGCGCCAAAGCTGTCGCGGTGGGTCCCACAAGATCTAAATATTGTATTCATATTTAAAAATCATGAAAAGCTCCCAACATTAATTTTAAATTAACCGATATACAAATTTTGATTTGTCGATAAGTTACTGAATTAATTATGGTAATTAAACATCTATCCCAATAAGAAAATCCATAAATGTTGTGGTTATACAGTCGAAAGGTTGAATTGGATCGGAAGGGTTCAAGACTCGGCGCTCCGAACCTTTTTTTCTTCAAAAACTAGAAATGATCCAACAAAAATGTGCAAATTCTCTGAATTGTACTGATGATTCTCTGATTCCAAGGGTACAAATGTTAGAAAAAATTTAAAAGACGACAATTTCCATCTTTACTTCTTAATAAGGCGGTATTATCAATACGAACATTATAGGTTATGTTCAATTAAGAGACATGTTATCGAATATTCCCGATGATACTCAAATTTATGAGGTTTCTTCAATAAGCTAACCAACGAATATCTCAATACTGAAAAATCTCAAATTAGCTCAAAGGACTTAAATTCATAATCTTTAAAAACTGGATATAATCGGATACAACCGGATAGAAACGGATCGAAAACAGGATAAAAAAACCTCATTATGGATAATAGTACATTATGTGACAAGGGCGCAATTATCGATTTTCGACGATTGTGAAGTTAGTCGCCCGAGCGAAGTGAGGGCAACAATCACAATCGTCGGAGATCGATATTTCGCCCGTGAACAATAATGTATTTTTTGATCGGATTGTCGTCGGACTCGATAATTCGCGGCCGAAGGTTGCGCCCTAGGCCGAGAAATCGAGTTTTACGGCCGGAGGATAAACAAAATGGATTAAATGTCTGTATATTTCTAGCCTGATTTCGATCCGATATTTAGGTATAATTTTATGCAGGGCTCTCTTACCGTATCTATATTATATGCCTTATATTGCCTACAATTGATAAATTGAAATAATGTATAAAATTTGAATATATTTTGCATCAACGATATTTCAGGACGTTTATTATGAAAAGAATAATTTGTTTTAAGCTTAATGCCTTCAAAATAAATATTTGGAAGATACCAAATTTCGCATTTGTGAAGTCGCAGAGCTGAATATCTTCTGTTTACATCCAAAGTGCAATTCCAGTTATGCTCAAAATGTAAACAAACAAACATCGCTTTCTCTCTACAAGCATTTTATTATTGTGTATATCTAATGAAACTTGAACTCGGGCCGATATAACACATCAATGGACGAGGAATTTCGCATTACTTGGAAAATTCGAAACTAACAGACATTAAATTGTTAATTAAACGCACCTCGGAGAACCTTTGGATTTACAGTTTTTTATCTGACCCTAGATGCAGTCTATACTGTTGTTTTTTTTTAATTGTTGTTGTTTATAGTTGTTTTTTTAGTCATACATGAATTCTAAATAAATTATGGGAACATGCCAAAAATATGTAACCTAGGTGTGTTTTTATACATTTAAGAGCGGTGGATGGTCGTTTTGGTCTCTGATTTATACGATTTTTATGTGAGCACATCCGATTTTAAAAGTACGATGGAATTACTCATACGTAATAGTATATTACGTATCTAGGGCGGAAACAGAGGCATTGCAGCGAGGGCAATGAGTGGGCCGAGCAGAAGGAAAAGAGCGATGCTTGCATTGCCTAAGATTTTACGGCCTTGTATCGAAAATAACTTGACAGCGAAGATTCATGTTTCACGTGATCCGTAAAATGAAATTTTACGGACTAAAAGTAGACCGTAAACTCGGACCGAAAATAGTATATTACGATCCTAGGCCAGTAAAAAAGAAAGTGCTTCAGATCACATGAAATTGTTGGCCGAGTCTGACAAACGTGTGATCTGAGGCTTTGTTTTTTATTGGTCAAGGGCCATATACTATTTTTCTGCTCGACGTAGCCAGAAAGCCGCAACTTCGTTTCGCGCAGCGGCCAAGAATACTATTTTCCTAACGCTATGCGGAAAATACGTATTTCCCGCACTGTTTTTAGTTTTCTCCAGGTTTTCGTGCCAAGTCGATCATTAGTTGTGCGAAAATAGTACATTACTCAACGAGGGAAGTAAAATAAAGAATGTCTCACAAGACTGCGTGTAATTTTTACCCGTGGCGAAGCCGAGAAACCTTTACAGAGGTTTTTCTTTATAGCTAGCGGAAGGAAAGTTGCCGCTTATCCTCTAGGTGTGAAGAAGATTCAATTTTCTATACTTGTAACGAAATAACGCCCTTCATAATGTACTGTATTCAGGTAACAAACGCAAAATGAGAAAAAAAAACATATAAATCACAAATTTGATATTAGGCTGTACTTTAATCCAGGTAACGAAAAATTATTCAAAATTTTCAATACTTCTGAATACAGTTTCTTAATCCTTGAATAAGCATTCTGAAGCAATATTTTCTAATCGTTTTATATCTTTCGGTGAAGCATATGCATTAAAAAAATGCCCACAGATACATACCATGAAACCTAGGCTCTTTATTCCGATGACATAATATTCAATAAACAATTCACCTTCTAGGAAATAGTACTATTCTTATCCATTTCTTTAACCTTTAGACTGCCGGGATTTAGAAGAGCATATCGTCCTCAGAAAACTGGTATTTAAGGTACCTCATATCAATGATTGATCATACACCAAGTGTAGATCATGAGGTGCGTCAATATATTGATTCTCCGGCAGGGAACGGAACTGCTAATGTTAAAAATTTCAAATTTAAAAAAAATGTATTTTTAATAGTAGAAAACGCTTCTTTCTTTATGAGAACATTATATAAGTTAAATTTGTAGATTTAATGAAATATTTAAAGCATTTTGAAGGGTTGATAGTCAAATTTTAAGGGTTGTTTTAAAGATATTTCGCCCCTTTAGACATATGATTCAAATTTTATTTATTTTATAGTGCAGATACACTTTTCCGGAGTATTTTTCGACGTTGAATCCAAATCTAATGACGAAAATACAATAAATTCAAAAACAATCCCTGAAATAATTAAAAAAAAAACCACCCCATCAAATATGGTATTCAAGTTTTATTTATTTTGTAGTGTAAGTACACATTTTCGGGGTACTTTTCGACGCTGAATAGTCTGAAGGAAACAAAATAATGGCCACTTGCACAATGTAGAAAATACAGATTTGATGGATTTGGGGTAGGTAAAAAGGGGTGTGGAGGGGTAAATTTATCTTAAATGATTTTAATAAGTGAAAATAATAATAAATTAATATATATTTTAGTCTAAGAAAAAACATTAAACAAGTTTTTATGATGCGTCAAAATATTGATTTTCCGGCAGTCTAAAGGTTAATTCCGAATTCTCAACAACAATTATTGCATTTTATTGTCCTTCTGCGCTAAAGACAAAACAGAATTAAGAGCCTTTAAACAAAAATAGTAAACATCGGTTCATTCTACTTTCATCATACCTAAACAGATACTTGCACATGATATACATTATTATTATTCGACCTCTGCTTTTTTTTATCAAATGAAAATTATTTCTACAATGGGAATAATGAACAACAGTACAGAAAGCTGGGAATGTTTCAACAGCACCTGGCGGTTACTCTCCTAACCGCAGAACGGGAGCGATTTATTTGTAAACAAAACCAGCAAGTAAATTTATCGACTTCCCTAATATTTCTTAAGCATTCGAAAGTTTGCGGATTCAGAATGATTGACAATATCTCACAAAATACTTCTGTAGAAGAAGCAGAAAGTTACTGCGAATGTTACTCAACATTTACTTCAATACTATTCGAAATAGTGAAAAATTCGCGTTATAATTTATGGGCAGAAGTGTAGAGAAGAATTCATCAACAAGATTCAATTCTTGCAATAGGATTTAGAATGATTAATAATAAGAAATTATTCACAAAGTTCAACAAATAGAATTCAAAGCTCAAAGTGAATCATTTAAAATAATTCAGAATAATATTCGTGAAAAATCTCACAAACAAAATCCACCCTTGGTAAATAGTACCAGTTTATTAAATTGTTTGTACTATGTTATATAAAACACGATTGGTTTCCTCCATCCGTTTAATGGTGTGTTTTCCTTTTGTACTATTTTTATACTTTTTCCATAAGAATAATGTCAAAATTTGCACTAAATTGGTGCAAGCTATGGAAAAAGTGCAAAAGCTCAAAGCGCTATAATAAAATCCAAACGTGTCTTTGAAAATTAGAAAAATGTTTAAACATTTTTTAAATATTATTATGAGTAATAAATTTTGTAAGACAATATAGTTGACTTACCATTGATTTGAATATTATTTAAAAACAAATGAAAATGGTTAATTTTTAGAAGAAATTATTAATTAAACATTCCAGTTTCTTTATTCAGATGTATAAGTATATTAATCCAAAGTTTAAATAATTCAAAAATGGATATTCTTTGATCAGATTCTTGTTTGTTTAAATCTTGTGTCAAACATGGGGAATCCATATTTTGATCAACTTTTATTTGTCACCAGTAAATATTATACATAATAAAATCCTGATTGCACCATAACAAGACATGTTGAAATGTTGTGTTGCAGTGATCACAGCATTGTTCGAAGTGGCAAGATATGGCACCCGACAGGCCAGATGCATCATCGGACTTGGAGGCACTGGGGCTAAGCGCATCCCGAGTTTTGAATTTCGGCGAAGCGTACACTCCAAAGGACGGGGGCGACAATGCGGATACCTACATCGAAGTAAGTCCAACAACCGAACACGATGAAGAAACTCTGATGAATCACGAAAACAAGCTTGAGAAGTCCAACGAGAATGGCCAGTCCGACGATGATTTGACTTCGTTGGCTTGGCTTCATCAACAGAACCTTCTCAAAGGATTGGAAATCTCAAATCCTGCTAAGACTATCAAAGACGAAAATGTCCTCAATAACAATGTTTGCGAAGACAGTCTTGATATGTCGGAAAACACAAACTCCGTTTCCAGCTTTGAGGAGAGTTACTCACCAGGTAAGTTCTGAATTTGTCTAACTGTCCTTTCATTGAATTTCATGTTAAACATTAAATATATAAACTAACTGTAATATTTAAAATGCATGTGCAGAAAGCGTGGGAAAAACAAGCAGCTCCGGTTCATCGCAAGTACAAAGTTTTCAGAGTTTGAGCAAATCTCCGCTGAAGGATATGCAGACATTTTCCGATTCGTCAAAATCCCAATATAATAAGGCACAAAGTAACCAAGCCAAGATATCCATGATAAACAACAATTTTCCATTTCCCAATCGTAATAAGCATCCAGCCCAATTACCCTATGATCCTCATTTACACAGAACTAACAAGCCACCGTATTCATTCTCCTGCCTGATCTTCATGGCTATTGAAGACAGTCCCATAAAAGCGCTGCCAGTCAAAGAGGTTTATGCATGGATTCTTCAACATTTCCCGTACTTCAGGAATGCACCAACAGGATGGAAGAACTCGGTCAGACACAATTTAAGCCTTAACAAGTGTTTCCGCAAGGTCGAGAAGGCACCGGTATGATTCAATAAATTCTTTATTAGAATAAAATTGATTTCAATGTCAATATTGATCGCTTTGCATGAATCATGCAATGTATCATTAAATCGTAAATACTATAGTAATATTAGGATTAATGCATGACTTGCATATATATAGTTTGTAATTTTAAATAGTTTCTTAGTACATAGTATTTTTGGAGCATAATGAATTATGTAATATAAAAAATAATTTTTTTTAATATTTTAGTTAAAATTTTTACAGCGATTACTGTAAGTAATTTAAATGAATAAGATTTATTAAACTTAATGAATGATTGTAAATTACATAACATTTTTGTATAAAAATTTCTCATTACCACAAGAATTTCCTTCAACTTCAGTACTAGAAATATTAAATTCTTAGGTAAGTAATAATTTCCAAATATTTCGAGTTTTTAATTGTACGAAGATATATATCTTTCACATAATTTTTTAGGCATTAGAAAAGATTAAGAGCTTGCTTGTGTAATAAATGCGAATAGTTTAATGTGTATTTTTAAGCTACGCTGCGATAGTATTATTTTCACTGAGTTGAATCTTTCCCCTATGTTCATATATAGGTGCAATTCAATATGGTAGCATTTTTTTCATTGTGGGGAATAAATTAAACCTGAAAAAATGAGTGCATACCTACAAAACAAATGAACATCGATTAATATGAAATTCCCTCCAAATTTCCAAGAATAGACAGTTGCATTACGTTACTATAATGTAATGTAGAAAAATCAATGAAATGAGCGTCACGTAAAGTACCTTACGATGTACTTTACGTTTTATACGCTGACGTATTTTACTCGCAGTATTGTGAACGCTGTGCATATATAGACTGTTTATGCATGTGTGCTTACAGATACATTTGCAATGTATATTATGTACTATACATAGCTTACGCATAACCTTAAAAAGCCATTCGCGAAGTTGTAGAAGTATAGAACTTGGATGACGAAGTACGAAGTTTGTGGCGTTCAAAGTTGTATATTTTAAACGCAACACTTTTTTTACTCGTATGTGCAGCTTTATTTATATGCTAATTATTGAAACATTAAATAATGTATACATATACTCCTTTTAGCAGTTTTTAGAATTCTAATATAACCTACAATTGTGGATTACAACGCAGTTTAATTTATTCTATGCATTTTAAAAAATGAATTAGTGTGCAAACTGAATGTAATATTTACATTAAACTGTGTATTGAATCGGTGCTTATGTGTAAAAATTATACTAGATTTTCAACATAATTTGACACTTTCTTATCTATTTTCATTGATAATTAACTTCTAGCCCCTGAGGCATAATAACATTAGATATAAGTAGTTGTACGTTTAATTTCAGAATCTTGGAAAAGGATCACTCTGGATGGTTGACGCTCAGTATCGCCCAAATCTTATACAAGCGCTGTCACGCGCCCCCTGTCCCCCCCCAACTGCCCCAAACATTTCACCAGATAAGAATCCTAGGAAGTACATTAATACTCGACTTCCCGATCCAGTCCTCTTCCCATACCTGTCAAAAAGACTTGCTTCGAGCAACATCTGTGAAAATTCCGAGATGGAATTCGATAGCGATGTTGACGCCGCAGCTGCTGCTATGCTGTCTTTCAAACATGGGCCAATCATTCTCAATCATAACAAAGGTGAATTGAGAAAGTACCAACATTTGTTATTTATGATATATTTAGCGTTCTAAAATTTGTTTTACGATGTTATACTGACTTATTATTTATAAATTACATGGAGTATGTTGTGTGTCACTTACAGATCGGAAAAAGAAGATGGCACATACAAAAATGGTTCCTGTAATTACAAGGAGTTCAAGTGAAGATCATACATACAGCTGCATCACGTCAGTACGTCTTGAAAGGTAAAATTACAAAATAAACAATTGTTTTATGTATTTATAGAAATTATACATAAAGTCGACAGTTCATCACTCGAGCGCAATATTTATCGAATCTATCAATTTTGATACCGGTAATCGTTTCCCGTGTTTTCGTGATGTTACTAGTGTCTTGTCTCCGATACACAAACAAAAAAAAATCGGAACAAGGTACAGGCACACGGAATCGGTAACAACTCGCAAACGAGCTTGTTCCGATAATACTCCGGTGCAATTTAGTGGACTCTTTTACCAGGGTACATGTGTGGTTTTTGTTATGACCCCTGTACAGGCCGAGTGACGCAGATGATTACAATCGGGAGAGCAGGAAAGAGCATGGTCAAAAACGCAGAAAAAATAGTCATCAGGAGCTCAGAGAAGAGCTGCTGGAGGACACTGGTCAGACAGAAGTAAACAGGTGGAGGCTTGGTGAAGAACAATTAGAAGACTGCAGTCAAATTCTCGAACAAGAATATAAGAACAGCGAAACCAACTTTCAAAAACGGAGAAAAGTCTGTTATCAAAAGCTTTTGCAAGGACTGATAGAAGAGAGTGGACTTATGGAAGATCAAGCAGAAGAGAATGCACAAGAAGATCAAGTAGAAATAAGAAACCCTGAGGACATAGAAGATAGAACAAAGGGTGACAGTTATGATCTTCAAGAAGAACCAATTGTAGATAATAAACCTGTGGTTGAACAGGATTCTACAGAAGAGAATGTTCAGTTCGAACAAGATCTAGTAGAAGTAAGTGGTCCAAATTTCAGGCAAGACGAAAATGAGGGGCTTGAAGAAGAGTCAATGGAAAAAATAAGTGAGGTACTCCAAAAAGATCAGGAAGATTCGAGTAGTCCTATCCACGAAGATGATCTTGCAGAAGAGAGTGATCTTGACGAACATGAGACTGTAGCAACTAGCCCAGAATTACAAGAGCCTCTGCAAGAAAGCAGTCAAGACCTTGAAGAAGAGCAAATTGATGCACACAGTCAAGAGCTTCAACAAGGGGACAACGATGAAGACGATCCTGTGCTTGAAGAACAGCAGCCAGAACAATGTAATCTTGAAGCAGATGAACCAGAAGCAAGCTGTGTAGAAAACGAGGACGAAGCTATAAAAGAAAGCAGTCCACAAAAGAGTAATGAGGAATCGGAAGAGCCTAGTCAAGTGCCTGAACAGGAAGAGGACAAAGATGGAAGCAAACTTATGCTCGAACAAGAACAATCGGGACAAACGGATCAGCAGAATGAAATAAAAGTTTGTTGTCCAGAAATTGAAGAAGAACCAATAAAAGATAGTGGTCATGAAACAACAGATGAGCCATTGGAAGAAGACATGGAAGTTGACGACGAAGAGAAGACGGAGGAAAGCAGTCTTGTGCTTGAGGAGCAGACTGAACAAAGTAACCTGTCTGGACCCGATGACGAAGAAGTAAGTTGTTCAGAAAATGAACAAGAAACAGAAAAAGACAGCAGCCTAGAATTGGTAGAAGAACAACTAAAAGAAAATAATCTTGTGCACAGTGAAGAGTGTGCAGAACAAATCGCTGAACCTAGACAAGATCAGGAAGAAGTAAGTTACCCAGAAAGTGAGCAAGACTTAACAATAGGAAGTAATCCAGCACTAGAAGAAGAGAAATTGACAGACGACGTTCCTGTGCAGGAACAGACGGAACAAAATTCTCAATTTGAAGATCAGAAAGAAATAAGCTGCAAAGAAAGTGAACAAGATGTGACGAAAGAAAGCAATCAGAGTGATGTAATCCAACCAGAGCAAGTAGAAGGGAGCCTTGGAGAATGTGAGAAAGTAAGCCATGAACTAGAACAAGAATTAGAAAATGAAAGTAATCAGGGGAACCAAGATGAACAAACAGAAAGTAAAAGTCCCCAATTGACGCAAGAGCTTACCGAAGATAATCTAAAATTAATAGAGGAACAAGAAGAAAGGAGAGTACAAGAATCTAGCAGTCCAGAGCATGAGATCGAACCGGTAACAGCAAAAATAACAGTTTTTGAACATGAACCTGTAGAGGAGAAAAGTGAAGAAACTTTACAAGGACAAACAGAAAAGTGCAATAAAAATTTTGAAACAAAGCAGACAAACAAGGATCTCTGCAAAGAACAAGTTGAGGAGTGTAATCTAAAGCTACCAGAAGATTGTTCTATAACAAGTAAACAGATTCCTGAAGATGATTGTAAAAACGACAAAGACAACGAAAATAACAGTCAGAATCTTATAAAAGAGTGTGCTATCAAACAAAGTGATGTGATTAAAGAACTTAAAAAAGAAGATACTAACGAGCACAATCAGGAATTTGAAAAAATGAATGTAAACTTACCAGTTAAAAAATCTATACAAATTGATCAAGAACACGAAGAGGATATCGAAGAGGACATCCAAAGTAATAAACGATCATATTTCCTAAGACGCTGTAATAAAATTGCTCTAAATGCCGAAACAGATATAATAAGAAAGACTGAATTCAAACCAGTTGAAAAACCCCAACTAATACCAGTAAAGTCTGAGCAAGTGAGCATGATAAATTCTACAAATCATTACAAAGGAGACGTATTTGAGTATGAATTTATAGGATATCTCATGAAAATTATATCAATGTCATTCTATGGAATAACTGCTCGAGAAATTCGCAGTTTGGCCTATGATTTTGCAAAACATAGCGGCAGTGCAAAATTTTTTAAATGCACCGACAACATGGCGAAAAGAGATTGGTTTTATAGATTCAGGCTGAAGTATCCGAACATCATACAGGATAATCCACGTTTCTTGCCAAGTAAACCTATCGAAAGACACGTCACTTACAGCAGACTAACAGTTCAGAAATTCTTCGAAACCTTAAAAACCATAATGGAAATTCACTCGATCTCATCTCTACGAATTTATAATGTGCACGAGTGTCATTTACCTGCTAAAATGAATATCAACGATCTTGATGAAACAAACGATGGACTACTTTCCGAAGATAAAAACGAACATATTACAGTTATCTGTTGCATCGGCAGTAATGGAATGTGTGTATCACCTATAACAGTATTCCCGAAAATATTTAGTAAACATACATGCGAGGAATCGACAAACAGTTTCATAAAGATGGAAAATTCTTTAGAAATGTTTGAAGAAACTGGTGAGATTATTTCAGTACTAGTTTACGTGTTATGCGTTAAGTTGTCGATATCATTATTTATAACAATATAGTTACAAATAACATTTTGACAATTTATAGATTTCATTCAATAGACTTCGACAACTTAACTGTAACTACTCACACCTCTCAATTTGCCTTCAATTACTTATGGATACTTTTGATTATTTACAGGTTACATAACTGGAGAAATATTTTTGAAATGGTTGAAACATTTCGTGAAAATTGTTCCGGTTTCGACACAAAACAAGCTGCTTCTCATTCTCAATGGACACATAAGTCATAAATACATTGAAGCAATTAATTTTGCGGAAAAAAATGGAATAATATTGATGTTTATTCCGCAATTTTGCGAACAGCAATTAATGCCTTTGAATGTTATATTTTTTGAACAAATGAAACGTGCATACAACGATCTTTGCACTTCCTGGCTGCAATATTATCCATTCATTGGCCTGTATGATATACGAGACTTTGTTTCAAAAGCCTACAATAAAGTTGCTTCGAAAGATAATGCAAAGTATGCATTTTTAATAACGGGAATTCATCCTTGCAATCCAAATATATTGTTGCAAGATATTGAAATTAAAAAACGAGGATACTTAGATACAAGTAAACTGAAAAGAATGGAAGAGATGAACGTTTATGAAGATGAAATTGAAGAAATCGAAGAGATCGAAGAGGTACCAGAAACGGAGGACACCAAAGCAATCTCGGAAGATGAAGATATCGAAGACATGGAAAATGAAGAAATTGAGGAAGCTCTAAGTAACCGAAATTTCGAAGAGGATCAATTAATTGAACGAATCAAAAATATAATTAAGAAAGATACGAGTTCTGAGGAAGTGTTGGAAATTCACATAATCAAAGAAGACAAGGTTGGTTGTAAGACTGCAAAGAAAATGAAACCTAAATTGATTCCGAGATTTCCAAAAAATTCAAAAAAAAATGAAAAACTAGCAAGAATTAATAACATCAGAATCCAGAGCAGTCAACAAAACAAAAGTAAAGGTAGTAATGAAATGCCAAGCATTTCATTCGTTACTAATGGTTCCGATATTGAAAAGTTGTATTGGTCCCAAGATTCAAACTTCCAGAATAACACAGAATTTGGGTTGAATAGCGAAGGTGAATTCGATAGTTACAGTCCAGAACATAGTTCAAATTTGAAAAGGAAAAGGCCTTTTTTCGAACTGGAAAGTTTTGCAGAACACCAAGCTAAGAGAAGACAAACTAAACAAAAGAAACCGATTAAAACAAAACTGAAGAAAGAAGAGCAAAATTCAGAAATTGAAATGGATATTGTACAAAGTCAAGAACAATATATGAAATACTTTGCTCTTCACAAAGACGACGAAGACACTAGTTGTATGTATTGCAGTGAAAAATTTCTATTATCTCGGCGAAAAGAGATATGGCTTCAATGTATGCAATGCCAACGCTGGGCACATTGCAAATGCGCAGGTTTAAAACCTACTTCTAAATTATTTATATGCGAATCTTGTTCCATCGATGGTCAAGTAATTGGTGAGACATTAAAAAAGTCGGAGAGACGTAGGAAAAATGAGAAAATTCTATTTAATTGAATTTCTCTTCGGAAGTCTTTTGACGATTATGATTGTTATTGATATTCCTAATTTTAGGAAATGTTGTAATATGTAAGGAAACATTTTTTTTATTTAATGGTGATATTAATCAAATAAAGCGCTTTATTTTATAATTATTAAAATCTGTGTTCAAATATTATTCAACCTTTCCCATCCATATTTTTCAAAGAAATTTTCTTATACAAATGACAAAATTAATTCAAATATTTCAAGTTGTATTCTACAACAAATTTTCAAGTACTTTAATTGTAATAACACGTTTCTTTATAGCACACGAGGTCCTGACTCGATGGATGTTGGATCAGACGTAGACGAACAGAGGAAAATTGCAGAAGGTGCGGATGCTCTACTGAACCTTGCTGGAGTTAGCACAACTCATAGTCGCAGTCGGACACCCCAGCCAACGACACCAATTAAATCGGAGGCAAAGACCAAGCGACGTTCAGTGACGTCGGATTTCCCTCCGGAGAAACGTCGCCGACGCTGGAGGGATTGGAAGGAAGGTGGTAGGCATCTGAAACAAGTACGAGGCTAAACTCGGTAAGAAATATGCGCCGAACAGGATATACCAAAGTCCAAGTTTCTATGCGCCACGAGATTAGGTTAGGTTACAAAATATTGCGACGAAGAAGAACATCGGCCCGCGGCATCGATTGGCAGTTGCTCAGGGATCGTAATTTGCTTATAAATAATGCCAAAATCAATTCGGTAAATACTAGACGTAAAGCAATAATAGATGATTAAATCGGAGTCGTCCTGCGTCTCTAGCGCCGGAAGAATAAGAGACCTTACGCGTGTACATTTCGGATAAATTGTATATATAGACACACACACATATATATATATATATATACATATTCATTATATATATATGTAAATATATAAATTAAACAGAAGGGATATCAAAACTGAGGCCCCGAGAGAAATTGAGATGAATGAAAATAGGAGAGAGTCACGGAGTATCAGCAGACTTTTAGAATATTGTTGCGAACGATTATGAATATTAATGAATTCATAGAGAGTTTAATTAATAATAATAGATCTTTATTAGACTTTTCTGTAGATATGTATAGAGATAAAATTGATAATTATTCACTATAGAGAAATTTATAATATATTTGAAGAGAGAATATTAACATATATATACTTCTAGAGCTCTATTAAAGTACCTTTAAAACATTGAAATTGCCACAACTTCTTTATTTGATTCTAAAGAGTTGAACACCAGAAAAGTCTTTAGGTATAGTCAGGTCTCTGTTAGACGGATTCTGACACGTAAATGTTGATATAAACAAATGCTGTGATTGGCAGAGAAAATTTAATTAGGATCGAGAGCTTTTCTCGTCAACATGAAATAAAATTTATAGTTGATATGAAATTTGTTTGTTCAGAATCAAAGTTGGGTATGTGTCAATTCAAAATTTATTGCAGGTATTATAATGGGCATCTTAATATACTTACAATATATAAACATGTGTATGTATACACCAGGTCAGGGATGATAAATTTGAGATAGGATAATACTGATTTCCACTAAAGTGCTTATAAATAGTGCTTATATTGGTCTGAAATGGTGCACAAAATGTATTTGGACATGGAAAATATTTTGTCTCGAAAAAACACATGTCGACAAGATGTGCATTGTGTGCAATAAAATACGTCTAAATAATCTCTTGTGCGCAATTTCATGCCGTTATGTGCAATCTGAGAAAAACTTCTCCTAAGTACAAGATTATCAGTTCTCTTGGTATATACATATATTTATATAGATAAATAGCAATTACACCTGTATCGTAGAGATTGTTAAAGAAATGCGCGTATGATAAGCCTGTCTCATTGTTAGCACTATTTATTTCGATTTTCATGTCGGTATCTGAAGGTCACCGGGGGTGGTTTTAATCATGACGATTTATCATATCGATTTCGATAGTATTCTTGTAAAATAAGCCATAGTTACCAAAGATTGAGATAAACTCAGCATCTGACTTTCTCATACAAATATATAACATACCGGAATAGCAAAAATTAGACCTATTAATATCAACAAAAGTGAAATCAAACCCGACGGAGTGGTGTTCTGCAAAGTCTGTGTCAGTGCTTTGAAAAAATTGTCCTAGGCTAGTTTCGGTGACTACAAATTCTCTGAAAACTACTTGAATTTGATAAGACGGTATTTTCGTACTTTGCTAAATCATAAGTGTACTTTTCAGAGATTTTCGTGAGAAAAGACTCAAATTCAGAACGAAAAACGTGAGCGAAAGTGCGTTTGTTGTTGAGGCATGAGGGTAATATTCACTAAGAGAAAGAAGCAAATGAAAAGGATGCGAGGAAAAACTTAAACTTATCTCGCCTTTTTCTACTCTAAATGTAGCTTTGAAAAAAACCCGTTTTAACGATGCTGATGTATGTACATAATGATAAAAAATACTTGAATCTAGAACGCGTTGACAAGCTGCGCACAAGCTACCGTCATGAATTGGAGTGGGGTACTTTTCGTGCGGTAGGGGAAATTAATTTTATTTTTGAATTACCAAATGATTGATAGCGGAGAAGAATGTTATGGAAGTTTGCACATATAACTTTGTGCAGTTAGATTAGGAATAACTAAACGAAAGGTACATACATATATATTTTTGCAGGGTTTCGCTCTCGTGATAAAAGCTCTTCCTCACAATATTCGCGCCGCTTACGATATTAAGCCTTTAGCTCTTCTTCTCTTTCACCTGCCTGATAAATTGATGAAATGGATGCTTCATGTGTTAGCACGATAAAAGCATCTAGTTTCTAGTCTTCAACTGGTATCAGATCTTCGTTTGAGTTGTTATATAAAAAATTATTATGGCTAAAATTTGACGGAATGCTACGTTATTGAAAGTACAATTGCGTATGTTTATGAGAAATTTATATGGAAAATTATTTTTTGGAAAAGTTTTATTACGAATTGTTTTTTGTAGGAATATTTTAAGATTATATTTATATTGCGATTGATTTGAGAATTTATATTGAATTTGGAAGTTTTCTTTTTTATTACAATAGAAATAAAAGTCATAGCTTGAATGGCCAGGTACATATCAACGTCCTGTACGGAAACTAGCACGTTTACAGAAAATTATAATGGAAACGTTACTTTTCGTAAGCGGCGTTGATATACAATTTACACTTAACCAAGCTATGTAGGGAAAATGTTAACTAATTATAAAACATAGCTACTGTTATTATTTCTTTCGAAAATCATTTGCGTAAAGGTATTGCAGTATCGTAGGATTTTTATATGAGGTTCTGTTTGAATAAATTTTATATGATTAAGTATAGAAACGTTAGTTTATATTTTCATTCTATTTAAGATAAAATATTACGTAGCATTTTCTTATAGACTTTGATTTTTTTGTTGAGGTCAAATATGAAGTTGAGTACCAATTGAGGTTCTTATTTTTCATGATTTAAAAAATGTACAAGTTATTACTTTAGTACAAATTTTGTAAAAGGAATAGGAAATTTAATTATTATTTTACATGAAAAATCGATTGCATAAATTTTTATAAATTGCATGCCAACTCAAACGATGGTCATTTACTAATGGTACGCAAAAGTTTAGTGTCATCGGAGCTATCACGCAAGATTAGCTTCCTTTTGCTGTGACTGAGAGTCTGTTCTTCCATGTAGCTTATTCTAAAATAATCAATTAGGAGCGTCATGCTTACAGGTTAGGCAAAATCTTTATTGGTTAAGTTTTAAGGATAGTCGATATAAAGTTACGTTAGACGACGTACATTAAAGCAATATACCAGAAACACCTGATAATGTCGAATAAAATAAATCTTTGAATGCTTAGCAAGATCATTGAATGCTAATCACACTGTACCTTGAACAAAGTACATAGTATATTTCTAATATGCTGAAAAGTTAAAAATTTTCTTCACAACAGTTACGCATTCAAAAAATGAAAATATATGACGATTTGACAGATTATAATGTAATATTATTTCTTATATTAATTAAAAGGTTAAATTTATACAAGCATTGTAACATTGTTAAATTCAAATTTTACTTGTTATATTAATGGAAATCTATAAAAACTTGCCAAATAATCCAATCACAAGTTATTTAATAGGCTTATTATATATTTGTGATAGTTTGATACAGTTTACAAAAAATTAAATTTTTTTAAAAGATATTTAAAATTTTTTAACTTCCTGTTTTGATGATTGTGTATGTATTAGATTAAGATTGTGGATTTTAATCTGCATTCAAAATGTTTTAGATACTTTGTGCTTATTTGTGCATTATTTTGCATTTGACCGAATCAACTTAAAGATGAGTTTATAATTAGTAGTCTTAACAAGATGTGCGATATCAAAGTCAATCGTTGGTCTTTTGAAGCGTAATCTTGGTGCGACTGCCAGTTACACTCATATAGAAATGTATCCTTCAATAGGAAGCCATAAAACACAATGTCACAATTGCAAAACTTTCTTACATTGGTTTTTTAACTAGCATAGAAATATCATTTATCGTCAGTAAAATTTTATCTGTTATATATTGTCGTTACGATTGTTCAATACAAGACCATTGTAAATTTGATTTGTTTTTATAACTGTTGAAGTATCCATCGATAATACAATTATCACTGTCATTTGTACCAGGGTGTGACATACACAAATTCAATGTAATAACCACTGACAATCAAAAAAGCAAAGAATAGAAATCATCTCTCTTTTATTTTGCAATGTTGTAAAGCGCTGCGGCTTTGTTCGGAAATAGTATAAGTAATAAATATAGACAGTAGTCGTTCGCAGCTTTTGGAGCCTGCTCGTTCATATGTTCACTAACGAGTTTCACTATTCAGTCGCTTCCATTACTTCGTTTACATCATCGTGCCAAATCTCTCTTTGTACCGGAGAGCCTCGCGATGTTTTCGTTACATGTATATTACTTTTAAGATTTTTAATTAGGTTTTAAATTTATGCCGAATGCGAGGTTCAGTTAAGTTCGACCAGACTGATAGCAACAGTTATACAGATCGACTTACAGTTTATCCTTGCGTTAGCGAGTTACATTTTACTTAAGTCTTTTTTTAAAATGTTGATACATGTAGATTTTTTTGTATAGCGACTTCTGTATTGTTGATAATGATTGTGCGGTCGAATAAATCAGCTCGAGAGCTGTAACGTTCATGGCCAAGACATTAATTATAGTTCTTCATTATCATTAACGATATTAGTTATTTTTAGTTATATCGAATGTATGTTAGCTTTTATTTATATTATATTATATTACATTACGTTATTATATTCTATAATATTATATTATTGTAACAATACCTGCTATGTAAAATGTTTGTTAAGTTTGTGGCCTTGCTTATATATTTTAAGCGTAATATTCTAGGCAGTAACCACGACACAACTTTACCTTATGAAATTTGTAAACAAAATCGAAATCAGCGGCTAATTCATAGTAATTAATTTCAACTGTATTTTGGTTTTTGCTCAAAGAAAATCATCATATATCGTAACAACTGAATGGAATCCAAGAAGTTTAAAAAGAACAATATTCAACCGATTCGAATTATAGCTAAGAATCAGCTGCTGATTTAAGTTTTGTCAATTATCGAAATTAACGGTTTTTGTTATTTTTATCGTTATCAAAACCTAATAGTCGTTGTAATCGAAATGTTAGATCGAATGGAATGGATATTTTAGAAGAATAGCTGAAACAAGTTATTTTTCAATTGTCCTGAAGTGTAATTTTGTGGTGTAATGTACTATTTAAGATTAAATTTGAAAAGACAATTATAATCTTGTTTTGTCTAAAATATCTGTGTGTTGCTTTTAAAATAAATGTTAAATAGTTTTCCCTGATAATATACGTTTATAATCTGTTGATTTTTATTTTGTAACAACTTACCAATGGAGTTTTCATTTCTAATCAATGAAGAACAAAACTACATATACATTCGAATTTTTACGATACAAGAAATAGAACTGAAATATTTGCAAAGAATTTTAAAGACTAAAATAAAGCACAAATATCGAAGAAGTTTTTTCATTTGCATATTAATTTTAATTTATTACTTCAAGACTGTAATCAATGTGATTGAATAGACTTTTCACATATTCACTATATCTGTGGAACTCACTAAATATGCCTTTCATCCGAACCAAAATGCATCAAAAATATATATGAGAACAGATTTAAATTATCGAAATAATTATTGGCACTTTACTTTAGTACTTAAACCTTAACCCTTTGAAGCATACATTTTTCCTTACATGGAACACAGCTGAAATTGGATACTTGGGGGTTTTCAGGGTTGCTGATAAAGATTCCTACCTTAGATATTAAAAATTCAAAATGGCGCACTCAATATGTCGGACGAAATTATTAAGAAATGGCCAAATTCGGCTGAAACACATTACTCTGAGGTTTTTGGAGTCGATGAATACGAATCCGACCTCAAAGTATAACAATTCAATTTTTCGTAATGAGAACGATGGCGCTGTCATCTATGAAAATCATGTTGCATTTTCGAAAGAAACGAGGTTGAAAGAAGGATTTGGTGTAAACATCATATTAAAAAAAATGTCGAAGTTTCTAGGTGTGCCGGTCCAAAAAAAAAGTAAAAAAGACTAGATGTGTGCCTTCTTGAGTCATTTAATTTGTAAAAGTACAGTAACATAAATTGAATTAAACCTATAAAAAGTCACATTATAATCGTACCTCTGGATTAACTGAAAGCAGTACAGTAAAAAGAAAATTGAAAATAGGTTATAGTGAGTGAGCAAAATCTAAGGTCACAATCATGATTATCACTTTTGAAAATGAAAGTTGAATTCGTGTTTCAAGCGAATTTGACCATTTTTGATAATTATGTCCGCCATTTTGGATTTGCCATTTTAAATTTTTACAATCTAAGGCCGGATTCATAATCAGCGACCTCGAAAACCCTCCAGTAACATATTTCAAGCGAATTTCACCATTTCTTGATAATTTCGTCCGCCATATTGGATCCGTCATTTTGAATTTTTAAAATCTAAGGCCGGATTTGTAACCAGCGACCCCAAAAACCCTCGAGTAACTAATGTCGTGTTTTTTGAGCAAAAATTTACTTTCCAAATGAATTTTCTGTGAAAAAAACACCATTTTTTGCAACTTATTAGTTAATATAAACAATTAAACATGAAAATTTATAAAAAATTCAACATGGTTTACGTTTTCTGGTATCTTATTGATATGATGATCTAATTGATATACAAAAAAAATTGGGAAATTCAAATTTAATCACTGGAAATTTGCAAAAAATGAATTACAAAAAAGTGGCACACTGAGTATGCCACCATGCTGCAAAGGGTTAATCAATGTAAATTTTGTCTATTTAACAAGAAGCTCTTTAATTTGAATAAATATAATTTCAGTTTCGACAATAACAAAATGAAAAAAGTAAAGATTTTTGAGACCTCGGAATACACAGAATTAATATTTTGTATTTTAAAGATCATATAAATTTTTTGCTGAATAAACTTAGCTCAAAAGTAACACGAATGGTTCCACAGATTTTTTCGTACATTGAATATTGATGATTTCAGGCATAGCTTATATATTCTTTATCAAAATTGATTGATGATGTACCTTCTTCGAAATACAATCACACACTATTTTATAGGTTTTTTTCAGCTTGCCAGTCACAGACATTCACAGGTTAACGAAATAAGACATTTACTTATGATCGAGGGTACTCGTAAATCTTGACATCTTAATCTCTAGTTACATGGAGATGTATTCACTAACTACACTGTAAAAAATGTTTACCTAATTTAAAAAAAAAATCATTTTTAAAAATATGTAAAATTGTTCTTTTATGCCAATGAAAACTACAATGTAAATTGATTGTGAAATTTTAGGAAAGTAATGCATATTGAAACGTAATTGATCAATATCACCTAAAATAGAACAGTCACTTAAATCTAATAATTGTTAACCTGTGGATATCTTATAAAGAGTTTACTTTTTCGGGTTCCTGAGATAATCTGATATAATACACTAAAAAATCCTAATGAAATTTACCACGTTAAACATATCCCCGTTACTTACCATGTACATGCAAAGAAATTTTAAGTGAATGCGACAGCATTTTGGGAAGTAGTAGTTACCGCACAGATTCTGACGAATTTGAAATGTCGGTTAAAATTCGAATTCATTAAAAAGAAAATTTTTATAAACAGATCCAATTGGAGTGCACCTTTGAGAATATTTATTCATAATTTCTATACGATATAGTTATTAATAATTATTTGTAATGATCTATAAACGTTGTTGAAACGGAAAAACTTGGTACTTTTTTCATTCTAAAGCCGTATCGAAAACAGTGCAAGATACACTAAAAATGCACTCAACCTTTTTTATAGAGCACAAAATTTCGTAAAAAAAAGTCAGCGAGAGCCCTAGTCTAAAGTTAATAGGTTATCCATGAATAACGCTGGAATGTTGTCTTACAAGTTAATTGTGAATATTTTAGAATTTTTGTAAAATATGAGGCATATTCCATCGTTGCTCGTGGCTAAGCTATTAACTTTAGCTTAGGGCCCTCGCTGACTTTTTTGTAGGAAATTTTGTGCTCTACAAAAAAGTTTCAGTGCATTTTTAGTGTATCTTGCACTGTTTTCGATTCAGAAGCTTAAGAATGAAAAATGTACTAAGTTTTTCCATTTCAACAAGGTTCATAGATCATTAAAATTAATTATTAATAACTAAATATTCGGAAAATTATGAATAACTATTCAAAAAGGTGTAATAAGATTGTATCTGTTCATAAAAATGTTCTTTTTAACGATTTCGAATTTTAACCGCCATTTGAAATTCGTCAGAAATCGTGCGATAGCTGTTACTTCTCTGAGCAGTGGCATTTACTTAAAATTTCTTTCCGTGTAGGGAAATTTGGAGCCTACGATAAATGTAGCAATTCCATAACTTGCGATGTAAAATTACTATGATAAACGCAGTAGTTATACAGCTTGTGATGTAAAATTATTACGTTTAATGGAGAATTTTTACAGTTGCAGGGTGTATTTTGCAAAATCATGTAATTTTCCTCCCCAACGGTAAAATTAAATTTTTTGGGAAAATGTAGTGAACCAACGCTTAAACCGGTAATTTTACAACATGCTATAAATTCCTAAAACTTAATGCAGTAAAATTACATACAGTTGTAAAATTCATTACGTTTTGCAGGAAAATCCTACATTATATGTAATAATTTTACTAAATTATTTCCAAGGAATATTATAGTGCGATTGTAAAATTCATTTCAATTTTTTACAGTGTAGATGAAGTTGAATAAGTACAGAACAGTAAAATCATTATGTTTGTATTCTATTCTTGTACTGTTGAGAGAATAGATAAATCAATAAATAAATTTATATCCCAACAACAAAAAAGTTTTGAAATCAACTAAAATTTTTCAAGTTGCATCTTTCGTGTTTGCAACATGTAAGAAAACATCCATGTCAATGATGCTCAATAATTAGAAATGGGTAGACAATATTTAGTAAAAAATGGAGTAGACAAAGAAGATGTTTACGTATTTGAGTATTTTGATCATTATTAATTTTTGAAGTTAAGAGACAAAAATTTGTTAGTACAAAAATATAATTGCAGAAGTAAAGACAGTTACTAAACCAAAATGTTGCTAAAATAAAAAAAAATAATGTATCAAAGCCAAATTAATGATAAAACATTATATTTTAGTTTTATAAGAAATTTTAATAAAATTTTATGTAGCCCAGCAATCGAATTTGGATAGAGTTGTATAGAATTGGATTCAATTATTAAATTCTGAATCCATACATTGGTGAATGGTGAATCCATTTTAATACGTAAATACAATTCTATTCGTTTATACGAATAAAAAGGTTACTTTCTGAATTCATATTAATCCAAAAAAAGTTTTCTTTTTAAAAATTAAATCTTAAATACATTCGTATTCAGCATTACGAATTCAAAACTATCCAAGTGTATTCATTTCAATCCAAAAATAGTTGTATTTCAAAAATGAAACTTTCAATACATCCGTATTCAACATTGCGGATTCAAAACTATCTAAGTGAATTCATTTCAATCCAAAAATAGTTTCCTTTTTAAAAACGGAATATTGAATGCATCCCTATTCAACATTACGGATTCAAAACTATCCAAGTGTATTCATTTCAATCCAAAAAAAGTTGTATTTCAAAAACGAAACATTGAATGCCTCCGTATTCAACATTATGGATTCAAAACTATCCAAGTATATCCATTTCAATCCAAAAAAAATTTCCTATTTAAAAACTAAATATTGAATGCATCCGTATTCAACATTACTGATTCAAAACTTTCCAAGTGTATTAATTTCAAGCCAAAAAAAGTTGTATTTCAAAAACGAAACTTTTAATACATCCGTATTCAACATTACGGATTCAAAACTATCCAAGTGTATTCATTTCAATCCAAAAATAGTTTCCTTTTTAGAAACGAAATATTGAATGCCTCCGTATTAAACATTACGGATTCAGAACTATCTAAGCGTATTCATTTCAATGCAAAAAAAGTTTTCTATCAAAAACAAAACTTTGAATATAAATATATTCAACATTACAGATTCAAAACTACCTAAGCGTATTCATTTCAATGCAAGAAAATTTTTTTGTCAAAAACGAAACTATGTATACATCAGTATTCAATATTACAGACTCAAAACCATCCAAGTGTATCAATGGATTACTTTTTCTGAAATTCAATCCGGCAAATTACGCTTCCGATTGTATTCGTAAAATTGAATACAGATGGATTCCTTTCTTCGGTATTCAAACCATTTGAATACATATTTACGGAATCAAAGTATGAATTCAAAATGAATTGAAATTTTCAATCCAATCCTATCCAATCTCGATTGCTGGGAGGTTTTCTAATATTGTTGAACAATAATTAAAACGGAAGGCTTATGACTTACAAAGATATTAAATTTTCTCTCAGTAAGAGAACAAATTCTTAATAAGAAAGTAAAAAAGGAAAACAATGAGCAATAATGAAATCGTTAACAATTTTTTTTCTCATATTGAACAAAAATGTAATATCTTTGAAGGTCATAAGCCTTGCATTATAATTTTTGTTTACAGTTTGACAAAATTAGAATTTAATCGATAAGAATAACTTGTTAATAATGTGGTCTTTAATAAAGAACACAAGAATTTATTTGGTTGATATGTATCGTTTATGAATGTACCCTGGCGAAGGTATGCAGGTTCTTCTTATCGATTAAATACTGATTTTATTATACTGTTACGTACAATTGCTAATTCAATAAATAAAGTTAAATTTACTTATTATATTTGTATATTATTTTCTTATGAAGTTAAAAGACAAATACAATTTTACATTGTGTTCAACTTTTATCGATTGGGGAAAAGAAAACATTTGTGGAATTACGTGCTTTGATTTTACGTAATTAAAAATTGTTTGTTAAATTAAGAAATTGTAGCTACACTTTTAAATATGAAGAAATGAAAGAAACTTTACGTACCAATTTGATAAACAGTATTCTGCTGTTGAATTTGAAGTTTTATTCAGTGTTTTTCCTCGCGCACCAAAAGATTACATAATATTACGTTAATTAGTCTCATGCCTTACAAAAAATAATGTACTTTGCACATTTTGAAAAGGAATTATTAACTTTATTTTGCAGAAAACGCAACACTTGTTCATGTAAACAGAAATTTCGTTTCTCTTTTCGCCGCGCGCGCTTCGTAGTCGGCCATCTTGGATTTCGCCGCTGCCGGGTAACCGCGGGCTTTTCAAACCGTACGAAAGTACAGTAGGACCTCTCTTATTCTAATTGCCTTTCTTATTCTAATCGTTCTCCCACAAGTCTTTTCCCACTATCACACGAAAAGTCAAAGAAAAATATTGTCCACGAATCACAAGCTCGCAAGCAAAGTAAGTGGGGGTAAGGGGAAAATTAGAATAAGAGAGGTCGGCGCCATCTTGAACAACTTTACTAATTAGAATAAGAGAGGTCTTACTGTACAATACATAACCAAAAATTCGAATTGTTGCGGGATGAAGAACGGCGTCCAATGGGAGACTCGGATTTACGTCACGTGATAGAGAGGTTGCCGCCGCTCGGACAAGTACGAGAACGAGGGAAGAAGCTTGAAAACCCGTCGGTCTGCATTCCAGTATTCTGGCGGACGCCGAGCGTCGTTTGTGTCGCGTGCGTTTCTGTCCTAAAGTCGTCGCAAGTTCCTCACACGGATTTCGTCCTCCGCGCAGGACATCGGAAAATGCAGTAAAGTTCAACAGCGCGCCCTCGGCGAGGTGATAACGGAGGAGTCGCGCGGGAAAACTTTTTCGAATTTGGAAAAAATCGCTCGAGATTTCGGAAGTCGCCGAGAAAAAGGGTGAGTTTGCTCGACGGGTGCGAGCGAGAGGAGAAATCGCGGCGTGTGCCGCTGGCTCTGCTCTCTCGGTCTTGTCCCTTTCTTTTTCTCCTTCCAAATTTTTTTTAACCCTCTTTTTATTTTTCACCGTCTTGCTCACTCTTTGGTCCTCTCGTAAACGCCGTCGTTGTCGCCGTCCCTTCTTCCCGAACATTTGTTTCCGCTTGCGAAGCAAGGTCTCGCTACCATTTCGGCACGCGATCGGAATTCGCTCGACTTTGTCCTGAAAGAAGCGAAAAACTTGGCGCTTCTTCTTTCCTCCAAAGTCTTGTCCGATGACCGCTTCAAAATTCTACCATTTTTTTCGACTTTCCGAGGATGTTTTGGTCTTCTTTTCGTTTTTGAGCAATCCAAACGTTGCTAACCGGGCATTGAAGTCTCGAGATTTGCAGGTGATTTATAGACCTGCATGTGTTCTGGCGCATCCGCGAAATGGAGTATGGAGTTTTAACTGGGCAAAGGCTGCAGATACTTTGAATTAAATGACATGACTGTACTTCGTCGTAAACACATGATACATTTCAATCTAGAACTTGGTCTCTCAGTTTTTTTCGTTTAATTCTCAGTCTTTCGCGTTATGACAGTTTTAAATTATCACTTTACTAGAACACAGGGTACTATCTGTGCAATAAATTGTCTGTGGTATTGAGTATTTATTAAAACACTACAGTACTGACTTTGTCACTGTAGTATATGGGTGATTTTAAAAAACCTGTGATTACTATCACCAGTTTATTTCTATACTCCAAACTTATAACAATGCTGTCCTCACACACCGCGAATCTCACCACATTTTAGTGCTAATAACAAATAGAATCAATTTAAACTGTGCTCTACAATATTCACAGATTTATGAAGAGGACCTAAAATATGGTCGAAACGTTAACCTTTTCTTTTTGATTATTATTTTACTTTATATCCGACATACAAGAAACCTTATATAATTTACAAGAACTTTTTCACTTATGAAACTACTAATCGGATAAAAAGAATACAAAATTTAACTATTTTGTTTGATAACTGTGATTACTATGTTCGAAAGTCGTCTATCTCTGGCTAAAAATTGCCAATAAACCAGACTTAGGTCTACTTAAGTTTTTTATTGTTTATTAGTTTTATTAGTCATAGTACCAGATTTACGATTTAAGTTTTGTTCTATTAAATTGGAGAGACTAAAGCAGGTTCAATGTTAGATTTTAGTTTTTACACCGAGAAAAGTGTCTTTTATCAGTTACAATCCCGTGTCTTTTAAGACGATTTCTTATATTACACAGGCCGACAAAATTTGAGAAAATTGCAGAACCAAGAACCAGAACATATTTTCCAAAAGTATTTAACGCGCTGAATTCGAATCCGACGTCAGAATAGCCCTTACACGTCAGGTTTTTGAGATATTTTAACCTAAAAGTGCAAAAAGTACGTTTTTTGGGTACATTCGAGGTGCAGTAACTTCAAGACAGATTTTGTTCTTCAAAACGATCGTCACGGTGTCTCAAAGTACTGTTTTTGCTCTTCAAAATGCGTTTTAACCCTCCTGTGCACAAGGACGAGTATACTCATCCAAACTACATTGTTTCCATATGGGAAAAGAAAAACTCCTGCTCAGAAAAATCTTTATTGGTTACTGAGATATCTTCTGTTGAAGTTTTTGAGTTTGGCGAATTCGGCGATATTCAGAAACTGAGCAGAATCAGAAACAGAATGCTGTCCGACATTTTGTATTTTGTTATTCTGACTTCAAATTCCTACTCAGCAACACCGAACATCTTTAAGAGCCATTCGAAATTTAGGACTTTGTGGTTAATTTCTTTCTATTTTTGAAGCTTTATCTGATTCTGCCCAGTTTCTGAATATCGCCGAATTTGCCAAACTCAGAAACCCAATAAACGAAAAAGTATATGGAATGGATATTTTGCATTCTGTTTCTTTGTAGTGGCGTATTGATTATTTGAGATTCTTATTCGAATTTATACTATTTTATACGACCTGTAATACCAGAATTGACTTCATTCGATCTTATATGATACCGTATTTAACGCATTGCAAAAATTGGTTTGTTGCGGCTTAGAATAGCTTTAAATTCTGTCAATTTAATCGAAGAATTGATTATATCGCTTTCCGTACTTCATAATTTTCGAAGAAATGTTCTGTGTTCTAGTTTTGAGTTTAAATCATTCGATAATCCAAAGTAATGGTTTCCTTGAGGTTATGTGCGTTTATGTATCGCGTATAATATCGTATACACTCGCATTCGTAACTGAAAGAGTGGGAAAGAAACAGACTTATTTCGTATTAAATCGTACACAGATTTTTCGTATACTTTTTCGTTTGTTGGGAACTTCAACAGACGATATCTCAGTGACCAATAAAGATTTTTCTAAGTTTAAAAACATATTTTGAAAGGCAAAAACAGTACTTTGAGATATATAACGATTGTTTTGAAAAAAAATCTGTCTTGAAGTTGCAGCATCTCAAATCTACCCAAAAAACGTACTTTTTGCACTTTTAGGTTAAAATATCTCAATAGGGGCTATTCTGTGGTCGGATTCGAATTCAGCGCGTCAAATACCTTCGGAAAAGTATGTTCTGGTTCTTGGTTCTAAAATTTGTCGGCCTGTGTTATCTTGAAGAAATATTGTAATTACTGAAATCCCATATGTTATGAGTAAAAAATCTTCATCTTTTAGCATTTATTCATTATCGAGTAAAAGATATTTCATTAAATTCTCATGTTTCAAAAGAATGTTTTACTGTGGCTAAAAGAATATATATTTCGGCATTTTAAAAATACTAGTTTCTTATAGATTATAGCCTGTATTATACCATGTAAAAAATACCACCTTTTAATCTGATATATCAGAAACACTTGAAGAAAACTTATCTAAAAAGTTGTTTGAAATTCTTAAAGATCCTCGCAAAATATTCGCGCTTTTTCCCACCTTCTGTTATGCTCGTGGGCCAATACCTCGTGTTTAACACCTTCAATTGACAAAAGGTGGTTTTCATAAATTTTCTAATGTAGACAATACATTCTTCTATTATGTGTAGCAATTTAGCTGTAAAAAATAGGATTTTTATTTTACCATACTTCCGAATAAATGATCGACAAAACGAAAAAAGTGCAATTGAAAATATTGACTAAATATGTTGTTGTTGGGTAGCAGCCAAATATCAAGTAATTTCAACTACATTTTGGTTGAATTTACTAAATGTTGTTGAATCGGAATCCCAATTGTACACCATTATAAGTTGGCAGAACTAATATGTTACAATAACTAAATATTTAGGTGCTAATCGGTAACCACATATATCGTCAATATTACCAAATTTGTTTTACTGTGTACACTGAGAGGAATTGTGTGGGAAGTTTTACGACGCATATTTCTGTTAATATCTGTTATTTAAGTAAATTTTCGCATTTTTTTTGTAGATAAATTGCTAAACACCATAGAAGAAAGTGTTGTCTAACAAGTAACACTACCCAAGTGATACACGCCGATTTTTCTGAAATTTGGATACGTTGTAGTACGTGAAAAACTAAGGGACACGTATTTTTTTTTATCGGCGGGAAAACGTTTTTAGGGGGTGAAACAGCCCTCCCAACATAGGGGGCCAAATAGGAAAATTGCGAATTGCGGTATCTTTGAGACAAGTGGACCGAATTGAATGATTTTTAGTATAAAAGTATCGTTCGATAAAAGAAGAACATTAGGTATGTTGCTAATGTTGGGTGGGAGCGTTAAAATTAGGGAAAACCGTCCCTAAAATGAACAATATTTTAGTAAAAGTAAAAAGGCCGATTTTATTGAAATTGGATATGTTATACCACACAAAAAACTACGGGATACACATTTTTTTTAATGACGGTAAAACGTTTTTATGGGCTTAAACACAAACACATTTTACGTCTCAAAGATACCGCAATTTTTCTATTTTGCCCTCTATGTTGGGGGGCTGTTGTAACGGTGTGTTGTGTTAGAAGATTATTTCCTGAAAAACTGAGAACATTAACCTTCCTGAGCACTAGTTTTTCTTTTCCCATATGGAAACAATGTAACTTTGTCTGAGATATTTATCATGGTGAACAGGAGGATTAAATGCATTGTTTATACCGTTATAGTTACGTCTAAAACATCTTAATTAAATCTTATATAGTGAAATACTATTTTCCTCTCATTATCACGTGTACACAGTAAAATGCGAGTAAAATGTATCTTTAAATACTTGAGTTTTTATAAACTGATTCTAATAAGTAATATACGTATGAGTAACGAATATTTTTCTCTCTTTCAGTTATAAGAAAATATGTCTAGAATGAGTTTATAAAAAGTTACTTCGCACAATCCAAAAAAAGTTGAAAAAAAGCATATGAGAACCATTACTGACAGAAATTGTAAACATACGAAAATATGGAATATAAGGGTCAAGACAATGTTTCGCCGTACTTTGTTTATAAATTGTTGTACTCTAAACAACATTTAGCTAACAGGCAACGACATATTTAGTCAATATTACCACATTTTTTTCTGTGGGTTTTATCTAATACAAAACACTTTGAAAAGAAGAAAAGAATTTTAATGATTCCTTTTCATAGAAGCTTTCTTATTTTCTCTTCTCCAAAATGTATATACTTATTATGATATTGTAGGGACTGGTTCTAATTATAAGTATAATCACTTAAGCACTACAAGGCACATGGGATCTGTTTCGTTCAAAGTCAAATATCTACTGATTGCAACCATAATAAAACTATCCAGATATTAAATCAAAAGTTTATCATATTTTATTTCTAATAGTTTATATAAAAGGAGATATTATTTTAAATCAATAATTGAAATTAAAGAAAATAAGATATGCTTAAGCTTCACGCATTGGAAGACTGCGCGAATGTATACATGACCGCAGATCTCTTCCAAAACTTCATTTTCTTTATTTTGGAACGGGTTCGCGGATTTATAACGAATGACATTCCGATTGAGTTATGCTTTCGAAATGCGAACGAGTATTTTTAACCCATGGATTTACGTCTTCAAATGTAAATCGACTCCTATAAATTCGAAGAAAATGTGGCAATTTTTATTCATTAGTTTTAAAATTAAACCTTTGAATTTAATGATATTTGTAAATAAGTTTGTTATTTCCTTATTTTGTTGCAACAACTGAATTATTTTACATATTAAATTTAAAAACATCTTTTGAGTGAAGTTCCAAAAAATGGTCTCAATTACAATTTGATTAGTTTTTGTGTCTTTCTTTGTATGGAATTCATTTCAATCTCATTGTCAGTATTTTACAAATTTTAAATTATATCTAAAGATTTAATTCGTATTCTTTTTAACTCAGATTAAAAGAAACTTGAAAATTCATTGTGTTACTCATTTTCTAACACATTTAGAGCATCCTTCTAATCTGGATATCGTCCAAATCAAATTATTTTTAAATTGTATTGACATATTCATATTTTAAACGGTTTATAAAACTACAGACGGAATACTAATTCTACTCTTGGGCTTTCCTAAGATTTTAGAGGATTAACTATTAGTTATTTACAAAGAAAAATAAAGATACGTGGTTAACCGCATGGGACGCTTCTCACGCTGTAGTTTACAGCGCCACCGCTTTAACGCCGCGCATCTAATTGAGGTGCAATGTCCTTGTCCAACGTTAAAACAGTTTATTTAGGATCACATTTTTTCTGAACGATGAACTTCATGTAAATATTTAAGTAATAATACAAAACATTGTTTATTATCATACGCAATATATTTAGTTCATACAGTTTTTTTAAAATTAAATCCAACATTAATTTTTGTTTTGTTGTGAAAAGTCAACACGGAAGAAAATACTGATTACATAAAACAACAAAGTTATTAGTAAGACCTTATTGTTTCATTAATGTCGTATTCTGGTTGTTGTCTTTTTTTCCTTAGGATTGTTATTATTTTTGTAAATTTTCACAGGACTTATTTGATATTCCTGTTCTTATTACTTTTCTGGAATTGGCAACATTTCCCATCGGTGTTTTCTCATGCCTGAATCATTATTTTTAGTTTTACTGGAATTTTTAAGACTTAGATGATTTCGTCTTTTTGGAGATTTCCGATTTTTTCTTATCGAGATTCCATCTGAGCGACTTATTTTGAATTCTTTGGGCGATTTAGGCCTCCATCGATGAGCGAAAGTATAATATGTCTTTAGCAGAACCACACAATTTCTGAAGAAAAAATATAAATTTCTTGTGTGGACAAATATCCCGCGTAAATTAACTTTTCTGAAATAAGACATTCCGATGATAACTTTTTCTGATATAATTGACTTGGGAAAATTTCGGCATACAAATTAAGAAACGATCGCTAAATTTTGAATTGCAAATATTTTGAATGTATTCAAAAGTATTATTCGTCTGCTTTTTTTTAAACAAAAGTTGTGCCTCTTGTTAACTTACAAAAGGTACGTCATCGAAAAATATGTCCTTGTGGGCGTTAATGTGTTAATCTCGACGACGGGGCCTCGAATAATGTCATTTTTTGCGTTTTAACATGTGGGTTGTACGGATAAAAACATGGATGACTCTACTACACATTGAATGAGATGTAAAATAGTATCCCATCTCTCAAAATTAAATTAAGACCTGACGAAACGAGTACAGTAGAAATCTTAAAATAAAAATTCCGCGTTTATTTTTGTTCGTCGTTATTCACATAAATAATTAGAAAATAGTAAAAAAGGGATTAATTTATATAATGCTTATATTACAGGTATAATATTGGATAAGCTAAGAGTAAAGTTACACAAATCAAATAAAATCGCTGGTTTGAAATATGATAGAAATGTAAATATATACTTTGAAAGATATCACCTTTAAATCGCTTAAGTGCCATTCTTTATTTAACGAAAAAAAACTGATTATATATAAGCAATTCGTTTATTTTAGTTTCGTATATCCCGAGAATTTTATCTCTTGTCGTTCAGGGATCGCATCTGAGTAAACGGTTACTGAATTTCGTTTACTTAACAGGTTTAAACACAAATGATCAATATTTAACAGAAATCTTTACACAGATTGCTTACCTTTATTTTAATGTATACTCAGTGTACACTCTTGTTAACGCGTTTTTTCTATTAGTTCAGTATCATAGAACAAAGGTAATATAAATATATACAATATATTTAATTGCTGAAAAAATACTTTTATCATTTTTGTGTTTTTTCATGGCGCTAGATTCTTTGTAACTACAACATATGTCATGGCGCCTATTACCCACCTGACGTGCAAATAAATAAGGGAAAAATGATTTTATCTTTTATTGAAAAACTCGAACAATGGTTAGAGAAACGTAAAAAATGGTGTTTTGATTAAGTAGAGAAAATAATATTCATTGTTAGGCAGAATCCATAAGGTGAGACTATACACTTGAAATGTATAAATAGTGTTAGTCATCCGTGATTTTCTCTTCCAATGTGTACAATACATAGAAAGGTATTCGATTGGTCACACTCGAAATTTAACTCATTTTCTTCTCCATCAAAACGGCGCCTTAGTAATGCGCCGAAACTAATGTTCGTTTTTCGGTTCGCTCCTCTAACGCCTATTTGATGGCCATTTAGAATTTCCGTTTTAAAACGACCAATTTACGAGTTTCATTTCGCATTTCCAGAATATTTGTATAATAATATTGTCAGGTTAAAAAAATGTTGTGCTTAAAAATATATTTGACGAAATTGTGAGAAATAAAATGCATTTGGAGAAATATAAACCAAAAATATATTCTGGAATACGGTCAACCTCGCTTACTCATTCGAAGGTGGGCCTTTTTTTCAGGTAGAATAGTGAAGGGAGGGAAGATGGTCATCAGGTGGATTTCTTCTTTCATATACAACGAGCCATATTGGATGAAGCCTCGAATATATCGCAGTAAAGGCATTAATACAATTTTATACATTATTTTTATTGAACTTGCAGTATTTTACTCTTTATTATTTTCTGTAAATTTAGGTAGTTATTTTTCTTAGATAAAATCAACCTTAAACAAATCTAAATTAATTTGGTTTTGTATTTTATTGATATTTATTTTTATTATTTAATATGCCATTTTTAGTTATTTATTTTTTTAAATTTTATCCTTTTGTGTAATTTTTACATTTTTAAAATTGATTATTTGATATCTTATGATTTTTCAAAAGGCAATGTCTTTATTTATTGCGAGCTGCCATTTGTTAACTTTTACTCGATCTATATCATGCATTTCTTTGCTCTTCTTAATTGTGTTTAATAACAAAAGAAGGAACTATTATTTTACGGATATTTCGAGGTACAATCTATAAAAATCTAACAATAACATTATTTTTTTATATACTTTCGAAAAGGACGTTGCGGCAATCTTTAGCGGGCTTATGTTTTTCTGACGTATTTTGATGTGCTGAATTCGAATATTATGATAAAAATTGGCACATATGTGATTATCATGGTGAAAACCACGAAAAATCCGTAAAAAAACTCTATTTTTGCATTTATTTAAAAAACTATCAGTTGCATACGCACTATTCTCGCGGGAACAGAAAGACCGCGAGCGACATAACGTGGACAACACTGGAACTAAATATATACATCTGCCTTAATGCTTGCATTTGAATTGTGCTTGCGACCCCCCTTTTTATACCAACCTAACCTCTAACCAACAAGTGTGGGAAATAATCTAACTGACGTGAATGTCGAATATTTGTAATTTCTGTGAAGGCTGATGAATGTAATACAGTACAAGCTAAACAAGATAAGCCATTTTAATTATATCGGGTTTAGCCATCATTTACGGGGTTACCCTTGATAAAACGGAGAACATGAATAAGACCTTTTTTTCTAGAGACGTTCATGCTCTAAATTTTTTATTTGAAACATTTTTTTGTCAGATTTGTAGTTTTCGAAATAAACGCAAAAAAATAGCTATCTTTACGTGGTTTTCACCATGATAATCGCTTACGTCAGAAAACATATATCCGCTAAGTATTTCTGGAATGACCATTTCGGAAGTACACCCTTATTTTTTAAAATTTTTATACGAAAAATATTTTCATAATCTCTTAATCAATAATACTCACATAATAAATGTTTGTGTCAATAATTAAGATTAATTTCTTACAATTCCTTTGTGTGAAATTTAAAATCTGAAATAATGCCTGATTACAAAACAGTCGTCGGTACTAATTAAATGCTGAAAAATGGAGAGATTAAGAAAATATAAAAGAATCATTGGGACTGTATGATATGTATTTAATTACGTCTTTTTCAACCGAAACTATAAGATCGAATTACTTTCTCTTCGTCGCTCCTCGTATGTCATACCGGCACGATGTGATGATTTCATTGAAATCGGAAGTACGTGAAGCGAAAAATTGTCAAGAGTTTAATTCTGATCGAAGATACGTCACGTTATAATTCTGGAGTGCTTCTCCGGGAGTACTAATGGCTTCCTGATTGCTTATCGCAATTTTGCGAATAGGGGTCTATCAAATCCTGGACAATGGTTCACGAGTTTTTTAATTTAACGTATTAATTGAAAAAGTTCTATAGCGATTTGTCCTCCAAAGGATTGAAAATTTAATATACTAAAAAATTGTTGTTTCTGTCTAACAAAAGTTCATAGTCATTAATGATCGGTGAAAAATATAGAATAATGTTTTCGAAATATAGAATCTAATGTGTGTGGAGTATAATTATAACCTGGGAATGTAAAGTTCGCATTCTTGGAGACCAATTTAAAAAATTTTCTTTAGCCCAACAAAAACCAACAATAACAACAAAAAATTTTCGAAATTTCGAATCCAACGACGGGAACATCAAGGAATTTTTTTATTTATTTGTTTTTATTTGTTTCAATGTATCAGGTATTTTCTGTAACTTTAGCATAATTTTGTTCTTTATTTAAGTTATTTACATCAAACAAACAATGAGAAATTCGACTCGGCGTTGGTTTGTAAGCTTTATACTCTGTCATAAGTATCCGATATACACTGTCACCTGTCCGCACATATGATTATGAAAATTTACCATTTTATCTGCTTTGAAGTGAATGAAAACTCATTTCTCTAACGAGAGTCATGTCAGACCTGGGAGCATCACGTGCGCGTCTGACGGTGACAAATGTAACTAGATTAAAGGATTTCTTTGGCGCGGTTATCACCAACATTTTTACTATTCAACTTTTGAAAATTAAAGATGTCGGATCTTGAGAAAATTTTCATAATTTCTTTGATGTACAATATTGCGCAAGGTTTGCATATATAAGTTTCTTAAATCGCTAAGAGAATGTGGCCCTACTTACTTTCATCGACATTACAATACTTTTGTTAACATGTACTAATTAGCACCAGCCATTGTATTCCTTCCATTTAAGGTGTCATGATTTAACACATCTAATAGCTACATAAAGAAATTTCATGAATTTTTGTGACATCTAGGACGTGAGAGTCAGTATGTTGTCTGGATCCACCATAATCAATTCCCCTATAAATATTTAACGAATTAGGCACTATAGTGAATTCCAAAGGACCCCGCAGGAAGTCATAGGGAAATGGCTCTCAGTCGAGTGTCCTGAAATTGGGGCAAATGGTAGTTCATATAATGTAGATCAGAAGTGTCCATAGGCCCGAAGTCCCTAGATGGCTAGTTTTTGAGTTACAGCCACTTGAAACTGCCAATTTTCGCAAATTGCAGAATGCTGATCCTCGACTCTTCGGTCAAGGATATATATAAGATATATAATCTGTCATTATATGTAATCTATATACAACTGTTTTAAGTTATATATAGTTGTATACAATTTTAGGGTATAGTTGTAACAATAGGTAAATAAAAGTCTGTATATTTTATTAACATACTAATTATTATGTAAATAATATATTGTATATATGTCAATTGTATGTAACTATATATAACTTAAAACAGTTATAATGACATATATAATGACAGATTACATATCTTATATATATCCTTGACCATACTTCACTGAGAATAAGGTGCGCTCGACCGAAGAGTCGAGGATCACCATTCTGAAATTTGCGAAAATTGGTAGTTTCGAGTGGCTGTGACTCAAAAACTAGCCATCTAGGGAGTTCGGGCCTATGGACACTTTTGATCTACATTATATGAACTATCATTTGCCTCAATTTCAGGACATTCGACTGAGAGCCATTTCCCTATGATTTCCTGCGGGGTCCTTTCTCTATAAAATCAAAATGTTTTATAATGCGTAAAATTATATATCGTTCTATCGACATTAATCAGCCAGAATAATCCTCCGAGAAGCATATCGGATCAATGTAGTGGGGTGATTCACGAGGGTACTTCCTGATCGGCTCGAACAAATTTTACGGAAGATTATCGGTCGTAGAGCCCGGAAAATCTATATTGGTAGGGAACGATGGTACAGGGAGGAACAATAAAATGCAAAATCCTCGAATCGACGACCATCATCTTCTCAGGTGCGTGAAAAATCGTTGCCGAAGAGGTAGGGGACAATTCGATTGAACTCGAGGCTCCGGTTCGTCGAGCTACAAAAAAGAAACACCGTAGAACCCGAATGCGAGCAGGTACTTGGACGAGGGGAACGAGGAACCAGGAGGGGTCACCTGTTGTCGTAACATCATCTCGGATTTCAATAATGAATCCCCCTCGGACTCGTATTCATGCAGTTTCATCACGTCGGCCACCGTCGATTATGCGTAGCGAGAGGCCACTGCGCCTTATTTATGATGATGTACACGACCCTTTTTTAGGATTTTGAATATGAGCGCTAATTGTTGTTTGTTTTTGCCCGTATTTCGAATGGCTGCTGGTCCGTCCCAGTTATTCGTCATCGAAATGAACTCTCGAAATCGGAAATATTACAATTTTACTACCTGCCAGTCTATTTCTACCACTTGAAAAAGAAAACTTTTGGCTGATAAGAATCATCAGAAAAGTACTAATGGTACTTTCTAAATCAGAAATCGGATATTACCACGTGGAACTAAATTTCTACTATTTGAAAACGGGCCAATTTGGACTTTCAATTAGTTAAAAAAAATTAGTTCGATGTACAACAAAATTAAGGAATTACGAGGAAACGAAAATAAAACTAAAAAATAAACTTTCTACGTTGACATCACGTCGGCATTGTAATAATGTACAAGATTGAAACTCATTTCTTTAACGAGCGTAAATTGTATCACTATAACTCCTAGTGGCAAAACGAGTAACTATTGTCACCATTTTTAACGCGGATGTTTTCGCTTTCAAGTCTGACGAGTAACTGAACAAATAAAATATTGTAATATTAAATGATCAGATTAAAATAGTAACAATGTACTTAAAGTAAGCTTCTTTGCTGGAGTCCAACAAAAATTTTAAAATATTTTTCTGTTTTTTTATGCTTGTTCATTTCTGTATTTATTAAATTACAATATTACGTATCAATAATAAGCGGGGAAAACAACTAAATATAACAAAAAATGCTTTCGAATGTTCTGGTAAATTTAACCCATTAACGCCCAAAGTTTAAATTTTTTTGCTTCGATTTCAATCGAGTATTTCGTATCAAACACAAAATTAAAAAAAATTGAAAGATACATGTCCTACTATTTTCAAGGACGCTCTTCAAGGTTCCGAGGTCAAAATTGAGTTTCAGCCATCAGGTCATCCAATATGGCGCCGAATTTCCAGACAATTTCCAAAAAATTGGTAAATATTTATACCTACTTATCAATTTTTTATGAGTCATTAGAATATTACGATTCTATTGAAACTATGTTACAATATATGTACAAAGCTGCATAAAATACTTGAATTTTAGGGAAAAATTTTACTTTTATACCCCGTATCATTCTAACTGCCTCAAAATGGCGTCAGTGATGAAAATTGGACGTCCTTACTCATAATATGTGAGCTTCTTAAAAAAGTGCTAAGAAATGTTGGAAATTCGGCGCCACATTGGAATTCCTGATGGATGAAACTCGATTGAAATTGAAGCAAAAAAAGTTGTGCTTTGGGCATTAATGGGTTAAAGTAAGGGAGCCATTTTATATTTTTACCCCATTGTTATGTACATAAATTTAACATAAAGTTTGACACTACTTGTTAGTAGTAAAGCGCAGTAAAATCAAACGAAATCACTTCATTCTTGGCACTTGGCGGTTTTTGGGTTCCGGATTGCGAATCCGCCATTATGAATTTTTGTAAACTAGCATCAGATTTGGACTCAACGACCCCAAAAACCGCCGGGTATAAAATATCATGTCACATATTTTTATAATTTTTTAGCGTTTTATGTGCATTTACAACAGATTAAATACGAAAAACCTCTGGAAAATGATTGTTGAATTTCTTTTGTTTTTTTTTTAATTGAATCTGGCTGAAGTTTCGCGTGGGATGATTGGCTTTGATTTAAGAAGCGTTTGGAATATTGTAAGCGAATGTAAACCAGCACTCCTCGCGCACGCAATCAGGGTAGTGCGTTATTGTACAGTCCTTCGAACAAATTACTGGTTCCTCTACTATGAACAGGAACGAACCTAATCGGTGTTTACTTTTTAACGACGTATGTACCTTTCTTCACTCCGTTCTTTGGCGAACTCGAAGAAAGATCGAATTTGCTCGTGCGTGGGGTCAACGATTGCATCTCAAATATCAGTGGTGCTTATGACGGCAAATAATAAATATTTCTTTATTTTTTTCTGGGGTTCCAAGCACAAAGCGTAGGTTTTACTGTCAACACCGATTGTTTGTTCCTTATACAGCACCACAGCGACATTAAAAACTGTATCATCTTCTAAAACGATTTGAAATTTATCGTGTATATTGATTTACTACATTTTTTTATAATTATAATAATTCCAACTGCTCACAATAAAGAAAAATGACAATGAAGATACCATAAATGCAGGGTGAAAAATCGTCTTTGAAAGTTTACCATATCAGGTGATTTAGGGTGGTTTTGATCTGGAGAAGTTTTTATGTTTAATCGGAAATACCTTTTCTGTTTACACACTTAAATACAATTAATTTTGTTAATAATTGTTACAGCGTGTTCATTTTATTAAACTCTTATCAGTCAAATAAATGTATAATCTAACGTGCATAGCCAGTCAAATAGTGACACAAATAATAATAGGAATTATGACCATTGTTTTTAACCAACATTACATACAAACATAAAAACGCTCAGGCTTTTAATGGAGGGATAAGCTGCGACGGTGTGCGCATAGGGGTCCATGCATATTGATGTCTTGCGTAACATAATTTATGTAATTTACTATCAATACAGACTATGAATTTTCATATGCACTATATGTGTATATTCCTAACATATGAAATGACAGTATGTGTTTACAGATTCTATATATTAACAGAACTCTGTACGTTCAATTTGTTATCCACTTGTAAAATCGGAGCACCATTCGCAAATCTTAAAGCCGTTGGAGTTACGAACTCGTAAGTAAGACCTCGCTAATTCGACACTTTGCTTGTTTATCAACCTCGCTTGTTCGACAGCGGCCGAAGACTTCTTCCCTCCCGTTTATTCAGCGCATCATGCAATACGCTGAGCGAATCACAGTTGCGTGACGGTGACCGTCATTAAAACTGTCGAAATATCGAGGTCAGAGAGAGAGGGAGAGAGAGAGAGAGAGAGAGAGAGAGAGAGGTAATGCATAAATTGTTTTTTAATTAGTCCTATTAAACAAAAATGGATAGGGACTTATTAAAACGGTTGAACATTACGCTCTTCAACCTGAATTTTGGATTTTAGCTCATGACATTAATGGAATATATTTCGGAATTTCAAAATGGCGTAATTTGGTGAAGAAAAAATCACTGTAGAATTTTGCGTTTCAAATTAAAGCGAAAGCCCATTAAAATGTTGCGTCTTCTGGACATAACCTCAAAATTAGTCAAAAACTGAATTTTGTTGGGTGCAGAACCTCAAATATTTCAAAATCTTGATATGATGGATCAATTCCGACCTCGGATTCAGATTCTACGCAAAATATTACTTCGGAAAAAAAACATTTTCAGTTTATGTACAGTTTAAGAGTATATTAACCATAAGGAATAAGTAATTAAATGTTGTGTTCCTTATGAAAAAAGAAGAATCCGGATTTAAAATGATTCAAGTTTTCAAAAGATTTTAATCCATTTTCGTTTGTTGGGAAAGGGAGGGAGAGGAGGGGGCACGGACATTCTATTTTAAAGAAGGTTCAAACGAAACGAAGTAGTGTAAGTTTTCATCGGACTCTCGCATTTAAATTATTATCATCCGTATTTAAAGAAGAGGTCGGAATTTCTCACTCGCCATTTTTATTTTCTCTTATCATTTTACTCAGCATCTAGTGAATGCAATTTCGGTAGCTGTGAAATTCGCGAAGAGAGAAGAGGTTGACTGTCGCTGGCACTGGAATTTATTTGACTTCTTTATTTTCCAACTTGAGCACGAAAGAGATGAGAGAGGGAGATAGAAAAATGCTGTCACAAACCGACGCAAGTCTCTCACTGTCTCTCGCTCTTTCTCTCTTTTTGCCATTTGCTCCTATTCACCTGTTATATGTATACGCGATGACGGCATTTCTGATGTGCTCCAACAGCCGATACAAATTGAATAACAAAAAATGAAAAAGGAGAAGGAGGGGTCGACCCATCCACCTGTAGATTTTTATCGCTTGTAGAAATTTCAGAAACGAGTTTTTCGGGCGTTATCGCGTGTCGTTATGCTTCGCCGAGATGGTGACATCTTCATTTTTGCAAATATGAAGCCCCCGGCATGAAGTTTAATCTCTGATCCCATCTCCTTTTTGCAGTTCATTATCGTCAATCTGAGTAACTTATTATTGAAATATTTCCCTTTGATTAAAATGTCTGATTAATTTATAGTCTATTCGTGTCTGTTGCAATTGATTTTAAAGACACCAATCGTTACTAAACTATAACTATAAGTACAATCGTTGCTTAATTGTATTTTGCAAAATACTGGATAAAAGCTGACAGTGGAATACATCTGTATACGTTTTTAAAGTCTAAGAATTCTTCATTACACTGGAAAGAAGAATACCAAAACTGTTCCGAAATACTGTATACCAACGGTTTCCTATTTTCTGCATTTACGGGAAACGCGACATCTATTGAAAGCCCAGACTAATAAAGCGCGGGAATACGAATGGTACATACGTGATACTCGGCTATTGCGCATGGTCATTCGCGCATCGAATTTTGTTTATTTTATATTATTTTAGTTAAATTCTTCAGTATTAAATTTATTTTCGATGCGATTAATGAACCAAAAATATTGCAAAATTCCAGATAGTATTTTTTAAACAATTTTGCATCATTCCATTGCTTTAAAAAATTGCATGCAATCTAAATAAAACTCGTGAGTTTTATTGGGACATCCTTGCGTCGAATTTCACTTCGACTGGCGTTGCATCTCGAACAGAAATCGACAGACACGAGTGAAATGGAACAATTTCGCGCGTGGGTTATATTACATGCGTAATAAATCCGTTGACGACCTCTTGTAAGCGTTGGCCTAAGACTTTAAAGACTTTTTGATTACGGGACGCATATTCATTAATTTCGAATTACCGATCTTTCAGGCGTGCTGCCCCGAGAGTTGTTAACCGAGATTGGAAAATTGCGCGCTTTTTACGCAATAAAAAATGTTTACTTGATTCCATATATTACCAGAGTAAGGCGTAGGCGCCGTGGCTAATACGAGCTATCTATGAATGGGTCCACCTACACCATGCAAAACACAGTCTGATAAATAAGGCCCTCGGGGTCCATGCAGCTAGCGGGATTTCTATCATTACGACTTTCCATCTCAATCGTTTCGGGTATTTTTATATGCACCCTTTTCTTTTTATTTTGGCGTGGGCGAGGATGCTTGTGCGACCTACAAATTGCACGTTTGATTCTTACGTGTCTGCCAATTTTGATCGTTGTTTGGGTTGTAGCAATCACACCATCCCTGTTTGCGATACCAAAAAACCGACTTTCTGCCAACAAAAGATCCATCAAGGTAATTTTAATTAAATGATCTGTTGATGGTGAAAATCATCAAGAAATTTGGAGCTGAATTAATAGAATTTTATAGTTTTTAATAAAAACATAATATTCGAGTAGTAAAATAGTGTTCAAAGGAAATCAATGAAATCATAAGTGTTTATGATATTAATTGCAGTTAGTACATTGATTTCATTTGCTGTGAAGGAAATTCATCTCAAAAATAAAACACGCAATGTAGTTACTTTTACTACCACTAGACATCATTTAGATTCATTAATCTTTTATGGTACTGAAACGTTACATAATATTTGGATAAGTGGCGCTAGTTTACATGTTAGATTATTTTTGGGTACAAGGTCGAAATAATGTCGACAAGTAAAATCGATTTTCCTGTTTATTTTTGTTTACATTTTGAAGTTCTTAAGGTTTGTTATATCCAGTAAAGAAAATAAAAACTATTGGGTTTTCTAGTATTTCTTCCAGTACTTCACTTTTTTTTCGAATTTTATTTAATGTAACGTACGAACCAATGGGTGACTACCTATACGTTTTATATTTTTATATATTTATCACTAAACCACTTACTGAATGTCAAAAGACAGCTTGTAAATACCGTGGGAAATAACAAAAAAAAAATTTAATGTGTTTCACTAATTCGTTTCGCTAAAGTGAACATCAAATATTTAGAATATAAGATGAAGTATTAAAAATGATTTAATCTACTAAGAAAACCGAAAATAAAATGAAACAATGAGCAATTTCCTTTTCACGTAATGTCGGGAAGTCGTTTTTCAAAAAAGAAGGAAAGGCATATCCAAACAAATCACATATTTTTTAAGCGCGTTGCATAAAACATAAAATTCAAGCGTGACTAATATTTTGTAGCCTTGCATCTTGTCACACCTTATTAGTTATTAGTGCAATAAATCTCATTGTTTCCAGAATGAATGGTTCCATGTAAATCACCACTTTGTTATAGAGAATACGGGCTTTCATTTGAAGACCCCTAGGAAACAGGAAATCACACTTTTAGAAGAATTATCGTGGGATGTATTTATTGTGGCATTGCAACAGCGCACGCCTTTGTGTTTGAACTTTATTAAGGGATTTGTAAAGATTTTTAAAAAGAAGGGTTTAAGTAATCCTCTTTTAGAAGAAATTTGAGCATTCATAGTGCTAAAATTCAGATATTGAAAAAATGTTATTTGTTTGATTTGAAAAATGTGAAAAACGAAATTCTTTAACATTTTCGAATTCAAGTTTCCATTGATAATTATTGCTAACAAAAATGTCTTATCTGAGAAAAAAATCTAATAATAGAAAATTTACTAAGATTTTTACTATTTCATTAAAATAATTAAGAAGAAGTAAAGATATCTTGTAGAGTGCTCTGAACTTTTTAGCGTACAGCAGAGTTCCGGTATAATTGCGTCTCGTTATATTTGCGTCCCAGTATATTTGCTCGGTTCCGGCTCGTTATATTTACCAGTTGCCGCTCTCTTTTCCCCCACCTTGCAGGCTGGGGCCTCATAACGCGACTAAGAGGAGTGGGGGAAGCGACGCTCCCCTTATTTTGGTAAATTTAACGAGACAAAAGTGGAAGGCGAGGAAGCAAGTGGGTAAATATACCGGGACTGTACTGTATATAGAAGCCAGTTGTACAAAATTTAACATTATTATTATTATTATTATTATTATATCGAAACAGCTAACTTATCTCACGTATCATATAAATGCTATTAAATATGTATATATTTAGATTAGATGTTTTTTATATCTTTTATTTTGAAATTACATTGAGAATGTTAGATATACAAAAGTGATATATTATTACAGATATTCAAAATTCATATATATTAGGACTAAAATTTTTGTAGTATAAATTATTCTTTCATATATGTATTTTAAAATGCATAATATTATCGTGTTAAAACTTTACTTAGTAATGAGTATGCATTCTTAATATTTGTAGATATTAAAATACATTTTATACGTACCGTATGTAAGAAACAAGTACACCACAGATCTTCTTTCTTGTATTCTGTCGTATGCATTTATATCCATATAAAATACGTGCATTTGCGGAAACGGATGCCATTCGAATCGTGCTAACTTGAATGTTTTAGAATTCACACAAGTATTTTACTTATTCTCTGGTGTAAATAGCATACGCATGAAAATATTATGAGATTGTTAATTTTTTTTTCTATTTGGCATACTACAGGAATGGAGTGTTGGCACAACAGCTGTCTTTTATTTTGGAATAGCAGCGGTCTTCAAAGTTACGCGGTGGTTGTCTTAGGGCGTAAGACCTTTGCACCATTATACCTATACGCAATGATGTCTTAAACTTCTCTCAGTGTGCGTGCTAAATATCAGAATAAATTATGGTTTCAAAAATTATTGGAATCTTAAAATTAATGGCTATGGAAAAATAATACAATTGATAATGAACTGTCCATAAATGTTAAAAAATGAAGAGCATTTTGGAGGGTGGCTGATGGGCGCCTGTTACTGAAAGGATTAACATAAACTATCGAATGTATAGTTTTCTAACAGCTTAATGTCAATAAACCAATAATCTTCAGCAACTATGTCGAATTAGAAGAAACTTATTTTAATTACTTTATTCAGATAAAAGACCCAATTTTGAAGAAATCGTTACCTAACCAGTACTCAATGCGTACCTCCTTTTCGGGCAACAGTATTTAATTGGGAAGAAAATACAAAAATCATTCTATTTTCATGCGAACTCGGCGTTCCGAAGCTACGTCGGTTTTGTTTGCGTTAATTTTAGTACACGCCGACGAGTCGAAACCCTCCGGCTCCTTCTTTAAGTCGCTTTTCGATGAGCGCGAAATGGCGAGAAGGCAAAAGAAGGAGTAGAGCTGAGCGAACATTCCCAATGGTATTCCCAGTAATCTAACACGTGCGTCTCCTTCCGTGTTTCAGAATGATTCAAGATGCAGCCAGTGTCTTCACTATGCGGCGTCGTCGCTGGACTACTCTGCGTTCTAAGATGCTGCGCATCCGGTAAGTTTCAGCAAAATGCTGCAAGAGATTTCAGATGATTGATGATGTAGTGATAATAGGAAACGTTTAGTCGCCATCGTGGTTTGAATGTTTGTTTCTTGGAAAAGCTGTCTTGACTTTTACAGATTTTAATTTGTTTTATCAAGAGCTCAATGATATTTTCGGTTTATAAATTGTCTTTCAATTTTTAGGGCAAAAGTCCGAACCAGGAATGCAGTTCACGAGGCATCCACAGCCTATGACTGCACCTCTCGGCGATAAAGTCTTCTTCGAATGCAGTTTGAATCCCCCGGCTGAAAAATTCGCTTGGCGGCACAGGGCACTCGGATCGAACAAATGGTTGCCTTCCCATCCCATTTCGAACAGCTCGGGAACTTCTTCCAGATACATCGTCACCTTTGACGACAGCTCCAAGGCCGGCGATTACCAATGTATCGCCTATTTCGGTAAGTTTTTTTCTTCGAGAGTAATTAATTCTGCATCGTTAAGTAGGTTTTGAAGTTTCTATAAGTACACGAGTAATTATGGTGTTAATTATGTGTTTTAATACATTTTAATGAATTTATACATTAAATAAAAATGTCTTTGTCTCGCTCAATAGGTACCAGTGGATTAGCGTCGGATGCTGCGCAATTGACAGAAGCCAAAATCGATAAGTTCATCGATAAGGAAGATATTTTTGTCGACGTACCAGTCGGTAATACAGTACCGATAACTTGTCCAGTGCCATATTCGGCACCTGAGCCGATCATCCGTTTCATCCGAAATGGAAACCTGATCGAAAACGCAAATTTGATAGATGCAAAGACCCTGGTCATCGAAAACGCAAAGTCGACCGATTCCGGACATTATCACTGCACTGCAACTAATCCCATAACTTCGATAACTGTTACCCGTAATTTCAAGACTGTTTTATCGGTTCATGAGAATCCTTCCGATCAATCCCCAAGTTTCGTGAAGCAGCCACGGTCCAAATACCAGGTCCTTCGTGGGAAAAACGTAACCCTGAAATGTTTTGCCGTAGCCTATCCTGTGCCGAAGGTAACATGGACGAAACTAGGAAATAAGTTGCCGGAGAAATCGATAAACAAATGGTCCAGTCTGCAGATCATCGATGCCCAGCTTCATGATCGAGGAGAGTATTCCTGCGTCTGGAAAAGTCTCACGAATTTTCTTAGATGGGCCATAACGCTGACGGTTGTAGAACCACCTTCGGTACATAATCTAAGATTCGTCAACGACAGAGCCCAAAAATCATCGACTTTCTCCGAGGGTGGCGACCTCGAGCTGTCGTGCAATGCAACGGGCTACCCGGTTCCGGACATCGAATGGCTGATCAACGGCGAGTCCCTGATGATGAGCAAAAACGTGGAAATCAAGGGACCTAACCTTTTTATATCGCCGGTGGAGAAAAAGCACGCTGGAATAGTGCAGTGCGTTGCCAGTAACGAATACGGTTCACATTCCGGGTACAGCATATTGAAGGTCAGTCCAAAGCAGCACGCTGGTGGGACCGTCATGTCCAGGTCCGAGTATGGTTCGTCGAATTCTGGACACAAGCACACCAAGGTCGGTAGAAGGAGGGGCAAAGATGGCAAGCGAAAGGGATCAAGTACGTATGTTTTAGTTCTGACGCGATACTATAGTATGTAATTCACCATTTTTTGCTCTGCGACTCCTTGAATCGACACGTGTAACTTTACCTTTTGACTGATTCATTACTTTTTGTTAAGTGTCCACGAAACGTCTTATACTTGTTTCCTATATTGTCAGAAGGATACCGGATAATTGTTAAAATATTGTTGGGATGAATCATAAAAGTGTAGCATAATTAATGATGTCCTGCAGAAATTAATGTTTATTAAGCTTAGCTTAAAATTCTTGGAATTTCATTCTTAACATGCTAAACGATTAATAAGATTGTAAGTGCATTTTCAACTCCAGGTTGCTTTACGCAGTGTTTCATCAAATATATTTGTATTCATGAAACAGGATTATCTATATAGACGATCGGTGGCGCTAAGATCGCAAAAGACTTATCACCAAATGCATTTCATGATTTCCATTGCTTTTTCTTGAGCAAGATGAAAAAACTGAACAACTGTATTCTCCTGCACCTATTAGATACCTGGTTTTTTATATTTCAGTCACATTTTCATTATTTCTATTTTTAGTTACATAGCCCAAAAGTCTGCTAGATAATGTTTGAAAATCAGGTACTTTTAACAGTTACAGAAATATAATAAAATTTACAAAAAATATAATTACTTAGATTTTAAATTATATTTTCTTCCGTGGGGGTTTTTATATGCAACAATGCAACTTCGCGTATACAAAAAACTAAGCCTTGCTTATTCAATGCTGAAATTAATTGATTATTTTATTTATAGCACCACCAAAACTAGTCCCGCCAAATAAGCCGAACGTGACAAGACTCTCTGACTATTCCGTGATGGTGCGGTGGTCCGTGCCAGAGAATCCTGGTTTGCCGATTCAATTTTTTAAGGTGCAATATCGCGAGCTTAGACAACGTTTAAATAGCAAACAAGCCAAGTGGAATACGGCTATGGCCGAAATCGCAAATCACGTACGATCGTTTGAAGTAACCGAACTCCAGCCCGACCACAATTATCGATTTCGAGTAGCAGCAGTATACTCTAACCTTGATAACACTGTGAGTCCGATTTCCAGTAGATTTCATTTGAATCGCGACGGTGGATTCGAGAGTAACAAGATGCCGATCCCATTGTTGACCAAAACGGAGGCCCTTAGCCCTGATGAGGTACTTCTGATCTGGGAAAATCCTGATCCGTCGACGGATATTGACGGCTTTTACGTTTATCATCGAGCATCAACCTCGGCTGGGGAATATGTTAAAACAACCGTCGAAGGGAAGACGGCTACCAATATCACCATCTCACATCTGCAACCAGATTCAATGTACGAATTCAAAGTTCAAAGTTTCTCTGTGGATGCGGCTTCTGAATTTTCACAAATTCTTAAGAAGAAGACGAAGAAGGCGGTAACGGAGCCACCGGTTCAGCAGGTCCTGGCGGATAATAGTTTGAAAACGACCGAAACCACAGGACACTCGAATATCTACGCGATAATTGGAGGTGCTCTTGGAGGTGTTGTATTGCTCGGTGGTCTCGCTATATTTGCGGTTACTTATAAAAGGAGCAAGCGCAAACAAAGCAGGGAATCTTCAGAGGAGCATGGTATGTATTACATATAATACTATTCAAATTATAAATCTTCATATAGTTTACATTGTACATTTCACCTAAAATAAAATAAATAATCGTTGGAATCACGGGTAGAACATTGGCGCGGTAACCCCAGTGTCGAAGGTAGGAGCGGAACAGGCCGTGTCCTGCCAGAAACTGCGTCAGGTAATAACTTACCTCGCCAAACTGGCAATCGGTCCAATCCTTTAGCTCGCCGATAAGGCGAGCAGTCCATCTCCCTCTTGTTTCCTGGGCCCAGAGATCCTGCCAGGCTTCCATGGTCCTTCTTCTGGCAGTCGACAAAAAAAGAGTAAAGTGCATGGCCAGTGACACAGTGTCATCTCGGCAATGATTTTAAGAGTTTCCCTGAAATAATCCGAGCAGTTGATCCGTTATTTCAGGGCATAATGTGATTAATCACTCTTTGAGGTTAAGTTTATACACGTGCAAAGATACGTTCGCGTCTAGTGCGCAACAACGAAATGCGAGACGAATCAAACGAAAACCTCAATTTGGAACAGAATCCAGCCGAAGACGACTTAATTTATGCTTGTTGTGGTAAAAAGCGCAGCAAGATAGTCGTCGTATGTATCTAATGTGGCAAAAAACACCATATCAGTTGTTTTGAATGCGACAAAAATAAAAAGGCGGAAGGCTTTCCAGGCTTAAGTAAATCTTGAAGAACAAAAATGATTTATTGAAAAAAATCTATGGTTAACAATAAAAATTGAACATCGTGAAAAGTCGTTGCAAATAGCTAACTACCCGCTACTATCAAATGCTAAAACATCATATACAGAAGTACTAAAACAGAGCCCAACATCTTCTCTAACCAACCATTCGAAAAACGTCCCGTGGATCACTATAAAACATAACACACCTAAAATCACGAAAGTAAAAATTATTAGTAAATTAAAAATCTCAGAACTGGGAATAAAAGTCAACTAAGTCAAAGAAGCTAAAATGATACCGGCAACCTGAAAAAAGAATTAACAAGTTTTTTGTATTCAAAGTAATTTTTATTAGTTGTGATGTATATTTTATTTAATTATAAAACAATTTTCCGAAAATTAAGTGCTATAAAACTGCTAAAGACATTAACTTTGAGAGCGCTATTATATGCAATTTTTTTCGATGCTCCCCAAATTGCTGGGAATCTGCTTGATAGCTTGTATTTCAACACGGTCCATTATTGTACGTCTCCTCATAACCGAAAATTGCTCTGCGATACCTATCGTAGAAGTATTATATTTTTAATAGCACAGCGATTTACAATTACGGATATTTGTGTGTATGTCATAAAATTGGAAGGATTGCCTAAAGTGACCCAAAACTATATTTATAAATATTAGTATTTTAATGATTTTTACACCTAAAAAAAATATATGATATGGAGAATATTAAACCTAGAAAAGACAAGATACAGTCAAAATAGAAGCAGATTTTTAAGATTTTTCCCGATCAATATTGAGGAGAATTAACATGTAAAATCGAAACATTTAGGTTATTCTGATATTTTTACATTTATATTTGGCTCTATGTTTTGCCCTTATGTTTTTTTGTGAAAGCCATTCTCCAATATTTACGTGTTTGCTTCATCATTCATTCTATGTGGCTTAAGAGCATTCTTATAGTAGTGGAGCTTAAGCGATAATTGATAGCTTTAGTATTTAACAATGAAACGATTTTTTTTCGGAATCAATGTCGAATCATTGTGAATAATTCCAAATTAATTTATTTAATTATAGTAAAAATAGTTATAATTTTAATTAGCGATAATATTTCGGAATGTAAATGACTAGGTTTCGCCAATTAATTCAGATTTAATAGACATGCCATAATATCTTATAAAATAAGTTTTTACTTGATATAAATCACATATAAAATGCGACGATTCTTTTAAGTGAATTTGTTTTAAATATTTACTATTTATAAAAATGATTACAGATTTATGTCGTTCAATATTATGATTGAGCTTTAAGTTTGCGTTAAGGTACACGTAATTTGATCAGTTTCCATGTTCTATTGTTTTTCACTTGTTCCTTTGTATTAATATTTTAAAAAATCTTAGAAAATATATGTACAGAGCACAAAATTTGCATAAAAAATTGTCTTAAAATAAATATTATTTAAAATAAGTTATTTTGGAACTGTAGCTTGGGAAATGGCGAAAATCGTGTTTATGACGTATTTGCTTACTTCTTGTACTACTCTAGCTTATACCGTGTCCTATTCGGTGCCCCGAACCATGTGCGATCACCACATGTCATACATCTGTCATTCTATTGAAGTGTATTTAAAACAGAAAAGCTAGCGGTACTACCCGAAGATGTAAAAAATAAATACAACAGAAAACTAAGAAATCGCAAATAACAATGACTACGACAAATGGATGAGATAATTTTTACTGTAATTTTAATAAAAATATATTAAGACATTATAAACATAAATAAAATTAACAAAAAAACCTGGACAACGTTCAGATGTTAATGTTGCAATATCATTTTTATTTTTTTAACTAATTTCCTCTAATCACTGTAAAAACAAATACTTAAAGTGATTACAACTTAAAGTCAGCTAATGTATTAATTTAAATAATAAAGTATTGCTTGTTACAGTAATGACAGAAACTTGTTTGCTCGATTAGGTATAGCAAATGTTGTTAAAAATTTACAATTTTTAAAGATGGTGACGATAAAACTGTTGGACTGGTTTTAGATTTGCTAGAAAAAAAGGACATTTAAACTGGAATGAGCGGTGACGCCTAGTTTATGTCCTTAGAGGAAGTTAGTAACAAATATCAAAATAATATAGCAACATTAATATTTCTATTTGCGTACAATAAGGCCTACATCTCATATTTCTATTCAGAATAATATAAATCGAGCATTTAAATTTATAGTTTTAAGTGTTATTTTGAAAATAATTATAACATAAATTGAAAAAACAAAAGAAGAAACGAATATTATTCAAAATAAAGCTATACAATATTTTAATGAACATTGATCAATAATAGGCACTGAAATGTGCACAAATACCTAAGAAACAAATTCAATAATGTCATATTGAATATGAATTAATAAATGGCGATATTAATCGGTATTTAGATTGAAATATTAAAGAATTATTTAGCTGTCAGGTGAACAGTACATTTTCCAGCCAATTAAGATTCTTAATTCAATGAATTTTACATTAAATATAAATCGGCAGAGTTTAATAATAGAAACAAAATTTAACAATGATAATTTTTTCTCAGGAATTATATAGTAATAGAATGCACATGTTATAATAACGAAAAAATAACTTTTAAGTATAAACAATTAAATGTCTGTAAAAAAAGGTCGTAAAAACAGACAGTATTCGTCCAGTTACAATTTAGAAAGTGGTAAAATTAACATCAATAGTACAGTCATATTTTTGTAATCTACACAGAGAAATGTTTGTTTACAGTTAATGTAATAGCTTCATAGTGAAGCTAACAGAGTTTAGATTTTGATCTTAAGGTAAGGTACTGCATCCTGAAGGTGCCATAATCTGAGATTCGGTTAAATTTTTTATGTTAATTGTTAATATCAAAATTAAATATTAATGTTGGGATCATTACGTGACATATTTACGGGCTTACAGTTTCATCGAAACAGAGATAAACAAATATACACGCGAAGTCATTCGATTTACTACGAATTTAAAGACAACATTGTTGACATGCTGGAAAGTGTTGGTATTTTCATCTCAAAGTTACCTATCGTTTTTGACTTTACAGTTACTGTTATAACTTTATTGTTAAGTTAGTAGCCTTGGAATTAGCTTAAATTAACTATTACTAAATAATCAGTGTAGTAAAAGAATATTGGTCTTGGGGTTTTTTTAAAATAAAATTTGGGTAATAAAACAAGAAAGTATTTTTTCACGTTTTACAAAAGTTGGTTTCTAAAATCGAGAGTAGTGTATAGGCCAGGTGAAGCAGACAGTTAGGAGCCACTTTTAAAACTAATATAAAACCATTACAAAATAATATTTAACTATGAGCTACGCGAAAGAATACTTAAGATTCATTAATCCTAAATATTGAATAATCACTGCTTTGCAAAATGATTACACTAAGAAAATATTTAGTAATATTGACTAAATATGTGGTTGAATTGTTAGCCGTTAGGTTACTTGTTAGCAATTGAAGGCCCGGAAAAAGTGAAACTAATGATTAATGTATACTTATTACTGTTAGAGAAAATGTATATATGAACTTCATTATTTTTTTTATAAATATATTTGTAAAATCTTTGCGAAAACTTCCCAAAAAACTTATTTACGCCTTTCTGAATAACTTTCTCACTGGAAGTATTTAGTTGCTGAAAATTCGCTCGACTTCCGAACCTTACAAACTATCAATGCACGATTTTCGCATAGCCGCAAATAAACATTTTTATCTTTTTTTTGAAAACACTAATAATTTTTTTTAACATCACCGACAGTTTTTAAACACTATAAGGTATATGCCCTGAAAATTTTGTTAAAAAATTCGAACAACTGATTTAATTACACCGAGTTGAACACAAAAATCACGGGTAAATTTAAATTTAAAAATAATCCAGTTTTTTGGTATATTTAGAAAACCGAACAAGTTAGAACATTATGCTAATTACAAAAAAGTTGCGCAATGAACTTTTCTACAATATGGTGTTTAAAAAACATTGAATTTCGAAACTTTACAAATAAGAGGCCAGGGGCCATGTCCGCGGCTCGAAAAAAGATTATATGCCCTTTTCGTTTCCGAGCCTTCAATTAAATATTGAGTAATTTCAACTACATTTTAGTTGAATTGATTAAATGCATCACGATTCAGATGGAGGAACTAAGGTGTGGTTGAATCGAGTAAATATTTAGGTGCTATCCGGCAACCGCATATTTAGTCAATATTACTAAATAATTTGTAGCAAAATTTGTATAAATTATTCCTGTATAACTGCTTTAGTAATTTTTCAATGTAAAATCCTACCATGTGTCGTTAGGGGAGGGGGCGGGGAGGATAAACGCCTCAAAGTAGCTGAAACCCTTTTGTTAGATAAATCGTATTGAGAAATATGTAATTAAATTTTAAAATTATTTAAAAATAAAGTCAAATTAACTTCTACAATTCGCAGTTCTACGTTCGTATCTGTTTTAACTACTTTAAAATAGTAACTGGAACTAATACAGAGACATGTATTTTAAAATGTCTAGTATGAATTATAATATATACAACAATTAATTTAAATGATACAATATAAGTCTTAAATATTACAATGCCTTTTCTTAAGACATACTGCAAGCCTTAACACATCTCTTCAACATGAACGTTGAACTGTGAAAGATTATCAAGTTTACTAAGAATTCTTTCTAGAGTACATGCACATTTTTATCGGTATTTATATTTACGAATATTATTCAAATTCTGGACTTCATTAGTAAATAATACTCACGGAGTAGAATAATGCACATGACCGGAAGCACGATAAATAATTGTTATGAAAACGAAAACCGATTTGAAACGTAATATTATAAAAATCTCCTTTTCTTAGGCAAGCCGATAACAAATGGACGGATGATGAATGGCGGTATCATGGATTCCAAGATAAACATCACGTCAAATCCGCTCGCAGGCATTGATACCGGCGAAGATTCCATTCCAAAGGTTGGTTCGTTTTTCATCTCATCCCTCTGTTTTTGATATTAAGTCCAAGTATTTTAGTTCATATTAATATTGTTATGCTATTTTATGTCTTTGGTTTGTTTCTGTTACGACTACTTGTTATGAAATATTTTTCTACTTCGATTTATATTAATTAAGTAACTGAGATCGTGATGAATTCGATAAATTAACAAAAACTTACTATAGCTATTAATTTTGGGACAGATTTATAGAATAGAGAAAATTGCAATTTCTAGTAAAAATGACTGTAATTTTTACTGTCTAATAAGTCTATGAATTTATAGTCATCTTTATCAGTTAGAGAATGATAATTTTTCTCATTTTGCAAGTCTGTCCCAAAGTTATCTATCTGGAGTGGTATTTTAAATTTTACAGAAAACAAGAGGACACAAATTTCACCAACATTTTCAGAATATTTCTTGACATTAAAAACCAATTAAAAAAATGTTAGACAAAATATTTTTGACGTAAAATTGATCGATCTTTCCGAATCTGTTGTTAAAAAATGAACCGAGCCCATTCCAAAAGAGTTATGCTTGTTTTTTTTTTAAATCAGATTTTTTTCACTGACAAATATTTTTTATTCGTCATTTTCACATTGGAAACGGTTAGGTGATCACGGATCGGTGAAAATATCGTGTCCTCAATCCTTTAACTTTAAAATGTGCATGATGACATTTTGAAAATAAAGTTGGAAACTTTCAAAATGACGGGTCAAATACGAAAAGCACCTGAATTTTTTATTCGAAAATGATAGGCTTTCGGAAAAAATGTCACTGAACAAAAAGTTCTTAGGATTAATCAAAGAATTCTCAAATTTTTTCAGAATTTTTAAAACACTTTTCTTCATTTTCAAAATCGCAAATTTTGAAAAAATATGAAATGTCATAAAAAATTGTGAAAAAATTTCGAGGTTATCTTTGATCGATTCCAAGAACTTTTTGTTTCGTCACATTTTTTTGCGAAAGTATATCGTTTCCAGATAAAAAATTTCTGCACTTTTTAAGACATAGGGAAACAGGATTTTTTTTATTTAAAAATGATAGGGTTTCGCAAAAAATGTTGCGAAACAAAAAATTTGCAATTTTGAAAATGAAGAAAAGTGTTTTAAAAATTCTGAATAAATTTGAGCGTATTCTTTGATTAATTCTAAGAACTTTCTGTTCAGCAACATTTTTTCCGAAAGTTTATCATTTTCAAGTAAAAAATTCAGGAGCTTTTCGCCGTTCTTTTCGTGTTTGAGTCGCAATTTTGTCAGTTTCCAATTTTGTTTTCAAAATGCTATCATGCACATTTCAAAGTTAAAGGTTCGAGGACACGATATTTTCACCGATCACTGATCTCCCTGACCGTTTCCAATATGAAAATGCGGATTAAAAAATATTTGTCAGTGAGAAAAAATGATTTTTTTGTGAAAAACCAATCATAACTCTTTTGGAATGGGCTCGATTGATTTTTTAACAGCAGATTCGGAAAGATCGATCAATTTTACGTCGAAAATGTTTTGTCTAAAATTTTTTTAATTGTTTTTAATGTCAAGAAATATTCCGCAAATCTTGATGAAATTTGTGTCTTCTTGGGCGTTGGGTTAAGGTGTAATACTAGTATTTATTGTCGTATTTCAAAGACTGGGACAGAGTTTCATAATTTGGACTTTTATCTTATATTTTTTTAAAGTAGTTTTTGCAGATTCAAATTCTTCCTTAAAAATACACTGTTTGAACGTACTTTGCCGTAAAAGTAGTATATATAATAATAGTATATAAGAGAATTTAGTTTTAAAATTGACAAAATATTTGTTAACTTTTTCCGCCCGGTTTTGACTTTGTCAGGATATATTAAATAATATCAAAACATGGAAAAGAGATACATGTTCAATTGAAAAATTGTTTATTATGCACCCGAACAGCACAGCTCCTGAGGCCGTCCAAATGTCCGCTTTGGGCCCTCAGGAGTCCCTGAGGAGCTCTTGAGGACGTCCTGGGGCGGCTTGTGCCGTTTGGGTGTTATATGTGAATTTCTTGACCGCAATAAAAATAATTAATGTAGAAATAGTTTTGGGTGTAAAAAATGTAGTGTCAATTTGACAAAACTTTTTCTACATTAATTATTAAAAAGTTATTTTTTTAACCAAGGCACGGAGTTATGACTCCATCATAAATTGAAAATTGTACTTAATCATCCATATTTATAAGTAAAAAACCTGTTTGAAGTAAATGAAAACGATTGATCTTTTATTTAATAATTTTTAATGTTTACTTTAAATTTAGTTGAATAGAGAATGCTTTTTATGGGCGATGAAATGTTTACTGACTGAATACACTCTGCCAAACATGAATAAAATTCGGTACTTTTTGAATCTGCAAGAAAATTCATCAAATATCTTAACATTTTTTGATATTTTGGGAATCATTTAATGAAGTTTCATAGAAAATTTTATTCTACATAGTAATTGTGGTACTTTGAAATAGTTAAATTTAAAAAATAGTAGATCAAATTTAGGAATTTCATGGATTGTTTTATTATGATCAGTTGATTACGATTTTTGGAAGAGATATTTGGAGTTTCGGATTTTATAACGAGCTATAAAAACGATATGTTCCTTTCAGGGAGGATCGCCGGTGGAAATGGCGACATTTCTCAATGGTCAGAATAATAATAGCAACGGCCTGCGAGGCAACTCGGACCCTCATGGAGTCGCCACCCCGCTGAACGAACTTTCCTCAGTACCGAATGAACAACCGCTATGAAAAATATTTCGTTTAGTCCGATTCAATAGCATCCGACATCCGGAAAAAATAAATGAGGTGATTCTAAATGTTAAAAAAGTCGATGGAAAAATAGCCGCATCATAAATAGTCGAAACCCTGATACAAATTTTTAGAAATATTTTTTTTATTTTGGACTACTCCAATTTTTGCTGTTTCCCTATTTTTTTGCAGACTTTTTTATTCAGCATACTGATAAATTTATTTTTCAATATACTTTTTGTATGAGTCACTTCACTTATTGACAAAATTAAGTCAACATGTCTGAATTGATAAAATCAGTAAATGGAAATAACCAATTTTTGGTTACCTTATACGTTTTTGAATTAAAAGTATTTTAGGAATTAGAAATTCCTATAAAACTTTTAAAAAACGTTCCAATTATTGAAGTATCTTAGCGCACAATTTCATTCCAAAGTCGAAATCGCGAATTTGTACTTCTTAATGGGCATTTGTATGGAGAATCTTTCTTCGACGGAATGGAATTTTGACAATTGTGTAGTAAAATCGACATTGTCATTTAAGTGCGATGAAAGACGAACAAAATCTCATGTACCTGTGGCTCATTCGACTGCGAATGGAGGTTAGACAGTGATAGGCAATTTTTGTATTTTTTACATGTCTTAAAAGCATTTATAAGACTTAAAGAGGGAAGATCAATCAACGATTGCTTCCTTGATCTACAACTTTGTATTTTTTAACACTTTTTAGATCGTATTTAACGGTCTTAGGAACAACAACCTCTTACAAATGTTTATAGTAACGGTTTTATATTTCACATTGACATAAATTCCTAATTTTTAGGTTTTTGTTAAATTTTTTTACACTATTCGTATCATTTTTAAGTATAATTCCAAAAATGACATTGAACGTTTTATTTAAAAATCGTTACTAAAGCATTTACCAATTAAAGAGATAACTTGTAACAGTTATGTAGTAGGCAGCTTCCGCAAAACTCACGCGTGTAATATTGGTTCGATAATTGAATATTAACGATCCAGTTTGTAAATAATTTTAAGTAACTTATGTCGCTTCAAGTACAGTAGGTATTAAACCAGGAGGAAGAAGCTCTCGTGATAAAATCTTTTTCACTGTGAAATATGATGCATTTTTTGAACATTTTCAAGATATTTTGATATCAGTAAAATATCCCAGTAAACGAAAACCAATTGAAATGAATTCAAGTGAATTAAAATGAATTAAAACGCATGAAAATTATTAATTGAATCCACTTTTTAATTCATTTCAATTCACTTGAATTCATTTCAATTCACTTGAATTCATTTCAATTCGCTTGAATTCATTTCAATTCAATTGAATTCATTTCAATTCGCTTGAATTCATTTCAATTCAATTGAATTCATTTCAATTCAATTGAATTCATTTCAATTCGCTTGAATTCATTTCAATTCAATTGAATTCATTTCAATTCGCTTGAATTCATTTCAATTCAATTGAATTCATTTCAATTCGCTTGAATTTATTTCAATTCAATTGAATTCATTTCAATTCGCTTGAATTCATTTCAATTCACTTGAATTCATTTCAATTCGTATTTTTAACTTTCTATTCATTTTCGTTTACTGGGATGTACAATAGTTAATGGGTATCAACATTTTTACAGAAATTATGTTTTCAAATGAAGTTTCTGTTTTTTTTTATGTAATAAGAAAATTTATCATAAAAATAGCAAATCTCAAATTTCGTTTAACCCTCTTCACGCCAAACGTCCATAATTTTGTCATGTTTTTCAAGTCAATATTTATCTGTGTAATGATAAGCAACAAAATTTCAAAACCATATTTTCTGACGTATTTTTGTCTGCAATTTTCAAATCTGCGATTAATTTTGTTCTATGACGTTTGATTTTTTCAAAATGGCGGCTAATTTACAAAAAAAAAAACGTGATTTTAACATTTTTTAAAATGTTTAACATACTGGCCAATAATGTTCCCATTATCGGATCGGACCAAGTGACTAGATCCTGTGGAATAATCACCATAACTAAAATTTAAGCGACGCAGAATGTCAAAATTCAAAATGGCCGATCCAATATGGCGGCTTTTACATTAATTGTCAATGTTTTTTTAATTTTTTTGTATGTTTTTAGTCCCTGGCGTTTACTTCTTTAATAGTTTTGTTATATTTATCTCAGTCTGATACCGATTATGCTAGAAAATGGCAATATAAGATGATATAACATTCAAAATGGCTGAAAATATTATATATTTTTATAATATAGATCTATTATGTATATTTTCTTTCATAATCGATATCAAACTGAGATAAATATAATAACTCTATTGAAAAAGTAAATTTCATGGACTAAAAACATAAAATAAAATGAAAAAAAAATGTAAAAAATGCGTGTAAAAGCCGCCATATTCGATCGGCCATTTTGAATTTTGACTTCCTGCGTCGCTTAAATTTTAGTTGTGGTTATTATTCCACAGGACCCAGACGCTTGTACCGATCAATGGGAACATTATTAGCCAGTACGTTAAACAAATAACAAAATTTTAAAAATCATTTTATTTTGTAAATTAGCCGCCATTTTGAAAAAATCAAACGTCATAGAACAAAATTAACAGCAGATTTGAAAAGTATGGACGAAAGTACGTCAGAAAATATGGTTTTAAAATTGTTTTGCTTCCATTACACAAATAAATATTCACTTGAAAATCACAAAATAATTGCGGCCTTTTGGCATGAAAAGGGTTAAAAAATTCCAAATGTAGTGAATTGAAATCATTTACGAGTTTTGATGCTGTTTCATTCTACTCGCAAATAATATTGTGAAAATTTAAACCGATGCAAATGCAAAAGATATTATATTTACGTTTCAGAATGTTGTTACTAGAATAAATGAGTTTCGGTCCACAAAGTTTAGTAATATATTATATAATAATTCGCTTGAAATTAATATCTAACAATTTATTTGTCTTTTAAACCATACCATAGGTAACTTATTTTGTGAAAGAATACGATTACTGATAAATTGTCGATTTTATGAGCTAATAACATTATAAGGCTTCCTCCACCGACTTTCTTACTTATTGCGACTTAAGCGAACCAGAGTGAAATTGACTGAAGGACGCGTAGTTAGATTTTTATTAAGACACATGTAAAATGTAGTACGAATTACATGAAAAATTTCGTAAAGTGAGAACTAGGTTGTGCAGATTGGAGATACGTTTCTGTAGTATCTCGTGTGTTTGTGTCGCAATGTAAATATTGTATGTTTCTATGTTACGAATGAAAAGTTTTGTAAATGAGATTTGCGAGTGTGGTAGATACGTTTTATATAGAAATGTTCGCTTTTCAAACGAAAGCGAGTTAAGATAAGCGAAAACAATGAAGTTAAATGAAATTTAACTTTGTGTACATAGTAGGTAATAATTTAATTTTGTCGTCATTGGTACGACTGCCTTGCTAATGTGCCTGGAAAATAATAGGACCGATCACTATTATTTATATAATTGCCAACGACTTTTGTGTACTTAAATTTTGTAATAAAATCTGCTACAATGAAAAAAATTGTTTTGTGAAATGATTATTTTCCCTTTTATTCTTGTATTGAGAAAATATTTATAATTTTTGCTGCACCAATGTAAGTATAACAAAATATAATTATAATTAAATTAAATACATTGCATTATAATCAATGAATAAAAATTCTTTAATTCTTCTCCGTTACTTTCATAAGTGAAAACTTTCCTTAGTGTGTTTTTTAAAAACCGGAGTGTGGACAAGGATTGCATTATAATATGGGAATGTAACATATAATACAATCATATTAGAATAGTAATATTTATCTACTTACGTTACGACGATACATCACAGTAACATAAAACAAGAAAATGCTCAACAGCACCAAATGTGATTCACAACTGTTAACGGAACAAAAAAAATACATTTATGATAATAATGCAGAAGTGCTAAACAAAAAATTGCTTGACAAATTATATAAATCGTTAGAAGTAACTACAATTTTATTCTAAAATTGTTACAGTTGTATAGTTAACAAATTTTATTATCTACAGCTTTATTTTTGCATCTTTTTAAAGGCGTAATATAACGCTGAAGCTAGCAGCAGATTCGCAGCAGCGGATTCATGAAAACTATGAAAATGGATAATTTTCTTATTAAAAGTACTTGCATTTAAACAAATCCATTCTTAGACAAATTTTATACAAATAATGTGTTTTTGGTAATTTTAATGGCTGAAAACCATAGTTTTTTTAGAATCCGCTGCTGTGAATCTGCTGCTAGCTTCAGCGTCATAGGCGTAATGTTTGATGATCAATGAAAATAAATATTATGAACATTGTTCGAGCAGTATTAATAGCAAAATTAATCTTTTTTCTCATGTACCTTCAGAAATCTGTATCAATATTAGTAATAACCTGATTATGTACTGCTGAGCAATTAACTTTACAAACGGAACAAGGGATTTACTTGTTGCGACTAGATGTGATTCTTCTAATTGTATCGTATAAAACATTAAGGAGCATTGGAGTCATCGATAAACAATACAATTAAACTTACACATTCTTAATGGGTATGTTTATATCTTTTGGAAAATCATGTAACAAAGATAGTAATGAACACTTAATGAAAAAGAAATAAACAAAAATGTTCATGCAAATTTCCCAATTTTGCAAACTGAGTTTCAACCAGGAAAAAATGACCCGTATGTAAAATTATAGACAAATTTAGAAATTGTTACCTTTAGAAACTTATAGAGTACAAAAACTGGCACTTAGTAACACATTTGAAAAGATAAAATATCAGAACACGTTTGAAAGTTTTTAAAACTTTTAAAATGAAACCGGATGGAACTTGACCAATAAGCGTCTACCAAAGAATGACGCCATCTTGAAATATCAAAATTGGCGGTTAAAATCATGTACAAATTTTAAAATGGTAAAGCGAATTTTTGATCATTTTTCGTAAAATATTTTCTTTTATTTAAATAATAATATTATTTAAGAAATAACAAGACTACATAGGTAACAGAAGAATGAAATAATTGTTAAAATGCTCCAAAATAGTACTCCATTCGATTGCGCATGCGCGGCAACCATAACAATGGAGGTTCGAACAGTTTAAGGTTAGATCGTATATTGTTGTTTATTCCACGTGCGTTTTTAATTTAAAAAATGGAAAATCTATCTTACAACGTTGATTCATTAATTCTGACACAAAAGATAAATGGAGCGAATGATAGTTTATCGTCAGATGACGATGAAGTTGGAACTAATAAAATTTCCTTTGAAGAAGCTAAGGAAAAATTTCGAAACTTGTTAAGTTCTATAAAATTTCTGGATAGAGAAGAATTTTGTACTTACGTTTATGAAGAAATGACAAACTCCAGATTCGACGAAACGCAAGAAGGTTTTTAATAAATATACAATTTATGGATATCCATATTTGTTTACAGCTCTTTTATTACTTAGATCAATCCTTCGGAATTCTTGATGTCTCGAAAGATTTACAAGTTGATCCTGTAATTAAATTGGAAGAAATAGCAACAGATATACGAGCATTGTTACCGATGAATGCTGTTTTGCCTTCGGAGAAAATTGAACCTCCGAAGAAAGGGGAGGTTTGTGTCAATATCTAACGTCTTGTTAACGAAATTATGACGGACTTTTTAATATTTTAGAACTCGGATTGCGATCCAAATATGACAATTCATGTAGATGAATTCCTTTACGACGATGTGGAGCTGGAGGAACTTGTGGACGAAGGGAAATTAAAGAAGTATTACTGTAAAGACTGTGGTTCCAAAGAAGTTGGGATTCTAAGTAAAGAAACTTTTTTATATTTAAAGTTTTTAATTGAAGTTAAAAGAATGTGGGATATTTTCAAATTTGCTAGATCGATTATCCGAGTCGAGGAATGTTAAAAAATGAACACTTGTGAACTTGAAAACAATAACAGTATTAATTTCTTAGATTTAACTCCGATTAAAAACAATAATAGAATTATATTTAACTGGTATACTGCCGTACACCGGAAGAAAAGTCGTATCTCCATTTTCGGTGAAATTGGGATAAAATTATATTTATATTCCTTATAATGGAATGCATTATTTCCTGAAAGAAAATATCTGAAATATTTGTTATTAGCTACAAAAAAAAGAAAAATACTTTTATTAGAAATACAGTATTTCTGGTATAATTTGGCTAAAAGAGCCGCAAATTCAAAAATGAATGTATTTTATTATAAAATCCTATCCCAAGATTCCTTATATAATGAAATATCCTGTATATTTTCTTCAATTAATCGTTAAATTAAGTAATTTAGTTTTTGGTTAGAATCGATTTATTGGCGATACGTCAAAATCGAAAAAATGGAGAAACTACTTTTCTTCCGGGGTACGGCAGTATAAAAAAGGAACCTTTTCGGGCACATTTTTGAATTACAACTCACATCATCCATTACACAGGTCTGCACGGATTTTTTTTTTTAAATATCAGAGTGATTTTCGACGTATTTTTGTGCGCTGAACACGAATCTGAAGTCGAAAAGGTAAAGACACAAAAAAAAAAACGCGTTTTTGGGTGTTTTTACCCCTAATTTTCTCTGAAACCTGACGTGCTACAGACTTGAATTTGTGCTTAAATTAAAGCTTGGTTCTTCCCCTACAAAAATCATAAGATAGTTTTAAAAAAAATTTCTTAGTTTTGAAAAAAAATGGTTTTAACCTTGCTATTTCTAGTGATTATGATGAAAATGCAAATTATTTAATTACATTGAGCAGAGCTCATGCAAAGCACTACTTGACTGTTTTCGGCGTTGGTGTTTAAGAATCCAGTGTCGCCTTTATAAAATTCAAAATGGCGGATCCAAGATGGCGGACGTAAAATACAAAATTTGAATTAACCTCAAAAAAATCAGTACTCCGGCCGCAAAATAAAAAAATTAACTTAGGATCTAAAAATCACCACTTCAGGATTTTTTTTGTTGCCATTAGTGCTTATCATGTCCAGGTCCGAGAGGTTGTGAAAATTGTAAAAATCAAAGAAACAATTTATCTACCCGCAGGGAAACAAAGACTAGATCATATTCCATATGATCTATTAAAAACTTTAGTTAGTCTATACTGAAATAAAATCTTGAATCTTACACTGCATGTAGATTGTTTTATAAAACGATGTCTTGCCTTTTTTTTATTTTGCGGCCGCCATTTTGGATTCGCTATTTTAAATTTTGTGAAACTAACATTGGATTCGTCATCAGCGACTCAAAAAAACCCCGAGCACTGATTTTCACGAGGTTAATTTAAATTTTTTATTTTTATGTCGGCCATCTTAGATCCGCCATTTTGAATTTTTTAAAAGCGACACAGGATTCTTAAACACCAACCCCGAAAACAGTTAAGTAGCACTTTTCTCAAAATCATGACGTGATCATGACGTGATCAAGAACATCGAAAACAAAAAATGTACAGTAGTCCTTCCCTTATTCTAATTTTTTTTCTTCTCCTATTCCAATATTTCCCCTCACGCGTTCTCCCCACTTACGTGTGTTGACGTGTGGATTTTCTAAATACAAATAACGGTGCATGCGCAACAAAAGAAAATTATCAGACAAAATTATCAAAAGAATCCCTTATGTTAATTTCTTCCCCTCATGAGTTCCCCCACCATTCGCCATTTGAAAGTATTAAAAAGAGTGCGGACTGCTGTTTGCGCTTGCGCATACAGGTGAAGAAAGACGCCACTATATTTCCTCTCCCTGTTTTTAATATCTCATACTGCCAGTGGTGGGGATGAAGGGAATCGGTAAAATAAGGGAAGAAGCCGCCATCTTCCTTGACTCGAAAAGTTAAAATAAGGGAAGGGCGACTGTATTTCTAGAAAATCCACACGTCCACACATGGCAGTAGGAAGAACGCGTGAGGGGAAATATTAGAATAGGAGAAGAGAAAAAATTAGAATAAGGGAAGACATTAGAGTAAGGGAAATTAGAATAAGGGAAGGGCTACTGTATTTTGTTATTTTATGATTTTGATTGGAAACATGTGAAAATCTTAGATAAAGAAACTTCTTATCCTAAGAGATTAATATCAGAAATGGTACACATTAAATTACAACCTAACTCTATAAATATAAAAGAAGACACCTTAAAATTAAATAATTCATATGATTTGATGTTGTCTAAATTTAAAACTTAACGTTCCATAGTCATTAGTTATTACAACTTTGAATATATACTTTTCATAGAAATTTTCTTACTACAGTAGTCCTTCTCTTATTCTAATTTGTTCAGTCAGGCAAGATGGCGACCTTCTTCTCTCTCCCACTAAACGTTTGCTGTCTCGCTTTTCCTCTCTCTTTCTCTTTCGCAGAGCATACGCAGTTACATATTACAGTACTCCTTCCCTTATTCTAATTTCCCATATTCTAATGTCTTCCCTTATTCTAATTTTTTCTCTTCTCCTATTCTAATATTTCCCCTCACGCGTTCTCCCCACTTACGTGTGTTGACGTGTGGATTTTCTAAATACAAATAACGGCGCATGCGCAACAAAAGAAAAAGAGGCAAAAGTGAGACTACAAATCTAAGTAGTGGGGGAGAGGGGAAAATTAGAATAAGGGAAGAAGGCCGCCATCTTGCCTGACTGGACAAATTAGAATAAGGGAAGGACTACTGTATATGAGCTTCTAAAGAAAGTAGTTCAGTGGTCCTTCCCTTATTCTAATTTGTTCTCTTCTCCTATTCTAATATTTCCCCTCACGCGTTCTCCCACTGATGTATGTTAATGAGTGGATTTTCAAAATACAAATAACGGCGCATGCGCAACAAAAGAAAAAGAGACAAAAGTGTGACATCAATTTTAAGCAGGGGGGAGAGGGGGAAATTAGAATAAGGGAAGGAGTACTGTAGGTGCGATGGGGAGACCGCGTGAGGGGAAATATTAGAATAGTAGAAGAGAACAAATTAGAATAAGGGAAGACATGTGAATAAGGGAAGGACTACTGTACTATATTGATAATAATGACAACAAACTCGTCGATATGTCAATAACTTTAATTAGTCTTCGTATACAGTAGGACCTCTCTTATTCTAATTGCCTTTCTTATTCTAATCGTTCCCCCACAAGTCTTCTCCCACTATCACACGAAAAGTCAACGAAAAATATTGTCCACGAATCACAAGCTCGCAAGCAAAGTAAGTGGGGGTAAGGGGAAAATTAGAATAAGAGAGGTCGGCGCCATCTTGAAAAACTTTACTAATTAGAAAAAGAGAGGTCCTACTGTAACTATAAAACTGCGACAATGTAAAATATTAATTTTTACAATTTACAGTGGTCCTTCCCTTATTCTAATTTTTTCTCTTCTCCTATTCTAATATTTCCCCTCACGCGTCCTCCCCATTGGAATCTGTTGACGTGTGGATTTTCTAAATACAGTGGCCCTCCCCTTATTTTAACTTTTCGAGTCAAGGAAAATGGCGGCTTCTTCCTTTATTTTACCGCTTCCCCTCATCCTCGCCATTGGCAGTATGAGAGAATAAAAACAGAAAGAGGAGATATAGCGGCGTCCTTCTTTACCTGCATGCGCAAGCGCAAACAGCAGTCCGCACTCTTTTGAACACTTTCGAATGGCGAATGGTGGGGGAACGCACGAGGGGAAGAAGTTAACATAAGGGACGAAAAAAAGTTAAAATAATAGGAGTTAAGATAAGGGGAGGGCCACTGTACAAATAACGGCGCATGTGCAACAAAAGAAAAAGAGACAAAAGTGAGACAGCAAATCGAAGTAGTGGGGGAGAGGGGAAAATTAGAATAAGGGAAGAATGCCGCCATCTTACTGGACTGGACAAATTAGAATAAGGGAAGGACTACTGTATATAGAGATAGGTATTTAATATTTTATGTTACGGTTCTTTATATACTGTCGTAATTATTTTTTATATTATGTAATTTGTTTAAAAAAATTCGAATAAATTTTTAGTCTTGAAAATGACAGCGACGCAGTCGAAACGTCGACTAAATGAACAGAATAAGACCAAGTGTTCATTTTTTATCATTACTTGACTCGGATAATCGATCTAGCCAATTTTTCTAGTTTGAAAACTTCACCGAGTGTTAAATTCATGAAATATATTTAATGTGGAATATTATTTTAGTTCTTATCTCGCATTCGATGTCCAGGGATGCTCTTTATTATATATTTAAAACTCAAATATTGACGAGAGGTAAAAAGACTATTTTGGACATAGGATCTAGACTCGGTGCCGTATTATATGGCGTAAGTAACTTTATTTACGACTTATTTAACGTTATGGAAATGTAATGTCGAAAATGTTACCTCAGGCCTACGTATACAGCAATGCAGATCGTATTATAGGTGTAGAGATGAACAAAGACTTCTGCGATCTACAAAATGATATGATAAAGAAGCATCAAATGACGGATCGCATTGAAATTCTTCACAATCGAATAGAAGAAGTCGAAGAGGTCGTTAAAGCGGCTAATATCATCGTTATTAACAATTCCTTTGAGTTTTATCTTACCGAAGAAGAACAAATCAATGTATGGCGATTTCTTAAACGCCATATAATGAGCAAAACTATTTTAGTTATTAGACCGCATTTGGAAAGGACTTTTGCCAATATCGACGTTGGCATTGACGTGGGAAAATGGGTAAAACCGTACAGAGTGAACGAGGATGATATAGGTTTGAATTGTTCCGGATATAAGTTTGGTGTCGAAGAAACCGAGTACTGCGATATAGGCTTTTATGAAGTTTTATAACGGACAGAAAATTTGTTCACTTTGTTTTGTTGTACGGACATTGCTGATTGTGCAAAAATTACTCCAGACAATTTGTTACATATAAAACTTTTTCACTGGAAATTATATTTTTCTATATATTTTTGATAAATTGTTGAAAATTGTGTATAACGAGCATCTTTTTATATGCCAGAAGACATATCTCTGATTAAGGAATTATTAAATCGTTGATCAATGAGAAAAATTGTGTACATATGTTAAAATAAACAAAAAGCATGCGATTCAACAAAGTTTATTTTTTTCTTATCATTAATTTTAAACTTGTCAATTATTTTATGTAGACGAGTCTATCAACTTTCATCATGACACAGAACCATCGCCATAAAGAATTACGAAGAGCAGTTTTCATTCATTCAAAAATGAGACTCCGATCAGATGTGGATTAAAGTTACTTGTGAGTTTCTTTTCCTTAAATTGATAAAATTTTAATTTACATTTATTTCTAAATGAATTGTTGCTAAATGTGTTAATCTTACAAAAAATTCAACCAATTAAGAGTGAAACATGTCAAAGTTAAAGTTGACATTATCCGACGTACAAGTAATTCCTATTTTAACTTGATATTTGTATATTTGTACCCAATTATGAAACCTACAGTCGCGATTATGAAAGTAACCAGTCATTTTTTTAAATAAAATAAAACTCTCTATTAATAAGGATGGAAAAAATGAAAATAATTAATGCAATGTTGTGAAAAGCTTTTCCTAAATAATTTGTAGAATAATATTTTTACATTTACCTAACTTTTTTTCGTTTGTTTTTAAATGTTCACTATTGCATTTAATTTGAAGTTTTTACATAATTTTTAGTTAAGAAACATACTTTTTATTTTTTGTCAATGTTTGTCTTCTCGTTATAAGTGTATAAAAAATATTTTTTTTTTTTTTTACAATTATTACTTATTTTTTTCATATTTTTTGTATATGTATAATTTATTTTATAATGTCACCTAATATTTTTTGATGTATAATTTTTTAAAATTTGTATGAGAATTTTTGTTAATATTATGTTTTGTTAATGTATATAAAAACTTTTTTTTGTATTATTTTACAGAATAAATTTCTGATGAGGGCTACGAAAAGCTAGCCGAAACGTAATTTTTGAAGTTTTTTGTTTATTTATTTCCATTTTCCGTGATGATGATCAAGAAATACATGTTTCATTGAACATATTTATTTAAAATATATCGGAAAAAGAAGCTTTATGAACAGTGTTTTTTACACAATTTTTAAATATTTTTACAACCCGGTAATCCAGTGGCAATGATTGAGTGATTCGTAAATAAAGTATTTTGCAAAATGCATCCAATTTATTTGAATTTCGTATAATATTACCAAGTTTTCAGATTTTCATAATAAAAAATGGAGACGCCATTTTTAATGTTTTACAAATTACAAAAATATGTTATTTTAAGCAAAATCTTACAATATTTGTCTAAATCTCATCCTATAATGAAATTGCGGAAATTTTCATAACGTTAGATGTTTTAATTTATTAATAAATTCAAAACGAGTTAGATTAAATTCTCAGACACTATTTTTCTTGACAATTTCATTGGAATACGAAAATATTGGTTTGAATTGAGAAATTTGGAAATTTAGAAAAAGCGACCTCCATTTTGTAGCCACCATTTTGAATTTCTTAAATGTGACCATAAATGAGAAACAATTCGCCATGTTAATTTACTCTGGTGGCCAGATTTGAACTACTGAGAGTTCCATTTTTTGCCACCAGAGTAACTTAACATTAGGGGCCAATTCGAACGCCATAACGTTACTGCTGACATCTAGGTTATGTTGCAGGTTTACATATTAATGTTTACATTCTTTTTCTACATTTAATGAATGTGCCGTCACACCGAGAAACATTAAATTATTTTAAAAGCGGCATTTGATGATGTGATTCTCCGGAAACAGGGCATTTTCGTATCTTTACGTTATTTCTTACAAAAACTTTGACAATAAATTATTAAATTTCGATAGAAATGTTAAATAAATATCCCGGGCCCATGTTAATTTGAAAAAATAATACTTTTGTTACAAAAAAACTGATGTAAAATGACATTTAAAGACTACAAGTAGAATTTTTTATATGTCCAAACCTCTAAGTTCAAAACTTTAAAATATTAGCGCTCTTAAGAAACCGAATTATTTTAATTTATTCAAATAATATTTCTATAGTACAGCTCAGACTGTACAATTTCTCTCTGTATAATATTTAATTAAATCAATATATATACTTATAATTATTGAAATATTAATGTCTTAAGAAATTTCTATGAGGTAACGACAATGCGTAAACTGGTATAAATGAACTGGAAATAATTAATTTTTTTACTAAAACTTATGAGAAAATCAAAGAAAAAACACTACACTTTACTAATCCTTCATAGAAAATTGAAAAGTGAACATATTTACCTCATGAACAAGTAAAAACTGTATAAAAATACGACGTATTTTTATTAAATTAATTGTCGTCACCCGTCCAAATTTTGGTATTTTGATACAAACAGCAATTAAAAAACGATGAAAACTTAAAGATTAAAGGAATAAACGTTACTGGCAATTTGTTTTTTAAATTAATTATTGTTTAAAATATGCAACATTGGATTTTTTTACAAATTTTCATTGTCGTCACCTTCATTGTCGTTACCAATCATTTGGCGTATCAGATACGAAACAAAAACAAAGTGTAACCCGTAGCAGAAAATATTTTTCAAATCATAAATAACATTTATATTTCTCTTAGACATTTATTTAAATATAATTTAAAAAACCACAAAATTAAACTTTATATTTGTTACAACGTTATGAATCAAGTTTATTATGAAATAATATTATTTATTAAAATTATGAATATAATATTATCATTGTAGTTACTAACCAATGACACATTAACTTTAATAAATTTATTTTGTCTAAAACTTCTTCAAAAATTCATGTGTTTTTCTTAATTTTTTAATTATTACTTAATAAATAATTTCCATTTATTAACAAAAACGCACTAAATCAGATATGTACATTATGTTTTTGACTCTTTCGAGTTATTTTTTTCAAGTTTTTAATAAGCAATTGTTGGTTTATATAGCCGTATGAAAATGCGTCATAGTAAAAGTCTTCCCCTTTCCTTTAAAATAATTTTGTAGCGTGACTACTTTAACAATAACTTAACTTGGTGCTAATAAGCAAGAATCCATTAAAAAAAAACGAATTTACAGTAACTTAAAAAAAAAAATTTTCATTCTTGAAAATGCCCTGTTTTTGGAGAATCACCCATATGAGAATTATATATAGGGTGATCCTTTTGTCTATGCCAACCGGCAAGTTTTTCCTGTACCAAAATTGGATCTGAGGCTCAGAATTTAAGTGAAGAGCCATTGAAATTTAGAAAAAAAAATTACTTTTTTGCAATAACTCGGCTTTTTTTCAAGTTATTGCAATGAATGGGGGCTCATTTTCAAGCTTTCTTTAAGCCTTACAATTCACTCCTGAGAACATTTGTCCTGCGGTGAATATTTCTGAAGTTATGGACTCGAAAATGGTAAAAATTTACAAAAAACGCGTTTGGTACTGACGATGTGGGTTTGTCACCAATTCTACGACATTAAAAGTGTTCCCGCGGACTCAATTTTCATTAAAAACGAACATATGAGGGGGCAAATTCTTCGTCTTTTCAAGCTCTATAACTTTTTCCAGTTTGACATTTCGTTAGCTATTTTTCGAAATGAGTTAGATACGAAAAACCCCAAAAAATTGGCCTTTTTTAGCATTTTCGAGGCCATAACTTCAGAAATATTCACCGCAGGACAAATGTTCTCTGGAATTAATTGTAGGGCTTAAAGAAAGCTTGAAAATAAGCCCTCAGTCATAACTTGAAAAAAAGCCGATTTATTGCAAAAAAAGTAATTTTTTTTTCTAAATGTCAATGGCTCTTCACTTAAATTCTGAGCCTCAGATCCAGTTTTGGTACAGGATAAAGTTACTTAGAATCAACTCAAGAATCCACTTTTAGCCGGTTGTCATAGACAAAAGGATCACCCTGTATATATATGTATATTGCAAGTTATTGTATATATAATGATAAACGCGAGCTTAATATTTAACTTGTTATTTATTGCATTTTTAAAAATAATTATTAAATAAAAAAAAAAGAAAATTCGAAATAGCGGACGAAAATATCTCAAAAACGTGTTTTTTTATTTTGTGCTAATTGAACGTTGTTTATAGAAAAATAAATAATGATAAGACCCAAGTTAATATTAATTTGTTATTTATACATTTCTAATAATAACTGAGCCTTCGATCCAATAATCGGTCCGACAACCGCTTCACCGTAAGTAGTAACAACTGGTTTCACAGTTTGTTGCATTTTCGATTTTGAATTTTTGTTTTATTTAATAATTACACAGGACCACAAAATAAAAAAAAATGTTTGGAAACTGAAACGCGACTGGGTGATTCTTATTGATTTTTAGCCGCCGAATCCGAATCTGGGCCCAAAATTTGCTCATCACGTCTGAGATTTTTTTTTATGTGAGGTTATAGTGTATAAAATTGCTCTTTTTATGCGTATTTGCACATTCACTACATAAAATAATGTTTCGACCGGTGAATGAAGTGGAATTATGTAATTCTTGTAGATTTTTGGCCGTTGAATCCGAATCCGGGTACAGAATTTGTCCATTACGTCTGAGATTTTTTTTTATTTTGAGGTTATAGTGCGTAAAATTGCTCGTTATATGCAGATTTGGACATGAATTATATAATAACGTGTCGACCCGAGAATGAAGTGGAATTATGTAATTCTTGTAGATTTTTTAAACTGAAACTGGCAGGAAATTCGTAGCAAGAAATTCAGCCGATAGTAGCCCATAGAAATTCGCAGCAGGAAATACAGCTTCTGGGAACCCAGCAGCGATTTTCATTAAAAAAGTCGTTTTACACTCGATTAATATTGTTTTATTAATTTTGGTTTATCATCTATCATATATTGCAGCAACCAAACAAGGTTTTAACCCGGAGCCGCAGCTGCAAACATTTTTTGCAACGCAATGTCAACCCAGTAAACAAAAACGAATAGAAAGTTAAAAATACGAATTGAAATGAATTCAAGTGAATTCTAATGAATTAAAAGGTGGATTCAATTAATCATTTTCATGCGTTTTAATTCGTTTTAATTCACTTGAATTCATTTCAATTAGTATTTTTAACTTTTTATTCGTTTTCGTTTACTGGGAAAGGAACTATATTGAATAAATGGTCAAAAATTAGAATTACAGTGTCTTTCAGTGTCAGGAAAAGAATCTATTAGCTCCAGGAACGAATATCACTTTTTACAGAACTAAAGACCAATCTCCCAGGAAATTTTTTTCGATAGAGAATTCGTTAATGTATTGTAATGACATTAACGAACTAGTTCACGAATACAACAGTATTACATATAAAGTCGAAGACTGGCGGATTTTCATCGACTCGTTAAGGAGTTTAAAGGCGGTTTTGCTGCACAATCGTAATATCTCCCTTCTTAAAAAAACGGATAGGAATAGACGCATATGGATAGAAATGTTATCCGAAATTCGATCATTTCTATCCATTTCAATCCGTTTCTATCCAATACACTCACATTTATGTGAAAATATCCGTAAAAAGTATTTCAACTTAATCCAATTTTGTAAGAATCTATAAAAACCACTAAGTTCATCCATTTTCATCTGACCTAACGGATACACATTCTTTCCACTTTCATCCGAAGACTCTATCTTATCCGTATCTGTCCACTAATCGTATACAGATCCTATCCAATCTTGACATCAAGAGATCGGATAAAAACGTATTCACTTGCGAGAAGAGCATCCGGACGATAATGGATACAGTTGTCATCAAGAGATTGGATAGAAACGCATTCACTTGCGAGGAGAGCATCCGGACGATAATGAATACAGTTGTCATCAAGAGATCATAAAGAAACGTATTCACTGGCAATGCGAGCGCCCGGAGTATAATGGATAGAGGTGTAATCACGAGATCGGATAGAAACGTATTACATTTAGTACGGACAATAAATGGAAAGAATTGGATAAAAATGAAACGGATGGAACATGATAAACTTGTACATGGTAGATTTCGGATAGATAAGTATTAATTTAGCATACTCATCATTTGCGGATGGAACAGGATGGAACCGGATTGGAACATTTCGTAAATCAGTTGGATGTAAACGTATTGTTTCTCTATCCAATATTCAGATAAAGAATGATTAAAATAATACGTTTAGAAAACAGGACGCAAACGGATTGACTTGCAATCCTATCCATTTCTATCCGTTTTTCTAAGCAGGGCTATGCTCCCACCCCTCTGGCCTATTATGTAACGTCAACGGCCAAAAATCTACAAGAATTACAAAATTCCACTTCATTCACCGGTCGAAACATTATTTTATGTAGTGAATCTAGAATTACGCATAAAAAGAGCAATTTTACGCACTATAACCTCACATAAAAAAAATCTCAGACGTGATGAGCAAATTATGTGCCCAGATTCGGATTCAGCGGCTAAAAATCTACAAAAATCACCTAGTCGCGTTACAGCTTCCACAAATTTTTTGTATTTGTGGTCCTGTGTAATTCCGACCCTCGAACCGCTTCGCTGTAAGTAGTAACAGGCTAGGCGGTTTCAAAGTTTGTTGCATTTTCCAATTTCAATTTTTTTTTATTTAATAATTATTGTTAGAAATGCAATAAGTAACAAATTAAATATTAATCTTGGGTTCATCATTACTTACTTTGATCCAAACCCCGGTAAATTGGCGCAAAATATAAACAAATACGGTTTTTGAGATATTTTCGTTCGCCATTTAAAAAAAAATGTAATTCTAAAAATATTCAGGGTGAATGTTCACATGCTAAAGATTGTCTCTACGAAATTTGGTTAAAAAAAATACCCGTTTTCGAGATATCACGGTGGTCCGGTTGACATTGAATCAAGATTAGAAACAAAAAAGTCACTCTTTTTGCAATAACTCGTCTTTTTCTGAAGCTATCTTAACAAAATTAGGATCATATTAAAGTAACTTTCAAGCTCTTCAGTTGATCTCTGAGTCTCTTTGACCTGACATGAATATAAATCTTGTTATACTCTGCACACTCTAAAATTGACAATATTGTTTACTTAAAGTGAAATGCAGTTTTACGAGATTTCACCGCAATACATTGACTTTCTCTTGTACTAAAGTGAAAATTTCACATTTATAATAAAGACATTATCACTGTATTAATTACAGTGAGATTGTTCACTGTTAGCAAAAAGTGAGGTTAGTAACCGTTTCGAAATTCCGTTTCGAATAGTGACTACGGCCATTTTGAACTGAACTTGCCAAACGATCTGATGGAAAGATGGAAAGACTAGAAAATGTGATGTATCGAGCACTCGCCGCTTGGTGGCCAAGTATCGTCTCCGGCACACGCGATGCAGTATTATTCTCGCAATCGGTGAAATGCGATTAATTACGTATATATAAGAAATTCGCGTTCTGAATATATCATACTAGTATCATTCGGTGTTTGGGATTGCCGAATGGGATAATAGACATAGATAGTCGGTAATTTATGGAAATTAATCTATGAATGTTTGAGTAAATACCCAACGGGCACGAAGGACCCAAACTGATCCAAATGTTGCTAAAATGTTTTTAGAATGTTCCAGAAACGTTCTAAAAACGTTTTAGAAACATTCGGGACTTTCGTGCCCGTTGTGTAGGTAGTACTCCAAAAATCTGTAAATAATATTAGACATATATTAAATATTCACTTGTGCATGCAGTGAAATTTCACTTTGTGTTACATTTGCATTGTTTAATAAAGTGAATTTTCACTTTTAGGAGAGTGGTCCAATCGGCACTATATCTAAAAGTGAGATCTCACTGTTAGGCAGTGATTTTTCACTTTAAAGATTTTAGAGTGCATAAAAAGGTAAGAAATGTCAATTTTTCGATTTCTCGTCTTTATCTCATTTTGATAAATAGCTAATGATAAACACTAGGGAAAAGTTGGAGCCAAAAAAAAATTAAGTATTTGACCCCTAATTCGAGGTGATTTGACATAAATTGAGCCCAAAAGCAGCCGCTGAAATTCCCGGAAATGACAAAAAACGCGTTTTGCGACTATCAAATTTTCTTGTAGTGGTATTTCATTAGCTATTTATCGAAATTAGATACACGCTTTTTGTGATTATAACAAGAGAACTATTCATTTTAATTCAAAGAGCCTCAGAGATGAATTGTAGAGCTTGAAAGTCACTTTAAAATGATCCTAATTTTGTTAAAATAACTCAAAAAAATACGATTTTGTATCGAAAACTCGATGTTTGTAAAAAATGGCCCCTGAAAAAATCGTATTTTTGTACTATATATGTCAAAATCATAAATTTCAAATTTTTGAAAATTTTCTCACTACCATTCGAAAGAGCGACCTTCAAAAAGGTAAATCCATATTCCTTCGATTTTTTTTCATACTTGTTTTATATGAGAAATATACGCTAAAGTCGAGGTAAAATTTCAGTGCATTTCGCGGTTAATGGGTTAATCCATTTCCTCCCGCAAGTCCGAAAAATGAACTTTCAGCAATGTAACTTTTGGTCCAACTGTCGTTTAAAAAAAATTAAATATTATTCATTCAACTTTAAAAGAATCCACTTGATCTACAAAAATAATTATTTTTAATAAAAATGTCGGTGTTTTAAACCCTTAAATTAAAATTAATTGGGGTATAGGGTACTATTATTCCATATCATTAAATATTAGAATTTATTTTAATAAGTTAATGATATGCTTCAGCGAATTTCAAGCAATAATTACAAAAATAACTTTTTTAAGGAATTGGTGAATTTAATGGACTACATTCTTATTTATTTATGCTGTCATCCGGATGCAATAAGATTCTTCATAATTTTTCATTTTTTTTGAACGTATAAGGACGAATGCTGCGGAACCTTACTGAAGAGTCCTACGCGCATTCAAGGACGAAACGTTTATTTTATATTGTTTAACACCCCTATTAGTAATTTTAAATATTCCTATTATTAATTTTAATGGACTGTATGTTTAGAAAATATATAATTATTAAAATTATATATGGGTGATTCTCCAAAAACAGGGCATTTTCAAGAATGAAAATTTTTTTTTTTAAGTTACTATAAATTCGTTTTTTTAATGGATTCTTGCTTATTAGCACCAAGTTAAGTTATTGTGAAAGTAGTCACGCTACACAATTATTTTAAAGGAAAGGGGAAGACTTTTACTATCACGCATTTTCATACGGCTATATAATGAACATTTTTTTTCTATAAACCAACAATTGCTTGTTAAAAACTTGAAAAAAATAACTCTAAAGAGTCAAAAACATAATGTACATATCTGATTTAGTGCATTTTTGTGAATAAATGAAAATTATTTATTAAGTAATAATTAAAAAATTAAGAAAAACACATGAATTTTTGAAGAAGTTTTAGACAAAATAAATTTATTAAAGTTAATGTGTCGTTGGTTAGTAACTACAATGATAATATTATATTCATAATTTTAATAAATAATATTATTTCATAATAAACTTGATTCATAACGTTGTAACAAATATAAAGTTTAATTTTGTGGTTTTTTAAATTATATTTAAATAAATGTCTAAGAGGAAGAGAAATATAAATGTTATTTATGATTTGAAAAATATTTTCTGCTACGGGTTACACTTTGTTCTTGCTTCGTACCTGATACGCCAAATGTTTGGTAACGACAATGAAGGTGACGACAATGAAAATTTGTAAAAAAATCCAATTTTACATATTTTAAACAATAATAAATTAAAAACAAATTGCCAGTAACGTTTATTCCTTTAATCTTTAAGTTTTCATCGTTTTTTAATTGCTGTTTGTATCAAAATACCAAAATTGGGACGGGTGACGACAATTAATTTAATAAAAATACGTCGTATTTTTATACAGTTTTTAATTGTTCATGAGGTAAATATGTTCTCTTTTCAATTTTCTTTGGAGGATTAGTAAAGTGTAGTGTTTTTTCTTTGATTTTCTCATAAGTTTTAGTAAAAAAGTTAATTATTTCCAGTTCATTTATACCAGTTTACGCATTGTCGTTACCTCATAGAAATTTCTTAAGACATTAATATTTCAATAATTATAAGTATATACATATATTGATTTAATTAAATATTATACAGAGCGAAATTGTACAGTTTGAGCTATACTATAGAAATATTATTTGAATAAATTAAAATAATTCTGTTTCTTAATAGCGCTAATATTTTAAAGTTTTGAACTTAGAGGTTTGGACATATAAAAAAATGCTACTTTTAGTCTTTAAATGTCATTTTACACCAGTTTTTTGTAACAAAAGTATTATTTTTTCAAATTAACATGGGCCAGGGATATTTATTTAATATTTCTATCGAAATTTAATAATTTATTGTCAACGTTTTTGTAAGATATAACGTAAAGACACGAAATTGCACTGTTTCCGGAGAATCACCCATATATTAATTATAAACAATGTAATTTATGTGTTACGTATGATGTATATATAAATATACAAGATTTAATGTAAATACAGTTAAATTTACTGTAAATTTCTATAAATGATAGCAGATTTGAAGAATTAAATGTAAACATTACTTTTTGAAAAAACGACAATTGAAATAGTACTTTTCTGTCCTAGGCCGTAAAGTTCAATTTTACGGACCGAGTTAAATCTCCAAATCGAGGTCGTAAAATTTTACGGCCGTGGAGCGAACACTATTTTTTGATACACTGTTCGCAAAAGTAGGCACTTTACCGACGATTTTTAGTCCGTAAAATGCAGAGATCAGTCCGTAAAATCACACTTTACGGACTAAACGGAGTCCGTGAAGTGTCTACTTTACGGATACGTGTATCAAAAAAACTTTTTTTGCAATTGTGGCAAATTTTTGGGTTGGGTTAGTTGTATAAATCGGTGTGTCCAAAACGTAGTTCCAAAGATGGACCACAGGTGGCTGAAACTTCGATCAAAATCATTGTATTTCATATTTTTTTAAAACCATTTTCAAAAAATGGTGAAAATCTTCAAATTTTTGCAAATATTGATAGATATACTCAGGAAATGAGAAGGAACGACCGTGACTTCCTGGTGTGCAGGTGAGATGGTAGGGGATTTCCCTCCTTCATTCCCCATACCAATTTTGTCGCGATCGTGTCTCCCTTCCAGCAGATCAGTCGCACGTTGGATGGCCGAAGGAACGATCGGCATGTAGTGGAGGCAATCGCGAACTTGGCGATTCGCGTAACTTCGGTACTATATACGTAGTGATCAAGTTCGAATCTCGTATGTTACCCAGTACATTATGTTAAAGTTCAAGTGATTACGAGATACACAAGTGATAGTTTTTTTGATTATCAACCACAAAATGTGACGTTTAACTACATTCCAGATACTGGGAGGAAGTTTTAACGATTATCTTATTAGGTATATTAGTAAACAAACGTTCTATTTTTAAAAACTATTAATTTGTACTTGAAACACATGACACGAGTGCGTATACTATATTTTACGTTTGCAACATTTTAGGTGAATAACAGATTAAGATTAGTGAATTGAAAACTTATGATGATTTACGAGAGTATAGCCGCCATTTTGAATCGGACATTTTTAAGTTGTAAAAAGGGTTTTAGTAAGAAATGATCGACCTTCACATCACTACCCAGATACTAAGTAATGGAACGAAATAAAAGAATCGATATAAAGTTTTAGCAATAAAATGGCGCCATTCAATATGGCAAGTGGAAAAAATGAGTAAATTATGATCCTAATAGTATTTTTAAAATTGCTGTTTAAAAAAGACTGCTTGTACTCGCCATTTTAATTAACGTCGACACTTCAACTGGACCATATTTACTTTCTGTCATTTTAGAACCGCCATTTTCTGTTCTTGAATGAATAAATTCCGACATTTCTTAGTAAATTTAAAAGCGTTTAGTGGTCCAAATTTGTTTTCCAAAAGAACGAATGGAGAGAGACAATAATGTGTGTAACTTTATCAAACGTGTTGATAAAATTGAAAGATTAAATAAAAGAATTAATTTATGCATTTCTCTAAAGTCATCGATTGCTTCCATCGCCATTTTGATAATTTTGACATTAGTCAGTTCATATTTTATGATTTAATCATTTCGTAATATTTTTTGTATAATTATTAAGATATGCAATTGTAATTTAAGTGTTTGTTCTTTAGTAAAGAATTATTATTATTTCAAATTAATACTTTGAAATGTTAACGATCTACTTTTGGGGTTTGATTAAATACTTTTAATTGATTTAATTTTACAGAGATCATCTTTAGTAAAGACAACCAATACTTAATTAAAGTTTCGTTTTTCAATAAATTGATAATAATTGATAAGTCTATTTTTTGCATCATTTAAAAAGTCAAACCCTTCTAAAATCGATTGTTGATTTCTTGTAACTAAACAATAATGATATTACACATCTGGATCAGAAAAATTGATTAATTGATATTAATCCACTTTTCATTTCACATGATTCGTTTTCAATTGATTTAAATTTAAAGAGATGTATCTCTTAACAGAAATACTAAGTTGCAAAATTTAATAATAACAGAATTATGGAAACTTATTAAAGTTAATAATCTCGCTCATTTTACGTTGATAAGGAATCTGATTATGAAAATACGATTAAGTTCTCAGAACTTTGACTATCCTCAATTGCATTTAGTGCAATAAATCACATGACATGATACGTAGATCGTTTAGCTAAGAATATAAACAAAACGAGTGCACGATGATACTGGTTACTAAATTAAACCGCAGTGTTATGTGGTTATCCGAAGTTCGCCACATTTTTTTTCGAAAACTTAATACATTTTTAAGCTCGAGGTTTTTTGAATTTAGTGAACGTGAATATAAAACGAGATATTTAAAATAGACATCATAAATATTAAAAATGTTTAATGAACGTTATTCTAAGCGTCGTCAGTGCCGTTAAGAGTATTAATAACAATCAATGCGATTATAAGAATCATTATTAGTACCACTTAAAAAAGGATGTTAAATGAGTACATTTAACTTTTTATATTCGACATAAGAATTCAAATTAAAAGCATAATTGTAATTAATCCAACCGACAGTATGGATGCGATTGACCTTGTTTCGTTTCTGCGGCGCTAGCAAGGACGCTGTTTTAAATTACGGAATTTTGAAAATGAACTTGTGTAATCTAACCATTGATGCCACTAAATAATAAATAATCTAAATTTTTAGTTTTTGACGCATTTGATTGGTAAGAACAGATTAAAAATTATTAAACATTTGATCATTTTCATTTTATCTTTTTTAATATCAGAAATTAAACATTTTTAACTGTATTCCTAATCAGTTATCAAGTAAATTAAAAGAGCGACATTGCTTTTAAATATAAAATTAATTTAAAAATATTCTGCTATATTACATGTTCTAAGTATTATTTTTTTAGAGTTATAATTTGACAATTATTTTATAGTAGAGAATTCTTAACGAAATGTGACAAATATAACTTTAGAAAAATAGTGTGTACTAAATAAAGAAAATAGGTGATGAAGAGAAACATCGAGGAATGTAAAGCCCTAAACGATTTAAATGGAAATAAATTACCAGAACCTGTTATGGTAAAATCTGTATAACATGAAACTATTAATTACTAAATTATTTTTTAAAAATGATCCACATTTATGTGATTTGTTCATAGATGTACTGCGTAACTGTGGGACAGAATATGAGATAAAGTAAATGTTAAATAAATATAAATCACGCTAGGTGGCGCACAAATCCCAAAGTAAAGTCAGATTGCTTCGTTTATTTATAGCTATCAACTATTAATAAAAAAAACAACTGTTAAGGCCACAATTGTCATTATCCTTGTGCGGTTCACACATTCCATATACTGACCGATTCCATTTCAAATCGGGCAGGGGTAAAATGTTGACATCTAGAAAATTGTTTTCCATGAAATATGTTGTTCTTTAGCTAGAAAATCCGCTTAGTCCAAAAAATAGGGCAATAAAACTTTTAAAAAATGCTGCGTTTTCTAAAGTTTTTAATATTTTACTATTATTCCTCATGCATACGATTGTGTTACTGGTATTTTATCGATATCCAATAATGAAATGTACAAAAAATTGAAAAATAACAAAATGGCGTCGATTTTTCGAAAAAACTAAAAAGTCAATTTTCTCAAACACATCATCTTTTTTTTACAGATTACTGGTAATATTGGCAATAATATCCTAGTAGTGTCATATGCGCTAAAAGACGCTACTCGGATGCAGAATTTTTTGTTTGTTTTTAATTTAAAGTAGAAGTTTTATCCAGACAGGACATAGTTCATTTTATATAAATTATTTCAAAAAGGGAATACTTCAAAAACCCGACATTAAAAAATCCGACACTTTTCAACAAAACCGACATTTCCATGACTTTTGCCGTATCAGTTTCTTTTCAATTTTTTTGTTATATATTGTCAAGTTTTCGAAGTACTAGGTTTTAACATGTTGGATTTTTGAGGTGTCGGGTTTTTGGCATGTTGGGTTTTTGGTATGCTGCCTTAATATATTTGTACATTATCTTTTTCTCAAATATGTTTTTAATATAATATTTTTCAATTCACTAGTATCTTTTTAATTTCAAATTTAACGCAATTCACGGCATACGTTTTTCTTTATGTAGTTAATTTGACTAAAAAACCTGAGGTGCAAAAATTGGACTCCTTAAAAATCTGACACTTCGACAACCTGACAATTCAAAAAGTCGCCAATATATGAAAAATAACTTGAAAGAAACCGATACGTCAACAGTCATGAAAATGTCGGTTTTTTGAAGTGTCGGGTTTTTGAGATGTCGGGTTATTGCATGTCACGTTTTTGACGTTTTCCCTTTTTGAAATAATTTAGATAAAACGAAATATGTCCTATCCTGACAAAATTTCGACTTTAAATTAAAAACAAAAAATAAAAATTCAGCAGCCGAGTAACGGCTTTTAGCGCATATGATACTACTCAAATATTGTGACTAATATTACCAGTAATATATCATTAAAAAATGGAAGGAAAAAAAACATGATGTTTTTCAGAAAATTGACTTTTCAGTTTTTTTGAAAAATGGCCGCCATTTTGTTATTTTTCCATTTTTGTCAATTTCATTATTGGATATCAATAAAGTACCAATAATACAGTCATGTGCATGAGGAATAATAGTAAAATATTAAAAACTTTAGAAAATACTCCATTTTTAAAAAGTTGTATACCCTGTTTTTTGGACTTTGAAAAAAAATTCTTGAAACAAAAAAATACGGGTCTCCTTATTTGCCCCAAAGAACAACATATTTCATGGAAAACAATTTTCGAGGTGTCAAAATTTTACCCCTGTCCGATTTGAAATGGAATAGGTCTACTGCATTTGTCGCATCTGGAAGTGCCCCACTGTTTACCGCATTTAATTTCGTTAAAAAATTAGATTTCTATTTGATGGTCCATGTCATTGAAAAAATTTTCCGTGTTTATAAAAATGATTGACATTAGTTTTATATTTGTTTTATGATTTCGTGTACTATATTAATATGCTATGATATGTTTACATTAAATTTTCTTTTATGTTTGCCATTTTGAATTTCGTGTAATTTCGTATTTTGACATTCACAACATTTATTTATTTATTTATTATTAATATACGGACCAAGTTTTCCTTAACATTAATGTAATTTTTTATATTTTATGTTTTTTTTAACTCAGTATGGAATTGTTTTGATGAATTGGTTTGAATAAATAGATGCTTATAACCAAATTGCTTTAGTACTGAAGAAGAATCACAAAAGGTCGAAACATAGAGAAATAAACAATATTTAATTAACTTCTAATAAATGACCGACAGAACGAAGAAAATGCAGTAGATTCTTTGTTTTTATTTGATTGAATGTAATATTTTGCAGAATGACAAATTGTTATCACACTAAACGTTACTAAACCTTAGTGGCTAAAGTTCTTGCATGGGAATCTAATTCAATGAAATATACTTAAATGTATTAATGACTTTCATCGAAAGATTTATTTGATACTGTTTAAGGAAAAAACTCTAAAATCAGGAAAGAATTGAAGAAGCCATCGTCGATTTCGGTCGATCGTCAGTAAACATTCCAGTTTTTGTATTATTTTGATTTACATAAATATATTGCATAATATGTTTGTACCGCTGAAATTTAAGATCAAGTCATTGACCTATAAATTTAGTCTCTGGATTAAACTCGAGAAATATGTTATATAATAACGCATAAGAAAGTAGTCCTCTGAAAATTGCAACGTTATTCCGTGATTGACGTCATTTGGGGTTTAAAGTATACAAAACGCGAATTAACTGTATAACCATGCACATTTTAGAGATCGGCATATCGAATCGTAAGGAACTTGTGATAGCGGTCGCAATGTCGTATAACGTCATTTTCAAGTTGATTTATTCTAACGACTAATTGGCTCTTGTAAATGTACTGTTTGTTCAGGTAAAACCAATTGCATGTACGCAGTATTTTAACACACATTTACCAAATTATAACCCAGGACTGAGTATAAAAGTTACGTGATCCGCGAATTAACGAGAAATTACTAAATATGCGTAGTTATGTTGCAGGAATATGACGTATTGTAGATTTGACTATGGTAAAGTAGAAAAAGCAAATGAATTAATGGTATACTGAAGCTTTTGTCCCATACAGATTCAATTATCTTGTATATAGTTAAACAAAATTGAATAACAGAATCTAATTCCTTGATTCATTCCATTTTGAAAAAGTAAATTTCACTGCTTTATTTAGTGAAGAGCAGTTTTCATTTATTTCGGAAAGACGTTTCACAACTAGTTTTCAGGTAGGACAGAAAAAGTATATATTATCATGAATAATATAAATCATCGTTTAGTGGTAAATGTTAGTAATCTTATATAGTTAATAGTCAGTACTTAAATTAATACAATTACTTTATTCATTTAGAAACAACAAATTTTACTTATATTTTATTATATTGTCCTATTTTCATGCAGTCAACCGCAGTAAGACATAAATATAGATATAGACAAGAGAAAATAAAATGTTGAAGTGAATTTATTTATTTAATTTTCATTCTATTAACGATTCTGAAATTACTTATCAGTCTAACATCTATAAAACTTTGGCTACACTAAAAATTGAACTTGCATCAGTATTTCAGTTTACTTTCGTTAAAATTTATTGAAGGTTTAGAGTCACATACAAATAATGAAAAACATTGGGCATATGCGAAAATAATCTTTGTATGAATAATTACAAATGTATGTATGCAAGTTTCCTACATGAAGGCCAGTGAAAATCCCTCCAGATATTATATACAGGGACATGTGACCAAGTGAAATGGAAAAAACATCTCTGGTGGCACAGGATTTCGTTGAAGGATGATCAGGCTAAATATTAATTAATTTTTTGACATTGAAGGGAAGACGTAACAAAAAATTGTGTTTGTCCTGTGGGAAGGTTACAATTAACTGAAAAACACTGACAATTATATGATAATTTTAAATTACATATGATAAACTGTGTGTTATTAGTGACAAAAATGTTTTAAAAATTTGTTCTTAAATCTAGAAGAAAACAAAAAGTATTTGCTAGATTCCCTGGCCGTTACAGAGACGTGAATAATAGTATTTTACTAGTGCAATAAGCCAACAATACTGCATGAAATCACCAACAAAGTTTTAAATTACTTGATATAAAATATAATATAAAATATAAATTATGTAATAGATCTAGTCTTGGTGTGTATCGGTCTATCTAAACAAATTTTTAAACAGAGAGAGAGAGAGAGAGAGAGAGAGAGAGAGAAAATTAAAATAATCGTCGCACTATAATTCTTAAATGTAAAATCTATTTCTCGTATATGGGCATTATTCTAGAACTTTTAAACTTTGAGGTTGAAGAAAATTGCATTTTTTTTAGGCACATTCATGAAATTAATTTTATTTTCTTTAGAATTGATCAAATGACAGGAAAAACCTTGCGTGACTCATTTATACACAACGTATTTTTTTTTTAATGTAACATGTTACGTTACTCGTAAAATTAGTTTTTAGTTTTGTAACGTTTAATATACATAAAAAATTCAGTTCTTTTGCTTATGGCCTAATTTTTAGAAGCTAGTATATAAAATTAAAAACGTCTAGTTAATAGTCATTCAAATTTAAAATAATGGATTAAATATCGCGGACTATTTTTACAAAATTTCTTTGATTTTTATAAAATTTGATATGTAAGGGTTTTTGAGGCCACTGATTACAAATCCAAAGTCAGTTTTTATTCAAATTTGAAATCCAAATACATGATTTAACATTAAGGATACCAAAAAATTAAAACGATTTGTGAAGAATAATCATTTTATTATTGTCAAAAAGTGTGTTTTTTGTTGTATTAAAAAAACACAAAAGTTATAAATACTTTAATAACATCGGAGAAAAGATCACAATAATTCCAAAGTACTTAGAAGCTAAATTGTAGATGTACCATTAAATAATTTGATTTTTCAAAACGAGTTTCGCTTGGAAATTTAAAGTTTGACGTGGTCGCATTTTTTATGTATAGGTGGCACACATTCGGGCAAAGGCTCAAATTACTTCTTATCATATAGGTAATGTACCCCTGTTGTGTGGTTTCTTAAAAACCAATGTGAAAAAAATTATCTAAGGTTGATTGCTAAATTGTCAACTATAAAAAAAAGTTATAATCGCAAGTTTAAAGGTATATAATTTTATTCCTCAGTGAGGCACATCATTAAGTTAAGGATTTTCATTTGTTTACATCCCCAAATACTTCCACAAAAAAAAAAATTCAAAAAGTTTCAGCGTTAAAACTGAAAAAATGTAGTGAGTGTCTCGCACCAAAAACAGGCAAATTCACTACTTTCATTTATTCTCATTGTTTTCTACATATCGGTAATTAGTAATAAACACTTATTACACGTAAAACGAACAAAAATTTGTTGATCTGTAGTGTTGCAAAGTTATATTTAAAATTTGTTAGGTATCATAATGAGCGACAACATAAAGTTTAAAAATTCTAGAACAATGCCCATATATCTTTTCGTTTGTATTTTATTATTATTCGTTGTTTCAATTTTATGACCCCCAACAAAATTGAAGCAATAAATAATAAATTTACAGATATATATTATATCAAAACAAATTTCTAATATACGTCCAGAGCTAGACCATTGACCTGATGATGAGTATTTATGAGTGGATAGTCGAATGCGAAACTTTTTTTACGGAATTTTACAATACGTAAAAGTGGTTGGGGCTTTCTCACTCTTTCTCAATAGTACAGTACATTTTCTCATTCCTTATAAATCAGTTAATATCAGCTAACAAGTTGAATATACCTCAACAACATGACACTGAGAGAACTTATTTACTAATAGTTAATGTAAGCTCATTTCAAGGCTCTTATATTAATTATAAAGTTGTAACAGTAACGCAGTAAAGTCAAAAACACCAAGTAACTTTGAGATGAAAATACCAGCACTACGCTGCATATCAGAAACTTTATTGTATATTAACTCTTATAATTTAACGAGCGTTCGTTAACTGTTAATTAATTTTACATTAAATTCTGTCGTTTGAGCTGCACATGTCAACAATGTGCAGGAAAATTCGCAGAAAATGGAATGACTGTATGTTTGTTTATCTCCGTTTCGGTGAAACTATAAGATCGTAAATATAGCACGTAGTGATCCCAGCATTAATATTTAAAATTCTTACTATATATTAACTATTAACATAACAAAATTAACCGAATCTCAGTTTACGTTAACTTCATGATGAAGTACCCTTACCTTAACCTCTTCGTTGTAAGGAAAAAAATCTGAAATGTGGGTAAAAAATGTTAAGAATTTTTTAAGCTACCAAAAATTGTGAGATTGAGTATACACTTGAGTTTTCGGGATCGCTGATTACGAATATAAAGTCCATTTTTAAAGATTCAAAAGGCCAGATCCAATATGGCGAACACATTTTTTTGAAATCCTTGGATTCTGTTGAAATTGTTTCAAAAATAAGTTTATTCAACATTTCGTCCTGAGTTACGATAAGAATCGATTGTCAAGAAATCGCCAGTCGAAATCGAAAAAGATACAAGGAATCTGTCGTGAAGTATCCGTGTCGCGAAACTAGCAGATGCACTGAGGAAAAGGATTGTTTACTATAAAGAAGGCTTCTTAATAGTTAAGAAATCGTATATTTAAATATGGCGAATCGAATAATTTTTTAAGTATAAAATAATTATTACTTTCATATAAAGCTAACATTTCTTTAGTGCAAACAATACATTTTCTATCTTAAGAAATATCTATTAAATGCAACCAAACTTTTCTTAATAGTTAAGAAACCGTTTGTATACTATACGTTTGTAGCTATAAAGTAATGATTTCTTAATAGTTACAGAATATAATGACAACACGGATGTTTTATTTGGGTTTTTAAGAACGATTGAGTGCCATTGTAATTCGGTGATTGTTATTGTGAAAATAAATAAATTAAAGATATTATTTATACGCTGTCTAAAATATGCGCGTATTATAAACATACATCGTATAAGAGACATGTCCCTTGTCTTATTTGTGAATTTGCGCAGCTGCCGAGTTCAAAGTATACATTTATTAACTATAACAAATGGTCAATTCTGATGTAAGAAATAAAATGCTAATATTAAATGAATCGTTTACATTAAAAAAAACGATTTCAACTTTTCAATTGAATGATATTTCTTTATCAACAAACAATCCTTTTTTTCAGTGTGGGGGAAATCCCTCGCCAAAAAATGTGCGAAGTATTTATTTTCTTCTTTTTACCCAACCTTATATACATGTAAGCGTTACAAAAAAAGTGAAAGGATGAAAAATATATACCCTGTGTACAATAAGAATACGCGATATTAAACACGTCAACTGAGTTACGATAATATATTCACATTTACAAATAATTTAATAAAATATCATACATTACATTTTTTTATGTTTTTAACACTAAATGTGTAAGATAAGAGCAACACTACCCCACACAGAAACAAGATTTTGGAACACTTCCTATTCAGAGAACGTAATTTGCACAAGTCCTATTAAGAATGTATGTGTGATGTAAATCTACTTGGTTTTTGTGCTTTTTATCAATTTTTTTGAATGTACGTCTAAGAGGTACCTCACACTTGAAGCCCACTTTAGAATGTACGTCTATAGACCTACCCTCACTCTCAAGGGGTTAAGATCTAAAATCTAATTTCTGTTAGCTTTACTATGAAGCTATTACATTAACTGTAAACAAACATTTTCTCAGTTTAGTAACCAATACAATAAAAATAGTATATAATACTATTTGACATACTCTTTACCACGATTGTAGTAGTAAAAGATGTGTCAAAAGTAGTTAAAATACTACTATAATATTATCTAAAATACAGCAACAATCAACATGATCTACTATTTTTGGTGTATGTGAATATGGACCAACGAATATGGACATTTTATAATTAGTTAACTATTTACTGAACTACCGGAAGCTGATATTTGCAAAATAACACAAATTCGAACAACACAGTATCATCATTTCTTGCAATCGCAGTAGTACAGTCCAATTAGGCCTTTCACCTTGGAATGGGAGATAATAAGCTATAAATTTGTACAAATCTTTGTTTCGACATTTTTAACATTTTTAAAAAAATCACTGTTAACAATGAATATTTCCAGAATGTCGAAACAAAAGTTTATACAAGCTTATTATCCGTAAATTAAAGATGAAAAAGCACACCGAATGTTCTTCTTTAATTTGATTCCAGGATACTTATTAAAAAAATTATTGGGGCAGTGTACATTCAATATTGATTACAATTTTGAAAAAATACATAATGAAAATCGTAAAAAATCCTTACAATAAGATTGATCCGATTTGTTTCGTTTATGTACAAAAATACTGTAAAATTCGGAAAATGTTTCTAATGAAAGTTGTAAACCTTATCAAAATACTCACATTATGTTTGGATAATTTTTTGTCAATGTTTGGTAAAAATTGAGAAAAATAACAACGAATTTTATGAATTGTTATTGATTTAATGTGTAATAATTATCAAAAAAAATCTCTGTATTTGTTTCTGAGTTTTATTATGTTCATGGTATCCTCCATATTTTAGTTCGCTGAAAACGAATGTCATGAAAATTGGAGCAAATCCAGTCTACAAGTTGAAAATTATGGAAAATCGATAAAAATTATGATTATACGAGGTTTTTCTTGTTTACTTATAAACAAAAATTGGAAATGTCGAAAAATATATCCAATAGAAGTTCTAGATCTGCTCAGAATACATATTTTATATTTAATACATTTTTCGGGGTTTTCAATATTTAATAAAATAAACGAGGAGAGTGATGAAAAATAATATCATTTTTACGAATGTTTTAAGTTTTTTACCCTGTATATCGCTCTTACGCCAATTTTTGTCATGATATTCGATTTCAGCGTATCGAACTGTGTAGGACACCATAGATGTCATAAAAATTGTTGGCAACCCTGACAGGTTTTTGTTTGATTATACGATCACCTATAAAAATAATACAATTGTCATTTTTCTCAGTTTTTATCACAGCTGTGTAAAAAATGCATCAAATATAAAATGTATATTTTGAGAAGATGCAACTTATATTAGAAACATTACACTAAAAAAACACAGCAATAGTAAAGTTTATGACGGTAAGTTGCGTTATCCTATTTTTATGTTTGTACATTTGTATGTCGCCATTATTTTAATGTAGCTTTGGAATTTTATTATGACACCGTTTTTTACAATTCTTTTGATTCACATTCATCAGACCATCAACACGTTTAAAAATGATATAACGCTTTTTACGCAGGGTCCAGAGGACCTGGTCTTACTCTGAATGAAACAAGGTTCTTATTCTCAGAAATCAAATATGTAATATTCAGTTCCCGACGTAACCTAAACTGAGCCAGAGGTCATTCCATATGTCGCGTTAAATGTCCAGACAATATCATTTGTCAACCAAGTAAAAAATTTGGATGCATAATCTGTTTTAACTTGCAACCAACATATTTCATCAACATGCAGGAACATAAATTTAATTAATTCTTACCTGTTTTAATTTAATACAATGTAGAATTTTGTAGAAGTCTCCCTCACTATATTTGGTTATTTTTTAATGTGGATAAACGCCACTGGCTATTTAATTCAGTTATTCGATTCATCTACCAACTTCGATGTTATCAGAATCTTTCTCAATTCTGGATCAAAATAAAACTGGATGCAACTCGATATACATTACAAGTATTTTCTAGGATCACTTACCGTCAAGATATTATCTTACGACTAACCACCCTACCTTCGGGACTAGTTCGTTCCATCTGATCATTCTATTTATCACCTATCTCATTGTTTCAATCCTGATTTTAAGATGTTTACTTGTGCTCTTAATCTTTTAAGGTGATATTTTGTTATTTATTGAATATATCAGTTATTTACTTTTTAGAATCACGTCTTTCGAATATTTTACAATTTTGTTCATTGGAAATCTTCAATTCATAATTAGCTACATACTTTTGGAGATTGTGAAATGTGAATTTTAAGCTTAGGGAATCATTTTTGTCTTATTTTGTAATTATTATTACCGCAATGAAACTAGCGACTAAGGATTTCCGGTGTTGCTGATTATGAATCTGACCGTAGATATCATGAATTCGAAATTTGAAATCCAAGATGTTGAAGATTTAAAATTTTTCTGGATTCTAGTTTCATTATGATAAAGTAACTTTTAACGATACGGTCGATCATCTTGAGTTCGCCGTTTTTAATATTCAATATCTGAGATCGGATTCGTAACCAACGTTTCCCAAAACACCTGAAACACAATTTTTGTGGGGTTATGTTTACAAGTTTCCTCAATAATGCATTTTTTATTATAAAAAAACCTTTTTGTCTATTATTTATCATTAAATTGACAGTGATTCAACAAATATTCTCCATGAATTTTCTTCCAGTGAACATTAAATTATAAAAAAGTGACTAAATCGAATAAAAACTACTTCTTTAGAAATAGGTGGCTTCAGGTGATGTATATTACGATACAAGGGCGTGAAGTAGGTGATTTACGCACGAGTGAAACGAGTATCTCATATCAAACAAATTAAGTATGTGTATGGTATACTATATTTTCTGTTGACTTGGTCAAGTTTGGCGTTTTTAGCGTACTAAAAGCACGATAATTTGCTTTACGCAATTTTTAATTTTATATTTATGATTATCTTCCATATATTATTAAACATGTATTTTTTATAACTCCGTGCGAGAAATTCAATTTCGTACACTGTTTGTACTGCGCACTAAAAACATTGTAGGAAGTACTTCGCACATTCAAATCACAGCTCGAAATATTTCCCACACTGATCATTTCTAGCCTCGTTTCACTCGTGCGAAAATCACCTGCTTTGCGCACTTCTATCGTAATGTACTATTATTTCATTATTTTATTATTTTATCTTGTATAATATTTTGGCGCGTAATATTTTTTTTTGTGATATTTTGACATCTAATATAAAATACCGAAATATTTCGATGAGTCACCAGTGGATACTAATAAAACACACTAATAAAAAATGTTTGTTATTATTTGTATTATTGTTATTATTCTTTGCTCCGAAATGGTATAAAATATTTACTTTTGTAAATTTGCAATAATCCTTTAGATTTAAAATGATCTTAAACGTCTGTAATTTAATAAATGCTGCGTTTTTAGATAATTTAATTATATTCTATATATAGACAAAGCTTTCAGACGGTCATCTTTTCAAGTCGTTCTAGGCATGACGCACAACTTGAAAGAACCGGTCTACTGTTGGCTACCACTGTCTAAAACGTGGTACGGTATAATTTCAACATCGTACCAATTTGATTTATTATTGTAAAAATTCGCAAATATCTCGAAATTGGTCCGTGATCAACGAAATTGTCATGAATATAATGAGTACAATTTAATTTTCAAAATTTGTTAAATTTTTCATTTTCAAAATTCTTTTTGGGACCCAGTAAATACAAACACATTGGAATGAATTTAGTTCCTCATTCGTTTTCTTTCCTATTAATAGTCAACTCTCAGTTAATTAGATGATGGAAACACGAATTCACATGCTCATGGGAATGGTGGAATTTTTCACGATTTTTTAAAAATTATTTTATGATCGTAAAAAAAAATGATACGCCGGGACTTGAACCTGAGGTCTTTCGATAGTGGGTCGAATGCTCTACATTTCTCGGATGGCGATATTAAAAGAACAATTTTGATCATATTTGGTAATAATTGTTGTCGGAATCATTGTAAAGTTCTGTAACAAAAAATTGTTTTCCTAATTTTATTATTGTTAGTCCAGGAAGTGACGTTACCGACGCGTATCGGAACAATTGGAGCACTGCCTTAAAAAGGGTGGAAAAAATATGACAATTCCTCGTACAAATTACCGGTAACAAAAAAAAAAATTGCGAAAAATTAGGTCGCGGTGCAACGACGCTGAAAGTAGAAAAAAAGTGGCGAAACGCCGGTTGAAGCACCGATTGTCGATGGAATCGGGTCAATGTCAGCGCAAGGCTACGGCGCCTCTCGTTCGTGTCCCAGATAAGTGATTACCGATTACTTATCATATATACGTACGTTTACCCGCTTTGCATTACAAATGCCAAACATTGCCGTTACGAGCGCGCGCATAAGCGTGGCCCCTGATTACATCCGCGTGTACAAAGCGGATTCATATAGTCGAATCTTCTTTCACGCAGCTTGATGCGTTCGCGCATATATTATAGTCGCATTCTTGACTCATTTCGCACACGATTCTTGAAATCCGAAGATTTTAGGTCAAGAATAGAGTTGAAGAACCACGAAAGATGTCCCTGAGATTTCAAAACTACTAAATTTTTAAGGAGCCTCCAAAGTTACTCCAAATAACCTATAATCCGGGAGTTTATGACTCGTGTAATGAATCTAAACTAATTTTCAAAAGGTTTTCATTTAAGTACAGGACAAATTTTACGACAGTACGAGTCGACTCCAGGATAACTTAAAATAAGCATAAAAATACCAAAAAAAAAATTGAAAAATCACATCCTGTGGGTTGCATGATGCATTGCCAATTTTTAGGTTAGGAATTTACGTCATTGATTGAACAGATTAACTTTTGCGTCATAGGTGTTACTTCCTTTTTCTTCTCCGTTGTTTTTTCTTGACTTAAAGATCAGTTTTTCTATTTATGTCATTTCCTGTTCGTTTTCCTCACAGCTCAGGCATTTATTTATTTATTTTGAGCTGTAATGTATGCAAATTTTAAATGTTCCTTTCATAAACGAGGATGAAGTTTCATAAAATTTACTACAAATTCATTTCGTATCCTTAAGTAGTTTTTCATTCTTCACACTTTTTTATTTACATGGAAAACAGTCGAAATATATTATTCGGTGGTTCCGAGTCGGCGATTTAGAATATGACCTAAGACTTTCAAAATTCAAAATGGAGGATCCAATATGGTGAACTGAAATGTAGAAAATTGTTTGATCGAGATGGAATTATGGGTACTCGGGGGTTTTCAAGGTCGCTGATTACGAATGTGACCTAAGATCTTCAAAATAGCGAATTCAAGATGGATGACCAAATAAAATGGCATCAAGAATTAATAAAAAATATAACACATGAAGGTAAAAAATATAAAATCATATGAAGAATAAGAGAAAATAACATGTGCAACAAACGAGAAAAGGTGTTTGCCAACAACGACCAATTTACACAATGTACTAATTAATTCATGTGAAGGCGTTTCTGATCATTCTTTACAAGATTTTTTCGATGTTTTTACCGTTAGAGGACCATTTTTACCACGGGACTTTTTATCTAACAGAGGCTTACAATGCTACAACGCCGAAAAAGTATATTTCTAACCTAAAAAATTCAATTTTTATACATAAAGTAATAGTTGACAATTATATTAACAATTAAAATAGAGCAATAATAGTTTGAAAGTTTATTTTATCTTTATTAACACATTAAAGTGTAAACGTCCGCATTTTCTGATTTTCAGAGGTTGTGATTTGTATCAAATCTGCCCTACAAAAATTTCGGAATAATTATTTCTGACGTAAAATTTTGTAATCTTTCAGAGTCTCACATCTGAGTTTTTGAAAAATAATAACAAAATAAGTTATATTTGTTTATTTTAAAAAAAAACAACAATTTTTTCACTAAAAAATGTTCTTCAATTGATATTTTCGCAGCGAAATCTGGCCAGAAATAGTCTAGACAGTAAAAATATTACGTCCATGGACCTTGGTCTCCAAAATGGGAGGGTGAGCATTTTCAAATTCAAGATGGCAATGTCCAATATGGCGGCTTGAAGCCGAAAAATTTAGGCTATTTCGAATCATGCCGAGTTTAACAATGTATTTTAATGACATTTCCATAAATTTTCGTATATTGCGGTATTTTTTGTCGCTGATTATGAATCCGTTATCAGATTTCGCAAATTCACAATGGCGGATCCAATATGGTGAACGAAAATAAACAATATTTGCCGATTTTAGTGAAAATTTATATATAGGGTTTTTTTGGGTCACTGATCGCGAATTTGTCATCAGATTTCCCAAATTCAACACGACGGATCCAATATGGCGGTTCGAATTCTGAAAATTGCCTAGATTTTTCTCAAACTCGATATCAGAAGGTTTTAGAAGTCCCCAATTTCAATTATGCACTAAAAGTTACAAAATCCAAAATAGGGGATAAAAATGGAGGATAGAAATGCAAAAAATAGTTGAATTGGGATGGTATCTTGATCGTATAATTAAATATCTGTGTTCATAAAAAAGAAATTAAACGTTACTATAAAATGTAAACTGGCAATGTATTCATTGATAACACACAAATAATATAATTTTGAAAAATTAATAATTAAAAATATTAATATTATTAACACCAGTTAATATTCTTCTTTTCCGTGTATTTCATAAGTGAAATGATATCGTTTTCTTGATTATGCTTAATCAGATCAGAATATGCACAAGTTGGGTAAGAAAAGAAAAAAATATAAATTCTTTTCTGTAAAATGTGACGTTTCGACTGTCTATTTGCAGTTCGCTTTAGAAATTGTATTCTATAAGCAAAAATATAATACAATAATATCTTTTTACAAACATTTTTTACAAATTGTCAATCCGAGTTTCTGTCATGAAAACAAATTTGCTAGAAAATGAAAGGCATGCATCAGAAAAACATTGTTATTTGCTCGTCAAAGACGTACATCAAATATTAAAAAATATATTTGTTTTATATTTGAACCCCTCTTTTTAAGAGACTGAAGACAAATTTTTGACAGACATATAAATATTTAATAAACAGACGAATTTTTAAACAAACACAACGTTACTGATTTTTTTTTACACAATGTTCGAAAATGAAGAATTTAGAAAAAAAGTACGCATTGTATAAAGTAAACCCTACGATGTATATATATATTATAGAAATTACGACGAATTCCGTGCACATAGAAATTTATTATTATTAAAACAAATACAACTAAAATACTCCAGAAAATTGTTGCAAATAGTATTGAAGGGTCAGATTACATAATTCATTTCTACGAATGTCATTGCTATTTCGATTCATATCATACAACACGTGCACCTATCATTGTTACGCATTTCACTTTTAATAAACAGCGACACGCTCCCTTGTTTATTGCGTAACAACATCTATAATTATTCTTATTAGTCTTATCGCAAGTAGAAATATACATATTCATCATAATTCTTCATGTGCAAACATTATAACCCGTGCAGTTTTACATGGTAATGAATTTATTCCAGGTCTCGTGACAGTAATAAATAGTTTTTATTAGAATGTAATCCATTTCGCTAATTCAGTTGCACATTATTGACTGCAAAATGATCTCCAACTATGATTGTAATATTTCTCCCAACAACATTCAGATATTTTCCGATCATAATTTTTCTTAATATTTGAAATCGAAACCTATTTTTATTAAATTTATAGAAATAATTAGAAAATAATTTTTTATTATAAATACTGATAATTTAATTGTATGTAATTTAATTTTTGTTTTTTGTTGATTAGACACGTAACCTATAAAATTAGTGCACACCTTTGCGAGCCCAATATCTCGGCACTTTTATTATACATAAATTTCTCGTAAGTCATAATGTTTGTACGTAAAATTAACTATTACAAGTAGATACATATTATGTCTATTTATTATTACATAACTTGAATGAACCTGTATACCTTGATTTAGCTTTAATAAGTATAAATAAGCAAACAAAATTAAAACTCGATGAATGTTATGAACAATTCTTTAATTTTTTTGTTTTTTTTAGAAATTATCAGAACAAAAGATTATGATCCTGTATTACAAAAATAAGTTTTTTTTAATGTTCTCCTTTGTCTATCGTGTAAAATTCCTTAGAAAGTTATATATAATCACATATTATAAACCAATATATCACTTTGCGTCCTATATTACATAAATATATATGTGTTTTGACATAAGTTATAAATAAAAAATTACGCCTAAAAGCTACATTTTCGACACAAGTTTTCAAGAAACTATTGAAAAATGTAACACTTAATAAATTTTCTCGACTCTCTTCTACAGAGTGTCCTTATTCTGTATGTATGAGAAATAATTGTTAAAGTCGAGGTAAACTTACAGTGCATTTGTCTGTTAATGGGTTATGATAACACTAGAAGTAACGTACCGTAGAAAAGATATGCTCCTCCTGTGTCTAACTAAAAGAAATGAAAGTCATGTAAACAAGTATGGATGTATGCATTATTACATTTATGAACCTACAAAGTTTAAGATTTTTAGACATATATCCAAAAAAGTTTGTTCTCTTGACATTATAATCTGTATTTATTTAAAATAAGCATGTGTTATTTTCTTGGTGAAATATAAGTGATATTATAAAATGATAATAATAACAAAACTTGTTAACTTGCCTTTGGGTCATTTATTCTAGACCCTCTTCAGAAAAAAATATATCAAGTTTCATCCCTATTCAACTATTTTTTGTATTTCTATTCTCCATTTTGGATCCCCTATTTTGGATTTTGCAAGTTTTAGTGAGTTATGGAAATTGAGTACATCCAAAACCTTCTAATAGCGAGTTTCATAAAAATCCAGGTACTTTTCAGAATTCCAACAAATATTGGATTTCAAAATATTGGATCCATCATTTTGAATTTGGGAAATCTGATGACAGATTCGCGATCAGTGACTTAAAAAACTCCTATACGTATACAGATTTTTACTAAAATCGACAAATATTGTTTATTTTCGTCCACCATATTGAATCCGCCATTGTGAATTTGTGAAATCTGATAACAGATTCGTAACTAGCGACAAAAAATACCATAATAAAATAATAGCCTAAAATTTGCGGCTTCGAGCCCTCACATTTGGAAGATCAAGCCCATGGACGCAAGATTTTTAATGTCCAAACTATTTTTAATCCAATTTCGGTGCGAAAATAACAATTGAAGAACATTTTCCCACAATTCTTTTTTTTTTTGTTTTGGCAGTGTTCCAACGCAAGTAATAGTGTTTAGAAAAAAAGTTAAATTAAGAATTAATTTAACCATTTTGTTTTGTGAGTGTATAATTTTAAATAACTCCAACATTTCAGTGTTATGTTACCTAATTTAAAAATACAATACAATATTGTTATATCTTTGTTTTTTATTAATATACTGATTCTTAATAATATATTATAATTGTATTATCTTTTAAAAAATGAAACATAATAAACATTCATAATTTGTTAAGGAAAACGTTCACTTCGTAGTACAATTAGCATTCAATAGATGGCTGTGCAGATACTATATTGGTGTCAGTTTTGTCATCTGTCTTGAATAGAAACTGTAAATCACAAACAAAATTTAGCTTCTACGAAATCTGTGATTACAGGAGGTAAATTATTATATACTAATGTTGTAAATTAATTCGTTATATTTTATCTATGCGTCAATTCTAATTACTTTAAAGTGAAATATGTTTTAAGAGTATTTATATTTGTGTTCTCTGATAAGAAAATAGTAGTTCAGGCTGAACACTGAAATTAAATTTAAAGTGTTTGCGAATTCTTTAATAACAATATTGAAAAGGATGAAAATTTACGATATGCTGAATTTTTCATTTTTCGACAAATCAAGATTCCTTTAAACATGTGGCGTTTTCATTACTGTCGGCATTAATTAGAACTTAATGAAGGAAGTGTTAATATTTAAAAAAATATATTTTTTAACTCTCCGTGCGAGAAGCGTGTTTACTAGCGCGAAACCTTCGGACGCGAATTATTATTGAGCCCTACGCTAGTCGAATTAAAAACTATCGTAGGTACATGGGCGAAATATCGATTTCCGACGATTGAAATTTTCGCCCTTGTTGCATAAAATATTATTTGCATTTTTTAATAATTTCGGGGAGCATTCAAATTCAGAGCGATCAAAATACACATCAACTACGAATAATTTTCTGTTGATGTGTGCTACATATTCATTTTAGTGAAACCTACATATGTTTACAAATGATAATCAAAAGTAAAATTTGATAGCAGAACTGCGATTTGCATTTGGGATTAGCTAATTGCGAAATCAAATCTCGCTTTCTTTACCTGTTGACTTTGCTGATTGTGATTTTCATTCCAACAATCCCGGTATTGTTGCTCATATTTTATTAACTTTTTGTTGGATAAACAATTAATATTTATAACAAAGTGAGATTGTTGCATGTGGGGTACCAATCTGTCACGGTTAGAAGTAATTTTAGAAGTAGAGTTAGAGAAGTAAAGTTAGAAGTAGTTTTTAGGTTAGATACGGAAGTTATTTCCAAAATATTCAATTCCGTATAAAAATTTTACATTAATTAATAAAAGTGTACCAGAACCAAAGAAAAGTAAAAAAAATGTTATTTATATTGATAAGACAATTACAATATCAAAACATTATTCTATACATTGTATTAGAAAATCAGTAAGGCAAAAATTAGTCAAGAAGCTTATGACGACAGATTGTGTCTTTTACTTTGTAAATCTGAGTTAGTAAAAATACTAATATAATATAAATAAAAATAGGTTACCATGAATTCGTCCATTTTTCAGTGACAAATAGGAAAATACCAGGAATATTTTAGTAAAATTATACCAATCGAAATGTTGATTCTACTCATCTAACAATAAAAAATAATATTTGACTAACGAAATATTAGCGTTTTAACTTTATTAGCAAAAATTATTACTAATTGAATGAGGAACCCACTTTTGTTCACGAATTAGTACAGCTTTCTACTAATTCAAATTTAGGGTCAAATGGTTAAAATTGTAATGGAAATAACACATTCCTTTTATAAGTATACCTACTTGAAATAATGTGCCTCACGTATTTTTTACCCTTCACTAGTGAGGTACAATATGTAAAGACGTAGTATCCTTTAAACCCATTTTTTAAATATTCTAATTCCACCTCAACTGGCACTTTATTACCGAAATAAGTTAAACAGGAAAAACCGCAAAAATCTGAATTTTTTACTCTTTTTATGACTATAGCAATTTGTTTTAGGTCAAAGTGCTTCAGAGATGAAAAAGCTTGAAAGTGACTTTGAATGAGCCTAATTTTGTTAAAATAACCGTAAAAAGGATAACTTAGTGCAAAAAGAGTAATTTTTGTTTAAACTTCCATGGCGCGCCAATCGCTAAAATTGTAGGCATCGGATCCAATTTTGGTAGAGGGTTTTTTTACCTTTTTTGCTAAATATGATGGGTGATTCATATCCTTAGTTTTGCAGTTTTTCAACATTTCCAAAACACGTCGATGAATAGTTTCACCCACCTAAAAGCCATAATAAATACCAAGAAAATTTATGCACTATTGTAATGATTCTTTAATTATATTAAAAGCGCAATGTTGACTACGTTGCAAAAAAACAAACTTATTACAAATTTATAGATTCAAAATCAGCAAGAACTCAAATCTTAGTTGCTCTTTATTACATACTCACTATCTTGTTAAGATCATTCCTTCTAACTTCGAGTAAACGCAAAATATATAATATGTAAACAGTTATGGGTATCTTACTTTTTTTGGAAGATTGAAAAACTGCAAAACTAAGTATGTGAATTACCGCTTCCAACTGTGTATATGAAATTAATTTACTACAATAAATAGTTTTTAATGAAAAATCGTATTTTTTGAGAAAAATTGCTTACACAAGCAGTTAAGATTTGAAATGTGGGTGATTTTGAATCATTAAAAGATGCTCTAAACATGCCCTTTACACTTTTTGACGGCGACATAGTTAAATTAAATTAAATTCCCGTTTAGAATGAAAAATGTTTAGACAAGCAGGTAGGATTTCCAGTCAAAGTAGGGGTGAATTACAAGATAATGCTTTAAAAGATGCACTTTGATAATGAAAATATTATACCACACAAACTTTTTACTTGCCAAAAATCATTACGGACAAGAAGAATTGGGTTTTTATTACGTATACTTATAAAATTAAATGGAGGTACAATTTTTTCAAAGCATTGTTACTCTCTATTCGAGACTAAATATGCTGACAAGATATTAATTGAATAATGTGAAAAATGTCGCTGTTTTGATAAACAATAATATCCTTCCGCATATTCATGCGTTTTTAACTTTTCTGTTTATTTTTTTCGACAAAATATTGAGTAAACACAATTTGAAATAAGAAGATATCATTCACATATATGCACAAGATTACTGCACTTAATCGTGACGCATGTAACGTGTGTGCGACGAAGGGTTACGTCGTTTTATTCATTTATGAATACTTATTATCTTTTTTATTCATATCGTAAAACACGTGCACAATAAGAATACTATGCATTTCCCGTTAAATAAACAACGACACACTTCCTTGTTTATTGCGCAATAATGTATATTGGTCTTATCTGTTTTATTTCACAAGTTGAATACGAAATCATCTCGTTTTTATATTCATTTAAGAATTGTGCACTAGCTATGGGAAGAGATATTTTCATTGAGTTAGTAAAGCGATGATGCTGGCTTGTATTTTGATGTTCCATAAATATAACTGAGTGGGGATAATCGTCTTATTAGAAACGTAATCCTATTGCATACATGATTGCTCGCAGACCGCATGATTAATGCGCTGATTTACATGGAATAAATAATCAGTTTTCTGTTTAATCGACAGTGGTTATTACTTGGATACAGTGTATGTTACGATATCTTACGTTACGTTCATTATTATTCATCTTAGAGTTTTCAATATTAGTCGCAAATATAGTCCATAATTAAAAACAGTCAATTTCATAAAAAAATTGGAGAAATTGTGTTATTCTTTTAGTTTTATAAAATTTCGAATCTGAGGAACTTAGAATTTCTGAAAGGAGTTTTAAGAGTCGGCATCCCAATTGAACTGTAGTCATCATTTGTTAAGAAGCAAGGAACATTGCAATTATTATGTATCTTTTTCTTTATGAGACCCAACATTTGCAGATACTTTACTTTTGCATTTGGGCGAAATCTAGCGGCTAAAGAAGGTATTAGTTTTTATATGCACTCTTACGTTATTCTTTCGATTTTTTTTTAATGTGTACATGAAAAAAATCAGTATATAAATGTGAATATATTATATGATTTCTCATACATATTCTAAAGGAAATTATTGTTACACTCAATATAAAAAACCTAAATTGTATTCGAAATTTCTCGATGCTTAGTGCAATAATCGGTACATATCAGGAAATGGTTCATTAATTAATGAACAATTTTCAACGGTTGTATTTTGCGTAGAAAAAGGTTCTAAAAAATGATCAAGCATGCATATCTAACGTAAAATTACATAAACTTTCAAAATCTTTTATTAGATTTTGGAAAACATGCAAACGTGAAAAATTATATACGATTATTTCCAAAAAAACATGGATTTTTCAAATTGTTCTTTTCTTTATATAGTTCTTCGAATTTAAATAATTTACGAATTTTTCTTTAAAGGAAAGAAATCTTGTCTTCGAGATTGCAACTTTAAATTGATTTAAATTTAATGGAATAATTCCTTTATATGGACTTATGTCTTGGGACAGATAGGTTATTGTCATCATGAAAATGTGACGTGAACGTCACGAACTTGACAAAACAACTGCCGGTTTGTTTTGATCGTACTCATATTATACCATGGTCGTGCTAAAAAATCGTTTTTTGATAGCAATTGCGTGACACAGCATTTTTTTTTAATTTGTTCACTGCATTCATATATAAATGATTCCATGGAATTTCGATATATTAAACTATGTTGTTATAGTACATTTTCGAATTTAACAATTATAACAAATTAAAAGTTTTCAAAAAGTTATGAAAATCTATTTTTTTATTTTCAACTCGACGTACAAAAATTATATAACTAGTGCACGATATTGTAAACGCAAGCGATGTTTCGATATGAAAGTTCCATTTGTTGCATGGTTTCAAAGGTCCGGAAATTTATCCCGGAAATACATTTTTAAATTTTAAATTAAAACTAACATGAACACGTGTACAGGACAATTTGGAAAACGAATTGGAGAGCTATCCAATCGTACTGAATGCTTAAATTGCCTTGATTTAAGGATTTTAGATTACAGAGATAAGTCGAGTCCCGGTATATTTGCGTCTCGCTGTATATACGTCCCAGCATATTTGCCCGGTTCCGTCTCGTTATATTTGCCTGTCACCGCTTTCTTTTCCGCTGTGACGTCATGAAGTAACGAGACTGAGAAGAGTGGGAGAAGCGGGTCTCCCCTTCTTTTGGTAAATATAACGAAATGGGAGGGGAAGGCGAGGAACCGAGTGGGTAAATATACCGAGACACTGATATACTTCCATCTCTTGCATAGATACAGAGATTTTTCTGGCTTAATATTTTCTTTAATCCAGGTATTTTTATGCATATTGTTGCATGCGTTGTTACTAATGACATTCCGCGAGTCAAAATTGATGCTTAACGTTTTTACCAGCATCTTCAGCTGCACATAAAAGTCCGTGACAAATAATGACATAGCTTAATAGGTTTTTTTAGCTTTAAACATGAATTTTTTAGGATCGAGATGTGAATGTGCAGTCAAAATTTGTTCGGAAAATGTTGGAATATTTTTTAGAAACCTGGATAAAATTTTTTTATTTCATGGTTCAGCTAGATTTTTAATCCTATTACAGGAGTATTGTAAGAGTACTTCTAGAACATCTTAATAGTAAAAGTTATTAATGTTGAAAATTACCCAGGTCTGCGAATTTTTACTTTATCAATTTCAGGAATAATAGAGGATCATTGTTGTACAATTTGACTTTGAAATTGCCCCAGCATGTCGGAATTTTTAAAATTCTAGCTCAATTAATAACAAAGACTTGTTAAGTTATAGGAAACCAAATATGTATTGAAACTTTTGTCAATTACATCACAAAGTACTGCTACTGAGATTTAAAATCCATTAAAAAAATTATTAACGCATGTTATTGAAATAAACGAGTTCTCGCATTCCGAAAATTTTGATGTCTTATGCATATCTAAGTCTTGGCTGAATGACAATATTAGGGACGAGGTTTTAAAAATTACCGAATATAAATTTCTAAAAGCTGATAGTAATCATTTGAGAGGAGGTGGTCTTATTGTTTTCTTCAAACACACCCTGTAATACTCAAGGTTCTGTACAGAACCTGATGCATGCGGCCTTGAACCTTGAACAACTCTGAATGACCGGTAACCATCATTGTAGTAAATTTTAAATTGGCGTTCTTTACAGGCCAGTGTATGTTTCATTAAATTGTTTAATATCTTTACAAAATACATATAATACATTAATATCTACAGTGGATCAAATAATAATAATAATAATAATAATAATAACAAGAGATTTTAATTAATCTAATAAATGCAAGAACCTCTGATTCCATTAAAATTCTCGAATGGTTCCATCATAATGAACTTACTTTTGCAATAAGAATTACTTCTAATGCAGTCATTATTGTATCACCTACTGTCAATATTCTGAATATTTTCGGCCGTAAGTAGCATGGGATTTCGACCATTCATTTATCGGTTCTGATATAATTGTCCTATAGACCTCCCCATAATCATAAATTTCTTAAGATTCGTGACTTTTAAAATTTTGATGTTCCCATTTTAATAATTTTGCCAACATCTTATCATTGTGTAATATTATAAATTTCTTAAATATTCATGACAAAGTATCGTTTTTAACTGACGTTATAATTGATTTTTTTATTATTTTTTATGGAGAAAAATTAATAAGAGTTATTTACGAAGGAGGGAGCGCAAAACCTACTTTTTGCAACTCATCAAACTATCAAACATGAACATATCAAATAAACATTTTTGGAAGACAATTCATTCTCTGGGACTTAACAGGTGCATCTCGTCTGGGTTACATGATGTTAAAACGTTAAATAAACATTTTATTAACATTCCATATTTCTGTCAAATGGTACCATTCAGCAATTTATAAATTTCAGATCTCCTGAACTTTCTGACCAAGTTTCATTTTCTTTTTTTAAAATTTCAATGCCAAAATTAATATCTATCTACCAATTGCCATTCCACGAGGTGACGGGATCTCGGCTGAGATATTCTTGAGATTTACAAATTTTGTCTTCCTGAAATTTTACATATTGTAAATCACATTCTTGAAACTATCAACTTTCCAGACGTCTGGAAACACGTCGTTCCTCCCCTTCCAAAAATGCCAAAACTGTTGGCATTTTCAGATCTACGTCCGATTCGTCAGTTCCCAATTTTTTCAAAAATAATTAAAATTATTTTAATAAATATAAACTTTTGCCTTCACATCAGTCTTCCCGCATCAAGCTGCATCTTTATTTTAATAATCTACCTTTAGAATTAAGGTCTACTTCAAAACAATAGTATGTGTTTATTTTAGGGTTGAAAAGATACTTCGTGAATTTGCAGGCTCAATAATTCTATTAATTTAAATTTTTACTTTTGTTTTACGCATCTTTATAACTGTATTATACATATATGTAACACGTACTTTACTTGGGTATGTTATTTATTTTTTTTCTATATTACAATTTATTATGGCGTGTTATTTATTGAAATTTAATGATATGTTTAATGTGTCAAGCTCAATTTATAAAATACAAAATTGGTGATTCCAGCCAGAAACAAATTCATTGTCCCAAAATAAGACAGAAAGACAGATACCTTTTACTTACAATTTTATTTACACTTAGCTGAGGGATAAGCTTTATTTTCTCAATATTAAAGTAAAATTTGTTGGATATAAATATAAAAATAGAATTTTGAGTGGCACGTTAACTAGCATCATAGTTACGCTTGTTTACGTTTTCAATTTTATCTATTTTTCCCAAATGTAAATAGCCAAGAAACAATTATAAATGTATAATTATACCCCAAACAATATCTTCTCCAGAAGGCTTATTTTGAAATAACAACTTTAGTAGAGAATTCTGATCGTCAGAAGGTCGTGGAAAATTGCATGAAGGAAGAGCACATAAAACACAACAATCAACACTATTATCAGTTATGTTTCCTCAAAATAAATGTGTATAACCTGTAAATAAACATGTTCCTATACATCAAACCATAATATAATGCTGATTTCAACTGATTAGTTAGTTGAAGAACTAGTTAGAATTAGTTAGTCATTTGAAACAAAAATTATCTTCCCCAAATCACTCTCAAAACCTAAAAAAGGTAAATAAAGACATTTGGAATGATTTACCCCCACCAATTTTTCATTAAAATTGTAGTACATCATAAAAATCATTGATTTTTCACTTTCGTAATTGTGATGTCAAATAAATTGTTTGAAAAGTTTCTGAAATAATTAGAGTTGAATTCGTTATATTATCTGCCTACAACCAAGAAACAAGAAATTTTTACATTTTATATCGAATATGATGGATTAAGAAAATATTTCATTCAGGATTTCCTCTCAAATTTATTTGAAATAAATCAAGAATGTTATATTTTGTGTTTAATTATACATCATTAACGTTTCACTACAAATTACCAATGCCAAGAAAATAGGCGTTATAAAACTGGTAATTGAAAGAACGCGTAAATCACAAGATCAACTCAGTAGATCAGTAACTAATTATGAAAAGTCATGAAAAATGTTAGTAAGTTAGTATGTAAATGGTAATTTAAAAGTATAAATACAGATCAATCGAATATAGAAATGTAAATCGCGATATTAAAAACCATCCCAGAAGAAATCAATGAATTATTAAATCATTGGAAAAAAAGGAAACATTAATGAATTGGAGCAATCGAAAATACTAAATTGAAGGATAATGGTGCAATGAGGAATAAATGTATGAATTAACTACTTTAATTTTCATATATATTTATTTATGTCATAAGTTTTACTCCTATTCAAAGCCGCTATATATCAATACAATCGCTTCTTTATAGAAGAAGACTTATCGTGTGAATCTAATGAAGCCAATTATACTATAACAGATTGATTGAGTCAGCGAGACAATCCCAACTCCATTCGACAGGAGGAAGCTGAAAGCAATTGAGAGGCATTAGATTGACGGATCATATAGTCACTTTAAATTTTTTATCTTCGAAAAATTGTCTTAACCCATTAACGCCGGGAATTACATTTTTGTCACTTCAATTTCAATCAAATATTTCGCGTCAAAATCATTGAACAAAATTGAAAGGGACATCCCACTATTTTCGAGGTCCCTTCTTTCGGCCATTAGGAATTTCAATGTGGCATTATATTTGAAAAAAATTGTCAAAAATTTAGGACATATTTATCCGTTGTCTAACATTTCTGAATATTTTAAAACATTTCAGAAAAAATTCTAGTATATCCCTAGTAAGCTTTTCTTTGCTTGTAATTATTTATAAAAATTGCTCATTTTCAAGGAAACAATAAAAGTGTGTACAAGAAAAATAAACAGAATTTTGCCATTTGTTCCCCACGAAAACTGACGTGTGGTTTCTTCATTTTGTAATATGCAGTATTTTCCGATACGTCATTAGGAAACGAATGGTTTGAATTCTATAAAACCACCTACCAAAAAAATGTTTTCATTGAAATTTAATGTGAAAAAATAATGTCAAACTTCGTGTTAAATTTTTAGATTTGGTCGTTAATGGGTTAACCCAAGTTTGGCGCCATATTGAAATTCCCTAATGACCGAAACACAATTTTGACCTTTGACCCAAAATACTTTTTTGAAACTGAAGCAAAAAAAACTGTCCTTTGTTGATTACGCCTGTCATATTTAGTTATTCCATTGTTTATCTTAGTTATTTAATTGAGTAAATATTTGAAACATACGGAATGGTCAACGTGAATTTGCTAAATGATATTTGTAACGACCTGTAATAACATTGTGCAGAGGTTAAGTTACGTAACAAGTTGCATATGCATTACGTCTGGAATCCTTTCGGAATCTAGTCTGGACTCTGGAAGCATATCACGTGAAAATTATAAAACAAATCACTGTGACAAATTGGTCAGAGCGCTGAAATGCATGATGGGCTCAAGTGGCCAAGGGGCACTTTGCCTGACAAGATAATTGAGCGATCGTCGGTAAGGAGAAACAAGAATTAACGATAACACGGTAGAAAAACACTATGCTGATAATGGATGAGGCGATAAATATTTTCTGTTATTAACTTGGTACAAATATTTTTCTACTTTTACCGGTTAGTGTCTATTATTTAAATGGTTGGTCTAGGATCTGTCATAAATACTGAACGGATCGCAATCTGTGAAGCTCCAAAGTATATCCCAAGTTCGAAATGAAATTACAGAACAATAATACTCTCACCCTCTCAATTGCAAATAATAACTCCATTAATTTCATCATAGTCCAAACATCACCTTTAGTTCAAAGTTCTTATTATTCTACCTTTTATAATGCTACCTTTTAGCTTCAGATTGTTTGCACTGAACCTATCTTGAACAACGCTTCACCTCATTTTTGAAGCCAACATTTTTGTTGTTGTCATTAGAAATGGATATCTCCAATTTTAAGTTAATAGGAAAGTTAGTAGGTGCATTATTCAATAAATTACTGATAACTCGTATGTTTGGACCATCCTTCACTCTTATCTGTAGAGAATTACATGGACATGTGCTTCTATTAGAAATACTCCACAGGCCAACTTTCGCAGGAAATACGACCTACATCTAATTTCCATGAGAATCATTTGTAAAAAGTCCAAAAGAAGAATTTGGTAAGATTAAGTACAGTTCATCTCATTTTTCAATTTTCTTCGGCTGACTTGTGTGGCCTTGTTGTTACGTTTATTGATCGAGGTGTTAATGGATTTCTTAGTCAGAAGGCACTCTTAATCTTCATTTTATTTGAAGCGATGAAGTATTCAGCCCTGCTGACAAATTTATATGTTTTCGAAGTTCCTCAGGCTTACCAACTTCTTTCTATTGAAAATAATAGTAGAAGAGAGTGGTCCCACATTCAACACCTAAAAAGTAATGGCCATGTGGATGCTAAAACTCAGCTTCGTTACCGAGTTTAAAGTTTTGGAATATAAAGGAATCCCTGGTTTATATTCTTCACTGTTTGATTAGGCTCACACACATATTGTTAGATGATTTCGAAAGCCTAAGACAATTTCGAAGAAAGTGATCCGAAACCGGCTTCCCCATGGTCTGGAACCGATTCTCTATTTTTAAAAATAATTTTTAACGTAGTGAAATCTCATGTTCTCATAATGATTTGAAACTAAAACAAGATGATTTGCATTTGCTTGAAATGTTTTTTTATTTTATTATCAAATACACTTCAATGTTTTTTCTTTTCCGAATTTACATGCGGCTGCACAAAGCGATGATCTTAATTGCACTGGTTCATCATTCGTAATAGCTTTCCACAGAATTGTCGCAAGTCTTTCTCCGGCTTTCATCTGTCTTATTTTAGCTCTTCAAAATACATGATAAACAATTGCAAAAAGGGGTTGGTTTCGGATTACCTCCAGAAGGTGTGTTACGAATCACTCAGACATTTTTCACATGACGGGTCGTCTTTCAATGCTAGCATCAGAGGTGATGTAATTTTAATTGCGAGCGTTCAATCCAAGGCCATGAGTAATAAAGAAACGTATCTTTAGAATTTTCAGCAAACAAATAAGCACTACCAACTAAAGTTTCATAAAGCTCATTAGTGAACTCCACTGTTGTCAAAATATAATTGGGCGTGATAATCTTCCAATAAAATATGTAGACAGAACGAAGTAACAAATTGTGAACACTATGGCAGCGATCTAGTCACATTATTATCGATTCCGATGGTGTCATCATCTGCGAGATACATGGAGAAGTTGGTACGGTACGATCGGTCGGTACAGGACCAATTGTCCTTACATTTTAAGTGGTTTCTACAAATTAGAAACAAGGATTATCCTAGGCTGGTTTACGGAATAATACCTGTGGTCGTAGAGGATAGATGATTTCATCCTATTAATAGTAGGTGAAAATAACTGGCCATTGCAGTTCCATTAATTAATTTTTTATTAACCCTAGGTTAGCCTTTAGAGGTTAAAAACCCCTGAGGAGTACATCAAACCAGATGTCGAAATGTAGGGCTAATAAAAAATTAATTAATGGAACTGCAATGGTCAATTATTTTCACCTACTATTTTAAATGTTCGAAGGATTATACAATTTCAAACAATCCTATTAATACCGTCTGTGCTTGCATCACCAACCACGGACATGATTATACATCGCTAGCTTTTATATATAGAATTAATTAAAAAGGTACGATCTTTCACGTCCTGTTTTAGTTTAGCCAAAATTTTAGCAAAAATTATTAGCCTAAAGTTCCCATTTATTCACTTACAAAATATGGTATAATTAAGATATGTTATTAACTGGTATGGTTTGGTGGGCCAAATGACGATGGGTTAAGATCATTGCATACCTAATTGGAGAGTTCAGCGACATATTGCGCATACATTGTGATTTCATCAATATGCCGACTTTTTTAAAAATCTTTCAAAGATTCATAGTTAAAGAATCAGGATAAAGAAATTGAAATTCGAACGTTCGGAGTATAAATACGCTTAGTCCACTTTCCCTGATTCCTCTAAAAATGGCTTGAAACTTATTGTATTTTCACAATGCGATCTAATCAATTTTGATGAAAAAAAATACATTTATCTATCATTGTCGCTATTTGAGGTATCAATCCAGTTCTTCCCATCATCATTTTGTACTTTTTTTCACTTATGTGACAGTGCATGGCTCTTTACTTTAGTGATCGGAGTTATAATGGCGTTTTTTTCATGAAGGGAACGCAACAATTTCATGTCTCCGCCCTATCATGTAACTGCGCAGATCCTCTATATCGATGCATCTATTCGGAAAGGTTTTGACACCTCCCTGGACTTGAACGGTCTCATTATGTCATTGCGCATGCTTGGTCATGTAGAATCATAATATACCCACCCACCATTGGCGAAGGCTGGTAGTGTAAAATCACCCTGTGTAGCGAAGAACCACCCCTTTTGATACAAAGCTACTTATATTGACTTAAAACTAACCTGTTCATTGCAGTAGTCACTTTTAATATTGCCGATCACAATATGGTTACCTACCAATATTAACTACGACGTCCCTCTCATTATTATACTTTCCTCTCGAAAACTATTCACCGCATCAAAGATTTCTCGCATCCCCAATATTTGACTTGAACATATTCGTTGATAGGAAAGGGATGACAGGTGGGCTAAAGGTGAGCTTAAGTATTGCCCCCTGGATATCTAGGTAATCAATTTTCCGAATTTCCCTTGAATTTCCCTCGCTAAATTTTCGGGTCAAATGAAAACTTAAATCTCTTTAAGTTAAAATGTCGTGTTATATGAAAGCTTCTGAACTTTTTTACTTTTCCTTACACCAGTTAAAATCATTTCCGAAGTTGGAAAGACAATATTATAATGAGAAGAAATATACCATGATGGTTTTCTTCTTCCTAACTGGTTCTCCACTTTGCACTGTTCCGTTGTACCATTGGTTCCATTGCAGATCTTTTTTTGATTATTTCACGGCATCATTTCGCCGCTTTACCCGCTATTGTTCGCCAACTCTAGACACATTACAATTTGGTAAAAAACGCATTGTTGAGAATGTGTGAGAGTCATCGCGATGAACGCACATTCAAATCTAAGAACACTACCTAAAAGTAAAGGAACACTGCATCAGTGTGGTAAACAAGATCATTGAACAGTTGAACTACCTGATCAACATGTTTCCTAGGAGAGAACAAGGGTTAATGGGCCCAAAGATTTTGAGGCAATACAAGAGTTCCTGCCTTTTAATCTTCGGCATCATGGTCTCCAATCGGGAAGACAAAATTCCTTTTTTGGTTCAAAATGCGCTATTCAGCACAGAGATATGTCAGAGTGCAGGTGGAGTTTACAAAAGGTAATTCTCAATGCCATCCTTCATAAAAAATTTGTAAAGTATTTTTTGTATATTCATATTGCCTTTTTGGTTAAGTTTTCATTAATACGGGTAGTAAAAAAAACATTTTTTTAAATATAGATTATGTAGATTTTTTGACGGTCTTTCACGTGGAAAATATTTATTTTTAATTATACGTTGATTACCTTGATGAAAATCATTTAAAATATTTAATTGTTATGTTAACACTTTTTGCCAGTCAACTAGAAGTGCACAAAGTCATAGAAAATTATTATAACTTATGGATAAAGTGATGATATTGAAAAAAAGATGGGATGAAAAGGTTGAATGTATTAAAAATGGCTTTCAAAAGAGATGACCAGAAAGAAGGCCCCTGAATAGCATGTCGACAGATATACTTCAGGGGCCTCCTTCGTGTAAACTGTAACTGACCATAATTTCGTAAATTTTTATCGTAGAGGAGCGAATTTTGTTTTTAATTTTGAATAGAATTCAGTGCTTTCTAAGACAAAAGTACGTTCATGGCTGTTATTACATGATTCGGTTATGAAAAACTTGAAAACATCAAGCAGCGCTAATTCCCGAGTTGGATGAAATGTGTTTTAAATTCCCGTGCGAAAACTATCTTTCGAAGATTCTCAAAGAAAAATGTGTGAATCGCAAACGTTTGAACACCGCAAAAGTCTTTGAAAATGTTGTACAGTTTCAATAGAACCTCAATATTGTGATAGCTCAAGAAAAAATTGAGAAGGATAAATATTTCCCAATTTTTTTCAATTGTTTTCAAGATTGCCGCCATATTGGAATTCTTGATGACTGTAACCCAATTTTGATTGACGTCGGAGACTTAAAGAGCGACCTTGAAAATAATAGGATATGTGTATCTTTGAATTTTTTGTCAATTTCGATTATGATACGAAATACTTGATTGAAATTAATTTTGTTAACTGAGTGTCCTTAGGGCGTTAATGGATTAAAGACATCAGAAGATACAATTCCTAGATTGCCAGGAGGTTAATATGCATTGCACGTGAGTGTAGAATTTTTAAGCTGGGAACGAAGGTCGTGAAATATTCTTGGAGAACATTCCTGGCTACAATTCCCATTTCCTTCTTGTGCAGCAAACCACATTCCTGATTTCACCTATTGACTGGAGTTCTAGTTATTTCGCGATGCTCTTCGTGTTAGTTGTCTGCTTGAAGCGCAGCCCATGAGAACTTTATTTGATTTTCTGCTATGAATCCGGGACATAGAACATCCATGTCATTAACAGAAGTGGTTAAAAATTAGAAAAAGGTTTAAATTTAAAATTAATCATTTTGGAATTTCACGTTGGTGATAACTTCTATTAATGCGATTCGGATAATGATGCTTTTCTTTTTGTATGATATGATTCGCAAAAAAAAACGAAGACGCACGAAGTTATAAGAAAGGAGTATGAAATATTTATGAGACCATGACACGAGAGTCACTTAACCCTAATCGGTCATACCTCTGACAAATAGGACATTCCCTAGACAACTTTCAAACGTTCTGAAACTGACGTATGTAAGAATTGAAGTTGAACAAATTATGTGTGAACATTTACCGTAAGGAAAATTCAATTCATGTTTTTCATTAAAGAATCTATCATTTTTAAATTTAGGTTATTTTTCAATATAATTCAATTTTTGTAATGTAGAGATGTACTTCAAATTATAGTCCTCCATATAATGAATGTAATCTTATGATTTGTCGAGTATTTGAAAGTCAATTGGGTGGCTCCAAAACAAAACAATAAATTCTGATATTGACATTGGTGTCTTTTACACTTGTAGTAAGTGATTAAAGTTAATTTTAAGTTTAATAAATAAACAAATTCTGCTGCTGCACTGTTGAAAAATACATGAAATTTAACGTATGAATAAGAATAATGATCATATTTAAATAAGTCTTAGAGTAATTTTGCATTATGTTTCATGCATAAGCAAATTAAATATCAATACGGTTTAAGAATGTGCATTTCAAGTGTATGCACATGATTTTTAATCTGCTTTTGCTAATATGCAATTACATGTGCTTGAAATTTCAACAAACATAAAAAATATATTAGCCAGATATATGTACAGGAGGTCCGCCGTATTTTATAAACTAGGCAATAACTAGAGATAAATAATAAAATTAGTATTTTGTTACAAAACTGTCTCCATAGCGAATGAAATTAAATGTACTAAAACTGCTCAAAGGTTTGCAAAATTATTTAAAATATGTATGAAATAAATGTGGATTGGAAAAGGGCGCATATCAAATACAACGAACTGTTTACAATCCTTACAAGCGTATGTTGTTTACATGTCACGGTTGTTATTCTTTTCATTTCCCGACGTTCTTGGAAAAAGTGTACCTTGCTATTAAAATAGAAGACAATAATCAGTATCTCGCGAATTTTCGCATGGTGTAGATCGCCCATTTACATTGTCTAAATTTGGTAATAAGATCAGTATTTCCTGTCCATTTATAATTATATTGTTTTCTGCCACTAGTGACTATATAATCGGATTAAATTATATTAAGCATTTCAGGACATTTATGAAGAAAACCTACGTGCCTGTGCTTAGCATAGGTATAAACTCCTGCGAAGTAACCGATGAAAATGTTAACGAAAATAATAACAATAGCAATGCTGATGATGACGATGATGATGATAATGACGATGGGGATAATGATGAGAATTATACTCATATTAAAGCTGCTGAACGAAGTTCAATCCTTCTAATAATAGTCACGCTCAAAAAACGTCTATTCCAAAACTACAAGAAATGCATAAAAATTGAACAGAAACTACATTAAAAGTGACCAAATAATTTTTAAGTTAAATCGTAAACAAAACTTACATATTACCTAAATTATCTTCTAGAAACTAGACAAAACCCAGGTTTTTAAACAAAACTCAATTTTGAGAACTTTTTTTGAAGAAACTGAGCAGAAACTGTCCACAATTTATCTAAAATAGGGCTCGAAAGAAAATCCATGATTTTGTTACATTTTGTGCGGAAAACTGGCCACATTTTAGTACTCTAAAACTAGCCATATACAACTTTATTTGCCAAAAACTGTCCAATATCTATATCGAATTTCTACCAGAGCTACTCTACATTAAATGAATATACAGATTTTAAAAATGAATTTTCCAATCGATGGCACGGATCAATTTTTTTGGTTTTTTGTTTGGAGGGGTGGAGGGTGTGTATTTGATTCTCTACAGGGAATGACATTAAATTTAAGGTATATGACATTTTTTGTGTACATGAAATTTAAGATTTGTCATTAAAATTCGTTTAATGCCGGAATTGAAATGTGTTTCTTTTTAACAACATTGATAATTTTATTAGTTGCATTTAAAAATTATCCCTTGGTGTACAAAATGCTTTTCATTTAAAGTAAAGTAGGACTAGTAATTGTATAAGAAGACACACTTGATATACAACTTTTGTTACATCCAAAAATGTTCCTTGTACGACATTTTTCTAGATATTTTAAGGTATTACTTGAAAAATGCCATTACATGAAAATACAGTAAGGTAAAAAATACCTTTTGAAGATGTCAATGGGGAAAATATTATGCGACAATAATTAGAGCAATTTGTTTATATAAAATCGATTTTCCGAGTTACAAATACAAAATTGATATTTGACGATAACTGTATACTACAGGAATGTTGAAGTCGCCAGATGCGCAGTACACGCAAGGTGAATAAAACTATAAAAAAATTGTTCACAATTCTGATTCCATCATTTCAAATTAAAAAAACTTAATCTCTGATTGGACTTACTTTTTATCATATTTTCGAAATTTGTCCCTTCGGTATACTAATGAAAAATGTAAAAAATACATCTTGGCATAAAAAAGAAACAGAAATGGATAAATTAAACGAGAATTCGATGAGAAGAAATAGCTTAAACGATTTTTGGTTAAAAGGGGACAGATTTTTTTTTGAAAGCGATTTTTTTATTGGAGAATCAACATTCCTGTTTAGTTGTAGTACACACGCGATGGATACACCGTCGTTCGCGATCATTCAATCGAAACTTTCATGTTTCTTTGGCTTCTCTGACGCACGTGTGACGTCAATCGTGGAGGCAAGAAGCGTAGCTATATAAGCATACCTTATTGCTCGTCCCTGTTACATAGAGCTCCCTCTCTCGCTTCCACCTTAGTGTTTATCGATAGTGCGTCTTCTTTCCACAGTTGGTCAAAAAATCAACAAACAATAGATATTTTGTAGCGACGGAAATAATCGCGTGCAGCAGTTATTGTTGTTGGTACAATCGGAAATCAATTGTTTAATGCCATGAAATATGTGCTGGAACTCGAGGAACACATTTACAAACAGTACTCTTCACGACTGTGAAGATGGTGGTTTCCCGTTGTTGAAAATGTTAATTGTACACCTACGTCGCGAATTTCGCAAGCGACCATATGGCACCTGTGGAACTGTAACATACAAAATTTCGTTAAAAATGTGCAAATCAGTTGTTTTATGAACGCCATAACAAAATTAAATATTTAAATCGTCCGTAAAACAAGAATTTTGAAAAAGTATTTATTCCGAGGATAATATTCTGTCAGAGCAACTTTTACTTAAGAAACTTCTACAAACGAAAAAATGTTATTGATTAACTGGTAAAAAATTCAACGATATTGTCGTGATTCTTGAATTGATCATTAGTCATCGTGAATAAATTTTTTACATTTTTTTATAAAAAATACCAATTGTCGTATTGTGTTCATTCGGAATAATAAAGATGTCAAAGTTGAAGAAAATAATATTGTTTAGTAATATTGCTGAAGGTACCACAACGCTATAAAAAATTGATGTTTACTTTTAGTATCTTATTGGAAAACATATTTAGTTTTTCACCTTTACAAAAACTTGTGCTGTTAACCCAATAGAGAACTTGCATGGTGTGGAATTTTCATATATTAAGAGTTAAAATTGATAAATTAGGACTAAACGAGAAAAGTTACAACACAGTTTTGTAATTTTCAAAGTAATTATTTAGATATAAATTATTAAAATTTGCCGTAAACTGAACGTCGGTTTGAATCGATATCACGTGACTATAACGATATAGTCGGTAAGGTGGCGTCGCTGACGGCAATGCAGTGGAACTACATTGCATATATATAGATATACATATACGTTATATGCATGTACAAAACGACAAATAAAGTTATGTTTACATTTTGAAATACGTAAACAGATTTTTTACAATGTAATTGTTTAAAAGTGTCGGCAACTGAGTTGAACATTTTAAATATGAAAGGAGAATTATAAAAGGGAAAAGAAATTTTACAAATTAGAGGAGACATCGACAAAAAACAACAATTATTGAATAAGTATACACAATTAGTTTGATAACCAGAACAAGGTTATAATAATTTTTAATGCTAAAATATATTATAAAAGTGTATATACTTTGTGTAAATTTCATTTTTTTTAGGAGCGGTTAAAGGAAAAATTGAAATTATTTTGCTTATATTACGTGAGCGTTCTATTTCTATCTTATATATATATATATACATACATGTTATACATGATATTATGCTTGTTTACTCTACTAACCTTCTCAGGTGGATAGCCTACAGCTTCGCACCAGGCTTTTCTTTTCAATTCAATGTGAAGAACACAAATGAATTCTTTTTTCGGAGTAGAACTCGAGTTTGATTTACACTTAGGAATAATGCTGTATTTGTAGCTATTCAAAGATGGATTTCTTTTCTTTAACATTTTTATTGATTTGTCTCTTATTGCAGTGAATTTGTACCTGATGGTTAATGGAAACTCCACTTCTCACTTTGGTTGTTTCGAAAATAATAAAACAGAATTAATTAAAGAAATTGTAAACATGGTTTAAAATTTGAAATATACATTTGTATGCACTTAAACATACAGTGTTTATATGTACGTTTATGTACTACACACGTACAAGAAATCTGAAAAATCTTATCGGTTCAAATTCATAAATCTGTTTTACTTTATTTGAGGTGGAACGTGTTCTACAAATCAGTGTTGAGATGCTACAAGAAAATAAATAGTTTGCCACAAAATACATCTAGTGTATTATTGCAGTATTAAAAAAATATTATAAAACAAATAACCGCGTGCATGTTATTTGAAAAATATCATGTATTACATGTATGTATATATGTAAGATTAGAACGCTCACGTTTAGATTAGTATAAGCGAAACAAATCCAATTTTTCCTGTAACCGCTCCTAAAACATATGAAATTTACACAAAGTATATACACTTTTATAATATATTTTAGCATTAAAAATTATTATAAACTATTATAACCTTGTTCTGGTTATCAGACTAATTGTGTATACTTATTCAATAATTGTTGTTTTCTGTCGATGTCTCCTCTCATTTGTAAAATTTCTTTTCCCTTTTATAATTCTCCTTTCATATTTAAAATGTTTAATTCAGTTCCCGACACTTTTAAACAATTATATTGTAAAAAATCTGTTTACGTATTTCAAAATGTAAACATAACTTTATTTGACGTTTTGTACATTCATATAACGTATATGTATATCTATATATATGGAATGTAGTTCCACTGCATGGCCGTCAGCGACGCCACCTTACCGACTATATCGTTATAGTCACGTGATATAGATTCAAACCGACGTTCAGTTTTCGGCAAATTTTAATAATTTATATCTAAATAATTACTTCGAAAATTGCAAAACTGTGTTGTAACTTTTCATTTCTAATAATTATCTTTCGATTTAAATTAAATTTAAAAGTCATGCAAGTTCTCTATTCTTTATAATGAGAAATATTTATTGAACATATCGGCCGCTTTTGAAATCGACCACCGTCGATTTTGCTCGTGATTTTCTTCAGATTCTGAAAATTTTTCAGAATTTTTCAAAATTTTGGATGTTCATAACTCGGTCGCTACTTATCGTACAGTAACAAATAAAAAATGAAGTTGTTCGTCCAGAAATGTAGTTTTATATAGGTATATGTTACGAAAATTTTGTTTACATACTTTTTTTTACTTTTTAAATAATAAATTTAAGATTTTTGCCAAAAGGACGTTTTTAATTTGTTTTACTAAATTCACAAAAAATTACTGAAAATAACGATCAATTTTCGGGGTCGCACAAGATGACAAGTAGCTTGTTAATTATTTACAGAATTTTACTCTGTTTTTTACAATTTAAATATTCGCAAGAATTTCAAGATTTTAGCTTATTGAATTCACATTTCTTTTCTTAACTGAAATGTTATTGACGAAGCTGTTTCTTGGTGAGACTGAATTAATTAAGTAAATTATTAATATTAACGTTTCGACCAATGTTTATTTAGGGCCTTTTCAGATGTATATCATTAAAATAATTTTTTAGAAAATATAATAATCTATAAAAATATAAATTTTTTTTAGATATAGGTTCAAATAGACCTTTTAGTGGAAGTTGTTATGCAAAACAATTTTTATTGAACCATAAAAGTAAAAATTCTCCTTGCCTTTAAAATCCACGTGGTGTGGATATAAGAAATTAAAAGTGTTAAAAAATCTTTTTATTAAACACTTTAATATGTGTCGAATTTGTATAAAATCTGAAGAAATAACAAAAATAAGATATGAATTTCTCTGAAACTCAGTAAGGATACTGCACTCACTTAAATTATTTAAAAAGAGTTAATTATTTCAAGTATATTAGATTATATGAACAAGTGTATTAGATTAATAATTATAAGATCATTGTTCGTACACTGAAAGTTATTTGAACCTTTACATTTGAAGTATTTTTCAAGGTTGTCAATAAACACAAAAGCCTATGATAATATATGAATGTTATGAGAATTTTGAAAAAGAGTTTATCAACTTTACAACTCAATTAACACCGAAAAAAGGTAAGTTTTTAAAAACTGTCAGTTATTTGGGCTTCAAAAAATTTTGCTACTAACCCTGAAAAACCAGAAAATAACGATTACGAAACATTTAGATAGCTATTGCCTTGTTACATTACGTTACGTATGTTCGTTATACAACCGTTACATTTGTGTTTGCTCGAAAGTTAATTTTCCATAAATTTTACATTTATGGACAGTCATTTGAAATTTTTTATATTCTCTTCGCAGTTCAGGAAGAAACTTTTTGGAACGTAAAATATACTTTAAAAAAATCAGATGACATAGAAAAAAAACAAAATAAAACAAAATTCCATAATACCAAAATAATCACATGGCGAAAATTAGTTGCATTAGAGACCATATACTTTAAACTTCGGGACATAGTATGTATGGGAAAAATATTTAATAACGTTTCATTTAATTTTCAATAATAATGACATTGTTGGAGAAGGAGGGTATTATTATTCTTGAACAAAAATTCAAACCTGCAAAAATAATTTGTTAAAGAACTTTTGTTAACGACTCAAGCTTTGTTTTTGTCGCCAGCTAAAAACTTTTTAAAAATGAATGAATTTTAACGGATGTCGGCTTATTTTTTCGCGAAAAAAATTATCTACAACTTTTCCAAACTTTTTACCTGATTACTAAAATTATTCAGAAATTTTTAATAATAATAAACAAAGTAATAAAAAAAAGTATTTCATTTAATAAATAACAAACTGTCGAAAAAAATAAAATTTGAGTCTAATAAAAATTGTTTGACAAATTATTTTTCCAGGTTTCATTTTTTTTAAGAACAGCAATGCTTTCTCACTTCAACAACATCATTAATAATGAAAATTAATTTCTTGAAAACGGTATTAAATATTTTTCCCAAACATGTTCTACATCCCAGGGTAACTACCTTAAGTAAAATAAAAAAATTGAATTGAGGAAGATATTTATTTTGCCATAATATAAATAAAGCATAAATTGTACGGAAAACCCAAGTTTGTATTCATAAAGAGTTCTACATACTTTAGGTCATCCTTAAAAAAATTTTATTTTCTCACGAAGCTTCCTTGATTTCATCATAAACAGGATATGTTTCGAAGCCTACTTGAATACTTCCAGCACCGTTAAACAGTCATTTAATAACATTCGTTTATAATAAGGACTAATATTCACATATACGCATATACATTCTCTTACATATTATTAATTGACGTGTTTTTCAATATTTCTAAACGAGTATTCGTGTGAATGACCGTCAAGTATTGCCTAGACAGGAAATAAATTTTTATTATTTAATACATCAATTGTGAAAATATACTAAAAATAGTAAATACCATACTTAATATGTGAATATTTAAAAATAAAAATGTTCCATTATGTTTTGCCAGATTTAATTAATTTAAAGGGTATTCGATAATAAATTTGTGTAGGAATATTTAAATTAGTCCATAAATAATTTTTGTCGCCAAACGTATTTAATTTCCTCCAAAAATAATAAACAATTTGCTTTTTAGTAAGTAGTTTTTCAGCAAAAATATTAATTTGCCTAAAATAATTTCAGTAACATATCATTTATATAAAGTAAAAATACATTTAAAAAAAATTAATTACAATTAAATAATATATTTTAAAACACCAGTTGAATAAATGATCAAAGTAATAAAATTGAATAAATAATGTTTCCTTTCGAGGATGTTGCTGAAAGAAAATTTGTAAAAAATGTGAGTTCAAAGCGAAAAAGACTCCTAAACTAATACGTGCTGAAAAAGAAATATTTTACGAGCAAAGAGCAGCTTCTGGATAGTAGAAATTATAAAACTGTCGTACATGATTTACGCTCAGTAATTTTCAGGAAATGATTTACGTCCGGGTTTTAACTAAGATTTTTCGATCAGTTATGTTAAAATCCATTTCATAATAATGTCATGTGAACGGACGGACTAAAATCTGAAACTTTATTTTCCTTGCCAATATATTCTACATTTAACGAGTAGTTATTACGCACTCGACAGATTAGCATCACTTCCTCTATCGGTGTTTCAGTTATAATTAAAATTACAGATAAATGATTGAAACCGTTTTTTCAAGATTTAGTGTAATGATATTGAAATGTTCGGTTAAACAAATAAAAATGAGTTTAAAACGTTTTCAAAATATTCCTCATTCATTTTATAAAAAAATTTATTTTGTATAGTTCCTACTTTACTTTTAAGTTTTAACATAGTTTTTATTTAAATTCTATACATAAAGTTAGCACATGAAGTAAACTTCGGCGTGCGTGAAGCTGTATTTCACACGCTAATTACTTTTTATCCGTGTGTGAAGTAAAAACCTGCAGTGGAAACTATATTGCATAGAGCAGCATGGCCAATTCAACTTCATGCGTGAACTTTGCAAAGAAAAATTATATAAAAGTTAGTTCGGAACATGTGCGTGATACTTAACACACTCGAGTGATCCAGTCTTAGAATTAGTCATGTTACATAAACTCCTACTCTTGGTGATTCTTTAAATCATTTACTACATCACACAGATAAGAAAAAAAGTTTTATCCCACTTCAGCAAAATTTACTTCATAAGAAAAAAATGTTTACTTGTTTGGAATACGTATTACTGGAATAATTTGGATTGACTCAATGAAACTCATTTTAGCCGACAGAAAAATAAGGAAACGTTTATGAAATGAGGTCGACATTTACCAAATATCTTCTCTCGTTATTTTTCCCTAATGTAAATTAAAAAAAAAAAACATTTTCGTCGATGGTACAAAGTATTCGGCTTCTTTTTCCCTATTTCTGCAACAAGTTGGAATACATATTCATAAAATGCAAATATACATTGGCTTGGCAAACATGGGACTCAGGACGATAATAAGGGGCACTTGTACAAAGATAATGTTTGGACAAGACACCGAATTATTTCGTTTTATAGCGAGGTTCTTCTATTTTTAGTTTCCTCGTCTTTACTTGCCTCTGGAATTTATTTCGTTTCCCTTCTTTCTCACTATACCTCCAAGATCTTTTGCAACCCTGATCTTAAATATCTTGGATTTCCATATACGTGTCATCACTATTACGACTTCTCTTGCGCCGCACATAATTAAAACCAATTCGAAATATGTGTTAATAAATGAGAATAAAAATTGCGCATATCTTCTGCAATTAAAAATATTTACATAAAAGTTATACAGAGTAGATTTTTTTAAACATGATTATTTCTTGGTTACATTTTGAATGGACTTTTGTGAAACTAGTTTTCGGGAGAATCAATGAATAAAATTCTTTAATTCTTCTCCGTTCTTTCATAAGTGAAAACTTTCCTTTGGCTTAGTTTTCGGGATCCCTGATACAAATCTGTAATCGGTTTTTCAAAATTTTAAAATGAACTTTGATACTTAATACGTAATAAATTAATTCATAATTTTAGAGTACCTGAGTGATACAATGACGTTATTCCAATATCGTGTAAAAATTGAAATATCTAAAGATACAAAACTACCCACTTTTATGAAAATCCGTCATTTTAATTTTGAGAAGTGTATGTCGCATTTATAATCAGAAGCCTAGAAAATCATATAATAACCAGTTTCAAAAGAATCGGCTGTATTCTGAAAAATAAGTCCACCTGATTTGCCAATACTGATGTCAGATTCGTAATCTAATATTCTAAATCCTCCGGATGGCAAGTTTCAAACTAATCTGATGAATTTTGGACAATTATCTGTTGTATTGGATTAGCCATTTTCAATTTTGTAAATCAAAGTGCCAACATCGTGGATAAATATATTTGTTTTATACGAATAGTTACATTTTATTTTTAAACAAACAAATGAAAAAAAAACGGAAAACGAATCTTCTTGTAGTTTCTTGGTATCTCCAAAGAAAAACAACGCAAAATAAAACACTTAATTTACATTCGAATACATGGAAAAAAGCATAAACAAGATACGTCGGTTAATAACACACGCATTACCATAATGGCTCATTTTTCACCTTTTCGAACATAGCATCAAAACCAACAATGCGATCTTTGTAAATCGGGACATATTTGGTTTCTCGCGTTTTCTATAACCTTTTGTGACTTTCAGATTTGTCGCAAATATTTACTTACGGTTCCAAAAAAACATTTTAACAAGTTAATTTTCACTAACAACACACGCAGACAAATATTCTAGACAAATAACTAATATCTATAAAATCGCGCCGAAGGACACCATCAATAATACCCATTTTTGTCAGCTTTCAAACGAGCCACCCTCCGAGAAAATCCGGAATAACACTCCTCGGAAAATTCCCTTCTAGAAAATAACCCCCTTGGAAATTTACCCCCCAGAAAATAGCCCCTCTGGAAAAATGGTTAGGTTAGGTTAGGTTAGGTTAGGTTAGGTGTACCCTCTTTAATTATAGAGCCTGTTTGTTTTGCCGTAGTGGTGTGACATATATTGCACGACAGGATTTACTTCGGTACTTAATGCATCGCCAGATCACTTTGGTGGTCGTTTCTTGATGTTTATTAAACATATATCCATTTAGTATTAATATCGGTTTATGTCGATTCGATTTGATAATGTCGAGAGGCATTTTGATACTTCTTGTGCTTGAGTCAACTATTAACTAGCGCGTGAACACTGAAACTGAGCAATGTGTATGATTGGAAATTTCTGGGGGAATGATAAAACGTGGTTTTCTTTTTTTTCCGGAGGGGCTGTTTTCTAGGGGGTAAATTTCCGAAGGAGTTATTTTCTAGAAGGGAAATTTCCGGAGAAGTTTATTCCGGAGGGCGAAATTTCCGGGGGGAAATTTCCAGGGAGGAATTTTTTGGGGGGATTACTCCGGGATCCCGGTATTGCAGAATTACCACATGCAACAAAGTTTTTTCACTCAATACTCCGCAGTCACTTATTCCTAGCGTGAGTCTCACGTTATCCTAATGCTTGAGAACTCACTTATGAGTGCATATTATGTGAATGCATATGAGAGTTCAGGAATGAGTCAAATATACGGGATTGGACTGCGCATGCGCAAAAAATCTCTGCTTCTGTACACATACATATGAGACTTTTATGATACTTGTAATGATTGGCTAATAGTATTGGAGGGCAACCAATCGACGTTGGGTGGACTGCCTATACGGAAAGAAATTAGTGGTTTACGCATGCGAAATTGTTCAATAAGGCAAGACTCATAAGTGACGATCGTTATCTGATTGGAGGATACAAATAGCACTCACATGGAGCACAAGCGTGCGTTTTAATCTCATTTGTGAGTTCTATTATGCATCTTATTCGAACTCACGTTGCTATCGGGGTTATTCTCAGAACTGTCATCGAGACTCGAGGGGCTGAAAAACTATCAATATAATAAAGAAAGAGCAGTAGTAACATTTGCACAAGTTCAAATTGCTCGTGTTCTTTAAACTACCTTTAAATTCTACATTTGACGTGATAAATAAATCGTTACGTCTTTTAGAAATAAAAACAGACTATTTAAGTTATTGTCTCAAATACTGCTCAGAAAGAATGTTTAAACTGATATTAAAGAACACTTATATTTCTAGAACTTTTGCACACCGCACTTACAGCTCAAAATACCGTAAAAGTCCTAATTCGTGCATTTATACACGGAAAAAGCGGATTAGTTGGAGCAGCCATAGAAACAGTTCCAATTCTCACTTAATTAGCACAACATTTTTGTACCAATTTATTGGTTAATTATGAATTTATTTCTTAATAAATCTATGTGCTTCATTGCCCCAGCAAATTTCTCGTATGAGAGCAATAAGAGCTTGTTGCCACAACTAATTCCCATTAATTTTTTTTTGTATATCAGTCAGTAAATGAAGTAAATTGCTTGAGAGTTCATTTTCGGATTCAAACGCCACCTAGTGTCTCTAAAAGAAACTCAAATCTAAAAATTGTGAATTAATTTACCAAACAAAGAGAATGCGAAATGAAATAATATGAAATGTTTAGATATATTATTAGATAAAAATGTATATAATTTTATTGATATGGAGTGAAAAATATGTATATTACCCTACTAATAAATAAAATGCACTATTTTAATTTCGATATGTCCTTTACATACGAGAAGAGAAAAGCATAGTCCTTTATTTTATGTATATTTCCTTTCTTTAGGACTCGACGATAAAGTCGCTACTTCTTTTTATCAAATGAGTATTTTTAGCTGTTATTCGCTTTAATCGCGCCTCTGACGTAAAACGAAAAAGCGGTTACAGAATCTCCTTTGGGTGATATTAACTGGATGGCGTCACGACGGAATCGAATTAGTATCCAATAATTAATTGAAAGCATTGTCTTCTTTCACATTTATCTTCGTCATTCGCATTTTTATTTTCTTTTTTTCAAGGGGCACAATATTAATCCCGGCCATTAAAAGAAATTTTCTTTTTTACGCCGTTGTTTTCTTCATGTTTCTTTCTTTGGACCTCAGTATGCATTTAGCACGTTCGTACAATATTTTTTGTCAAGTCGATTAAAAATTCTTTCAGGAATCCCGGAAGCAAAAGTCGGAGTCAGTTTTCGACAAAGTTATCTCTTTTGAAGTGGCAGTGTTAAAATTTACCGGCCAAATGTAAATTATGGTATGGTGTAACTCAAATTTAAATTGTATTACATTTTATAATCGGATGTATTTTACACGCGAATTTTCGGTAGATATTTTTGTAAACGTGAAAACAAATTTTGTAGTGATAATTTGGCGAAAAACAATTATAACAAATAAAAACTATGCATTAAAAGTTAGTGCAATGAAATGACTAAAACATTTCAATATTCAATTCAATTCTAAAAATCATTTCCCGTAAATCGTAATTGCAATATGTAAATAAACATTAGCATAAATATGGTAGTGAAAATGTGAACCAATTAGATGGAATGTGGTCGACATTAACTTTTATTTTATCAGTATTATTTATAGATAAATACTCATAAACGATTTTTTTTTGTTCATTTTCAAGCAAAAATAGAGTTTGTTTTTACCTTCTTGATTCGAAAAAGTATAACGTAACCAATTTGTATTTCTCAATTATTAACACAATGATGGAGAATCTAGAATATATTTGGAATACTTACAAGCAACGATTCTACAACAAAAGATAAAAGAATGAGGCTTGAAGGCGGAAATCGTATTAAACTGGGTGAATGGCCGCATTTCGAAATCAAATGAAATACGCCGAGAATGCACGTCCTCCGTTGTTTAATATACAGTGTTCAGTCATCACATATATCTTATACCATATTATTTATACAAATATGACAAACATTAACATCCAAGATGAACACTTCTCTTTATTCTTTCAAATTCTTGTCTCTCAAAAAAAAATCTAAAAAAGTTTTGATAATAGAATAAAATATAAATGAATATCTTTTAAACATATATTTGAAAGCAATCAATAGTACTTTAGATATTAAGGACGTACAATAAAACTTTATTTTACGTCCGCAGTCGATTGCGAAAGTAATGGGAACAATATTTTTCCTCCGAGCGAGTGTAAAATTCGAAGTGGGGAACTATTTTCTAAACAGTAATACAAAGAAAATATAGGAATACTTTTCTAATAGATCGAATTAAGCCAAATAAGGATATGTTGAATTATTTCTGATTACGACATATTTACATTCACCAATCTATGCTTAAGATTGTAATGATTTTTTAATATTAAAGGGAGTAACGATCGTAAATAAATATTTGATTGTATGCATATTGTTGTAGTTTATATATTTTTTGTTAAAAATTGATTGATGTTTCGTCCCGAGTCTGTTCAGGGACTCGTCAGTTGGGCTATGTGAGCAGACCATGCCGAAGACAAGACGCAAATCATAAATGAATTTAACAATATAAAGTATACTACTCACCCATACCGCTGCACACAACCAGAACTGCCCACCTTATCCTTAATCGTCTCCTCCGAGACAAAAATTAACCGATATGTGTATCAACTTCATTGATATACGTTATACAGGCTAAACAATATGTACAATAAATATAAACAAATAGTAGTTTTCGATACAAGGGCGTAAAAAATAGTACTTTTCAGTCCTAGGTCGTAAAATTCAATTTTACGGACCGAGTGGAGATTGTGCATCCGAGGACTGGCGAAGCCGGTCCGAGGATCGCACTATCTCCAAACCGAGGTCGTAAAATTTTACGGCCGAGGAGCGAATACTATTTTTTGATACACTGTTCACAAAAGTAGGCACATTAACGACTATTTTAAGTCCGTAAAGTGCAGAAATCAGTCCGTAAAGTCACACTTTACGGACTAAAAAGAGTCCGTAAAGTTCCTACTTTACGGACACGTGTATCAAAAAAAGTTTTTGTTACGAATGGGGAGAAATTTCGGCCCGAGCGGAAGCGTGTGTTGCATTCTCATTCGTTCAAAAAACATTTTTGCACGTGCGCCGAAATATATTTTTTGTTGCAAGGGTGCGTAAATTGCCCCTAAATATCAAAACAATCAGTTTACGCACTACTTTACGCAAACTGTAACAAAAACAATTGAAAGATTCCTTCTCTATCCATTTCTTATTATTCTTTATGCCATTCGATGCGTAAAATGCTATTTTACACACTTTTGACATTTTTCGGTCGCATTGTACGCAATTAAGCGACATAAAATATCGTATGAAACATGTGCGTAAATGTTTATTCTGCGAATGTGATTACGACCCTCGCCTGCGGCTCGGGCCGCAACCCTTTGCATTCGTAGAGTGAACTTTTACGCACTAGTTTCATAATATACTGTTATATTCTTCTAAAATACTGTCTTCTAGCATGAACCGTCATAATCCTCGCTTCGCTCGTGCGACAAACTTCGCACGGTCGAAGATCGGTAATTGCGCCCTTGGCACATAATAAACTTTTTTGCCCGGGCATGCGTAAAGTTCGTGAGTAAAATCAATTTTTTTCACACCTGCACAAAACTGCCACCTTTCCGTGCAGGTTAAGCGAACGGAATGTTGCCATTTATGGCCGAGGACGCAACTGTGCATGCGCACGGGTGTTTTTCAATTTTTACTGCCCGCTGTTCTCATTACAGCCCGCCACTCGTTACCGTCGGCCACTAAGGCGGGCGATGCTGAATCCCTCGTCTACGGCATGACTCGGCTCGCCTCGTCTTTACCTACGACTCGAGCTGCAGTATCGCCCACGCCGTAATACATGCCTTTCCGCCCTAGATACACAATATACTATTTTCAGTGCATTAAATGAACTTTTTTTCATACTGTGCGTAAAGGTTCGTACATAAAAGTAAGGACTTTACGCACATCACTAAAAACACGAAATGCATCCAACTTCAATATATTTTAATGTTTATATTACGCAGAAGAGTTTGGAAGATGTCCTCACAATAGTGTAATCGTTTTGATCCATGGTATAATAAGAAAAGTGCCGCAAATCATAGATAAGGCGGACGTAAGTGAACGTTAGGTACTTCAAATGTTATTGTTAAAACTGCACATGATTACCTTTGCTATTATGTCGTAGTTTATATCGAGCATCAGTAACAAAGCGGGTGAATAATTTATTTAATTAAGTGAAAGGCTTTAATTATTGTTCAATAATTATTAACTTGGAATATATATACCAAAAAATCATATAGTAAAGTTATAGGTTATTTTTTTTCTTGAAAAATAAGCCATCACTCGTTAAAATCCATTCATTTTTTAAAATTCTTAATTGGCAAAAAGAACAACATTTGAGTCATGAATAAAAGTTGTTTAACAAATTATTTTTGCAGGTTTCAATTTGCTAAGAATAGTAATGCTTTCTTCCGTCAACAATACCATTAATAATGCCAATTAATTTCTTGGAAACGGTATTAAATATTTTTCCCAAACATACTATATATATATCCCGGCGTCTAACTACTTTGAGGGGTTAACCCCTCTTATACGAAGTAGTAGGTAATTTTCGCGAATTCATTGAAATAAAGCTTAAAAACTTTGCTAAACGATCATTATATCATTTTAAAGTACACACATTGAATTCCTTTATTTAAATTGTTAAATTAAAAAATATTGCTCAGTTGAGTTACAAATGGCCGTCAAAAAAATTGTATTTTTATTTTTACGTTTTGCGGTGACCAAGATTGTAGTGAACTGGATCGTCTGAAACAAAAAATGTCTGTGGATTTAGTTAAATAACAGTATAAATAAGTATCGGATAGAAGGATTTTAAAGAATATGCATTTTTTACAAAATAGCAGACAGTCAAAATCATTGGTTCGATTTTCACCAAAAAAGCGGTGGTTTTTAGGTTATACAACAGCCATTTTTACTGAAAAAAATCGAAATTAAAAACTACCTAAGAATAAGCCTCTGGCAAGTTTTAAAAAAATCGTTTAAGTAGTTTTCGCGAGTAATTTTGATGACCGGGCTTCAAAAATGTTTGGAGAAAAAGGCGTTGAAATATTAAGGATAGTTATAGTTTTAAAAATTGCAACAAAACTAATCGATTTCCGTATACAAAATATCTTATTTTTTATCCGCTTAACGTTTTAACGTTGTTTGTTGTACTATGTAATAAGAATTTTAAAAAAATGGAGAACTTCGTAACCAACTAGTTTTGGGGTTGCTCTTTCGAATTGTGCTGGTAAATTTTTCAAAAAATGAAGTTTAAGACATTTTTATCAAAACTATTGAAAAAAACGCGCGACTTTCTTTTTAAGGCAATTTTTACTACGGAACCGATTTCTGATCACTGGATAACCTACCAGACACGTGTTCCCGATAGTTTTACTTCAAAAACATGCTTTAACATATTTTAATTATGGTCGGTTTAGATTTTAAAATGGCGGTTGAACGCCAACATTTTTTAAACGTATATGGTTGGTGTGCATCTGCCTGTGCGCGTGTGTGTACGTGTGGAAATGGCTGTGGATGACTTTCAAAAGGATTATTGAAACTTCACTAACCAATGTTACGATTTTGTATAATATTTGTAATAATATAATCACGATTTTGGTCGGCTTATTAAAATAAGTATTTAAACACAAAATAATAGAAATAAGAATATATTTACAATTTGATATAAGATGAGAATACAATAAAATAATAAGAATAAGAATGAAAAGGAATGGGGCAAGCAAAAGGTATTAATCTAATTGGGGTTCGGGATTCGACTGAAAGGTGGAATTTCTTTAAAATATGACCGAAGTAACCAAAAAAAAGGGAAATTATGGGGAACGCAACTTAACTCTACTTACTAATTTAATCCTCAATACGCACTAAAACACTTCTCGAAACACACAAATATTCTAAACAAAAGAAACTAAATGAAATTAAATATAAACGCGAACGCAAGTTAAAATAATAATAAAACGCAAAAGAAATCTCGAAATTAAAACGCAAATGAATTGCAAATGAAACTGAAACGAAGGGACGCAAAATTGGAGTGTTTAAAGTTCGTTGACGTCCGTACTTCGGATCCAAAATTACCCCTTCTCTAATATTATAATTACTTCGATGTTGTTATACCTCAAACTGTAAAATCAAAACGAGAAAATATTGTAAAACATATTCATTAGATTATTGCTGTACATGTACAAAATGTAGACAATTCCTTCTCAATTTTGAACATTTTGTTTTATGTTCAGGCGCGATTTTAAAATACAAATCGACAAAAATCAAAATGGGAGAAAGCATATTATATTTTTGAAGTAAATCTATCGGGAACACGTTTGTGATAAGTTAGAAGTTGATAAAAAACGGTATTACAGTGAAAATAGCCTTTTAAAAAATCTTAACTAAGAAATGTGTTAAGCATCATTTTTTGAAAATTTGCTGAACGCCATTGAAAAGAGTGACCTCAAAATAGTGAGGGTGGTCTCCATTTTTAAAAAATGTTTATTGCATTAATAAAACGATGCTGAAATTATCCGTGTGCAAATTGTGCGTATTTACCCTACAAACCCGGAAAGTAACAGTTATGTAATATTTATGTAATGTTTACATTGTTACATAAATGTTACATAGTTGTTACATAACTGTTGTTTTTGTGTTTGCAGGGTGGGGGTTAAATGGTTAAATCAAAGCTACTATTGCAATAGCCTTTGAAATATCATTCGATTTTTTAATCTACTCAAATTTTCTGTAAAGATAATAAACTGGGAAGTTCTGCTAAGGTATGGCAAAAGTCGTTGTCAAAAAAGCGTACCGCAGAAAATTTTAAGGTTATAAACCGTAAAAAAGTTTGAAGTTATCTGAAAATCAAAAGACGCTCGATGTGTAGTTAAAACAATCTTACAATGGTCGCATTCAGCGAAAAAAACCGGTGAGTAACACTTTCTCATGATTGGTCCCTCCGGTCAATTTTCGTAACATGTTGGACTAACGGACCAATGGGAAGAAAGTGTTACTCAACATTTTTGTTCGCTGAATGCGACCAATGTTACAATCCGCGTGTTGAACGAATATTTGTTTTGTTTCGTCGAGACTTTGAAAATGGTGTAAAAACCCCATTTAAAAACTGTTTTAAAAACTTATGCCATTAGAATAAATTTCGAAATTTTTTATGCAAACACTATTTACGCAGTAGAACCCCTCTTATTTCAACTGGTCATGGTTTTCAAGATGGCGCTGATTCCTCTTATTTGAAATTTCCCCTTACTCTACTTAACGCTTTAATAGTGGATTATAATATCTGATATATTTTTATTTTTGTTAGACATCGTATATATTTTAGAGTTGAATTATGTAAAATATACATATATAATTTATCTGAAAAATGTGTAGAGAATTTTAAATTTGGATAAAAATGTAACGAGATCACAACTCGTGCCTTTATGTGATAAATAAAAACTGCAACCTTTCGCATTTATTTATGGTCATTTATATCTGCATTCGAGTGTAGAAATAAACATTTTAAACATTTTAAATTTACATTATGCACTTTATTACATATAATTATGTATCAATAAGTTTTGTTTCACAAACAAATACACTGTGACCGAAATGAATATAGGAGACAATATTTAACCCAAATTCAAATCACTTCAAATTCAGTTCTAAGCTGCTGATATTGGATTTGTTTGTTATTTTGCAAATGAAAGACTTTTCAATTTTTGTGGAGGTCTTGAAATACACATCATTAATTGACAACATCCTAACCTTCAAATGTGCACTTTTATTTTACGAAATTAGCAGCTTCTCAAATAATTTGTATGATGTAAATCATGAGTTTGATGCAAAATTTTAAATTAATTTGAAATTTCATTACATATCAGTCTACCGACTATACATGTTTGCAAATTTAGGTTAAACTGTATTTACACTGTACAACTTTGATGGTGTAAACGGTGTAAACACTGTAAACTGTAACGAGATGTTCGAGGGGTGGTGGGGGAAGGCCTAAGGGGAAACGATTCAAATAAGAGGGGTTGGACAATTCAAATACGGGGGGCAATTGAAATAAGCGGGGTTCTATATTATAATGTACACATAATACCTGTGCTGATTATGTTGCAGAACAGCCTCGCAGCCCTGTTGAAAACGGACAATTAAATTTGTTTGGACACGAAGTACCCAAATAAGATGCAAAAGAAAAAATTGTCGATTTGGCGCGAAAGTAAGAAAAATAATAGAGAACTTATTCTCGAGCGCAATGTGTACTTACCAACATCCCTATCGATAAAGAAGAACAGACCTAATTTTATAAGAAAACAAAGGCCTCAGCGTATCAACCAGAAATGATACTGAAGTTGACATTGTTGATTTGATTTGCTTCTCTTAAAAAACCGATCTGTGATAAGCTATAATCTTGGAGTCAATTATTTATTGATGTAATAATGAACGTCTTCATCGGTGCCACGATTGGTGAGTTTCTCGGTGACGATCCTTGATGCGCGTTTCAAATCAAAGGGCAACCTCCATGCCGATCAAATTGGGACGATGATGCAAACATTTCTAAGAGGACATTGATCCATTTTTAAAATCCAAAACAAAATATAAAATACAGTATGGAAATTGTCCTGCAATTGTCAAATATATAAAAGAACGTAAGTAAATAATTAAACAATTTATTTGTCATACATAAATCATTTAATAGTTATATTATATTTTAGGTCGATGCTGCGGGTAATTTCTGCAAAATGATTGAAAGTAAGTTTGGGCGGTGTAAAGATAATAGATGACAACCGTGGGCTGATGTCGCAGGCGACAAGTACAGGATCTTCAGGAAATGATCAGCGACATCGCAGACCCCAACGAAGCGAACGAGCGATACGACGAGTTCGATCCCATCAGCATGCCAGTCGCTAGGTGCACCAGCAAAAGTCCCTTAAGTGACGAGGGCATAGAGGCCGATAGACGGAGGTCTAGCGTCACGAGATGTTGGAGTTTGGATTCCCAGATTACCAGCGATGACGAATATTTGCAGTATCAAAAACAAAAGCTTCGTATTTCCCGATGCTGCAGCTCTGACAGCGCAGTACTCAGCGACGAAGATCAAAATAAAGGTAATTACTACTATAGTGACACATTTGTCAGCAGGATATAAATTGCATTTGTATTTTACAGATGACAATATTGAATGCGAATCGAATGAAGTTCGACCTAAATATTGGAGAACACCGAGTGTCGTAATTAGCGACTATTCGGATCAGTCATTTTTCGATGAAAGATTTGAAAGGAGCGACACTGAACTCGATAAATCTGAAGGAATCAGCGGATGCCCAAGTCAGGCAAGCAGCTGTTCTTGCCTCGACTGCGATGAACTCAGAGAATTTCAAGATAATGTTCAAATTGACAGCCAACTACTTCAAGTCTGCAGACACAGACGTCATTCAGATTCTGGTTGTTTATGTTTGGGATCTACAGGTTCGAATTCGTCGAGGTAATTATCCAATTTTTACAACTGCGTATCTTAAAAATTACTAAATGTTAATAACTCTTAATCACAGTGATTACAACGGCCGAGATATAAATAGTGGAGGTGGACGAAGGAATTCATGCCTGGGTTCTTCGCCAAACACATTTTATTCAAAATTAATCGACCATCGCTCTACCGAAGGACTGGAAAAATCTACAATCGATTTTCTGGATGTTCCGCTAGCTCGAAAAATTTCGGACTGCTCAACAATTTCTAGTCTCAGCGAGGATGAATTTGAGGTCACTGAACTGCAACCGGTGAAACGCATACAGGTGAGTGATCTTTCATTTTGTATTCTACCTTTTGTCGCCATCTAGTGGCGCGTACAGGAACCGCAATTAATTCCTTCTTTACCGACTGATACGGTACAATTTCAAATTTATTTCTCGTAAGTTTGGTATTTACGGAAAGTTGTATGAATATTTGAATTATTACTTAAGAAACTTACAAATATCAATTTAGGCAAAGTTTTGTGTTAATCATAACTTTTAGTAGTTCTTCATTACAAATTGAATGTCCCCATGTAGAATGCAAATAAGTGCTCAACAAACGAAAAAGTATACGAAAAATCTGTGTACGATTTAATACGAAATAAGTCTGTTTCTTTCCCGCTCTTTCAGTTAAGGTCCGAATTCATAAAGCGAAAAATATCCGGATATTAACCCCCACTCTACCATCTTTTCACCCCCATCTGCACAAAATCGCCGGGATATAATATCTGACCAAAATCGCCTTTCCCTCGTTTTCATGGAGCGTAAAATATCTGGATATATAATTTGAAATTCTATTTAAAAAAATTAATGCATAAAAAGCCCTGTTTTCTGAATTTATGAAAAATCGTTTTATATTTGCTTCTCTTTCTTGCCTGGAATCGTTAAAAAGAAAGAAAAATAGAAATAATTTAGTTTTATTTTGATTTTTGCAATTTTGAGGTTATAATGATCGCGCGAAAGATCAAAGCATGGAATTTTAAAGAAATGTCGAGAATAACGATAATGTCCTTGATAAAAATGTAAATATTTATTATTTGAGTAGATTTAAGTAATTATACAAAATAAATATGAAGATATAAACTGCTCAAATTACCAATTACGAAATTCAATTTTAAAATCCCGCCAATATCTATTAGTTCGGCACAGTCCAACTATTTAAGCTGCAATTACGCTAAGAGGGGGAAAAATATCTGGATATTTTCCGCTCCATGAAAACGTACCTTTACGAAATACGAAATTATACGCGATACATAAACGCACATAACCTCAAAGAAACGATTACTTTGGGTTATCGAATGATTTAAACCCAAAACAAGAAAACAGAACATTTCTTCGAAAATTATGAAATGTGGAAATTGATATACAGTAGGACCTCTTACTAACGACTGGTTTGGTGCCTAGCCCTCCCCTCATACCTCTTACAAACGACTACTCGAGAAAGAAAGACTCTTCCACCACTCTCATGATTCTAACCAATAAGATGCGCTCTGTGGGCAGGGCGACGTATTTACATAGACAGACGCCCAGTGGAAGGGATAAGGAGAGGTATCTCGTATGTATATAGTCGTTCGTAAGAGTGATTTTCTGTCGTTCATGAAAGGTGTCGTTAGTGAGAGGTCCTACTGTAATTATTTCTTCGTATAAGATTGAATGAATTCAATTCTGGTATTCCAGGTCGCATAAAATAGTATAAATTCGAATAAGAATCTCGAATAATCGAATAAGTAAGAATTTTATTTTCGGCAATTTTTTTCCTAAGTGAAAGTAATTTTAATATATAAGAAATTTTTGGAATAGCGGAATAAATAGGACCAAGTTTGGAATCGAAATAGATGTTATTTGGCCTTCATTCCAGCACCAATTTGTGCTTGCGGAGTGACCATTACATTAAAAACTGAGAAAGTAACTTTAATTATATAAATTGAAAAATTTGTTTATCATCGAACAAAAGGAAAGATACAACATGTATATTAAAAATATACGAATCTCGAATAATCAATACACCACTAGAAAGAAACAGAATGCAAAATATCGATTCCATATAATCTTTCGTTTATAGCCCAGTAAACGAAAACGAATAGAAAGTTAAAAATACGAATTGAAATGAATTCAAGTGAATTAAAATGAATTAAAAAGTGGATTCAATTAATCATTTTCATGCGTTTTAATTCATTTTAATTCACTTCAATTCATTTCAATTCGTTTTTGTTTACTGGGAGTTATTTAAAATGCTGTTTTGTATATTGCATTAATAATAATAATAATCTACTTTATTGTTTACAACAAAAATAATCACATATATACAATAGAAAAGTATTAGTTGTTGACACAATTATTGTCGAAAATATATTCCTTGAAGATGGCACTGGTACAGGTGCAATATTCTTTAATTTAAAATTTTAGACTTAATTTTTTTTGAATCGTTAAATTAATATTCGATAAGCAGGGTTTTGCAAGTTTATCAAAAAAAGGAAAGATATTGAATTTTACAGGCTGTTACTCATAATTGTACAGGAGAAATTCAATTTTTCAAACATTATGAAATAAACAATAAATGATCTGCAATTGAAAAAATTGTAAATATTATAAACTAGGTCTGTCTTGATGTCAAGAATCCAAGTTGTTGTTTTAATTTGCAAACGTACAGTATTTTGCAGTCTTTTGTTTTAATGACGTTATGAAGGTTACACTTAAACATTTTAGTAAAGATGTAAATATAGACATATTTAGTATCAAAACGATATCAAGTCATTGTTGCATTTTTATATTTTTTGTTTCCGAATCTCTATTATTAAATATGTAAATATTTATGTAATTTTAATAAGTCAATAATGTCAATAAGATGTTGAATCGCAGTAAGCATCAAATTGAATAAACATGACCTGCTAAGCAACGGTTTTAAATTCAAATCATGGTCTTTCCAGTTCTCACTGGAATCATGTCTTGTCTTTGTCTAAGCAGAACCTGTCTTCATTTTAAAATTAGACAGTTCTTCAATAAATCTGTTTTATTAGAAATCGTCAGTACTTTTGTGTAATAAGCTATGTATATACTGAAATTACAAAAGTTATTTTAACAACAATGTATTCATTATTAGATACAAACCTTTATTGTGATCGGCAATAAATTAATACATTATTTATACTTAATGTATTATTAATACTGTTACTATTACTAATAATGTATTATTAATACATTATTAACCCATTAACGCCTGAAATGGCATTTTTTATACTTACACCTATACCACACCTATTGGAAAACTTTCCTTTTTATATTGTCTAATCATAAAAATAGTTTTCTATTTTTCAAAATATGGCCACCATTTTGTTAATTTTCAAAATGTTGTAAAATTTCAAAATGGCCATGAAAGAACATTTAACCCATTAACCCCCAACGGCCTCTTCTTCTTGCGTCAATTTCAATCACGTATTTCGTATCAAAATCGAAATTGAAAACAATTGAAAGGTACATATCCTATTGTTTTCGAGGTCGCTCTTCAAGATTCCGAGGTTAAAATTGAGTTTCAGCCATCAGGAATTCCAATATGGCGCCGAATTTTAAAAAAAATTCCAAAAAATTGGGAATTATTTATTCCTATCAATTTTTTTAGAGCTATTAGAATATTGGAATTCTATTGGAACCGTGCATAATGGTGCATAAAACAGTTACTTTTATACTTTTTATACCCCACATCATTTTAACGACCTCAAAATGGCGTCAACAATGAAAATTTCTTTGAAAAATTTCTAAACGTTCTAACTAAAAAACTACGTGCTCTTACTAAAAAATGCTAAGAATGAAAAGTTCTTAGAATTAATCGAGAAATATAGTGGAATCTTTTCAGATTTTTGTGATGATTAAATTTTTTTCATGATTTTTTTCAAAATTATAATTTATTTATGAAAAATTCTGAAAAAAATGTGGTGTATTCACTTATGAATTCTACGAGTTTTTTGTTCTTTGCCATTTTTTCCAAAAGTTGATAGTTTTTTGGGGGAAAAATCCTAAACTATAATATTTGAAATTCGTTTCCTCGGAAACTATCAACTTTTCGAAAAAATTGCAAAGAACAAATAACTCTTACAATTCATCAGAGAATACACTAAATCTTTTTCAGAATTTTTTTGTAAATAAATTACAATTTTGAAAAAAATGTTCAAAAAAATGTTTCAAAATGTCATCAAAAAATTTTGAAAAAATTCCACTATATCGCTTGATGAATTTTAAGAATTTTTCATTGTAGGCATTTTTTTTAAAAAGTTCGTAGTTTTTGAGTTAGACCGTCCAGAAATATCTCCAAGAAATTTTCATTGTTGACGCCATTTTGAGGTCGTTAGAATGATGTAGGGTATAAAAGTAAAATTTTTTCTTAAAATTTAATTATTTTATGCACTATTATGGAAGGTTTCAATAAAATTCCAATATTCTAATAGCTCGAAAAAAATTGATAAGAATAAAAAATTCCCATTTTTTTTGGAAATTTGTTTCATATTCAACGCCATATTGGAATTTCTGATGGCTGAAACTCAATTTTGACCTCGGAATCTTGAAGAGCGACCTCGAAAACAATAGGATATGTACCTCTCAATTGTTTTCAACTTTGATTTTGATACGAAATACTTGATTGAAAATGAAGTATAAAAATTGTCCTTTCAGACGTTAATGGGTTAATAATGGCTTAACAAAATAACAAAACTTAAATATCTTAAGTATATCTGTTAATGGCAAAGTTAGTGATAAATGTAGTTTGTTAATTAACAAGTCATGATTTCAATGTAACCGTTTGTAAACATATTTCAAAATAGTAGAATATAATATCGGTATAACCATTCATGAATCAGCTCAATAAAACAGAATCACCCCATATTTCAAATGTTCAAAATCTAACATTGTAATGATTGTAACCAATGAATATAAATACGTAAACGTGGTAACATAAATATTCAATCGTGTATGAGGATCGCTCAATACATGTAGAATGAAAATGTTCTACCTTCATTATTGGAATTTGAATATCTTATTCAGGATGATCTTACAGAATGATACTATTTATTATATGGTATTGAAAAAATTTATTGTATGGTTTTGGATTTATTTAGCCTACATGACAAAGTTTATTTCAAATTATAAATATTTAATCAAAACCATTTAGATCAATCTCAGAAATTTTGTAATTTTGGATTTGCGAATAAATTAGAAGGAATTAATAATCAATTAATAATCTCGTATCATATAAAATAAATTAAAAAACTGTCGTCATCTTCCAGTCTATGACTACACTTTGTACTGCACTACTTAATAAGATTTTATGTTATTTTTATATTCAGAAACATGAATTCCCAATTGTCTTTTCGTTTGTCCAACAGGAGATGCGTTACAATCATCAGAATTTATTTGGTACACAGTATTATTTTAAAAATTGTTGTTGTTGTCTCATTGTTACCCTTTTGTATACAATCGATTGCATAAAACTGCTTAATCTTAGAAAACTAACTTGTCTTTTTGTAACGTAGATTTAAAAATTTCATGAAAATCATTTGTGCAATTGCTTGATATGTAAAACTACGTATTTTTATTATTATAATCGTGATTGTTATTATCTGTTAAAACATTATTAGAACAATTATTTAATCTTTCCTATAAAATTTATTTACTCATTTTACTATATTTATGCAGAAATGAAGATGGATATAAATACCCAGACAGTAAAATAAAAAAGAACATAATGATGTGCTCTAAAAGAAGTCAGATGTTCCACTTTCTAAAGGATTTTCTGAACATGATGTCGTTATGAGATTTTTCTGAACTCATGTTCAGAAAACCCTCAGAATGTGGGACATCTGACTTCTTTTAGAGCATATTTTGAAATCATTCTGAACTCTTTTCTATTTTGCTGTCTCGATAGTTATAACAGAGTTAATAATATATTGGTTGCCATTTTGTGGTCAGATTTACGAAATTCAAAATGGAAGCTCCAAATGGTTAGACGCCTTATCTAAATTTTTAAATTTCAGAACAAAAAAAAAGTATTCCAAACAAAACTAAGGAAAAAATGTTTTTTGGGTTTTTTTATTTAAATCGCACACGTTTTGACCGTTACAACTGTCCATGATTTGCATCGCATAATTGTAGTATACGCGTTTTGGCAATTTTTTAAATTAAGAAAATTAGGAAAAAATGCCATTTACATTAAAATCAGAGACACATTTTCTGGATAAGTTTGTTTAGAATAAAATCATTGTTTTTCTTTTAAGATATTGCAGATTTTACAGATGGCGTCTGAACTAAAATCTGAAGCACATTCGTAATATTGATTCCAAAACCCTAACACTGAGAACAATATTTAATCAATTTAACTAAATGATTAGTTACCTACCGAAAACTATATTATTTTATAGTTTTTGCAGCTTCATATAATTCAAATAACTAAATGAAGGTTGGATTAACCAAATTTCAGTCGCAGGTTGACGAAATATAGGTTAACCCATAAACGTCTGTTATTTTAATAAGCGGCTGTTATTTTTATCAAATTTGTCTTAAAAAAAGAATAATACTTTCATCCCAATTCAACTATTTTTTGCATTTCTATCCTGCATATTTGATACGCTATTTTGAATTTTGCAATTTTTAGAGCATAATCGAAATTGGGGACGTTATAGTATCGATAAAAATCCAGTAACTTTTCAGAATTCGAACCGCCATATTGAATCCGTAATTTTAAATTTGCAATATACAAAAATTTATGGAAATGTCATCCCAATACATTGTTGAACTCGGCAAGATTCGAAGTAGCCTTAATTTTTCTGCTTCGAGCCGCCATATTGGATGTCGCCATTTTAATTTAACAATTTTATTTTGACCGGTACTGTATACCCCCGATGTCGAAGTAAAAACGACGTTTGAATGGAAAAATTATCGAAAAAAATGCATATAATTTTTTTGCGGTTATTTATTATTTATTAAAAAATGTTTATTTAAAGATTTTGAAAGTGCGCAGAAATTCAAGTTAGAAAAAATGTCTCTAAAAATTTTTCCAATGTTTATATAATTTTCGAGGCTCAGGCTCTGCCAAAAAGACGTTAGTCCCGGCGATAATGTGTTAAAGACACCATCGCATGTCTCCGACATTTAAAATTTTGAGGTTATGCTTGCTGGACATTAAATTACGACTCTAGTTGTAATAATGATTACGCAGTCACAAAAAAAAATTTTGGGGTTGGGGGACCAGACTATTTACTATTAAATACAGATGTATTTTGATGTTCTTAACACGAATTTGAATTCCGTTTTGCTCCATCCCGTCAGGACGTTTTCCTAACCTCAAAAGATATGATGGATTTTCTGACTCTTTTGATAAATTTTTTTATTATTGACGGATTTGCTTGCCTCTATTATTGCGAGGGTTTGGGAACGCTGGTTAAGAATTTGAAGTCAGTTTTCGAAAATTCAAAATGTCGGATCCAATATGGCCGACACTTTTTAAAAAATTCACCAGATTCGCGTATAATTACGTCCATATGAGAAAATGTCGAAACTTGTAACAGAAGTATGAATATGAAGCAGCAAGCAAAGATGACGTTAGTTTGGTTTGTCGTCGCCAGGAGCAGACACGACGTTAGCATCCCTACAAGAGGCTCCCTTGATTCCTGTTGTAGAAGTTGTATATTAATTTGATCATAAGGGATTCATATTCCATAGTCACGCTTAAGTAGATAAACATATCCGAATAACATAACATCTTTATGACGTTGGTACGGCTGAGTACTATCACAAAATATGAATAATATTTTATTAGGTGCTGGAAATTTAGGTGCTAGTGTTAAAAAAATGTTTTATATAATAATTTACGTAATTAACAGGAAATCAACTTAAATTACTGAGAATTTACGCACATATCTATATCAAACATGTTGATAAATTATTTAATGCGATGCCAACAAATTTTTTTATTTACCTTATTTCTGCTAGTGTAACTAAAAATTACTAAATTTTGTTTCAGGAAATTATGAAACGGTAACTGTAAAAAGCTTCCGTTACATCTTTCAGAAAATTCCTAAAGAAATTTTTAGCAGTGTGGCAAGCGCATTAAAATATATAAGGGAGTTGCAGCTGTGATACTTTACTTTTGTGTGTGAATGTGTTATTATTCCACCCAAGCTGTGTTTTGAACCAGAGTGAACAACGTTTTCGTGTCAAAATAATAAATGGTTAAAATAATAATAAAAAATTGTCCCTATTACGCTTTGACGACCGCAGATTTGAAAAGAGCATATTCAAAAATGGTACCTGTGAATTTTTAGCATGTTTTTCGATGGCGCATGTACGAATTTAATATTTTTAAATGAAGCATTGTGATACATTTAGAATATATTTAAATATGTTGGTGATCTTCAAAACATAAAGATCTGAGATTTGCCCATATGATAAAAGCATACTGATATGATGGAAATTTTTGTGATACTTTCTCTGCTGTTTGTATTTAAGTCAAGCACCTTGAAACGGGGGTTATAACCGGGGCTTCTTCATAGATATAGACGATTGAATAGAATTATTGTTGGTGTCGCAAATGCAAGGCAGACACGAGTGCACTTTGCATTATCGGTCACGTTTTTATTCCAACCTTTGTGACGCTGATGCCTCCGCTATTTTGACGCAGACGTGTCGGAAGACGTTCAGAATTTCCGATGATCCGACCCTTAACGTCATTTATTAATAGCTTTCGTATCGATTATGCAGTATTATTGAAACTGACAATGCAGTCACCATTACTCCTTGGAAACTTTTAATCCCACACATTTAAATGTGCATTAATGCCACTTTCACATGTTTTCGTTAGAAAGAAACGTGCATATGAACAATCTCATTAGTTGTATGATCATTTATTACGTCTTTGTCAAGTTGGATTTTTAAAGAATAACAAGAAGGTTTTTTTATTTGCAAATGATCGATTTTTTAGTAATGTTATAGTATTTCTTAACTAATAACTTCTATTATTCTTTTACATTATGTGGTCGAGAAAATGAAGTATTATTTTGTTAAACAACTTTTATTAGTGACTTAAATTTGTTTCATGTTGCCTTTTAAGATTTGTTTAATGTATCAATGTATCTGAACCCTTTAACGACCAAATTTGCATAATTTGCACAAGGATTTTATCATCGTGCAAAGTTTTAAAACAATAAATACCCTTAGTAGACTGGATATCAGCTTCATATTTTTCGCCCTTCGTCGAACTACAAATTTAATATTTGAGGATTTAATCAAAATTCAAAGGCATTTACAGATAAATTGTAGCATACTAACAAGTAACAAATATTACTAATATCCAGAATAGTTGAAACTGGAGTCATTTCGAATTTTACCACAAATTTTATGAGTTTATTATGATAATTTATAATCTGCAAACACAAGACTTGGAATATATTTTTAATTTAAATTTAGCGAGGTTTAATTCAATTTCTTATGAACGGTGATTTTATTGTAGACATAAGTAATGAGTACTAGAATGAATACTGCAGTTCCGGTTTGGATTGCTACAATTACAGGTCGCAATGTTGGTAGAGCAATCATTCGAATGTGTACCAAGTGACGCAGGATAAATTTCATGCGCAAATGATAAGGGGATTACAGAAGGACCGCCCGTGTAGAATTAATGAGCACAGAAACCTTGGATCGTTAGTATCCAAAATGAAAGAATTAAACAAATTTTATGATGTTTTAGCTCCATTAGTTTCAAGTCGAGAACTGTGAAAATATAAATGCATTTCTTTATTTTAATAAGTTTTTTAGTGCATTTTTAGTGACGAAGAAAAAGTGTGGTGTTCAATACTGAAGATTTCTTTTAATAACAGTCTAAATGAAAATGCCTGATTTGGAAAATGAACAACGAAGGCGTATCAAGGTTTGGAATATTTAGTGTACAAACTTTCTATTTTCTGTTTTTTTTTTTAATTTTCTAAGTGGCTTTTGAATATTTCATCTAAATTACAATCGCGAATTTGAGATTCAAAATTGGGTCAAGAAATGTAATAGTCTTCAAATATATTTACATTTCGTAGTATATTAGAAAACGAGAGATAAAAATAATTTTAATAACTGAAAATTAACAAAATATGTCGCGGTTAATTACAATTAAAATATATCGAGGTGTCTTCCAAATTTCATGAATTGAAAAGTTTGAAAATAAATTTTACACAAATATTGTCATCCTACACATCCATTACGTGTATTGGGTAAAGACATGCCGTGTTTCTTCAAGTAACCTAATATGCACAATAATAAACATACATAAAATAGGTACATTTCTTTAATGGGTTCCGATGCAGAGTCGGCGTAACGCCTAGTGACGGAGAAACGAACTACGTGTTATTTAAAAGATAATGAGGTCAGGACTCCTTATGGGCTTTTAATATAAAATTAAAAAATGTATCGGTTTCTGGAATTATAAATAAAGTCATTTTTAACTCATCAACAAAAATAGTCAATGATATTGAAGTTAATGTATTATATATAAAAATAGTAATATTTCAATTGATTATTATAAATCATAATTCATTTTACTATTTTTTATATACACATGTTTTATTATCACAAAACTGATAAATCAACTATTTTTGTTTTCTCCATAAAAGTTTTTCGTCACATTTATACTTCAGTAAATTTCCCAAGCAAAACGAGTTCAAGGAGAATGTACAAAATAAATGTTCAGATGTAACTTCCTAATTACTTACACATTCTGAAGCAATATTTCACATAAAAATATGTTTACTGCAAACGAACTACGTTGAAGTTAAACCATAAAGTGTAATAAATAAAACATACAAATATTAAAATATAGAATACGAACATGATTTCGACGGTTATTTATTAAAAATTTTTTAATATTCTATGTAGTAATTCATAATCGTATGATATATGATGAAATTAAAACAAAATCTGACGAATTATTACGCCGACGTCAAGAGATAAATGTGAAATATAATCTCCCAAATAATTATTATCTACGTCAGATTCGAAGAAGGCTTTGGCCTTGTAAAGTAATACCCAAATACACCATCACCATATAATAAACAGACTTTAGATACGTGATGTCAGTGAACAAAAGTGTTATCGATATTCTTTGTACATAATTCATCGAAAGCCCCATGACGTACTTGTCATTTCGTAATTATTATGTGAACTCTACTTGACAATTTATTCTCATGGTTTATGCTTGTTGATCTATTTACGACGAATCGGACACTTTTTACGTCAATTTCTAAGCAAACGTTACGCACACAAAATTGTATTGACGACGAAAAATAAGATGACGTGTCTTTTTTCGTTGACGTAAGAATAAAAATTATTTGTAGTACCATTTATTATAACTTTTCTTTTGTATATTTTGGGATTATATTTGACAAAACATCATTTCAACACGAACAGAAATATTTTAGTATCTAAGGATGATAAAATGTGTATAAATATACTTTTAAAATAATAAATTCTGTTAGGAATGGGTGGAAAGAATTTTTCACACTTAAATTAAAATATAATTAAAATTTAATTAACCCGTTACGTTCCAAAGTCAGATTTTTGTTATTTTAGCTTCATTCTCAACTGAATTAATATGAAGATGAAAGTCGTCCATTGTTATACTAGTCTAGCATTGTCGGGTATGCTCTTTTGATGGACGTAGTCGAAATGGCTTCTAAATTTTAAAAAATACCGAAAATTGATTTTTTTTTTTAATGAACTTTTTTTCTGTTGCAAATATAATAGAAATGATTTAGGGTTTCAACCAAAAGTGCTTAAAATTGTACATGAGTATGAGAAAAACTTTATTTTCCGTCTAAAATTACCCTAAAAAATGTCGTTATATTCAAGTACAACGTATATATTAACAAAAATAAGCCATGACAGAACTTTTCTATGATTAAAAATTTTCAAAAATTAGAATGTCAGATATGTTAAATATTGTTAAACCAAATTTTCAGAAGCTCGAATATAAATCAAAAAATGTATCTGGGAGCTAATCAATTAATGTAAAGGAGAACTAGTATGCTCTAGGAATTTGTCTATTATTCCTGAAAACTAATTCGACCAAGTCATTTATAGGATACTGAATACATTTTCAATGCTGTTCCACCACAATGAATCAGTTATTTTCTCTTTCACAAAATTACTTAAAATCTACATAGTGAAAATAATATAAATCTTAGAATAATTTGTATTACCCTGGATAAGATTTCATTATGGACCTTCTTCAACATCACATGAATGCATATTTTTGTAAGTTAGAACACACAGCTGTATTTTATCTAATGTCGATACAAATCTCCCTTTTCCTTTTTAAGGTAATATGTCCCTCAATAGATCCGAAAAATATACTTCTCTGATTCTCAGCGCAAAATGCTATTTTGCTTCCTACACCACGAGAACAAAATAGCACTTTCTCTCAATATGGATCAAAATAAGTATATTCGGGAGTAAAGTAAGTTTCTCACACTGTAAGGCAAAATAGCTTGCTCTCGTATGAGAAGATAGTATGTTTAACAAGGGAGAATAGGTGTTTGCAAACTCATGCGAATTCGTTAATAAAAGTAATTGTTGCATGTGGCGAATAAACATTCATTAGTTCTGAATAACTCATTTATTTCCATTGAATATCTTATTTATTAACTCATACATTGGACATTCCATGTAAAATAAGCAACTTTTTCGGGCGTGTTTTCAAAAAAATGTTTATTAATCTATAAAAATTTTCCGAAAATTTTTTCATTTTTTCGAATATTGAATATTGTTTAATTTTTTATTAATTTTTCGTTAATAAAATAATCGATTTCATTGTTTAGTGCAAGTGACACAATGGAGTATATAATAACCAAAAGTTTTTGAAACAAAATTTATATTATTGTTCCAGTTAGAAAATAGTACATTACACTAAAAACAGAGCGCTAAAACGGATTCCACGCACGTACTTAGAACATATTTTTTCTTAAATTAATAAATAAGATATTCAATGAAAATAAATAAGTTATTCAGAACCAATCAATATATATTTCGTTAAGAATTTAATTTGTTAACTGTTGATAAATCTACCTTGGTCGAAATTAGACAGAAAGCATTTTTTTATGTAAACGGAGGCTTCTTAATTGTAAAGACAACGAACTTTCGAATACAGCGAATCCGTTCATTTATTTTAAATATGGGAAAGTTATTTATTTTTGCTTTAAACACAACTTTTATTATACCGACTTAAGATATCTTATACCTCTCTAAAATAAAATCAAATATTAAGAAATAATTTATAAGTGACCCATTTGCAGTCTAAAATAATAATTGTTCCAAAACCATTCTAATAATTTTGGGTTTTTAACAAGTGTTCTTGTAATGAAATAGTATATTTTGGAAAATACAATGAACCCAACATTAAATTTGAGAGAAGTAATTTTCCACAATGAATCCAAAATGATTTTTCCAATATTTGCATTGCCACTATTTTCCTTTTTCTGGTCTGGAGTTGGCAATCCTGTGCCAATCTCAGTAATTAACCTAAGGCTGGAAGGGAATTCATGAGAAAACAACTGTATTCTCGTTTTTGTTCGTTACATTCTTTCGTGGGCTACCCATTTATCCCAAGAACCAAGGAGCATAACATTGATATCATGGAGGTAAAGAAGGAAGAACCGATGACGTAATTAAGAATTTTGGTGAAGCAGATTAAGCTCGTATACTTTTACCAACCTGCGATTCCGATTTCTTTATTGTTTTATTTCTTCACCTCTCAAAGCTGGTAATAATGTCTTATTGTAATATAATTTGTGAATACTGTAAATAAAATTTATTGTCTCGAATGTCGCAATTCTGTGTCGAAGGAAACTTTTTCACGTAATAAGACATGCATTATACATGAAATGCAATACTTATTTGCAAGGAATATTAACTTGCCCATCTTAAAGCAGAATGAAACTTCCAAAAATATTGCATTAGCATTGGCATTTTCATCACTAAATAGCGATATTTTCATCATTTATAATAATAATCTATATAGTACACAATAACGTAATTACAACGAAAAACTAGCATTATTTTCGAAAAAGAAACATTCGAGTAACGTGTTATAATGAATTTAAAAAATAAACCACATATTAATTAAAAAAACTGAGTGACGTTTTATGCAGAAACTTTCCTAAATACGCACATTCACTAAATGGGCATTTTTAAAATTTTTTTGAAATAACCATTTGACTCAGTTTTTGAGCACGTAAAATTCGGACTTAGCAAGGTTTTGTAATCAAAATGTCAATCGATTTGCGATCGAGGTTTTCCCCTGGACGTCTGATCCTAAAGCGTCTTACTACTGAACAGTAGTGTCAAACTTTACGTTAAATTTATGTACATTTGGTCCTTAAAGGGTTAAAAAGGTAAGAATGTATTTTAAGCAATGAAATTATGGCTTGCCGGGGAAAAATGGTTGGGACATCACCGTTCATAATTATTCATTTTCAAACATTAATTTTGAGCTGTAATGAAATTTGTAATGAACACACATTAAGGCATTATAACGCTTCATTAAAACAGCATACAAAAAATACTGAAAAAAAAGTTCATCAAGGCAGATTCGAACCCAGGACCGCGACTTACAAACACGACTAAACCACTGAGCCACTGAGTATTTAACATGATCTATGGCGACTATTTCAATATATTACAAGAGTTTTTTCAAACATTTTGATTACAGAAAATTGTACAACTAAATTAAGAAGTTTCTAACCTCAAATATGGCTATATTTCGTTACTTATAGAAGCTTATTTAAAACTGTACAAAAAATTACAATGAAAATTCGAAATCAGCAAAAATCAATTTTGTTTAAATAAGTATCGTTTTTGCATGTCGTTAACAATACTTGCAACTTCGTTTAAACTGAAAAAGTAAGTTTCGTTTTCAATGTTCAAAATTTTTGTATTGGAAACGGTGAAAGATTAAAAAACAAACTCAACATTATATTTGTCATGTAAATATGTCCATGTAAAAAAACTGTCAAATATTGAAAAAAAAATATAATTTTTACGTAAATTCAAGTGTTTCTACATTTGACGAAAAATATATAGGAATATAAATGTAGATGTATCATAACACATTATCAAACGTGTTGAATATGTTCTTATAATTTACATAGTAATAAACGCCTATGCCTTATTTCATCTATAGATGATTGTATTTGCATAATTGTATATTATTATTCAAAAATGACCATACTTAATCGTGGTCATAACAGTTTCAAATTTGGATATATGCATTCAAAATTATACATCATAACGTACATACAAAGATAGGTATTTTATTGCATAATTATTCATGAATTTTGTCAAAATTATTGTCTCTAAATTACTTGTCATTATGAATCATATATGGCAATGTGCAAAACTTTTTTCCCGGAATTGTACAAGATCTTGTAATCCTTTAACTATACTAACATGGAAGGGCTGGTGTGTAACTTGGCTATATGGATGGAACCATTAAATAGTCAATGATCAATCAATATATTATACGAACTGGTTTGCTTTAACATTTTCATTGTTACCTCAGACGGCTAATCCTGTTCAGCTAACAAAAAGTTTTGACAACTTCTTACAGCCGAAAAGAGAATTGCACTGCAGTAATCAAACCTTTTTTGTGTTATAATGATTGTGGAGATATTGTACGGTATTGTTTATAAGAACGTCTAAATTTATATAAGCATATCAAATTGCACCTCTAGTGAAGATAACTTGACAGAGTATGAATTTCTCACCATCGAAATGTAGTTTATACAAAATTATTGGCTCGTTTGACATACACCATTACAGAATTAATATGGGGGTGACCATATGGGGATGGATAATAATGGATGATTAACAATCTGGGCATATTATGATAATTTTTGTTCGGTGACGATGACGATACGAGTTGATGATAACTGATGATACAGTAGGTGAAGTAAGATTGGTAAAAAGAGTGAACCTACTAAATTATTGTGCTGCTACCAATTAACTGACGATAGGAAAACGATGAACAAATTTAGAACTGATGAATTTGTTACAATTAAACGATTGCGTTTCATGAACAGAATGTCAGTCCATAAAATCCTATAATGATTACAAAGTAGAATAAGATACGATTCCCAAAATGTTCAAACATAAACAAGTCATCACAATCAATTATGGAAATTAAAAAATGTTGAAGCAAATGAAAAAGATTTCGTAACATGGTACCGCGCGTCATGTTCGACCTACTTTAAAAATAAGTGCAGATTTAAATAACCTTTTGAAAGACTTATTTCAAAATGCACAATGCAGAGACCACAGATAAGGCATGGAAGAAACGAAGATGCGAGAAAAGACGAGTCGAGGCTAGCGGGAAGCACGTGCACCAACAATGCCAGCTGGTTCTGGAGGGTCGAGATCACCAACCTTGAAAATGATCTACAGTAGATGTGGTGGGGGAGAGGATCTGAGAGATCCTCAAGCGCGATTCTACGAGGCTTGGCGTTTGCGTCCTGCTCACACCTGTATCAGATCTCGTAGGTTCATTTCTCACGTCAGTTAACGTCATCGGTTTCCAGTCAAGTCATCAACTTCCTCAATTATCTCAAATGCTGTCGATTATGCATCCCGTTCTTCGTCTTCTCTCGTTACCTCAACGATACTGCATAACGCAGCGTGACGAATTAACGAATAGCTGAGAACAATACTACAGCAATCTCCAGTAAACAGTAATTTTAAACAATAATATTACATATATTTGTACAAAAAGTGACAAATATATATTAGTAATACAATATAATACCTTGAGGAATATAGTAAAATTGAAGATAACTTAAAGTATTTTGGCTTGTTGCTTTGACAAGTCTCTAAAAAATTCGTGTTTTTTACCATAACGTTCTTTAAATAAATGTGCACCCATTGTTAAGACAAAAATAATAAGTACGGGAGATTGGGACGATCGCAATGATAATAATACTTACGATATTCAAACGAGGTTAGTTTTACGTTCTGTAAACAGTCCACACTACTTTTTTACATATTGGGTATTCCTACCCTTCTCCGTCTTCTTCTGAATTTATTGTGTAACGCGAATGTAATTACACAATTATTATTCAATTTTAATAATTTATAGTGATGGGACATTGACATTATTTGTGAAAATTGTTAAAGAATACAAGTGAAAAGATGAAAAAAAAGATTCAAACATTATTTTTCTTTCAGTAGGTGGAAAATATCCATTTTATGCCTCGTTTTCGGGGCGTAAAATGACCAATGTATTAAGATAGGGATTTTGCTGAGTCATCATTGTCAAAAATCATTGAGAAATGACCATTTTTCACATCTACTTAATAAAAAAATTAAATTTTTATCACGGTCATCAATTTTTCTACCCTCAAGGCGATCAGCCGATGTTAAAAGTTATTTCACTTCCTTGATAAGGAATATAACTATTTGGGGCAGTATGTGTAAATAGTACATTTTACGTTCTCCTAACTTGAATTTTTAAAAATTGATTCAGCCATTTTTAATTTTATTAATTGTCGTAAGTGAAATAATCTTCTATATTGTATTTGTTTCGTAAAATACATTGGAGCAAAACAAACCTCAAATGTTAATTCTCCTTCTTTTATTTTTACTTGTTACTTACGTACATTCTGCGATAAAAATTCCGAAAAGACTCGTTTATAATCAACGGGGAAAACAGATGTTTTGTCATTGGCGGTTATATTCTGATCGACATCTCAAAATGTATCATTTAATAAATACTTCTTTACATTTAATGGCTATTTATATATGATATAAAATATGTTGTTTTTCTAAAAGAAATCTTAGTTTTACGCAAAATGATTCTAAGGTATCGACTTATTACTGACTACTTTATTGAGGGCAAAATGCAAATTTTACGTGTGCCGAGTAATATCCATGTATATGTGGTAGGGTAGTATAAAGAATGGGAGGTCGAAATGTCCATCAGTAAAAAATCCGTCGGAAAATTGTGCGCCGGCAAATTCTGTGCGGCGAACTGTCCGTAAACCAGTTTCATTGCTAATTTTTTAATTATTATGTTTTCTAAATTTTAAAATTTTATAATAGTGTTCGTGTTAATAAGGGTCACAATGCAATTATTACAGATTTAAATTTCCAAAATATACTCTCTAACTTCCTTGGAGTGAAATTGAATTACTCCTTCACGGAGAATGTTATTTCGCTTTTTACTTCGACCCAGACCATAGGTCTGGCGAAGTATTGAATTTGGTCAGTTCCCGCCAAAAAATTACCCTATAGTTTTTCATCAAATGTCGAAACTTAGATCTCTTGGCCAAACTTAGATCTGATTAGTTTTTGGAGACAATGCATACTAGATTATGGGGAGGTTTAACAAAAAAAACGCTCAAAAACACGTTTTTTCCATTTTTTAACAAAAAATACAAATCGTACAAAAAATTGTTTGAAACAAAAAATATAGAACATCGAATTCTCTACAAAAAAGGTTGTATTCATTTCTTCGTAAAATCAACGATAATGCCGTAAAAACGGAAACCGAAGTATATATATTCCACATATAAAAAAATTTATTTCCTGCAACCGGACCTGTCAAAAACTCGACTAAACCGCGTTTTTTAAATCATCAGTGTGAACAAGACGTGCTCATTTATCAGTGCTTCGGCTGACCTGCGGTCAGGGTCGAAGTTTTGAAAATGCTCATTTTCAATTTTAATATAGGGTGAATATGCCAATGAATGGACGACTACCAATGAATGGACGATTTTCTACATATTTCTGTTTCTTATGAATGTATGATGCACAACATGCAACAAAAAATATATTTTTATGTTCTTTGAACATTCAAAATAATATTTACAGTACTATTGATCTTCCAGTGTTTATTATTTTGTAAAATCAAAGCAAAGTTTTAAAGCCATCCAAAACTGGTACTGAAAACGTCCAATTTGATTTAACCCGTCTATTCATTTGGGTTTAGCGGATTTTTTTACAAACCTATGAAGACGAGGTTAATAATTAAATAAAATCAAAGGTTGAACTACACGGTCATAAAGAGTAGAGTCTAACGATTCTAATGGTGGTATCATAATTAAATTTTCATAAAAGAATTCAAAAGTTACAATCGATCAAAGTGTGAAAAATGCTTAACCGTCACCCTATTTAAGGAACAAGATATTGTTACAATATATGTATAGAAACTACTCGAACCTAACGATGCTAGAACTACCCTCTGCCGCCTTCTTTCCTGGCAGTGTTAAAATGGGAATATTCCCGGAAGCATCAGCCTTTCGTCAGGGAACTGCAATGCGAATTTAGCCAAAATTGTAGGCACCCGGGTCGAAGGCCTCTAGTTTATGAGTGAATTTTTTCTTTCACTCTTGAAGTGTTGATGGAATAACATGTCACTCATCATCCAGTGATATTTTCACTTTTAATAAAAGAGTGGCTCAATTTTCACTCCAAGGAATTTAAAGAGTATGTATCACGCGTAAGTAGAGTTTTTTTTTCAATAAAATTTTTCTTACCCAATTTTATGTTAGTCAAGTTTCCACTTTTCTGATTCATTATATGACATTAATTATATGACACTAAATTTTATAATATCGGGATAATAGTGTATCTATATTACTTTTTTTTATTTTTTTAAAGTCATTTTCCCTTCAAATTATGTCTTAAATAATGCGTTTTAGATTGTTTTAAAATAAGTATAGGATTACATTTCGTATAAACAGGCATGGCCTCATTAACCCTTCGTACCATAGCGGTACCTACAAGGTCCACCTTTTGTCTGTTCGTTATATCACCTTAAAAATCAATTTATCATTTTCCACACTTCATTCTTTGATGTCTATAAGCCTAAGGTGTTTAACTAACATATAAAAATCAATTTTGAAACATTTTTCAATACCATTCATTAGTTATAAACAATAATGTAACAAAAAATACAGTTTTTTAAAATAAATCGTTTATGAAGAATTACAAATCCGATGCCAGAATTTTGAAATTCAAAATGGCGGATAAAATTTAAAAAATTACATTAAATTAGACAAAAATCTGTTTTATGGTTTTTGAGATTGTTGATCAGGTATAAATAACAGTTCAGATTTCACATTCTTCATTAGCCCATTCGAAAACCCTCGGATACAACACTCTAAAATTATTGGACTCAAATTTCAGTCCAAAGGAGTAGAAAATGGGGTAGGCCGGGTTCGAATACAGTTGAGTTCTTTGGAGTCAATAAAGACGGAAAAAGAGAACGGCGTCTGAATGCCGTCTAGACAGGACTAGTTACTATGCGGCCGGCTTTTTTATTTCAACTCGATATAACATATAGTCAATTTTGAAGGTTTTGAAACGAATAAACAAAGAAATTGTTCGTTAGAGATTTCCGCATCTAATGGTGAAATAATACATTATATATCTCAATAAACAATAAAGTTATTAATATTTTTCTACGCAACCGCAAAATATCTCTTCTGGCATGACCTAGCATGACATGTACCCCAAAGGAGCAAATGTGACTCCAAGAGAGTAAAATTGAAGCCTACAGGAGTGAAATTTAACGATTACTCTCTCTTGGACTCTGCAATTGAGTCCAATAATTTTAGAGTGAACGTATTACCTAACTTCAGTTTGACCTGTCATATTGGATGATGCCGTTTTGAATTGCATACCTTTCTTCTTCAGATTCGTGATCATCAACCCCGAAAATCCTCAAATACAGAGTTTTGTCTAATTCGATGTCAATTATAAATTTTTTTCCTGCGTATTGGATCCGCCATTTTGAATATCAAAATTCTAACTTCAGATTCGTAATCCATAACTCCAATCCGTAACGTAATCCGTAACTCCAAAAACTGTTTAATTATATCAAAATCGTCCGGCATATTGGATATACCATTTTCACTTTACCATCCACTTTTTCAAATCAGACGAAGCTTACAATTTGTTGTTAGTTGATATAGTCATAATAAAAAATGCAATTGGTTTGCTGACATGGCAGATTACCAATCTAACTTTACAGTTTATAGAGATAACCCTGCAAGTTTTTCATGTAGCTGATGAAAGTCTTCCCCATGGGCTTGGCTACCCTTGTATAGTTGAGAATTCGCATATCCGTATACAGAAAAAGTGGGGATGAACTAACCTGCATGGTTGCGGCAGCACCTTTCGCCCACCCCCTCTCCCTTCAATGTCCGAATATACTCTGAGCTATTGGCGCCTGAAGCGGGAAGAGAAAGTAGGAGGGGCACACAATATATGGAGTAGGGGGCTATGCTGGCTTCTTTGAGCGGATTAATTTTGTGGCCTGAATATGGGTACACGAAAAATAGATCAGTGCCAATCCTTTTCCCAATATATCTTTTGTGTCTTAGATGCCTACATATCTTCAGATAAAATACCTAATTTAATGATTTAATAAATATTTTATAGATATATATCGCTTGTATCGCTGTCTTGAAAACGTTTCAGGGTTTGTTTTAAAACCTATAATACAAGTATTAAGTATACCATAAGTAATTATAAAATATGCCAAAGTAAGATTCCAATCCTTTACGGCGAGAAGTATTTTGTCACCACAGCGAATAGTTGGCTAATCCGGCAAAGTTTTGTGGTTGTCTTGCCTTTTATAATAGTTCATCTGACAAATATTTCGTTATATTTGAAAACGAATATTCTAATGTTGAGGGATTCCTCTTATCTTATATTCTTCTTCTGATCCGTTAAAATAAAAGAAGTCTAATAAAGGCAACTTTATATACACTTCACAAAAGGATGTCTAACTCCACAATTTCTCTTATTGTTGACGTAAGAGCTCCCAGCATACAATCGCAAATACTTAATTACATTAAAGTTTTATTAATAATTAATTCCTTTGTCAACGTCATGAATTGTTTGTAACGCCGTAATTAAGCAGTAACTGTGAACACCAGTTTCATGATCAGGTATATCAACAAACGCCTCATCTTAGATTAATCATGATCAAGCGACAATCAGGCATCGCTCGCGAATTACTGATATGTCTTATTGATCACAGTTTCATCAGTCAGGTGTACTCGATAAGTCGTGTGTTATCACGGACTGATCAGGCCCTGATCAATATTCAGGTACCTCGAAAATAGTTCTGCTCGGGATCCTTTCATCCCATTATTCTGCTATTGGCAATGAATGATTTTTAAACTGTTATTTTGTGGTTTTTATTAAAATATGCATGGCTTCTGATGGTGGCGAAGCTGAAAATGGAACCGCCTCAGATTCTCGACCGGGAGAACGTTTGTACGGTTACTGCGAATCGTGTCCTATTGTTGGCGGCAGTGTCTCAGCCGGCACCGGATGAGTCGGAGCTGAATACCATCGCGAACATTTTCCCACGTGCTTAAGTAAAACAACGCCAAAAGAATCGAGTTTAAATTTCCAAAAACGCTTCCTTACCGAAGCTGAATGCACAGTGAATGATTTACAATCATATTGAAAAGTTGTCCTGGATCTTTGTTTACATTTTCAAAGTTTCCTGTTTATTATCCACCATCTTATGGCACGTGCGGCAGAGCGAAACGGGCAGCAAATGTTTTGAGAATTTTGATTTTAATTAGAGAATTATTACGTTTGACGTACTTTGGACGTTGTTTTTTTAACGTTAAATCACTCCCGTGCGTTAGAAACGAATCATCAGAAACTTGACTGAATCAATTTTAATTAATTCGAAATCTGTTTTTAAATTATGCTGCGTGTACAAAATCATTAGTCATGGAGAGACTTAACTAAATGAAAATGTAATTGAGATGTTCATGTTGAATACTACGAGGAACTTAAAACTTGGTTTCATTACTCATTGATAAGACCGATAATACACATTTTCCATTCCTTTGGCATAGTATAGGTAATACGTTAAGATAATTCTTCTATAATGAAAATAACAGTTTAGAAGTTAAATGGAATTAGGAATTAGAAAATAGTGGGATTGTTTTAAAAGGTTAGGAAGTTTTAAAAAGTTTTTTATTTCAGCTTCGTTTACTAAATACAACATACATTTGTATACCTATGAATTGATTTGAATCCTTTGAACTAAACAAAATAGAATCAATTAATTAAGTATTCCTTAATGTAAACATAAGACCTTTCTGCACTTATTACCTCATGGCGCTGGAAAACTCTTGAGATATTTGGAATACAGAATGACAATTTAAAAACAGATTTTCATCACTAGACAATATTTGTGATAGGTTTAGTCAAATTTACTTCATTGTACTTCAAAAACGCACTGAATAAAATAAAGTCATTCTTTACTTTCATTGTTTATGAATCGTATCTAAAAATTTGAAAATTCAAAATGCCATCTGCCATTTTAAATTTGTCTGAACTGACTTCAAATAAACGGGTTTTAAATCAATTAACTTAGGGTTTAAACGTCCATCTAATCCAATATTTTTTAAAAATGTATTATTAAGAAAAAAATGTTTTTATAATAATTTTGGATCAATTTGTTTAAATAAAAAATTTCAATGACGACACTCAAACATCAGTAGATACAAACATAAAAATATCAGCTGTGGATCATCAGTTTACTCATTTCATTTTTGTTGGTTAAATAAAAAGAAAATTTACTGATTTTCCACGTGTGTTTATTGAAGCAGCCGTTTCGACTTTACGATTCCCTGTTTCAGCACTCTCGATGCACATTCTGTTTAGTTGAGACTTTTCCAAGCCAAGGAGTGGCAGTGCATTTTTAGCGAGTTCTCGTGTGGTCTGTAATGACGAAACTGACGACGCCACATCCGGAAAATTCTTTTTTATCGCCGGATGTAACCAAAATCTGATTATTTCAATCACACTTACGTCTTTGTTCGAGCTACTTTTAACTAATTCAAGGTTGACGTGATTTTGAGTTTAGTTTATAAAAGTTTTATTAATAAATAAGTGCAAATAAGAGTGAAGAGTGTTGTGCATCTGGGGAGTTTCAATAAAAGTGCATTTTAAATTAATGACTTTTTAAAAGGAATAAGCTGTTAACAAGCTTTAATTAATTTTCAAAGATCTGTTTAAATATAATTTAGTCATTTGCATAATTGTCATTTATCAGGAGTTTTTTTTGGAATTTATATGTGTTACAGAAAGAAAAATGTGAAAATTTAACAAACAAAGAAATGAAAAATTACGTTCTTAATTTCATTGCAGGAAGTAGGCAACATGATATACGTTCTCAGTTTCTAAACGAGAGAATTACGTATATCGCCATGCACAAGTATTCATTTATGTGTCGCTCAGACAATAATTTGTCGTATTCGAAATCTGTTGTGACGCTAATTTGGAGGAATTTTCAAATGCAGTTCGAAATCATGTTCCGTTATTTTTATAATAAACTATGATGAAATAAACATTTCATTTATTTAAATTCATGTTAATTAATAATTATCAGACATATTTTTTATTTACAAATTCTTCAGATTTTATTTAGGTTTTACTTAATAGATTGAGCATTCCTTTTTTAATGGTCTACTACGACTTCATTTAGTAGCATTACTTTGACGTTTGCACATCTTAATTAAGCGAGTAAAAGTGCAGCGAAGTCAATTGAAAAATAAACAAAAACTTCCAGATTATTTTCGTGTTGTTCATTAAAACTGTTAGCTCATTTTTAATTGTTGCTCTAATCATTTCCAGCCTGTTATTCAATAACCTGTAACAGGAAACTCATTTGGTATCTGATTATTAATTCTAGTCACTGGTTCACCTAGCAAAACTATTTTAATTCCATAAGATATTTTAACTACTTTAATTTGTTACTTTTTTGCTTGCTCAACAAAAAATCAACAATTAATCCTATGAATCGATGATATTGGATTATGTAGTAAAAATCAAAGTCTTGTGATACTTATTTTGAAGTGTTTTAATTGATAAAATTTATTTATGTGATTATACGTCATAACTTGACAATCCAAAGTTAAGTTATTTAATACTAATTACGAAATTATTGTTTGTCATTTAAATGTTCATCTTTTTTACACAATAGAATTTTAGAAATTAAAGTAAGAAAATGTAATTAACGTCTATAAAAATTTAAGTATAAATTCCAGGCTAATTAATGATTGATTAAGCATTCGGTAAATTCTTTCAAAATTTTCTAGAAAACTTATGTATTTTTTAGTAAGTTATGGATAAACAATCACTTCTATTAAATTCTGACATGAAAAATAGTCTTGTAAATTTGAAATTCACAAAAAATTATAGTGTCTGTTAGATTGCACTAGAGTAAATTAAAGTCACAATAAAAAACGTGATATCCTATTTATAGCGCCAGTTGCCTTTTCTATAGTAAAATTAGCTAAATTATAGTGCCGGTTACCATAAACTTGAGAGAAATACAGTATGTGACATTTTAGATGTATTTTAATGGTTTTATTAACCATTATGTCCAAAAAATGCATAATTATCTTATTTTCAACAGTAAAAAACTAAAATTTCAAACAGAACTATTTTACTATTTTTAGGGTGATCTTTCAATTGGTGTAGTCCGAATTGCATTTTAATGTCTCTAAAAACCAATATGGCGTATTTTAAATTAAAAATTAATAATAGTTCGAGTTTCATTATTTATGACTGTTTTTCGCATCAATAAAGTTACTGGATCAATGGCAAACGTCAACCAAAAGTGTACAAAATCTATTAACTTCAACTAAAAATTTGTTTGATTAGCCCCCAGTCAATCTAACGTTTTCAAGACATCAATATACCGAAAAAATATACCTTATTTAACCAATTATGAACATTATCGATGAAATCCATATCTTCGTTGATATAATTGCCCTGGGAATGTAGCTACAGGAATTTGCAGAGACTGTGATCACGAATTTGAGTTTAGGATTTTGAAACTCAAGATGGCGTATTCAATATGTAGCAAACTTCATGGAATGCATCAAAATCTTGAGAAAATATATATACGGGGGTTTTTGGGGTCATTCATTAAGAATTTAAGGTTAGATTAATGAAATTCAAGATAGATATCATCAATAATGTTTATAATTCATTATATATATAGATTTAATTTTTCGACATATTGATGTTTTAAAGAGGTTATGTTGATAATAAATGTTGCTAACATGGCGTCAGTTAGAAAGAGGACAGTGATAGAGGGAGGCAGTGGTAGAGGGGCCAACTCGAAGGGTTGCACCGGTACTTGTTTTTTTCGATATTGCGAGTTTGTATACTTCCGTGGTTTTAAATTACATATCAACTGCTTCTAGTTTCATGTCTTCCTCAGAACTATTAGTATTATACATATTTCAGAGATTCATAGTACAATTTACAAAATTTTAGTAATTTTTACAAGAGATAATGACAGATTTTCTTATAATGAAAGTTTGTCTCTAAATTATCATCTGTGGTAAGATTTCCAAGACAACTTTTCTACGTGTACAGCGAAACCTCCTTCAACGAATATTCCGTTTTCGAATATTTCCGTTTTCGAATATACAGACGTTTCCGTTATAATTTCCATTCCGCCCGTATCCCCACTTCAAACCCCGTAGACGTTTTGGGGAAAGTATTCGTTAACGGGGGTTCGACTGTAATTATTACCGAATTCTTCTAAAATTGAACAAAAAATCTTTTCTTTAAATATATTTTTCTAATTTATCAATAAATGTATTTATCGTCACGTTCTCTGCACACGTCATTAGTGTTTTTGTAAAAAGAGGGCGAGATGGACGGGGAGGGTAAATCCGGTCACTCGCGATGTGCCAAAACGAGTTCCTGTTGCTCTTCGTCGCCGACGTCGCCGACGTTGAATTTAATGGAACAGCTGTTGCTGGCGAAAATGGAAAAACAAAGTATCCCTGACGAGAATGACGATACGGATCCGAACAAGACGCGATTCAAGCAAAGATCGGCATTGTTATTAAGAACGGACTCTATGGACAGTCAAAACAGTGCCAGTACCTTCAGCTCGATGTTGTCGAACGAGTCGACCTCCGGAAACAATCACTATTGTCGCTGTGACGACTGTTTGCTGGGGATCGCCGATCGGTATACCCAAACCCGGAGTGGTTTCAGCAAGGACAAGGTAATATTCCCAAATCCATTGTTTTAAATCCTTGAAAGAATGTTAAAAAAATTCCAAGCGAATGTAATTAACCCTTTAAGTCCCAAATGTGCACAATTTGCACATGGATTTCAGCATCGTTTTATGTATAAAATAAAAATTTTAAAAAAATGGAAACATCTATACCCGACTAGTTTTGAGGTCGCTCTTTCGATTGGCGCTTCTGCAATTTTCGAAAAATGACGTTTAACACAGTTTTTTTACAAAAATACTGAACAAACGCGATTTTTTAGCTACAATTTTTTTTTAAATGCATTTTTAACTATGATACCGGTTTCAGATCACCTTCTAATCTGTCAGAAACGTGTTCCCGATTGTACACATTGACATATTTTGATTTGAAAATCTGAGTGGAATACGATAGTATTTTTCCTATTCCAGAAATGTGAAATTTTACATAACGGGTCCGCCATATTTGATCCGCCATTTTGAATTTCGGTAAACTGACTCAAGATTTGAGTTTAGCGATGACTGAAACCTATGAGATGGTAATTAGCAAATTTCACACCAATTTTGGTTGTCTCGAAATACACGTATTTCTACTGAGCACATGACAGTCGCCATCTTGAAATTGGATTTTATGGGATATTACTGCTTCCGTAATCAAAATAGGTCATACAAAACTCGTAATAACTTATTTCTACGTCATTTTTCGAAAATTTCAGTAGCGCCAATCGAAAGAGCGACCTCAAAACTAGTCGGGTATAGATGTTTCCATTTTTTTTAATTTTTATTTTATACATAAAACGATGCGGAAATCCATGTGCAAATTGTGCACATTTGGGACTTAAACAATACTGACTGGAGATACGTAAAATCCCATGTTTAGTACTCGCTAAATTTGACGGAGTGAAAAGTCACTATTTATACATTGAAAAGGGGTCACTCTTGTAAAATTTAATCATTTTCACTCTTTAGCAAAAGCTAAAGGAATCTAATTTCATGGAGGATGAGGTGTAATTTGTGAACACTTTAAATTGTATAATTTTTTATACAATTTATATATAATATTATGTATAAATATATGCATAAACCTTAAATAATCATATATGACTATATATTATATTAACTAAGTATCTGAACTAAAATTTTGGAAATTCAAAATGGCGATAGGAACATGTTAAAACTTACCCTACCGATATGAAAGATATGAACCATTCGACCTCGTATTATCGAAATTGAAAATGACGGATCAATTTATTATTACCGTCATTACCATAAAACATTGGTCATTTTGAATGTTTCTAAAGCGAAATCAGAAAAACGATTTTAAAATGAATTAGTAAAACTTCATTCGCCATCTTTAATCAAACATTTTGAATGCTCGAAATTTAACAACGAATTGATAATCATCAACCAACAAGACCACATAATAAAATATTTTCATGAACATTGAATAGTAAATCAACTGCAGTCGTACTTTTTTGCAACAAGTTTGTTAAACGTGTTAACTTATTAAATTATTTTAATGTAGTATACAATAAGGATTATTTGCAAATTAATTAATGAATTATTTCACTACGAGCATTTTCAACGCGAAGGCAATAAACAAAAAGTACATCAAATTATACCATTTCAATTTTGGTTCGATTCAATTGGAAGACTCATTATTTACAATAAGCATCAATATTAAGGCGACTGTGTTTTTCGCTCTCTCACCTAAAAAACCAATCAAGCGTAATTGCAAAATTTATTGTTCTTATTATTCGTACATTAATTGTCTCATTAAGCACGCGAGTCCATAAAATAAATTCAGGACGAGACATTGGTGGATATCGTGCAATTAATTTTTAACGTTGTCCAAATACGCCGATCAAGGCGTGTAAAAAAGTTTCGCGACGTAAAGACTTAAAAGTCACTTTTCGAAATTGGGTTCTCTTTTTCATTCTTTTTCTAATCCGTTTGATTTTTGTGTACAGAAAGTAAACAACCAATAATCAATCATGATCCGGTCGCAGTGAATTTTCCTGCCTTTTTTGATGCAAGTACTGCTTAACGTCTAAAACTTCCGACAAAATTGTCCGGGATGTCAGTAATACACAATTAAATCGTACGGCAAATACTCACCAAAGTTATCTTAGTCCGAGAGGAAATGTATGAACTTTATTGGTCAATCGCGATATCAATTAGCTACTCGGTTTTCATTAGCGGCGATCCACGATCCATATAAGAGAGCAGTGGAAGCGTGAATAGAATTTCATCAGCAGCTCTCTTCCCCTACAGGCGAAAAGTCGTTTCGCATTTGAATTTTCTCAGCCGAGTGCTAGTCAAGTCAAAAAAGCTGGTGTGAAAGTAGACGATTGACTTTATAATTTTTGACTCGCAAAAAGCTTGTTAAACAAGTACAGTAAGAGGCAGTAATCAGAGCTGTTACTGAAAATTACAAATTTTGATAAGGCTCGGATATTATGCACCTAGGACACAAAGTCGTTCTTTTAATACTTCTAATACAACGGTCAACTTTTTCAACTACTAACTTTATTTGAATTAATTTGGCCTACAATATTATGTCATTAATATTCGAGGTTAAAATCACGATCGGTTATCCCGAAATCCCTCGAGTAACAATGTAAACTGTTTTCCAAAAGTTACAAATATTAACTTAAAAAAATGGTAATAATAAATTATCAAACAGTATTGAGACAAGTTTGTACTGTACTAAATATCGGTGGTGCAGCAACGGTCCCATCAAGATACTACTGACGTTCAGTGACGGAACACAGTGGCCATTGGGTGGTGCGGTAAATATCCCATACAGTGTCAAGTGGATGTTGAGAAATATATCGATATTATGCCTAGTGTATGGCTTATATTTCATACAATTTTGAACATCTATGGTCAAAGATTTTTGTTACATACATGTTTATATTATGCTATAATACATGCAAGATATGCCTGATGAAATTTCAGATCCATTAGCGAAGTCGGTCAAGGTAATTATTTGAGTTCGAGTATAGATTTTGAGTGATATTAGCAGTTGTATCGGTTTACGTTAACTATTTTACATTAGTTGTGAATACAAAAAATAACACAACCTCAACTTTTGTATATTAGTAGATAACGTTTGCATCTTGAATTTTATTTTCAATTAATTCAGTAAAATTTATATAAAAAAATTTGTTTTTCTTCCGTATATTGTGTTTACGGAATTGTTTTCAGTTATTAGTGTCATTTGTCGAAAACGTTTTTGGAAATTGCATCGCATCTAAGTATGAATTCGAATAAATCGTAGGCGTTTACTCGCGAGTGTGTATTCCAGATGACGTATATATTTAGAACACGTACGACAGTAAATTTTGTGAGAAATTTATAGCGAAATTAAGAATACACACTTACAATATTTAGCTATTTAGATAAATCCTACTTGTTTGCAGTGTGATGTTGCGCAACAAGAAAACCTTTTTTTTTAAGTGTGATATTTCAAACGGCTATGATTTATTTACTTAAAATTATTTCCTATATGAAAGATGAAATTAATAACAGCTCACGAATTTTGTAATCAATTCTTTTGTCTTTAATAAATGTGTATGAACGCCAAAAAAATGTTTCTCTAGGCGATGACAAAAAATTTGCGGGCCCATTTTAGTATTCTTTTAAAATTTAATTGTTATATTTACCATATAAACATCGTGACAATATCATCATCACAAGCAACTAGCATTGACATTGGTCATATTTTAGAATCGAGTTTGCATTTGATTGATGCTGTATCTGAGAGATTTGTGTTTATTAATTTTTATAGCAGTTTAGATAATGATAATAATATATTTATTTTTGTGTGTTATGTAATAATAGGTACTTTTAAATAGTTTCTGACACTTACTTTCGAAATTTGATTTCATATTAAAGAAACTGTTTTTAATTAAATACGTCTTTATTTATTTTTGTTAATTAAAAATTAGTATATATTGCATTTCATTCCGCAAATAACGAAATCGAAATCAATTTTCTCAACAGATGATTTGAAGAATTCAAAGTGATAAACTAAAAACCCAAAATTATATTAGTATAACTTTTTATCTATTTTGATAGCACTAAAAGATGCAAATAGTAAAGAAGGCCGACCAACATTGTTGTATCATGTACGTAATATCAAAAATAGCAAAATCGTTTTTCGAGTAGATAACCTTAAATATCAAAAATTCCTGACGCGATAGACTAATTCTGACTTTGGATTTGGATTCTTCATACAGAATGACATCGGAAATGACTCACAGCTTTCAAAAAGTTTGTCATAATAGAAAAAAATTGTACAAAATCTGGTCTTAATATCATGTTGCCTGAATGAAAACTACAGTGTTCGATCGGGCATGTAACTGGATCAGGGTTTGGTCAGGTTCTCCAATATTAATCCCTGGTGAGGCCTCTTCCAGACGTCACTTAAAATTGTTTGTATTACCAAAAACGTTATTTCACAGTGTTTTTATAAGAATTCTTACATTGGATAATGAGACCAATTCATTGAATATCGATGTAACAAAGTTGCATCTCTGGTAACTCTTACAGCTTTCGTAGACACAGTCACTGATTAAAAATTGTTATCTAATATTGTTGTACAATGAAAATGAAGAGACATGAATTGTGCATTTTTTGCAATTATTTTTAGGTATTTTATAAACAATAAATTAGAAACATAAACTAAAACACATAACCTTTGCCTTTTCAGTATCCTCCATCGATCTGTAGGTGCATATTAATCAAATTTGAAAAAATACGTTTTCAAAGCGCGAAAAAAATCTCGTGCTTGGACATATATTTTGTACATTTTTTGTAGATTAAATCACTAAATTCTGCAGCAAAAATATTATTGTGATAACAAATTTGCTTTTAAATAACAATAAAAATAATAATAATATTTATATTAAATGGTACAGAAGAAGCAAACTGCAGGATTATCAGATGACTAAAAAAATGCGAAGGTAAGCGTGCGATAACTGATAACTGCGCATAACGTTACTGGACTTCCTGAATGGAAAAGTACACCGGATTATGAAAATGAAGACGACTCGAATTACAATAAAAACTACTTCTCAACAAATAACATAGATCGTACTTAATTTCATATTTAACCTCGATGGATCTGTTTCATTGGAATGTCGCTCCAACTGTAAACAGATTATTAAATTTTCTTAATTTCATTTAGACAGGTTTTTATTTTGATTGGTAAGACATTTAGTCATGCTTCGAAATATTCTAAAAAGTAAACAAAAATTATATTTTTATTATATAATCAGTACCCCTGTTTACTAGAAATACATATGAAGGGAATTGACCATTTTGAATTTGGGAATTCCATAGTAATATTGTAAAATGTGTTTCCAATGTAGTATTGTATTCTACACATGCTTTTTGTATTGTCGAATATGTGATTTGACAGTTCTGAATTTTTTGTTCAACATTTTTAATGTTTTGTTCGTAACAATAATAAAAAAATGAGATGCCAAATTTAATAAAACAAATTTAGACAAAAGAACAGTCTAAATCTGTTTAAATGGCGTCTAATCTTAAGTTGATCTACAGCTCTCGCAATTCTTACGATTAACTATATGGCAACAATGCAGTAACAGGGTGATTACGCTCGTTAAATAATAAATAAATAAATCATCCACGTATTCGGTAATAACAAACGTTTTCATCCACGGAAAAAAAAGGAATAGTTGCATCTGGCTCAACTATATTTTTTTGTTGACATTACTATTTAAACAGTAGTCTTAGGTACCTAGTTTACCGAGGTTACTATTTAGATAATAAAATTAACTAAAAAACTATGGTTGTCTGATCCTACTATGTGGTTACTAGTTCCTACAGTGTGGTTTGAATGTCATATTTGCTTACTTTAGGTAGCATCTGAGCTATATTAAAATTTTCGTGTAAAAGGTGGTAATTTGAGGGCACACTTTCATTACTTGTTTGCTACCAGTATGGTAAAAATTCGCCAGTTTTATAGTAACATTTACGCCATCACGCACACAAACTTATGATTATTGAGCACAATCTTGATCATCGCCAAGAGTGGGTCACTTGGCAATACAACTAACGTATGTTTTTGCATTTTCTTTCAAGCATTTTGAAAGACGAGCTCTCCAAGCAATAAAATACATTTATTTAGAGGTGTTTACATGTAATCTTACGCGTGAAAGTATGTCGATTGCTATCTGTATTTGGATCGGGATATATGGTCGAGAACGGTCGGATTCAGTCAGCAAAGAAAATTAAATCATTCCAAATTATATTTTGATCTATCGCGTCACTTTTTTATTTGCATGAATATATATATTACCCGTCAATAATTTATAAATTTATTTATATAATATTTATATCACAGTTAATATATTTTACCCTATCTTAAAGTAACTTCACTCTTCTTTTTTTAATGGAAACCAGTTAAACAAAAGACTTTTTTTGTATACGCAGCTTTTGTAAGATTTTTCTTCAGTAATTTATTAACGTTAATGTAATCTTAAGAATTTGGTCGTATTTATATTCGTTATTTATTAATTAATTATTTCTGCGTTTGTATTTCTTCAAATTAATGTATGATGTTAAAAAATGATTTAAAATATCCTAAAAAAATGTACACATAATTCCAAACTATTTCCATCGAATTTTCGAACAAATTCCAAAATTAGTTGCAAACTCTATACCTTTATTAATCACAAAACATCAATACTAAATTTTTATTGAGTAATAAATGAATATCAATATAGTTATACTTAAATGTAAAAACAAATCATTTTAAATTCTAAAATTATTGCAGAATTTATTACTATTATAGTTTCATTTTTTCATATACTAACTTTTTACACATTTTTTAAAGAAATAAACTCGAAAAAAAATTATAAATTATTAAACTTGGTTATTATATAATAGAGAAAAATTAGAAAATGAAAATGTTTAATTAAAATAAAATCACTTTTGGATATAATTCAAACAAAAATGACATTTCCGAATTGGTTTTTTTCAAGTACAAATTTGGTAAAAAGAAGGCAGAAGGAAGATCGAGCTCCTTTATTCGCGCAAGTCTACATAATGTCTTCATCGGGTTTAATAAATCAATGTCGCAGATCTCTTTATTCTCGCAGAAGGCGAAAGTTCTTGACATTCGTATAAAGGGAAAATAAGGAATGCATCTTATTTAAAAGCTCTACACGACAGAAGCAGTGAGGTCAACCTCTCCTGACAAACACTCCAGGACTTATGATTGCCTTTACTTTCACACCGTCGATCTTGATTGTGTTTTCGATCATTTAAGATTTCTTTTAAATCAACATACAAATACATGACAATATAGTGCAAATCCCGATATGGTGACGTGCACTCGCTGCATACCCGCCTGCGACTTCCACACAAATTGCAGGGAAAGACGTCACTAAGGCCACCTCCTCTTCCTGGAACTCAAGGCAGTAACAAAAAATTCACTTTAGGATTGTACCATTTTATTTTTTACCGATGTCGAAGACAGCTGTATTAAACATTTTTTATATGATATACAAAGTTTTTGTCATTTATTGTGAATTTAAATTTCATTAGCTTTTAAAGTGCACTGTTAAATGGAATTTAAGTTCTATGTAATGTAATTGAAGTGTTATGAACCTTTTAAGGAAGTTTAATTTTTTGTTTGTTTGTAATTTAAATCATTTGTGAAGGAATCGAAGTTTAATGAACATGGTAATGAATTGTTTGGTAGACCAGCTTGCTGTTCACATAAATAAGTCGTATACTCTCTAAATTTCTTGGAAAGAGAATTTGACTATCATAAACAATGACTGAGAAAATCTCTCCAATAAGAGTGGATTTAGTGAAATTTCACTCATTCTTGCGGTAAGAGTGAATTTACAATAGTGGTTGAGGCGCAAGTAGCAGAGCCGCCACTAGGAGGTCTCACGACTCATACTGTTCTATGTTGCTCTCGTTAGAGAAACTTATTTCGATTTTGTATATTAGACGATTTGAAGGAAAAGTTACTGCATATCTTATTTATTATCTAACAGATGTAAATGTGCTACTCATATATTCTATCTAACATTCATTTAGTATTTTACAGCTTTTTATTACAATGAAATATGAAATTCATATTTTCTTTAATATTACGAATTCGATGGACTTTTTTGTCCGAAAAAAAAACACAGTGGAAACTTAATTAAATTAAAATAAGTAAAAATCACTTATTTCCGAAAATTCTCGGTCAGTTTTCAATTAATTTCTTTGTATTTCCGAGAATACCATCTGTAGTAATTGGAAACACCCTTAGAGAGCTCGAATTTTGACAAATCGGTGGAGCACTCTCGAGAACTCCCTTGGGGCTTTAAAAATCTCTACCAAACCCTGTTAAATTAACTTGAAATTTGTCACTAAGGAGTTTTTGGCATCGCAGATTCCGAATCCGTCAAATTTTCAAAATTCAAAATGGCGGACTGATGATGACGCCTACTCAAATGTACAACTGCGATGACCTCAAAAACAAAACCGTTGAATACACAGTTCCATCAAAATTTATTGATGTACAAATCCCATGATGGCCGTTACTTTGAATTTTGGAAACCCAATATCGAATTCGTAATCATCAGATGCGTTTAAGGACGTTCTAAAGTACTTGGCCGATAAAATAGGCATTTTCACTAAAAACCACAATTAAAAAAATAACTGAATCGATTTTTTCAAAATTCGGGCTGTGTAAGAGCAATTTTAATTACTATAGACGGTATCCTAAAACGTGCCAACAAAATTAATTAAGAACTGACTGAGAATTTTCGGAAATAAATGATTTTTATTTATTTCAGAAGATTCTTGGTCAGTTCGCAATGAATTTCTCTGACTCTTTCTAGGATGCCGTCAATATTAATTAGAATTGCCTTTACAGAGCCTGAATTTAAAATTAAATTCAGTCCTTTGAACTAAAACTTTCTACCTTACCGACGGACCACATTAGATCCCCTTAATGGTTATTTTTTTTATCATTTTTGTCAATTTACTTCAAAATATATTAAACATCGATTTTATTTTATGCACGATAAAATCTTTTCTGTGTATGGAGAATCAGCTAGGGATCTTAGATTATAAAATAAAAAATATTTAATATCCGGAAACGTATAACAATGTATTTAAAATTACCAATGCGTAGGTGGAATTACGTGAATCGGCGATCGGTTCGTGATGTTCGCGCTGACAACTAGTGGCTTTCGCTTTTAAAAAACACGAGTTAATTGGGTTCGACTATCGGTGACACATTTTCATCGTACATTCACAACCGACATGAGGCGCGAATGCGAGAATTTACGAAAGTAGTCATTACTATCAAGTACCTGTTAAACATGTGATTTGCAATTAATTTCTAAATCTATCTATGAACCACGATTGTTGTTAATTTAAAGAATTAGTAAAATCTTATTATTTGCTGAATTGAATGATTTTATTGGTTTAGTAAGAAATTGTCCAATGCTGGATTAATAAGCAAACTAGTGAGGTGTCTTTTTTCTAATAAGCTCATCATATCATTTTTAACCATTAAGCTAATTAAATTTCATTTTATGGCAGTACATTTTTTGCATTTGTAATATTGTAACTTAGTGGGGAATCTGAATAAAACAGTGACAAAATATGATATTAAAATACGGTCTAATAATGATGAACGAAGATTGAATATACAATCTAGAAATAAACTCTTTTAGAATCTAGAATAATTAGCATTTTTTCGAAAATTGTTTTTCATTTTCAGGAATGATGGCAGTATTTTTTTACTTCTGAAAAAATGAGGACCGAACTAAAAAGTTGCTAATTTTGAAAATAAAAAATTGTATATCATATCGAGTGAATTAAATCGGGTATTGACATTGTGACACATGTGCTATTGTTGCTTAAAGAATTTAGTAAAGTTTTGTAGTAACTTATTAAAAATTCGATACCAAATTTTTTAAATGACTGTGAATTTCATATGATGGACGGAAGAAATAAATGTTCAGATCATAATATTGCAATTTCCAAGTCAATTTTAAATGTTATATAAAAAATTGCAATAATAGTATAATAGTAGTAGACGTACTAATTTCTTTGGTTTCACATACTAATTTACTAACTTATCTGTATTTATATTCATAATAGGAGATAGGAAGATTCCTATATGAATTCAACCTTTACATATGCTGCGATGAACTAAAAAATTAATTAAAATCTGTATGTTTTGTTTGAAACAACTGACAAAATACTTTTTTTTATGAATTAGTAATATTAAGATTAGTTTTGCTTAATGAGATACATTAATCCTTACTAGGGGGGCATTAGGAAAATTTCCATTTTAATACTTTTGCTTTGCAAAGACACTTTCGTTATTTGCTCGTTTATTGGTTTTTTCTTTTCAATAAAAAATGTCATATATAATGTCACAGTAAGAATTAAAACTATCTCGTCAAAATAAACATTATTGGAGTTTATATTTAAAGAAGAAAGAAGTTGAGATACAAATATTGCAATTGGAATTTGACAATCAAATTGCAGTATTTGTATAAAAATTATAGATTCTTACACAATTTGCAATACAAATAATAAAGATTTTAAAAAGTACGAAAAGTAAATTTTTTTTTTGAAAAAAGCATTTTACAAAATTAGGTAATGTCGCAACAAATCGCTGTTTCATTAATTTCAAGTAAATTATCCAGCGTATTTATTCTGACGTACCCATGAGTGTCTTTTTACATTTAAATTTACCATGAAAAAAATCCAAATGTATTTTAAAGGCGTTGTGCAACGGAATGTCATATAGTTAAACAATTCAAATTAAATAAATGTATTTTTATGGTCGTAATCAAATAACTAAATAGTTTATGGACCTCTTTGACGGCATTTTTGTTATGCATACTTTTAATTTTTCTTGCAAACATTTTCTGATAACAGAAACTCGCCTGCACATTTAGAATTAATGCATATTTTGCTAGATCACTTATTCACCACTTTTTTTATGCTAGTAAAGATGGAGAAGTTGTATTGTTGTAAGATTTTTCAAAAATATTTTTCTCCCATAACTGAATATTGGGTATATTTGTGACCATAACTAAAAAGAATAAAAAAATTTAAGTAATTTTCTCACAGTAGGCTCTATTAAAAAATATTTGAAATCCATTTCCATAAGCTGAAATTTTCTTCTTTTCTGACACAGTGCATTTTCCATTTTTCTTTTATCTTCTTTTTGAGGTATTGAAAAACTGTATTGTAAAAATATACACGAAACTCCTGTATTTCCCACTTATTTTAGTTAAGAAAGTCTTTAAAATTTCAATAACAGAAACCACGTTTCTCAATAAATTTTAAATTGTTGCATCATGGAAAATTATACTGCTTAAAATTAGCCGAGAGATTATTGTTAGTTAAGTAATCTTTAATAAGCATCCTTAGATGAACGCAAGTTAAGATGCAATCATTTCCAACATACAATTTCTGCAATTATCTGAAATCCGAAAACCCTTATGTTATAAAATTTTATGTATTGGCTGGCTTGAAACCCAAATATTAATTAAATTCGATGTATGACGCAAAAAACAAGTTTAATTATTTTTAGACTTTTCACATTTTCTTACTCTCTAATTTAAATGTATAAGAAAGTCTTCATGGAAATTGCCAATATTTTCATACTGTATCTAATGTTATGCACATGAATAGAAAGTACTCATGTCACCGATTGAAAATGTAAGATTAGAGTAATCTAAAATCAAAGTTTAAAAAAAAAGTATCAACAATGTGAGCGATTATATATATTTATGTCGGTTACTTCATGGAGACGTTAAATTTTATGTCTCCCCCGATGACCGATACATGGTACTACGTAATCGATTTACGTCAATGCTACGCCTCCAGCAGACTTTTGCATTAATTAGATCTGGTATACGCGCTCTTAAAATTCTATCATAATTTATTAGGTAAAATGATCGGAGCCGTGAACTCGTTGATATGATATTAAACAAACACTGACTTATTGTATATCAGAGTGTTCGAAACAATAAAAATTATTGGAATGAAGAAAACTAGTACAAACAAAAGTAGTTGAACAATGCAAACGTGACTCGATGATTTCGAAAAAAATTGCTCGGGTTCTCAAATATTTTGGTTCGCTAAAGCTTAAGCGTTCTTAACTTATAAAAACATTGAAGTTCACACTGCTACTACTGAGCCATTTTGGAAGCAGCATTGAGTTCGTTTTATAGATTCAGATTCATTTTTATTGATCTATAACTTTGCAAAATAAAGTAGGAATTAAATTTAATTGCAAAAATCATTTTTTGTACTAATTAAGGTCCAACTTAATGAAATTAACGAATACAAAATGGCTTACCCAATATAGTAACTGTCCAAACTAAATTAATTGTTTTTTCTGCATTCGCATAGATCCGCTATTTTAGGGATCTTAGAGAGATTTTAACATTATTGTTTCTTCAACGTTTATTGGGAAAAATCTCTCAGGACGTGGAGATATTCATGGAGACAATATTCAGAAACCTTTCTTTCTGTTATTCTTTTTTTTTGCATCTCTTTTTTGTTATTGTGAATTTAACACTTTTTTCCGGTATTTTGATGTTTTTTTACTCATAATTCGTTATGAAATAACGAAGATGTTTGGAAATGGCGGCCATACTGGATTCGCCATCTTGAATTTTATAATTTTGATCTGCTAACTAAAAAATTTCTATTGGGTATGAAACAATGTATTCAGCGAGGCATATTTGCCATACTATGTCTGAATAAACACTCCATTTTTTATGAGTGTACTAAAAGATTACTGCAGGTACGATTAAAAATTCAAAACGGTCTGCTCAAATGGAAATTTCATTGAGAAACTTTTAGACGCACTATCTCAAAACCTACGGACTTTTTAAAAAAATGCTACTAACGAAAAGTTTTTGGAGTTCATCGAGAAATATATATATGAGTTTTTTTTAAGATAATTTGAGAAATTATTTTTTTTAATGTTTTCCCAATTTAAAACTATTTACTAAAAATTCTAAAAAACTGTTGGTGTATTCTTTGATGAAATCTATATATTTTTGTTTTCCTGCAATTTTGTCAATTTTTTAATTTTAAATTCGTATTCTGTTGTGCTTAAACAACATGACGAAATAAATAAAAATATTAAACATTTTACAAACGCTATTCTGTTTTCAATGGACCAAAATTGCGCCTTGTTTACTTATTTAATTGTGTACAAAGAGCTACAATGTTTTCAAAACAGTGATTAATGCAGACAGGTCAACAGGTAATGAATAAAAATATGAGTAATAGTATGCGTAGTACTGACTAACTATAATAGAAAAAGAAGATGATATAAAGAGCAGGATGTGAAAGTATAATGAAAATTCAAAGAACAGAAAAACTACATAGAGATAAATCAGACGTCAAAGATGAGACACCAGAAAGAAAGAAAACTGACGTAATAACAATAAGGAAATTGAAAATGATGAATGAATAAGAAACAAAGAAATATATTTTATACTTCTGGTTTTATCACCTTTCTTTGTTTTGTTTTCATTAGTAAATCTTTGATAATAAGCAAGAAATATAAAAATAATAACAATCAAAATTATTGGATGGAGGATGTTTGTTCTCTAATTTAGCAAAGTTTAGAAGGCAAGGACTTGATAAAATATTTCAAAATCATTTCGTAAGTAAAGGGTTAGTATGAAATGAGTAAAAATATAATGAAGTAAAAGTTTTATGAGTAGGAAAAGTATTGGAATCAAATATTCATTCAAATTCACGAAACCAAAACAAATATTACACAGAACTTTTAAATTAAATTTGTAAAGAGAACCATTGATAAGAAAATCAATGGAGTATTCATAAAATTTGACTTAACAACATAAATAAGGAAATAATAAGTTTATTTACATTTTTTATTCTCGAGGTCAAAGCATTTATGCCATTCTAAAAAAAGTAATTTTATGAAAGAAAACGAATAAAACTTTTACTACGTAAATGACGCAGCCGACAATGCAACCTGTAAATTTTCACTTTATCGGTCAATACTCTAGTCTTGTTTATTTTAATGTGGAAAAGTGTCAGCCTATATTTGTCCTTCTCGTTTGCGTCACATACGTTTTGATGTGATAACTGACAGATATCCCAAGGAAATTGAATCATCAACCTCGACAGTACGCACATGTGGATCTGTTTAAAAATATTGAACGACATCATTATTATAACACAGAGCAGTATTCTAAGTGAGATAGCTGTGATAATCCTTTTTTTAACATTGACACATAATGATTTGTTAGAAATCTTTGATTGTGAAATGTTGGAACGTGTAAGCATTTCCAAATAAAAATTTTTAGTAGCTTTATTATGTCACAACTTTAAATGTTTACAATACTAAAAATTCAATTTCTGGATTTATAACGATGAATAGACAAATAGAAAGATGCAGTAAGGATTGCAATTCATGGATATTAATTAAAATGTCTATTGATAGCTCACCCCCATCATCAGATTGAATCTTTTATCTTCTTTAACGAGTCATTACAATGTAATGATTCTGTTGTTTCCGAATATTATAATTGCTTTTCTCTTCATGCCCTGTTGTCTCTAATCAAGAGCGAATATTGCAGACAAATATTCTGTGTTATTGGTACAATGGACCATATTCCTTCTCCTATGGTGGAACCAATTTTCGAGGACAAAGTACTTTTTAAATTGAGTTCTGAGTTCTTCATGTATTCAATATACCCTAAATATATCACGTGCCCAAATCGATATTAAAAAGAAGAAATAAAGGGTGTTGTTTCGCAACATGCGTATCTTCTATTTTGTTGGTTGTAAGCATTCTTACGTAATTACGTAGGCTGATTACAAACGTCATAGTCGGCATTGTCGATAAGGCCATTTTTAAGGTCGAAACTAATTAAAAAACTTATTTTATTTCTTTTTGTCTATCTTAAAAATCCTATTAAACAATGTTTTACACAAAAACATGAAATTCTCTACGAAAAAGCATCATAAAGATATCTGTATGCTCTCCCCAATGGTCCACCTGATGCTATTCTTAATCGACTTTATATAGTAAATTTTGAATTTCGCAAATTCGACATCGAATTAGTAATTAAACACATAACTTTTAATAAACACATTTTCAGTAATAATGTATGCATTTAAATGTGGGAAAATCGAAAAGTGTCATTAAATTAAATGTTGGAAAATTGTCACTTTATAGTGACCTTCTCATTAAATTTAGGCGCAACATTGGTGATCGAAAAAAGTTAAGGTGAAAAAATCCGACTTTTTGTTAAATAATCGATTGTATCATTTTTTTATTGTATTTTTAAAAAATTGTATGGTCAGAATCGTTAGAAATTATCAGTCCGTTTTTCAATGTTGGTATCCCATAAGAACTTAAAGCTGAGCCTATACAAAAGTATTTTAAAAATTACAAAAAGAAAAATTGTTAAATTCACCCCAATTTGCGGGCGTAAAATCGCATTGTACGCAATCGAAATTACATGGTTTAGATAGACGTTCTCCACCCATCCTAGTTTAAAATACAAGGCATAAATAGGAAATTATCACCCGTTTGGGAGACAAATATTGTTCATATTACGGGCCTAAAACTTTATGTAAAATTATTTTATATATAGTGTAAAACTCAGGGATCCCACCTTTGTACTTTTTTTACGCTCTTCAGCATCATAAATTCGTAATCACGTGGCTGTTCTTGTATACTGGGATTTTGGTGGACGCTTTCTACACCTTGCATTCTATTGGCTATGCAGTATAACAACCAACGTACAATAAAGTCTCGGTACATTTGCCCGCTCGCCTCGCCTTCCCCTCCCGTCTCGCAATATTTACCAAAAGAAGGGTCGCGCTTCTCCCACTCTCCTTAGTCGCATTATGTTCACGACGTCATATCAGGCCCTACTTAAGGCCACAACTCGCAAGGAGGGGGGGGGGGAGCAGCGACAGGCAAATATAACGAGACAGAACCGGGCAAATATGTTGCGACGTAAATTTAGCGAGACGCAATTATACCGGGACTCTACTGTACTTGTTATTATGTATACATCAATTATTTTTTGGAAAGCTGAAGGATAATGACCTCGCGAATGTACAAAGTATTTTCCAGGTCTCATCTTCAACATATCAGTTTTTTATAAAACTTCACTATCGGTTTTCAAAGAACAAAGGCGACAAAATGGATTATCATTGAATCTTCTATCAACATCGTTAAACACCAAGTAATCCCAATCAATGTCATCTATGACTCGATTGTCATGAAATAAGCAGTGATATCGGCACGCGATAATGACGAATTAACAATATCCAAGCAAGCGAATCGCGCAGCGATAAGAATGGATAAGGCTTGTGTCGAGGAAGAACTCGTTGTCGATATGACGCGTAATCGTCTCAACACGGCCTACGTGCATTTATTGACACTTTTTTACGCGGCACGGTTCAGGAGAACTATAAAAACGTCATTACGGAGACCTGGTGCACTTCTCCCGAGAATTGTCGGCTCATTATGCGTAATCATAAGCAGAGCAAGTTTTGTCACGTGGTGACGAACGACATCAATTATAACTATAGTACAGTTTAAACACTGGTATATCTAATAAAGTATTAATATAGTTCAACATTTGTCGGAAAATAAACAATAAAATGTCTCGGTTTGGTTTCGGGAAAAGAAAAATTTTGGTGTGATCTACAATTTAAAAGTAAAATCACGTTAGCGTACAGAGAAGTACTCTTTCGTTATTTGGCTGCAGTGAAATGGTTTACTATCAATTCACACATGTAAACGGAAAATTTACACGATATTGCATGCAGTGAGATTTTTCTTTGTGCTAGTGTATCGAACGTTCACCGTGTGGTGGCGCATATATTTATACATGCGCATCGCCCGTAGTATCATTCACGCAAGTGGCGAAACACGATGAATTACATGTAATTAATGCACAACGATTGTTAGTTATCTATGAAACTGTTTTAATGAATGTTTGGTAATTTCGTTTACATAGGATCGATAAATTATAAATAAAATTATGCATTAGGAGTGGTTTCCGATATATTTGTGAGTTGAATGTGATTGATCTTTTATGCCCGACTTTTTCAAACCCTTTAACACCCGACTTTTTAAAATTATCTCAATTTTTGTCAAATTCTGTATGAATTCAACGCTGAAGGCTTAGTGATAATAATCAACAAAAATTATTAATAAGACGTACATTTTAGACAACTCTTAGCTAAACCATGAATCTGATCACATTTAATTCATAACCGAAATTAGTTAATATTTAGTAATGGTTTGATATTGTCTCCTACGTAGAGTCTCGGTATATTTACCCACTCGGTTCTTCGCCTTCCCCTCCCCTCTCGTTATATTTACAAAAAGAAGGGGTCCCGCTTCTCCCTCTCTCCTCAGTCGCGTTAGGTTTGTGACGTCACAGCATGCCTTTCCTGGGGCCTCAACCCGCAAGGTGGGGGAAGAAGAGAGCGGTGACAGGCAAATATAACGAGACGGAACCGGGCAAATATGTTGCGACGTAAATATAGTGAAACGCAAATATATGGGGACTCTATTGTAAATCTACATAAAGAACCATAAATAACAATAATTTGTAAGCTTTGCGAGTTTTATGTATGAGTTTAGCAGGTTTGTTTGTATTGTTTCTTGGGAGAAAGACCACAAAACGTTTCGTGTTTTAAGGAAAATTTGCAGATCACCACGGCGATATTAGTAAACACAGCCAATGTTATTAAATTTAGTACCTAATGCTGAAGTTTATATTTAATATCTCCAGAAAGGTCATCAGTTATAATAACGATTCGAGGAAGATTCCAAGCACTTGGCGCCTTATTACAATTTGTAAATTGAAGCATAATTTGCTGACAAATAATTGTCTAGACTTTGATGAATATGCATTTCAAGAGAATAGTGTTTTCGGTAGTAAGTATCATGCCTCTGTTGAAATTCAATTGTTGTTTAAACAGTTTACAAGTTAGCATTTACTACAAAAAATTATATTTGATATTAACTAAAAAAAATCAGTAAGGATTAAGTGACACGTGTATACTACAAATATTGAGGAAAATGTTTATGAAAAATGGATACAGCATGATAAAGTTATTTTATCTGAATATGAAAGTTAAATCTTCGTCTTGAAATCATCATCATCTGAAATTTAAATGTCAAGACATCAACATTTTTTTTTAAATATAACTAAATTTATTAAAAATTAATGTCGAATAATTCTATTTTGATTCATTAACATTAAGGTAATTTATAAAATTAAAGTAAATGATGGAAGTATTAAAATATTACCAATCTTGTTATAATAACCATTTATTTAGAGTATTATTAGTCGTAAATATTAATGGATGGGTTATTTTGTACGTCACAAGTCATAACGTTCTTAACTATTGGAGTAGTAGAGTTAAAAATAGAAACGGTTGATAGCCATTTTTATCAATTCTTAAATTTACTGTAAAAATAAACTAGCTCGGTATAAACTGTCATTCATGCAGAAAAGCAATTGGAAAAAAAAGTGATTAATGGTGTTCGATATGAATGAACGTCATTGGTGCATCATTATAATTACCATCGTTTTACTAGCTTAGCAAAAAACACATTGTACTTTTTTATTTACGCACATGTGATAAAAATCACTAATTGGTTTGTATATTTGTTTTGTAATAGTAACTTACATAGTGGCAATACGTTTTATCATACATAATGTTATGCTGAAAAATATAATCATTCAAGTAAAAATGTATAAAAAATAGTTATAAATTTATTTGCAATAATAAATTTAAAACTTAAGAAAAATGTAATTTACAAAATCAAGTTAGTTTGTCTTTAAATGTTTAAATAAATATATACCTGTAATGCCGTAACTTGTTTTTCAGTGGAATAATTCGCCAACGTGGTACAGTATTTGATATTAAAAGTTGAAATCAGTGCTGTAAAATACGTTGCATACAACATTTAACAAAAATAGTCAATTTTTCTAAAACTTGATATGGAATGTGCTCAAGGAAAATAGATTTTCCTCTTATAGAAACTAATTAAAATTTATTTCTCGAAGATTTTTAGACTCGCCGACAAAAAAATTGACCCAAAAAGCTAATCGAATTTTTAAATAGTTATTCTGCTGAATTCGAATACAGTTTCTTCTAAATTCTCTCCAAAAACTCGTCTAAATTCAAAATGGAGGACAGGATTTATCTCCTAATTGGTTCTGTCATTTTAAATCTTTTAAAACTGTTAACTAAGTAATTTTCTCTAGATTTATTAATTTTAGTAATTACAATTACTTTCTTATGCTTCCAAGGTCAGAATATTTTCTTAGTGAATTTTCGAGGTCATTGAATACTATCTCGATGGCCAAAATGCAAAATATAAGATGGCGGATGTCTGAAGCAAAAAATCATTGCATCTTATCGAATAAGACGAAAAGTACTCATACGGAGGGTTTCGAGATTGCTGAATACATAAAAATATGCCAATACAATTGCAAATTTCCAAATATTAGATTTGAATTGTATTGTCTCTTTACCGTTCACCAGTAAAGTGAAATTTCACAGTGGATGGATTCTTTGTTTAGGGACAATTCCTCCACACACTTTCCGTAAATTAAACCTCTAAAAAAATAAGAAAAAATACAAGCGTACATAACAGAAATCCAATAAAAAATAAAATAAGTTTTCCTCCACACGGTGCGAGAAACGGACCAAATACCCCCTTATCAGTATTTTCTGTCTTATTCAATAAAAAACAATGATTTCTGCTTTAGGCATTAGCCATATTAGATCCGCTATTTCGGATTTTGTATTTTAGACATATTCAAAGACTTCGAATATCCCAAGCGGCCATTTTGAAACCGCCGATTTGGAAGAACCGTTTTTGTTAGATATCTTATTCCTTATGCATCGAAACGACTTTTCTAATAGATTTCATAATTAGAGTAAAATGTCTTTCCTCCAAAAAATTCAGAAAAAGAAAGAAAAGTTGGATAAATTTTCTGAGTTGTTAATATGAAAAATTAAAGAAGTTATTAAGCATTAATGAGTGAATTTGAGTTAAAAGTAATTCTTATTGATTTCTTGATCAAAGTAAAATTATTTCTACACCTAAATAAAAACAAGCCATCCATTAGTTAAGGTCCACTAATCTGGAAGCATTCAAGCAAATTTAATTGCTACACAGTCAAATCATTCATATTCATTGGTGCTATTAAGGTCAACACGAATTGACATGGTAAATCAATGAAATAATTCAATAAAGCTGTCTTATTGGCGTTCGAGACAATCAAAACAATTGATTCGTTGTGCATATTACTATAAATGCGTTGTATTATTTTGTTCGATTCCGATTTTCAGCTTATATGCTAGAAAACAGATTGCTGAAATAAAAATTGCCTATTAAATAAATAGTTCAGTCCAAATTGTTGGACACTGATTTTAATTAAATTTACGTTATTAATGCACTTTGTAAAATTTTACACTGAATAAAAATTTAGTGGTTTCAATAAAATATTACTTAATTTAAGTAACTGGTTTCTTTGCATAGTTGTAACAAAATATTTATTAGAAAAAATATTGACCGTTTACTTGAAAAAAATATTTATAAATAATATCTACATAATATCGGAAAATATTTTCTTTTTTTCAAGAAATCTAATTCTCTGTAAACCAATGCACATTTTAGTTTCAGTAAATATTTAGTTGTGAGAAGTAAATGTTTACTTCGCCGCATTTAATAATTTCTTCCTCCAACTTGATATTAAGTCCAGAACAAAATTTATATGAAATCAAGGAAATATTTCATGAAATTAAATAAATATTTAATTCAATTTAAGTTGAATGGAATAAATCGATATTACGAGGTACGTGTTTATTGGTTTTAAATAAGTCTTTACTCTAACAAATAAACATTACGTAAAGGAAGAATCACATTGTTGGATCAAAGAAATATTTACTAGAACGCAGTAAATATTTACTCATTTTTTAGAGAACATTTATTTCTTTCAAGCAAATATTTGTTTGTTCAAAGTTAATCATGATCTTCTTTTTTAAATAAATATTTTGTTGGGACTATTCAAGTAAACTATTTACTTGAATCAAGTAAATTTTTTTTGATACGAATAAACTAATTGTTGTCAGAGACATATTTATTAGTATCAATAAGTCACCATTTTCTAATTCTAAACATAAGAATTCTTTGTCGGAGTAAAATATTTGTTTAAAATGATTTAATTGAAGGAAATAAATCTTTTCTTAAACCAATGGCAATTTATTTGAATCAAAAGTACGGTTACATAATTCAGTAAATCAATTTCAAATAAATACAATTCGTTGAAATAAGTACATTTGTTGAGTTCACATTCAACATAATGGTTGAACAGATGCAAGTAAAAGATTTAATTAAATACCAAAAATATTTTTCTATAGAAAGATAGATTGGTCTCTATTCAACAATACTGACTGAGAATTTTTACTTTTTGTTTGCGAGGTATCATTTCCGAAATATTTTTCGATGTCACTGCCAGAATTTTCCTACCACATCGTATTTTCAAGAAAAATAAAGATTAATTACAAAAAAGTAGGGTTTTTATGGTATTTCAATTTATTTTCTAGCAAAAGAGAATTTTGTTGTACAAGTAAAGTATCCTTCCCAAAGTATTTTTGGATGATAAAGACGAAGATACCAGAATTGCCATATTACGTCGTATTTCTGAAAAAAGTGAGGTTAAATATGTCAACACTTTCAATATTTTGATTTTTTTCAAATATATTGTTGTGTTTATTTATTTTTTTTCCTTTCCTAAATGAGTTGCGCCCAGCAGTAGTCACTCAACATATTTAATCTACAAAAAACAGACTTTAGCTACAAAATAAATCGGACAATTTTTTAAACATTAAACCTCACTCTTCTCGAAAATGAGACGTGTTGGGAAAAATTTAGCAGAAATGTACGTCCGAAACACATGTAAAATTCACTTTGAGGCTTATTATTACAAATGCTAACGGAATTCCGAATACAAAATGGCGAACGTTATCCCACCACCAATTCCATTTTACGACAGCCATTGGTTCAAGTTAATTTTAAAGTACCGGTATAAGGTTTTTACGGACCATTGGATATTTTTATAATCTCGAAATTTTAAAGTTCGAAAAGCCGGATATTTAACAGTCATCGAACTTTTACAATATCTCAACTCCAGAGCAAATACCATTTCTGTGTTCTCTTGCAAACCATTGCCATCTTAAATTGCCAATGCCATTTTGGACCGACCATTTTGAATTTTGAGATTTCGCGGTTAAAATAATATTCAGTGGTCCCGAAATTCCGTATTTGTATACTCTCAAAATATCTAAAATCATTTGTTGCGGTAAAATGGGTTTTATGGTTGCACAAGATCTCCCATTTTATATTCGGAATTCATGAAACGTCACATTAAATTGTTATTTAAATTTATTCCAGAGCACTGTGGTATAGAACGTTTAACTTATTTTGACCTTGAAAACGATTCTAAATTATTTATGCTACGTTAGGTTAGGTTAGAAAATATTGCCTTTTATTTATCTATTATAATATATTGTAAAATCTACTGAAGTTAATCAAATGAAGCTAATCATGTTCATGTCAAATTATTATTTTGTCGTTATAATTTTGTATTTTTTACCTGTGATATTTCGTCACGTTGGCGTAAATACACACTATTTCAAAGGTCAATAAAAAAAAGGAACCCCCCGTTACGTCATATTAAAAAAATCGTTCAATCACCCGATAGAAAAAATCCTTACATCAGCCTTTTCTGAAGATTTGAGTCATAGTTACGTATGGTGAAATAGTCGTGCCTCTATAACGGGAAATATTATACGTTTACGCATTTTTAAAGCTGCTTCGGGCATTGTCACCGATGAGGCATCGCAAATTTATTGATCCACCGAAGGAACGATCTCTCGAACTTAAATATTCCCTGAATATGACGTGTATACGTGCACGTACACTTGGCGAAAGAGACGACATGTGCGAAACCGGAAATTCACAGTTCAGTAAAACAATTTACTCCTTCATCGGTGGCTCGTTAGTATTATACCGAGAACAACAATTGACGTTAAGGAAATTCCCGGAGAATCCTTACTTTCAGAAACGTCTTCGATTGAGTGAGACACTTTGCTATTTACTTTGCGATTTCTCTGGAAATTGAAAATGTAAACTTTGTATAAAGGCGATTTTTACATCAATCACAACACAAAAAAAGTTCAAATTGGTGGATAATGATCAGTAAATACTGCAATTTCATTTTAATCGACAAATCTTTAACCCACTTGTTAGGATTTTATGGAATTGATGTCATATTAACGAAGTCTGAGCTGGATGAGTAACATCCTCACCTGGAAATTACAGACATGTAAATGCAAAGAAGTGAAGCATTTTTTCCTTACAAATTTAGCGTACAATGACCTAATTGGACTTTGCATCCTTAGGGCCCATTTATGCTCGAGCGAATTCATAAAACATTCCAATTAGTCGGTGAACAACAAATTGAAAAGGAGCACTCAAAGATCCTCTTATCAATTGTTTTAATTTTACTTCTCATTTTGTGGTCAAAATGATGTCTGCAAGGTCATGGTCAAGGTCAAATCTTAGATTACGACTGAATAGCGTAGACAAAATTTGAATACCCTAAAGAATTTGACCAAATTGTCATTATTATTGTCGAATACATAAAATCATAGACAAATGAATCGAATTAGAAAATATCCCAACTATACCGGATGATCCAAAAGTATGAAAACGGTCAAATAACTTTGGAGGATTGCATTTTGGGAAACAACATTTTTAAACAAAATTTTTACATCTTTTTTCTAGGCTATTCAGTCGTAATCTGAGATTTGACCTTGACCATGTCAAAAGGACATTTTAAAGTCAGATTAATTTTTTTAAATGGAAACACATAATTTTAGCCCAAAATCATGATTTTCTTTCAAAGCAACTTACTTTTCACACATTTCAAAAGTTAAATAATAATAATAATAATAAATGCCAATTGTTTACAGTGACTATATTATTGACTAAAAATAAGTATTTGAATACTATATAAACGGGAGGTGTTTTTAGTTTATTCGAATTCTAGAATGTATGTTTGTTTACAAATTGTCATTTTTATGCAACGTCATATTCCTTGTATACATTTAAAGAATAGAAATTAAAGATACACGTTTTGTTTTTGAAACCTACCCGTTGCCTGTACATTAATCAGGGCATTTACCTTACTTTATGTAATTTTTTGAATAACAAAAAACTAATAAAAATGCATGACTCATTCGCCTTTTAATCACTCTGTACATCTAATGTATGTGTTTTTATTATTTTATGGACGATAATAGCAATGCAAATCGTGCATCATTATGGTGAAAAAAAAGAATAAATATTCAAACCGTAGGTCACCCACGACATGTGCTTGAAACACGCGCCGCTTAGTAATTCTTGAAAATGACAAATTGCCGTGATGTTTTTTTTTCGATTTTATGCAGTTATGAAATCAATTTCAATTATATATTTTGCAACATTTTAATCTTAAGGTTCTATTCACACGCAAAGGATGGACTTGCTGTTTAATTGCGATGTCAGTTTCTGAACGCGTGAAAGATCTAAATACGATAGAAAAAGTACACTTTACGTGTTCAATATACGTCATTTTAATAATTACGTGAGTTGGAGTATATGAATCAGCTATTGTAATCTGTAGAATTAAAAATAGACTTTTTCTTTAATCCATTTATTAAACTGTGCGATGACGCAGTCATTGTTCTACATGTAATACGAAATATAGTCATGTACGAATAAAAAACAGATGGTAATATTTATTAGTAAGGTAGAAACAAGAGTATGATTGAACTTCAATCTGCTAAGTAGGTGCGATAAATTATTGTACTTCGATACAAATTACATTAAACTTCTTTTATTGAATATTTTATTGTTTTTATTATGAGGTCTATTTCGAAAGCACTGTAATGGTTTATGATTATGTAAGCATTTTCTTTCAAAACAAATGTTGATAATACTCGTATTTATTAGCAACAACGTGCTTCTTATTCATAACATGCTAAAGATTATGGAAACATCTGATTTGTGTCTATTGTAATTGTTTATTTTTTCTCTAGACTTTTTATTTTGAAAAATAATGTCGTAATACGTTATTATTGTTTTTTTTTCTATTGAGATAAGATTGCTAAATGTAACTCAGTTTCGTAATGCAGAAATTACTTAGCAGAACAATGGGACATCTTCATCCCATACATTTTTGCACTACTCAAAAACTTTTACCATCTGGATTTTGAAAAACTCTGAGTTTATTTATGTACTAAAATCCATTTTTAACTATATTTCTATGTTTCTGTATTTTTGAAATGATTCTGTACTTTGTGTAATTGATTTTTAAATTACTTAATACTTAGTAATAAATCACTCTAATTCTAACCAAACTTTTGTATTTTCCTTACGAAATTAAAAATAATATTAATTAAATTTAAAGAAAAAAAGGGTAAAGATACAATTTGTAAATTACGTGTATCTTTCAATAATGCATGGAACGAAGAGTTAGAAAACTTAATATAACCTATCTAATGTGACAGATGAACTAAACAAAATTGTTTTTTGTGTATACAGTGAAACCCCTAGAGTTGTCCGACATTGGAACTTGCTTCCTCTCGTAATGGACAACGATATACCCTGCCTATTTTACTGTCATGTGATCTAGAGCACCCATACCTATCGTGTTAAAAGGTACAGGGGCGGCGACTGGTGGACATTTCGAGAAAACAAATAGTCGTGATTAACCCTGTAAGGATCAAATGTATATTTTAACGTGAAATTTGACAGTACTTCTTAGTAGCATAACGCAGTGAAAAAAAATCACCAAGTACCAAGAATGAAGTGCTTTTAATAAATATGTTTGCCAATTTCGAAAACTAACTTCAAATATGCAGGCAGTGATCCTAAAAAAAGCCTGGGAACCAAGTTTGCAGTGATTTTATTCAGGTCAACCGACTCAGTACACGCGAGTATGACTTTGAAAAAAAAATCGAATTTAGCAGCCATTTTTGAGCCGCCATTTTGAAATTTAATTTTTTGCACTAGTTCAATCTTCTAGCCCAAACATTTTTTACGCGATATTCATAAATATCTGAGGTGTTCTAATGCGTGAAATGATAGCGATAAGTAAAAAAAAAACTAAAAAAATTCAATTTTTCCATCCGCAAGAGCAGGCGCTGGGCAATAAAATACGTTCATGTCTTTTTTGGAGCTATTTTAAAACTTTTTAAAGCCGATTTTGTCTTCATCACTCTTTACTTAATCGCCACTACGCGTTTTCTAGAAAATATGCGGTACTCCGTCATCTCTTAAATAAGAATCTAAGTTCACATTTTATACTTGGGAATAAATTAGACAATTCCACCACATAGGAGCTCTGACCCTGGAAATCTTACGGAGGGGAGAAAATCCCGGTCCATACGGTCATTTAGAGAGGGGACAGTGGGTGAAGGACCAGTTCGAGGGGTTGCACTGTAACTTATAATCTAACAGTTTTTGAGAATTGACAGAAAACGGTTGTCACAATTTTAATATACAAAATGGAATGTCCAAAATGGAATATTCTAAATATTTGGAAATATTTATGTAATTTTTTGATTATATCTGCGATTGGTAACCAGGGATTGGCACACACATTTGTTATTGTCTTCACTTCCTAATAACGAATTAAAAAACTTAAACCAATCGGCCTAATATGGCGGACGAACTAAATAAAATTAGTTTATCGGCACTGTCATACTTTTTTATGTAAATTGTTTTGGAGGCTTTTTTGGGAGTGGAAGAGATATAAATATAGCATATTCAAAATGGCGTATTCAAAGTGGTGGACGATATTTATAGAAATTTTTGTAATTTATCATTAGTAACAGTGTAACAGAAGTTAGTAACTGAAGTATACAATGCACATTAATTGTGGAGCAGGAAGTTAATGTTAAATACGATAGGTAATCAAGGGTTTGTACAGTAATAACAGTCGTTGATTAGTAACTCAAATTCAAAATAACAAATTCGAAAACTCAAAATAACCAGTAAAAAATGGCGAATCAGGTAAACTAAATTAGATTTTTATGTAACTTTCAGTATAAACTTTTTTCAGGGCAATCACGACTTAGGCGTGCGAATTCGAATATTCAAAATGGCACTTTCATAATGGTACACAATTATTTCTTAGTATGTTGTATTTCATCATTAGTAACAGAACTTGAGTAATTAACACCCGGCATCAGGATTTTAATATCCAAAATGGTGAAAGTTTTATTAGCCATATTGTTTTTAAATATCTTCTGATAAAGCAATTGCTGCTTTTAATTACATAATCACCGAAAATTTGATCTTTTTATAGATTTTTTTTTTCATATTGAAGGTTTCAACCAAAATTATACAAAATTGTTCTAGATTATAGTTTTTCGCCTAAAATCATCCTAACCAAACCTCTAAAAAAGTATGGTGACATAATAAATCTGCTCAATTCAAAATGGTGGATCCTGTATGGCCGACAAAAATCTCTGGTCTCACTGAATATTTATGTACAGCAATGTATTCATCAGGATTTTAATTTGTTCAAAACAAACGTCCATCGTCTGTTTTAAAAAATTAGAGGTTAGGGTGATTTTAGAAGAAAAAAAAAATGTAATTTTGTGCATTCTTGGTTCAAACCTGGAATCAGATCCATTACATTTTGGATATAAAATAAATTTACTAAACAAATATTAATTTTCCGGTGTGCTTTATGCAAATGCCATCATTTTGAGTTTCGAATACATTTAAATGCAATTTTTGTAAATTTATACACAGTAAATACTTTACCTAATTTATAGAAACTCATTCAAGTCGGCAAAACGTAAAACAAATTGACAAAAAAGACTAACCTTGTATTTAATAAGAACCATCGATGCTGACGCAAGTAAATAATCTCAAAGCAATAAGTCGGTTAAAATATGTGAAAAAGGTGATAAAAGGTAAACTGATAAAATTCGTAAAAAATAATGGAAGCGAGACCTTAAAACAAAACAAACCACCGATTAAAAAAACATTTTCCAAAAAAAAATACAAAGAAAGGAATCACCGGTACAATCGCAGAAATCGGGTTCGCCCCGAAAACCGTTCGATACCCAGATGTCAATCGCGTCACTATGGGAGGTATATGAGGGAAAGGCCGCCAACGGGGGCACTTGGGAGGGGGGTGGGGGACCAAGAAAAAAACAGACAAGAAACGGAAATTCGTCACTTTTCCCAACGATCGATGCGCAGACGCGACTGCGACTTTAAAAGCGATTCGCACAAACAAAAAAGTGGCACACGCGATCGCCTCTCCAAGAGGAAACTCGTGGGTGGAACTGTTCAGTTGCTTCGCGAACGCTCGCCGGTGCACGCGTCGATCTTGACCGATCGCGATTTATCGATCAATACATTAAATCGATCCCGTGTAAGTGGCGCAAGAATGGTTCAAATGGAAGGAATTTCAAAAATAAAAATCGTTTCAAATTTCGAATTTTGAGGCCAAGAAAGTGAAGAGGAGATGAGCTTTTTAAGAGCCAGGAGAAAAAAGAATTGTTTTGAAGAGATGGAGAACAAAATTTATGTCATTAAAGAGTGGGAAAGTGATTTAGAAAGTGAGTCAAATTAACTCAAACATCAATAACGATCCATGGATTTTTATACTTGTGTTAAAAGTAACATTTTAGTGTTTTTATGATGAATAATAACTCGAATCAATAAATTGGAATTAGTGATTCAAATTCTGTTAGGTAATGGATCAGTAATTGCATACGTCGTCTCAGGTGATATCATAGACACAAAGTCTGCAACTCGACTCTTTTTGCCGATTTACAATCGCAATTCTTCGACTACTTTTTTTAATAATTTCTGTGATTTGCGTCAATCCAATGTTTAATTTAGGTCGAGTGATGCTCTAAAATTTTAAGCATAGATAAGACTTTTATCGCACATCAAACGTTTACGACACCTAAACGTATTGTCTTAACCGTTAACGTACGTAAGAAACGTTTAGTCTGTTAAAGAATCGCTAGTAAGCGCGAATAATTGATTAATAAATGCGCATAAATCGATTGATAGAAAATATTCAAGACTGAAAGCAACGAGGATGGTGTGACTACTAACAGCGTATTTTCAAAGCGAAAGTGTCACAGATCAAACATCGTATTTGAAAAAGTCTGAAAGTAAGAGACGAGAAGAAGTAAAAAAGAGTCAAAGACTTTCAAACAATTAATAAATCATCGTTTAAGAGGAGAAAACGATCCAGAAGGTAGGAAATCGCTGATAAAAACAATATTTGCTTTCGCACGTTTAATTCGTACGGCAAATTGTTTGCAAAGAAGATACCGGCGAACATACGTAAGATACAGTGCAAACGAAGTATAATTTCGTTAACGGGCGAGTGAAAACCAAAAAATAAAACGACAGTGATCAAAATTTTCCACACAGTTTTGGAAGGCATTGAAGTACACGAAAGTAACAGCACCGTAACGAAACGCGATCATTTTTGTACTTACTATCAGATATAAATGACGTAAATGAACCGCGAGTTCTGACGTAAAGATAAAATATTGAAATGCAGGCTTAACTAAAATAATTGTACCCAGATACGAAGAGATACGACAGAAAAGATAAAAACTACCGTCAGTAGAATCGAACCGGAGAGACAAAAGGAGCATACGGAAATAAGGACAATTTTTTGCCAATAAAAGTGCAAAAACGTAAATTATTGCTATTAAGGACATTTTTTGTTGCAACCAGTCAAGATGCAAAAAACGCGCGAACACGTAATCCCGACGATCGTATGCACGCGACCGAATTTTGCCGACGTGGTGTTGATCGGTGACGAACTCGAGTGCGAAAAACGGTCTTTTTTGAGGCAGAAAAAAATTGCACGAAGTCGCGTACGACGAAATTCGAGGCGTCTATCGATCGCTTCGATGGGAGATCACAAAAGATCGCCCTCGTCCTCAAGGAGTCCATCTCCGACGCCGGTGACGATAACGTTGCAAGCGGATTTTCAAAAATCTACCAATGGAGTTGGTGAAGAAAAAGGATCCAACGGGTACAGGGAATATTTGCAACTCCTGCAGGTGCCGGATCTTATTCTTCAAAATCAAGAATGGGGCGAACCTAGTGGAGATGATCTTAGCTCGGAGTGGGATTCAGATCATTCCGGGAAAACTGTTGAAGTTAACGAGAAACCCCAGAATGGAGTGAAGGTAATTTAAACAATTTTTGAGTGAAACTAAATAAAAATTTTGTTTTCATCCATTCAGCAGATTTGCTTCGTTCTCTTGAGTGAAACAGATCTCTTTTCAAGACAAAATATAAGCAAAAAATGTCCGTTTAGTAGGACAAATTTATAGGCATGTTATCATGCAAATTACAGAATTGGCATAAAAATCTCGTTAGGAAGGATTAATGTAGACTATAAATTAAATATTAAAATATTATAATCTTGGATCATTTAATTTATTTCCTAATATCACATTAAATATTTCGGATCGTGGGAATTTTTTTTATCTCCATAATTTTCTAACAATATTTATCATTTTAATTGCGTTTGACGTGTTTTTAAATTATGTTTGTAGCAATTAACACTAGTGACGTTAGTTTTGGATATAATATCTTTCAGTTGACATCTCATCTATCAAGATTTTAATTGGAAATTTGTGATTTTATGTCCGAATTTTTAAACGTGTAAAAACGTATTTTTCCGAATTTTTTAAATCTCTTTTTTAAGCTTTTTTAACATCGTTGTAAAGTTGATTTCTTTTTCAATTTGTTTAGTTTTAACCCGTATAATCCATCCCGAAATCTCCTGAGGAGCTCCTGTAGTCGTTCCAATGTCCACTTTTGGTCCTGTGGAGCTCCTAAGGGACTCCTGAGGACATCATAAGACGGCTTGTGTTGTTTGGGAATACTGTTAATTTTGGTTACTTTATCCAAATTTTGGTGTTAGATTACTACAAAACAGAATTGTACTACAGAGTTTTATCTACTGTGAAGATTTTGTTCCATTGCAATTTTACTTCCTGCCGTTTTTTAATTCGACAATACATAGAAACGTTTACAATTTGTACAATAATACATCATTATCATTATTTCGTATTTATAAAGATTTGTTAAAGTTTTTATTATTCACGCATGTTTTTTTTTATATTTTAGCATTTTTTAAATCATTTTTTAATTAATTCATTGGAATTTATGTTCAGTTCTTTTACAAATTGATTATAATGTTTTACAAAGTTTTTGATTTTTGTTGCTTAAAATATTTAGCATATTTATCACATTATTTCAATATAATATTACCTATTAGAATTTTTTTTTACGTCAAAAATGAAATAAACGACGCAAAGTAATAGACGTTCTACTAACAATAGTTGAAACTTTTTATTAAGCAGAGTTCTAGGTAATATTAAAGATTTTTAAAAAATCTGGTCTATTTTTAAACGTTTTGCATCTTCATATATTTTTCATAGTTTTTTTTAGTTATTGTAAATGATAATTTCATGCGGAGGCGATGGCAACAAACTTTCGATATTTATTTTTTCAATTCTTATAACATTTGTCAACGTTGACATTTACAAGTATGGTTGTTGTATTAATTTTAAATCGATAAATTTGTCAATATGTAAATCAAGTAATATAAGAAACTGGCAATTTCGTAATACGTTTATTTTCTGGCTTTTAGTATTTAAGACTTTCTCTTAAATTCTTATAATTTTAAACAAGTTGTTACTAATATTAGTATGCAATATCTAATCAATTTTTGTGTTCATTCTTTTGAAATCTCGACGTACTTTTATAACGACTGTCGAATGAATAAATTTTATGTTTCATCGCGTCTTTTTTGTTTAGGAAAATTCTTTCATATTTATTTTAATGTTTATATGTTTTCGCATTCATTCGTGGTTCTAAAATTCAATAATATTGTTCACCTGATGTAAATGACCAAATGTCAGGTTGATTTATAATTCCTCCACCGCAATGAAATTACTAATATCATAATGACTATATAAAATAGTCGAAAAAATATGATGATTTTTAAGAATATTTGAGAATCATCTAACAATGATAATAAGTAATTTTTTTATCGTGTTCACATGTAAAAATGTCATTGCCATTTTTTTATTTGCACTCCAAGATGACAAAATTGCACCGAACGTAGATTCTGTTTAAACGCTAAACGGTTTGTTATTATTCTCTTAAATTTTAATCGTTTGGTCTTGGGCACTTGTAATTTGCCTTTTTATCTTCAAGTGGAATGTCCGAGTGAGTGTATCATAAAATTCCACGTTTACGTTTAAAAAAAGGTTAAAGAACTATTTTTTTCGTTTAAATGATACAAAATAATTCATTCATAATTTTGGCGTAAGTTTTTTTATTTAATGTTATTAAATTCTTTGGTCATTCAACTTAAAAAATTGATTTTACTGTTTTTTAAGTTGTTTACATGAGGTAATACTTTTTAGTGTCATCTTCGACTCGTTTTTTTTTGTGGAATTTTTATATGAGCAATCATACAGATTCTACCTTAATTACGTCAGAAAATTTTCGATTCATTTATTTGAGACGAGGCAAATGAGAAAATTTAGTCTACAAGTTATATTTTATCATCATATGTTTATTTCTCTACATTTTTTAAGTGAAAATTCACAATTTATAGAGCGAAAAGAAAAACGTAACAAATTCCTGATTTTTGTTAAATAAATGCTGGTCATTTTTTTACTTTTAAATAATCTGTGTTTATTTAATAGACCATTCAAAAGAGTAGGGTTTGGGCAGTAAAAAACATAATTTACAAATTTTTTTTTAAAAATTACGTTAAATTTACGAGTATTTGGTCCTTAAGAGGTTGAGGACGTTGAGCTTATAAAAATCTAAAAGCGTATTTACCTGTAAACATGACGGCAATAATTGAATTAACAAGATTGTAGCGTAGTACGTAAGAGATGCAAGTAATTAAAATTGAGGAGGATCGTAAGATATTAGTAAACATAAAATTATAACCCGAAGTGTAAAAACAATGAATCAACGTGGCGCTTCCACGTTGCTAAATTTATGTGCATAAATTTATTGCCTGAATATTGTTTTGATCAACTTCCTAAGGAAGTACGGTTATTTATTAGACATTGACGAGACGAAAATCACAATGTCAGTACAAAAAACTAACTAATGCTGAATAGATCAGATAGACGAGTACAATACAATTTCAATTTATTTTGATTTTATCAGAGGCTCGTGTCAAATCAAACAAGATAATATGTGGCATTGGCTTATGACGTCTTCGAAATTAACTTTATCATAATCCAAAATTATCTATGAAGGTAAAGTTTCATCTCGAGGACTAATGATGTATTGTCGATATCTCGCGTGTTCAATTGTATTTTTAAAGGCCTAAGCTATATCGAATAAAATGTTTAGTCATACTAATAAAAAAAAATTAATTTAGATACTCATTTTTTTAATTTCTGATGAGTGTTTTTAATGTAAAATGGAGAATTCAGAATCAACATAATTTGGACAATTTCCAATATTTTGAACACGGTTAATGATGTGTAATTAAAATATTTCTACTTGTCACCCATAAATTAATTGATAATTAAGTCCTGTACATTTATTAGTATACAATAATTGAAACATATTTTGAAAAAAAAGTATTTTGAAAAAAAAAGTATTTTGAAAAAAAAAGTATTTTTCAAATACGAACGGATCGGGTAGATGTGACACCCACAATGAAATACGAACTTTGGTACCTTATAGTTTTTATTAAATGATGATTCATGATTGATTAAAATTTCTGTTAATTGATTGAGGGAATGAAATTTTTGTTTCAGACGTCAGGCTGGAGGAAACTGAGGAATATAGTACACTGCACGCCTTTCTTCCAGACGTACAAAAAGCAGAGATATCCCTGGGTATGTAAGAATTTAAGGTTCTCATATAATTACACCTGTCCTTCGACTTGTTACTTGCGTCCAGTTTATTCTTTTCCTGATGCCACACATGTAACAAAACCATAACATTACTTACCTAGTAATTGACTTGAATTTATCGTTCAAGTAATATGTTTTTACTTATTAAACCAGTAATGATCAAATCATGCAAGACGACTGCGTGCATGTTCCCTTTATTAAGACGAAAGTAGGTTCATACGTCTTATTATTGCAAAAGCTCATAAATCACTTTTTAGGTTAAATTTTATCTTTATGTATGATAACATGATAAAAGATCTCAGCGACAAAGAAACGCGCTCATCTTTATACACGGAGAAAAATGACTCCGCTGGATTAGCTGGTTCATATCAGCTAAAATTTTCGACTGGAATTGCCGAAAATATCTGCAATTTTAGCTGTTTTGATTCCGCTAATGTAGCCTTAACCCTACTCAATTCGCCCTTAGCTCTAAATTTCCGCTACATTAGCAGATTTGTTCCGTTAAATTTGCGGACTTTTTCAGTAAATTTAGCTGAAATTATCGGCTATCTCTAACGGAATTCCAACAGCTGTCCCTATAGGATAAAATTGGTAGAATCTGCGGATTTTTCGACTGATTTTGCTGATTATTTTTCTCCGTGTACGTTTTTTTCATTATAGAAAATTATATAAAGAACAAAAAATTAATAAAATAACAGAAAAACAGTTATAATGAAAAATTACAATTTTATCTTTGTTGTATCCAGAACGTCATAGTGTATCGGCAAAGGACATTTTGTTTCGGATATACTTATTTTGTTCTCAAGGAAGAAAAAGTCCTATTTTACTCCCTAGATATAGGGAGCAAAATGGTATTTTTCGCGCAGACCGTGAGAAAGTAACATTAAAAAACGAAACATTCTCAAAGATCCATTTTAATTAAATATCTTAAAGTTTTTCACGTGTTTACATACAGTAGAGAAACAGGCGACATTTATTAAATGCCCTACGGAAAGAAATGAGCTATTTTACTACCGCGAAACGATCATTTGAATAAATAATATCGATTGAGAATTGTAGATACTATTGATCAATAATTTACCGTTGTTTTTTGTAAAAAAATATGTTACAATGAACTTTCTTAATTGTAATAAATTTGTTATATACCCTACATTAATTTAGGTCGTTGATATTAAGATTTTTTCTTAAGTTTTTCTTTTATTTGCGAGATTACTTTACTAACGAACTCCTTATCTCAATGTTTTGGAGATCGTTCTTCAACTTTCTGGGGTTAAAATTGAGTTACAGCCAACATGAATTTCAATATAGCGCCTATATTGGCAAAGTTTCAAAAAAATTGGACATTTATTCTTTTCAATTTTTTCGAACCAATAGAACATTGGGATACGATTAAAACCTTGTAGATTAGTTCATGGAGTTCTTGAATTTTAAGAAAACATTCCAATTTTTTGCGCTACTTCATTTTAACGTCATCAAAATGGCGTCCACAATAATAATTTATTTGAAAAACTTCCGGAATGTAACTCGTAAACTATGAGCTTTTCCAAAAAATAATAACAATGAAAAGTTCTTAGAATTCATCGTGAAATATAATACAATTTTTTCAGATTTTGTCGTATAGTATTTTAGAAAATGTTATATTTAACTTTTCTTAAATATTAACAAAATCTCAAAAAATTCTAGGGATTTTCCGTCGATTTTATCAAAAGTTAATAGTTTTCAGGAAAAAAAATCTCACATGTTATATTTTCTGATTATTTTTCTCGAAAACTATCAACTTCTGGAAAAAATGGCTAATAACAAAAATTGCTTAGAATTTATCTTTGAATATACCATATTTTTCTCAAAATACCATCAATCTGAAAAAATTCGATTATATTTCTAGGGGAATTCTAAGAACTTTACATTCTTACTTTTTTGGGGGAAAGTTCATTTTTGAATTACAGTGTCTGGAAATTTTTCAAATAAATTTTTATTGTGGATACCATTTTGAGGGCGTTAAAATGAACGCAAAAGAGTACACTTTTTTCTTAAAATTCAAGTATTTCGTGCATGATCCTGCATACTGCATAGTTTCAATCTAATATCAATGTCCTAATGGTTTTAAAAAAATGGATAAGTATACAAATTTTGAAATTTTGAAAATTAGTTTTCAATACTGAAACTCAATTTTGACCCGGAGAAGTTGAAAAGTGACCTAGAAAACATTAAGATTCTAAGTTACACTGAAATTGTCCAAAGCTAAAATAATAATAACTAAATAGTAATTAAATATAATAATAAAAAAGTAATAACTAAAGTAATCTCTCCAATAAACGAAAATCTCATGGACTATTGGATGTTAATGGATTAATTGTCGTTCAGGATATTTTCTTCTATTCTTGTTTTTTAAAATAATTAGTGACAAGTTATTAGTACAAAACATTTAACAGAACAATACTCTGAATATTCTAAACGTTCTATTTTTGTTGTACTTAGGAGGAGCAAAAAAAAATCTCACAATCAGTGTTGTATTTTATATACCTATTATTTCAGTATTAGTAGTACATGTACTTAATTTAGTTATTTTTGTTAATAAATTCCTATGAAATAATGAATAGTACAAATAGTAAATTAATGACAATTGGCAAAATATTTAGATAATATAATATAATAATAATAATAAAAATATCTAAAAAATTCGTATAAAATAATGCTGTGAAATTATATTTTCTACTTTTAGACGATTTATCCGAATAGTAATTCTTTTTTCAATATGAAAAGTATTTCAATGGCAATGTTTTTAACAATAATAATTACACTAACCGAAAAAAATGTCTGGTTCTTTCGAAAAAATGTTACAGTAAAAAATGATTAATTTCTACTGATATTTGAAACAAATTCAATTCTTTTTTTGTTCATCTTCTATTTTAGTAATTTCCAAAAAGTCATATACTAAAACTTTTTAATAATTTACTCTGTTTAAAATTTGATAAATAAATATGAACATTTTTAAAACCTACGTGTAAACTATAGTCAGTATTAATATTGTGTTTACTAACCACATTTTAAATTATTTTTTAACTTTTTAATATGAATTAAAAAGTTTTTTTATGTGATTTTTAAGTTTATCGACTATGTCGTCTGAGTAATTTACGTAACAAAGAGTGTCAAATACTCAGTCAGGTAAATGCACTTGTCGTTCCTTTTTTGTGGATAAGATATAATAATATGCTATTTTTGTCTATTTTCAAGAAAAATAAAACGTTGTACGTCGAGATCATACATTATTTTAATCAATGACTCAATGTAGTAAAAAAATTCAGAACAATGTCGTTACTTGTGTTTTGTAAATCATCAGATTTGTAAATGTGAAAATACTAGTGTTTACGACCTTGCTTTTTTTTCTTTTGGTAATTTCTCAATGTCAATATTTAAAAATGTTTTCACTAACATCGTAAACGCCATTCAGAAAATGACAAGTTTTAGACATTCTATACAATTATTGATTTGGTAAATATTGTGATGATGACATGATGAAATATGTCGTAAATAATCAGAAATCGAGTAAGATAAAATTGGAAATCTTTACAATGGTAGTGAACTTATTGTATTTTAAATCGACAACAAAATACAAAAGGCACAATGAAATTGGAGAAAAGTGTACAACCTCTCAAAAAAAAGAGAATTTTTTAATTTCTGCAGGGAAAGGTCATATAATAAAAAATTTTTTTTATTTTTAAATTGAATTGATTTTTGAAAATTATTTAAATGAATATAAAACTTGATAAAAAATTTGTAATGCATAAAATATACTTCACTATACGTACTACTTGTTAACATCAACTTTTGATACAAAATTAAATCATTTTTATCGACATTGGAAGTTAATCACTTAAAGAAAAACAAACCTTTGAAGCGGATCTACATATGAGTCAACAAGGGCCAGGACAGAATTCAGGGAAAATGAGACGATTTGTATCACCTGCTATAGTTAGTTAAAAATTAGTCAGTATTTCGACTGAGTCTAAAGTAGATACAAGTGGCCAGATTGACCAGAAGATGTTTTCTTTTTCTAATTCTTGTGAGCTTAAGATGGTAATGTACCGAAATCAAGAGATAGACTATTGTGATGAGACACGTGTCGGGTCGAAATTATTTTTTTTTTTGTTTTTAATTCTTAACGATTGATCAGAACATTTGGAATTCGTTAGTTTAATGGCATTAATGCAATTTTTAATGCAATAAATTTTGTTAAATATTCAATTTTTTGTATTCCTTTCGCGATATAAGATTGAGGTTAGGTAATTAAGATTCAATTTTTAATTTGAACATTTCCATTATATAATTTTTGGGGTCTTTTATACAATTTATCTATTACATTACTGTCATGTATTTTTCCTTAATCTTGGCAGATTTAAAATATTTCCCATAGTTGTCATGCTTTTTTTTTATCAAACTTTTTATTATTTTGTTTTAGCTTTTCTATTGATTAGTTATGTTTGTAAAATTAGTTTTTTTTTAAATCTTATGTTTCGGCAGTAATTCGTTAAAATACTGGAAGAAACTATTGTAAAACTATAAAGTCGAAACTTATTTTTATTCATTTTTTGCGAAAGCATTGGGTTCCTTTCAATTTATATATGAAAGTTAAAGGTTTTAGTAATTAATAAATGTAATTAATCACTCTTCTTGCAGTGATGATTACATTTTATTAATTAGCTCGTAAAACTGACTCTTCTAAAATTAAACCTTGTGCCGTCAGTAGTTAGAGGATGTAACGTGAGACAAGACAATCAATTTTTTGTATTTTTTTCATTATTTTAGCGTTTTTTTTTTACTTTCGGACCTTTCAAACTTTATTCGAGTTTTTTCGTATACATTGAGTATTAGTATTGCATATATTTATAGTTCACTTTACTTTCTTAAATATTTTGAATTACCACCATTAAGTTTTCTAAAAATGAGATATTGATAATAAACATCTTTAATAAATTCGTAGCCCATTTTGTAGTAAATTAATGAAATTAAAAACATACTTGTTCGCCTTTCATCTTTTTGCAACAAAAAATACAGGAAACAGAATAATTTCCTGAATTCGACAGCACATACTGGACATGGAAAAAATAAATAGAAATATGTTGTATTATAACATTACATATTATGTAAAGATTATTAACTTATCAATGACATTATCTTAAGATTATTCTAAGTAGTATTCTGACATTTAAACTAGGCATTTTAAGATCTAAATGATTTTCGATAAGAAATGATAAATTCACTAATGACAAAACAATCTGAAAGTTAAGAATTTCTTCGTTTTTGTTCAAATAGAAATTGGAGTTGTTTACAAATGCTCCTAATTCTTTTACCACCTTTAATTAGAGATAGCCTAAAAGAGATTAATCGATCAAATGATATATTTAGTTATTAATTCAATACACCAACTATTCGATATAACTTTAATATTTTAAATGTGGGTAAGTAAAAATTTGACAAATGCACATTGGTTTAACGCGAATTGAAATAAGAATTATATATTTATTTAAAGCATTCAGTCACTGATTAATCGCTATAACAACTTGAAGACTCTAAATGGCGCACAGGGTTTAAAAGTGAACATTTTATCTCCAAATCGTAAATCTTAGAAGTTGATGAAAGTTAATAATTCATAAATGGAAAAATTATTCATGAAACAAAGTTGTTAACTTTTAAAAAGAAATTACTACCAGCCGTCGTCATTTTGTGATTGCAATGTTATTTTGTTAATATTTTTAAAATATATCTTAATACTGCAACTATTTTCTTCAATTTTAGCGAAGGAATTTTGTGATCGAAAATGCTCTTTTTTTTCACTTTTTTTTTTTACATTTAAATCACTATATTTAATTTTCTAATTATGATAGTTCAATTTTTGTTAACTCCATTGAAAATAGTAAGATACATTACTTTTCAATTCTGTTGATATTCGATTTTCATACGAAACACTTCATTGAAATTGAAAGTGTCCTTCCCGGCGTTTACGGGTTAAGTTACTACAATCTTTAGCTGGTAGGGATCATAAAAACATGAAGAAAATCTGAGAATAGGTGAAAATTAATAATTACCGTAATCATTTTATTTTACGACATAATTATCTGAGCTAAGAATTAATATTATCATTCAAAACGACACTTCAAAATTAAATTGTTTCTATTTACATACAAGTTACCCATATTTAATATTACAATAACTTCCCAAATTGTTTTTTTTTGTATTTAAAATGTCTAAAAAATAACAAACATTAATGATAACTATTTAATTTCAGGTTCAATTAACAGGTCACCAGGGGAATTTTCGCGCTGGTCCGACGCCGGGTACGATCCTGAAAAAACTTTGCGCCCAAGAAGAAGCATGTTTTCGATTGCTCATGCACGACGTCCTAAGGCCTTACGTGCCAGAATTCAAAGGAGTTTTGGAAGTACCGGAAGTCGAGGAGAATCCGAAAAGTCCAAAGCAAGACGGAAATGAGGCTGAGGATCTTGAAAAGAAGACGGAGGTTTCATCGTATTTACAACTTCAAGATCTTCTTGGAGACTTTGAGGAACCTTGTGTCATGGATTGCAAAGTAGGAGTTCGAACGTACCTGGAATCCGAATTGGCGAAAGCGAAAGAGAGACCAAAGGTAAGAATTTTGAACATTTGATTTTGAGATTTTGAAAATTGTAAAAAATTATCAACAAATTCCGAAAAAAATTTCATCTTATTTGGTCAGTTCTAACTTTTTGTTTAGCAACATTTTTTTTAAAGTCTATAATTTTCAAATAAAACATTCCTGAATTTTTCAACAATTTTTTTGTGTCTGAGCCGCCATTTTGGAAATTTTTATCTTTATTTTCAAAATTGTATTACGTAGATTTTAAAATGTAGGCCTCGAAAATACTTTTTTATAGGGAATCGGATGCGTATACCATCCGTGTCTTATAAAAATTTCAGATCTAACATTTTTTTCAATAAAAAAAAAAACCTCAGTTTTTGCAAAAAAAATTGTTTTTGACTTTTTAAACATTGACAGTCGTGACATTCCGAAAGAACATGAAATTTGACGACTGTAATTTTTTTTGGAACCTGTAGCATGAAAAAAAATGGATTAAAAAAGCATTAAACTTTATTTTTCAATAAAATTTTAATGTAAAGTCAAAAAAACAAATTTTTATTTCTATAACTGAAATAAATACTATAAAACTTTCGTTTGACTTCTTTTTATGCTCCCTGTATCGTGGATCGACCGTATAAAATAATATTAGATTAAATTAAGATCAAAATAAAAATGTTTTTTTAATAATTCAAAATTTATAATTTGTTCAGTTGCGGAAGGATATGTACGATAAAATGATACAAGTAGATCCGCTGGCACCAAGTTTGGAGGAACAAGACTTGAAAGCCGTTACCAAACCAAGGTACATGGTATGGCGAGAAACGATATCAAGCACAGCTACCCTTGGCTTTCGTGTCGAAGGCATGAAACTAGCCAACGGTCGTACAACAAAAGACTTCAAGACGACGAGAACTCGAGAACAGGTTAGGTTATTTCACTTTTTCTTAAATATAAACCTTAAAATTCATATAAAAACTGTAAATAATTCATTAGAAAGTTATTTTTATTTGTATACTTTAGTAACTTCATCTTGTTGGTTCTTACTAGACATTTCTGCTAACATAATTAGTGTATAATCCACGAATACTTTCAAGTTTCTAACCTCACTTTTCTTAAGGTGAGGCATGGGATAACTGGTCTAAAAAAGCACTTTTTTACGAGTTTTTTCATGGTGGCCGCTTTTTTCTCGGAAAAAAATGCCCTGACTTTTCCCAGATTTTTCCCTGACCAATATTTTAATGATATCTATTAAAAATAAACAATACGGATAAAAATGTTTTAAAAACAGCTACAAATTTTCAATAAATTCTTTATTTTTTCAATCAACAACGAGTAGTATATTCTAAAACATATTATCTATAAAAATCCAGAAAAAAAACTCATATTCCTGCGGATTTTTTCGTGTTTAATTCAAAATAATAGTAGAAAATTTGGTGGGGGTTCTCAAAATTTGTTATAAAATGTCAAGTTCTGCGGTAATATGTTACTCAATAATTATAAATGTTGATAAATTTTAGAATTTAGGCGATTTTGGACAGTATATTCAAAGTATTGTCAAAATTCTTACGAATCTTGACAATAACAAAAAATTGCCATAAATTTTATATTTTTCAAATACTATTGGACAAATATCAACTACTTAAAATAGAAATGGTAAAATAATCATTTAAACAAATTAATATTCTCAAAATTTGAGAGTTTTGTGCTGTTTTCAACATGTTAAAAATTTGTCTACGATTTTTAGCCTTTTTATGCAATTTCAAAGATTTTTGAAGATTTAAAAAAATGTATGAAAGTTTTCTATCATTTTCAAAAGGTTTTATTTATACAAATATTTGTTTAAATAGAGAATTAGCATGGCAAATATTTTTGAAATATTCTGTAAAGTATCTTTATAGAAAGATAAATATCTTTAAATATAAAATTGTTTGCATTTATTTTTGTTAAACTATTAAATTTTATTCAAATCTGTTAGAATATATTCAATACCGAAATGTCTTATTGTTAAACGTGTTTATTTTTGTTGCAATGTACCTGAACGTTTAAAACTGAGCAGTACCACAAATATATTTAATTTAAGATTATTTTTTTTCTCAAAATTGTTGGTTTTTGGTGAAATCGGTCGAAAATGTTCAAAACTGAAATATGTTATTGATAAAGAACGTCAATATTTGTTTAAATTTGTGAGAAAGCATTTAAAATCATTTAAAAGAATTTTATGCGAAACACGATAAATAAAGCATTTTTCTGAAAATGAAATTGTGCGATTTTTTGTTAAATAATGTTTTTCACTTTTTAAAGATTTGTCTACAATTTACTTTTTCCCTGACCAATTTTGAAATTCCCTGACTTTTCCCTGACGGTGGCCACTATGTTTTTAACGAAACTACTAAAGTTAACTTAAATAATTTATTTGTATATTATTGTGTAACATCTGAAGTGTCTTCAGTAAATTTTTCATTAAAAAATATTTAAAAATATCGGAGTTATGCTGCAAAGAAACTAGGAAAAATATATACATTAAAAACACTTACTATTTACAGTTAACCCATTAACGCCCACTTCTTCTTGCGTCAATTTCAGTCCAGTATTTCGTATCAAAATCGAAGTTAACAAAAATTGAGAGGTACATATTCTGCTATTTTTATCCATCAGAAATTCCAATATGGCGCCGAATTTTTAAAAAAATTCTAAAAAATTGGAAATTATTTATTCCTAGCAATTTTTTTGGAGCTATTAGAATATTGGGATTCTATTGAAACTCTGAACAAACGTGAACAAAATACTTCAATTTTAATGAAAAATTTTACTTTTATAACCTCAAAATGGCCGCAACAATGAAAATTTCTTTAAAATTTTCTGGTTCAATTAACTGGACGCCCTAACTCATAACTACGAACTGTATTAAAAAAATGATAAGAATGAAAAGTTCTTAGAATTTACCGAGAAATATCACGGAATTTTTTTAGATTTTTTTTTATGACATTTGGGGATTTTTTTTTGAATTTTTATTCCAAATTGTATTTTGTTAAAGAAAAATTATGAAAAAAATTCACTGTGTTCTCTAATGAATTCTAAGAATTTTTTGTTCTTTGCAATCTTTTCCAAATGTTGACATGTTCGAGAAAAAAAATAAAGCTATAATATTTAAAATTCATTTTCTCAAAAACTATCAACTTTCGGAAAAAAATACAAAGGAGAACAAACTCTTAGAATTCATGAGAGAATACACTAAATTTTTTTTAGAATTTTACGAAAATAAACTACAATTTTCAACAAAAAATTCATTACAAAAATCTAAAAAAATTCCGTGATATTTCTAAATGAATTCCGAGAGTTGTTTTTGAGTTAGAACGTCCAGAAATTTTCACAGAAATTTTCATTATTGCTGCCATTTTGAGGTTATAAAAGTAAAATTTTTCCTTAAAATTGAAGTATTTTGTTCACCTGTATTCAGAGTTTCAATAGAATCCTAATATTCTAAGGGCTCAAAAAAAATTGGTAAGAATAAATATTTCCCAATTTTTTTGACATTTTTTTCAAATTCGACGCCATATTGGAATTCCTAATGACTGAAACTCAAATTTCACTTCGGAATCTCGAAGAGCGACCTCGAAAACAGTAGGATATGTGTCTCTTAATTTTTGTTAACTTCCATTTTGATACAAAATACTCGATTGAAATAGAAGGAAGAGAAAGTGTCCTTTGGGCGTTAATAGGTTAAACTAAACAAACTATGTTTGTAAAAGAACTTTTTAGGTTATAAAAAAATCATGAATAATGACAAAAACTTTATTGTTCTTTACAATTATTTACATGTTACTATTTATTGACACTAATTACGAAATGATTTATTAACAATAATGAAAAAATATTTCAGGTGAAGGAAGCGTTGCGTCATTATGTCGGAGGTTATCCGCACGTCGTTGGGAAGTACTTGCAGCGGCTGAAGGCGATCCGCACCACCCTCAAGTCCTCGCCGTTCTTCGCGACCCACGAAGTCGTCGGCTCGAGTCTCCTCTTCGTCCACGACCGTAAAAACGCCGGCGTCTGGTTGATAGACTTTGCGAAAACGCTGCCGCTGCCACAAAACGTCCCGAGGATCCGCCACGACGCCGAGTGGCAGGTCGGCAACCACGAGGACGGCTACTTGATCGGCGTCAACAACATAATCGACATCCTCGAGGACATTCGCTCAGAAACGTCGTGACCGAAGAATCTTGGATACATTTGAAGCGATTACGTGAAAGAGATCGAATTTTTCCGTTCGATAAAATGGCAGTGTCGGAATTTTTCTCGAACAAACATTAATGTTTACATTTCTAAAAAAATGTATTCATCGTATATAGGTGTTTCTACATATATTTTCATACAAAACACACGTATGTTACCTCGTACAAAATATCCATATGTAAAAATACATACATATTTCGTCACGTAGAGAATTTAGCGTCATAATCGATTATCAGAGATTATTATCGATTAGGTACGTAACGAGCGACAACGATTACAGTAATTCGTTCGTAATTCGAACTTGCTAAACATTTCTAATTACACGGAACAATTTCATAAGTTACGTAACGAGTAACAGTTTTTGTACGTTTCCTCCGTGCGTGACATCTCCGTAATTTAGAACACAGACGAACAGACCAAAGACGCGGCGATTCGACATCGTGTCGCCTAGAAACAAAAATTGAAAAAAAAGAAACAGAGAGATGGATAGGGCGGTCGTGAGATCGGTGCATTTCAAAGACTACCGAACGTCTAACTTTTTATCGATATTTATATGTATAGTAACTAGTATTTTCTCGTTCCAGCTTTCGGGACGCTGGTGCCCCTTACATTAATCTCGTAACATCTGTAAATATTGTCATTCGACCTCAACCCTCTTACTTTTGTAAAGTTCATTATTCGTAACCAATTTTCACAGCGTTAAATAAATAAGTTTTCAATAAAAAGACCTTTGTATGTTTAACCTGCTTCAAGTCTGATTTTACGAGTATAATTAGTCATTAAGAGGCTCCCTAGGAAATAAAAAATGTTTTTCCAACGTTTCAAAATGAGCTCCTTGAGAATAAAGGTTTTAGCACTTTCCTGAATTATTTACGAGATAGTTCATGTCGTACCCACAGATGTCGCTGTTCGATAACATTCTCGCAAGTGGTGAATAAAAATTGTCATTGTACCTGATTATTCGTCCTGGACGACTCAGAAGCCTCTTGGGAAGAAATCGTTAACAAAATACTGAAAAATGTTACGATTCTCCGTCGTTCATGTCGGGTAGTGGCGTAAATTCAAGAAAATCATATGAATTATGTAAATATAGTCAGTAATTGTATTTAAATTATTTATTTCATTTTATAAATTACTGTATGATTAAAAAACAAATAACCCACGCTTTCTGGGTTCTGTCTCAGGTTGAGCGAAAAATTCCGGCCCGTATCATGGACCGAATATTTTCGGCGTCGAAATAAATAAATTTCCAACAACGCGGAACTTTTCACTTCCGTTTAATGTCACTGAGTACCGCCGAACGTTGCATTTTTCGTAGTAATCGATTGCACCGTGGATTGCTGCTGTTGCTGCGTCGACGGCTGCGTAACTTGCTGCTGAGTTGGCTGCGTGACCGACATCGTCGTCGGGGCTATCACCCGGGCGTAGACCGCGGCTCCGGTGGTTTTCAGGCCGGCCGGGGTCGGTATGACCTTCAGACCGTGCAGAGTCTTGATGTTCAGCAACTGACTGGGGAGGATGATGGGTTGCTGTTGCTGAGCGGATTGGGTCTGGGAGGTGTGCTTGCCGAGAACGACGCTGCCTCCGGTGCCGGTGGCCACGTTCACGCCGACACTCTTCCCGCCGCTGCTCGCCAGGACGATCGGCTTGCCCGCCAATTGCGCAGTCACCATGCGCACAGTCTGCGGTTGCTGCTGTTGCTGCTGCGTGCTGACGATGATCTTCTGCTGACCACCTGACCCTTGGGCTTGTGAGACCACCTGCGAGTTGAATAAGCTCCAATTAATCTTTTACCATTTTTAGTTGTTTAAATACGTTGGATATTTTGCTTTGATGACCAGTGTACATCTAATTTACATGTTTTTTAAGTTAACCCTTAAAGCGCCCTAGGGGTACTGGCAGACCTCACAGATGAATATTAGATTTTTTCCCTTCTAAAACTGCACTTTTACAGCATTTTTTATCTTAACCTTTTGCGGCACAGTGGTTCCAATTGGAACCACCTTTTTGTAAACATTTTTTTACGAATTTGAAGTAGTTTTTATTCCATTTATCCGCTAATTTTTTTTGTTACATGTTCATGGGATGTTAAAATATCAAAATTTATGCACAGATTATGTAAAATTATTGTCATTTTGTTAATAATTAATAAACAAAGAGTAAAAATTGCCATTTTTAGATAAAAAATTCATTATTGACGAACCTTTTAGAGAAAATCTTACGAAGCTGCGTACTTGGAGGTTTTTGGGGTCGCTGATTACGAATCTGGTTTCAGATTATCAAAATTCAAAATGGCGAATCCAAGATGGCCGATCGAAAAGTGAAAAATTACCCGATCGAGATGAAAATAGGTAATTGGTGTTTTTGGGGTCGCTGATTAAGAATCTGACTTCAGATTTTGAAAATTCAAAATGGCGGATCCAAGATGGCCGATCCAAAAGTGAAAAATTACCCGATCGAGATGAAAATAGATAGTTTGGTGTTTTTGGGGTCACTGATTGCAAATATGAATTCAGATTCGTAATCAGAGACCCCAAAAACCTCCGAGTATCCAGTTTCATTAAAAATGGTTCACAAGAAAAATGTATGCCGCAAAGGGTTAAAGAGCTACATTTCAAGAGGCGCAACTTAAATTTTTAGGAAAAAATATTGAAAATTGGCTGAATTATGATTTTTTTGTGAAAAACGTCAATTTTGTATTTCATTTCTTATAGCGGGCACCAATGTTTTTATCAAGATAACTTATCTACGTGTCAAAATAACACTGGAGAGTATCCAGTAATTTTGTTGAAACGAAATAACGAAGACTATCTGTCGCGCAGGATGATATTATCTTCGGATTGGGGTCTCCCCCGACCCCACATGGCGATTTGTGTTATTTTTATATAGGTTGACGCTTTAAGGGTTAAAAAACTATTTGAAGAACAGAAATGAATAAAATAAGACAAAAAGTTTAGTAGAGGAGTTATTTAACAGGTCGTTTTGCTCCCTAGGGAGAGAAAGTGCTACTTTTATCCCCGCGATATAGGGAGCAAAATAGTATTTTGCGCTCAAGGGATGAGAAAATAACAATGAAATTGAAAAAAGGTCGGACTTACCTGGTATTGTGTTTGAATGACTTGCTTCCCTTGACGATTGAGTTGACCAGCGTGAGCGGTGGTCGTTGCCAATTTTAAGCCTTTTTGCGCCAATAAACTTTCCACCGAGATCAACTGGCCAGTGCCGGCACTGGTAAGGACTTTCGCCAGCACCTTCTGTTGTTGTTGCTGCTGTTGCTGAGGCGATTGCTGAATCTGCACGGCGATTGGCTTCCCGCCAATTTGCGCTATTATCCTCTGCATACCTGAATACATCGATTATATTCAATAAAGAGAATGTTTTATTGGATATCTACATTTTCAACGAAATTTTCAAAAAAATGTGAGTGCAAATTGATTTGGCGGTTTTAATTAGAAATAAAAACAGGATTCATAGATTATGGAAAAATTACAATTTTTTTTTCATTTTTTTTACGACACATAATTTTAAATTTATATAAAGATACAAAGATACTTTTGGAGGGAAGAGTCTACGTTATTTTTGACATTTTTACTTTGCTTAGAGTCGTCTTCAAAAAGTAATGGCGAAATCAGCAAAATCAGTCATTATTTATACTAAATATCGTCGCACACAATGAGAATGTGTTAGTGTTTGTTTAATATTGAACAAAATTCAGCAACAGATCGACGGTAAACTTCGGTAGTTTGGATTATTCAAATCTCATGTTTATTTTTGTGTTTATTTTTATGAAATAATTTTCAAGGTGTTTTTACTTTCTCTAGCAAGAATTGTTGTTTTTGTAATCAAAATCGAGTCCGGTTTCAAGTATGTGTTTTAAAAGGTGTAGAAACAATTCTGATATGATATTTTTTTTAATGTTTGTAAAGTATTCTGATAATCCTTTTAAATTAGTAGTATATTAGTAGAGTAAATTCACGAAAATTTTAGCTTTCAACGAGGGGAGACAATTTATCTAATAATACTATATCTACCACTGACATTTAACCATATTATTTTTGTCTACTATCTATGTCTATACATCAATCTTTCCATTCAATCGAATGTATCAAAATATATTTAACAAACAAAAAAATAAAGAAAAATTGAGAAATAGTAAAAACAGCTTTGAGTTTTTGTAAAATTTTAAATTCTTAATTCTTTTGTTTGGACGCCCCTTTCGTTGTAATCTGCATTTTTTTAAATTTTGTTGCTTAAAAAACAAAAACTTTTGTTTTTAAAAACCGTTTTCGAAACTTTTTGAATTTAGTTTTTTTTTTGAAAACGAAATTTTTATATTTTATTGAAAATATTAAATTCAAGTCTCTTAAATTAAATTACACGAGGAAGAGAAATAAAATTTAAAAAAATGTAGTTGGAAGGAAAATATGTTTTCTATAATTAATTTTAATAAATTTTTTTCCAAATGTGATCTAGGGCATAATTAATACCATAAAGTTTATGTAACAGTTTTTTAACCCTTTCAGTTATGAATTTTGTCTGCAACAGTTCCCTTTTTACGGATTGTTGATTACGAATTTGATATCAGATTTTCAAAATTCAAAATGGCGGATCCAATATGGCCGACCAGAATTTGGAAAACCGATCATTTCGTCTGATATTTGGTATATAGAGGCTGTGAAGTTTGCTTATTACGAGTACAATGTCAGATTTTCAAAATTCAAAATGGCAGATCCAATATTACCAAACCACAATTTTGAAATACACTAATTATATCTAACATTTTCTGGATAAGGATTTTCTAGGTTGCTGATTACGAATCCAGTGTCGGATTTTCAAAATTCAAAATGACGCATCCGATATGGCTGACCAAAATTTGGAAAAGAAGTAATTTTGTCAAATATTTCCTATAAAAGGGTTCTTCGGTTTAGTTTTTTTGTAAAGTAAACGCGTTTTTGGATTTTGAAGTTTTTTAAAAAACTTAACAATGTTCTCAAAATAAAAATGCGGTGCTGCATTCAATTTTTAGGTTATAATTCGATTATCGAAATATACACGAGTGCATATAGTCATTTAAAAATTCCCGCGTACCTAATGCTACAGAAACATTAGAAATTGGGTGAAAATCAGACAGATTGTATATAACTAATTTGAGGTTATGAATGAACCATCGCAAGATTATTGACAATTTACGATAATTTTTCGCAATACTCCATGTTTTCGAGCGTCACATGGTCAAATAAATGATATTTGTGCGAGAAAATGCAAAATTACAACTTGCAGACGCCATTTTGTTTTTTGAAGACAAATACGACTGGTGCAATGTCAGTATTACCTTTTTCAATGTCAAAAAAAGGCGATTCTTCCGAAGAAAGTACAAAATCGGCATTTAAAAACTAATCATTACCCCTATTTTTTTTAATTAGCACCGCATTGAACTTAATTACTCGAAAATTGCAATTGTAGTGTTAAAGAGTTAAAATAAAATGTAATACTAACCTGGAGCCTGCATGGCCTGTTGCGGTGTAGCCACGGCCACCCTCTGTTGCAACGGCGTCTGGGGCGTCTGCAACTGCTGCGTCTGAACTCCCGCAGATGTCGGCGATTGTTTGATGAAGATCGTTTGACCTTGTAACCCGTGACCAGTCAGCAACGACTTGATTTGCCCGGAACTCACTAATTTGATCTGCGACGCCAGCAACGTCTTCCCCGGCAGCACGTGTTGCTGCTGTTGGGGTTGTTTCACGTTAGCACTTTGCAGAATACTTTTGCCAGGTTGTGCCGTCGACACGATCGTGGGTTGAGTTTGCTGGATCTTCGCTGTCGGGAAGATCGTCGCGACGTTCGTCGAGGCGTTGCTGGTCGTCGCCGAAGCGCTCGAAGAAGCCGCGGTTTGGGCCGACTGCAGCACCGAGTGTCCCGACAACCTGATCGTCTGCAAGCCCGCGGACGTCGACACCTGAATCTGGTGATGAGGGAAGTGCTGATTCGATTGCAGCAGACTTTGTGGGGCATTGGACTTGACGACGGTCACCGGTTTCATGCTGACGTTGGTCACCTTCTTCACCGGCATCGCCGTCGACGTCACCGGCTGCTGCTGCGGTTTGGTCTCGACGATGCTAATCGGGGTTTCACGTTCTAGCATCGTCACGCTGGTTGGGGGCAACGCGACAGGTTGCGGAGGAGGTGGGGGAGGCGCGGGCGTCGGCATCGTCTGGGCCGCGACGGTGCTGGTGGACACCGATGCGGGGGAGAACGATATCGACGGGCTGCTGGAGACGGTGATGGAAATCGGTGGCGGTTCCGCCATTGTTATGGACTCCACCACCGCCGATATCTTGTCTTCCGTCTTTTTCTGCTCTTTCCTGAAATTATTACAAATATTTTTTAATTATAAAAGTGTAATAATGGCTACATGACTAACTTTGCAAAAATAACTTCAGAAAAAATAACTTTAAGGTAGCTAGACCCCAACTGTGCAAGTCAAAAACGATGTAACTATAAAGTGTAAAGACATAACCTCAATACCAACATGTAAAATCTAATTATAAATAAATAATTAGTCTTGTGACATTCAAATATCAAATACATACTAAATTAAATTAATGGAAAGAAAAAATTAACCTAGTGAATGACGTAGTACAGAAATAGTGGCAACGTCGCATTTTATCAGCAAAGCGCGATTTAAACATAGGTATGTACATACTCCGCTGTGGATCGAAACAAAGTTTGTTTTCGTATTTTATTTAATGTGGTCGTATACAGAAAACGAAAATGTCTGCATATCTATTACATATTTTATGTCTATCTACAGTGGTTTTTATGCTAAACTCTTAAAAAATTAATAAAAGTACGTATGTATATTCGAATACTCGCACGCAAAACCAAAGAATGATCTGATAAATGCGACGTTGCCGTCTATTCTGTATCGTATGACAAATCCCGAGAAATTTCTGAAGTTGGATTTTTGATCAAGTCGGACTTTTTTATTAAACTGTCAATGTTTACGACTTTCAAATATGTGATTTCTCATTACTTCAATTACTTCATACTAGTTTTTCGTCAAGATCTTGACAGTAGGTTTTATGCTATAAGAACATTTGTATCGAATCGGCATTTTTTCGACAACTTTCATCATGGCTACCATACTGATATGTAAAAACATGCGATTTTTGATTGATTATATCGCGGAAACTAAACGGTCAAAATTGTTCAAATTTAACAGACATACGCATTGTTATTCAAATTAGTTTTGCTGAAAGTTTCAAAAACTTCTTGCATAACAGGTGTTTAGGGTCTGGCTACCTTAATAATAATAACTTTAAATATCTCTTCAACTAAATACAACATTTGCGAATTATACATACCTCAAAGCGTCTGTACATGCGAAACTTTAACAAAAATTACAAAAAAAGTATTTTTCGAAATATCTCTCCTAACCCAGGACTCCCCTTAAAAAAAGGAAAAAAGGGAATTTGAACTTAAAAAAAAGGAACTAAAAAAGGAACTTCAGGTAGAAAAATGGACTAAAAAAGGACTAAAAATAGTTTTGATTTCGACTTTTTAATTGTAAGCCTGATACAATTATTACATTACAATTTATAATAAAATTTTTGTTCGTTTGTTATCACAAGGGGAGAGTCCGGGCACAAAATCAGCTATATCAAACAAACATTCAAAGATTCCCCAGAAATTATTTCTTTAGTGATTTTTGAGGAGGAATTCAATGGTAATAAAATAAAAATCAGAAACAAATTTTTTTACACAAAAAAGAAAAATTTTTTTTTCGAATAAAATGGAATTTTTTCAAATCCATACGTAATTATTTAGAAAATATGTTTTTCTGTTTTCCAATTGTTTTTTTTTTTAATTTTTAAAATAGATTAACAAATTTGAATAGCCTTTATTCGGAAAAAAACAAATTTTTTCACGCTAAAACATTTAATTTGGCTATTGTTAACCCTTAGTCTAAACTTTAGTCCAGTCTAAACTTTAGTCTAGTCTAAACTTTAGTTTAGTCCAAACTTTAGTCCAAATTTTAGTTTAGTCTAACCTTTAGTCTAGTCCAAACTTTAGTTTAGTCTAAATTTTAGTCTAGTCCAAAATTTAGTTTAGTCTAAATTTTAGTTTAGTCTAAACTTTAGTCTAGTCTAGTTGAACCTTCAGATTTGGCTGCAAATTTTGTATACGGGTTCTCTACCCAAAAAATTGAACTCTCAATTTTTTTTTAATTTTTCCACCTGTTTTTTTTTAACTTTTTCGTCGTTTTTAATTTAAACATTCAAAGCAAATTTGGTGAATAAAAAAACATATTTTCTAACTAATTATGGATGGATTTTAAGAAATTGCATTTTGTTTTATCAAAAAAGACAAATGTTTTTTTTTTTCAAATATAATGAAATTTTTTAAAATCCATATGTAATTGTTTAAAAAATGTTTTTCTGTTTTCCAATTGTTTTTTTTTTTTTTAATTTTTAAAATAGATTAACAAATTTGATCAGCCTTTATTCGGAAAAAAAAAACAAATTTTTTCACGCTAAAACATTTAATTTGGCTATTGTTGGACCTTAGTCTAAACTTTAGTTTAATCTAAACTTTAGTCTAATCTAAACTTTAGTTTAGTCCAAACTTTAGTCCAAATTTTAGTTTAGTCTAAACTTTAGTCTAGTCCAAACTTTAGTTTAGTCTAAACTTTAGTCCAAATTTTAGTTTAGTCTAAACTTTAGTCTAGTCTAGTTGAACCTTCAGATTTGGCTGCAAATTTTGTATACGGGTTCTCTACCCAAACAATTGAACTCTCAATTTTTTTTTAATTTTTCCACCTGTTTTTTTTTTTTAATTTTTTCGTCGTTTTTAATTTAAATATTCAAAGCAAATTTGGTGAATAAAAAAACATATGTTCTAATTAATTATGGATGGATTTTAACAAATTTTATTTTTTCGACGAAAAAAAAATCTTTTTTATCAAACATTTTTATAAAATTGCTATTATATCACCGTAAAAAAAAACAAATATTTTTTTCGTATTTTTCGAAAGATTGTTATAGTTCCTTAAAGTTTCAATAACTTAGTTTTTCCATTTCCCTAAGATGCTTTGCAACTTTTTGTTGTATACAACGAACCTATATTTATAAAATCATAAATATGGAAAATAGTTTTGCCTATTTACAATTTTTTATTACTACATAATAAAAGTAATCGTTTCTCAAAACATTTTGACAAAGTTTTTAAATTAAATAGAGAAAAAAAACTAATCATATAATTTTTGTTGCATACTACATACTGTATATGTATATTATAAAAGAATTTATAGATGAAAAACAATATGGATATCATTTTGAATGGCTTCATACTATTTTTTAGTTTCTCCCAAGTTAAAACGTAAGTAATATTGTCATATTTCTTCGGATTTGAAAAACGAATTACTTTTCTTAATCAAACATTTATTCATACGCAGAAAACAAGACGTAAAAAGCCGCAGAAGGACGATTTAAACTTGAAAGGTTAAAAAAGGGATGTAAAAGGGACTTTTGACAAAAAAAGGAAATAAAAGGGACTAAAGTCAAAAAAAGAGACTAATTTCCTAAAACGAAACTGACTGGGAACCCTGCTAACCTAACGTAATTTAACCTAACCTAACCTAACTTAACCTAACCTAACCTAACCTAACAAATTACTAACGAATATTAAATTAAAATCGATATTAATAATGATTGATGTAGAAAGTATGAACTTATCAAAATGTAAACATATATTCACTCATTTCCATGAATAGTTTCAATAATTGATAAATAGTTTTTAAGAATGTAAAGAACATTGTTCGAACAATGTTCTATTATATACGCATTCAGAAATATTTGAAGTTATTTTTGTTAAAGTTATTTTCTTTTTAAGTTATTTTTCAGAGGTTATTATCGCAAAGTCATTTTTGCAAAGTTAATAATAATAAAGGTTGCGAAGAAACTGCATGAAATTACTTCGCAATGAAGATTAATCTAACTGACAAGAAGAAAATACCTTGCTATCGTAGCAGCAGATTGGGCTGCAGTCTTCTTCTCCTTCTTTGGCGTCGGTTCCTTCAAAATCGTTTGTGCTTGAGCTTGTTCCTTCGCAGCAGAACTAGCCGGTTTGTTAGCAGATTGTAAAACTTTACTCCGCGCTGAACCGCTCGTGTTCTTTTTATTTTTCGGTACACCTTGAAGCTGCTGGTGGTACATTTCTAAAGAAATACAAAACAAATATAATAAATGCAACAAATTAAATTATACAGAAAATAAACAAAACTTACCAAATTCAGACTCGGATCTGGCACGATGAAGGTATAACCACTCTTTACGTTTTGGATAATATCGTACACATGGATCCGCTTCGTAGTGAAGTCTATCTAAAGCTCCGGAGACGACAGAGTTCAAGTTTCCTTCTCGGTCGTTACTGAAAATGTCATCCTGAATATACTGAGAATCTCTCAAAAGTATACAGATGTCAGCTCGAGTTCCTTTGCCGTTGGGAAGTCTTGCAGTTGCATCTCTCACCAGTGCCAGAATTGTTACAAAGTTCGGTCTGTCCGAAACCAACAATGAATGGCCACGAGCTTTCGTTAACCCCGAACCTATCGAATAAGGACATTATTAAATCAACTTATACAATCACAAATTTTTTTTTCTTTAATAAAAATACTTTTCAAACCCTTACCGACATTATGTTGATAAATTCCTTTGACCGGTCCGACCACCGAAGTGTAACCGTGCATTCGATACGTAAATGCCTTGTGAGGTGCTGCGTACCGCATTCGTTCCTGCCTTCGAAATTCCTCCCTTTCCTCCGGTAAAGAAACTCTGACTTTCCAGTCCGTAGGACACAGAGCATGCGGTGGTTCCCACTCGGGCAACGAACTGACTCCACCGTCTATCGAGAAGGTTTCGCCAGCTGGACTTTCGACTCTTTTGTTTCCGCCCAATATTGCCATGTTATTGTCGTTGCTGTTGCTGATATTGAGATTGCTCAATGGAATGGATTGTTGCTGTTTCACCGACACAACCGTAATGGGGGTCGAAGCTTTCGGAGGCACCAAGGAATCCCTGCATTAAAATATGTAAGTGTTATCATTCCTCTCGATGAACATTAATATAAAATGAAAGTTTATTCACTTGTGAAAGAGAAACTTCGAACACAGGTCGAACAAACGCGAATCAGAGTCTCGTCCAGCACCGATCCAGGCGTACACCCCACGACCTTTGTTTTCTAGGTACGGCACGAATTCTTGATCGCTGTCGTAATGTTGATCTTGAGTGTAAATAAGTTCTCCGGCCAGGAATCCTAAAGCTATCGGAACTAACGCAGGCCATGACGGAGCTAACGAATACCTGTGAATGGAAATAAATTAAATCTTTTTCTCCGTTAAACTATATATCTCTATCGATAAAGAATGTATTATTACCAATCGTTCAACGGAGAAATTGGATTCTCTTGCCATTGTAAAATGGCATCTTTCATCTCCGTTCGATTCATTCGGTATTCGCCTTTCGACAAAAATGCGTCTCTCAGCAACGAGAAGAAGCACATGTGTGTTTCCTGCATCAATTCACCTCCTCCGGTCATCGATATGTCATCGACTATCGAAGTCGATATTTCATTTTCTGGCAGGGATATTACGACTTCGTCCTCGGTTCTGAAAGTCCAAGTATTATGTACCACTTTTCATCGATGATATTAAAAATATTGAAACTTACTTGACATCACTGAGTAAATCAATACCATCGTCGAGTTGAATTGGAAGTTGCATCATATCGATACTGTCTAAATCTATTTCCTTTTTGCTGCACGGTACCTCTTCTTCTTCGGATTCCATTCTGGGCTCTTCGGTGATTATGTTGTTCTCCATCTGCGGCTCTTGCTCGTATACCATGTCTTCGATGATTTCTTCCTTTATTTCGTCAATAGGCATTGGTATCGACTTGCCACCTCTCGGAGGAACCGGACTCCTATGTTATTAAAAAATAAATTCATTTTATGTTAATTTGTATTTCTACAATTGTAAACTATTACGAAAGTGTCAACGTACATTGCGACTTTTACAGGTTGGTATAGGTCGTAAGAATCGATAGGTTCGGCTTTCACCGGAGGTAGATATGGTTTTTGTTCGGTATCTAGGAGATTGGAATGTTTAACCTCGTCATTCAAGATGAATTCACTATTATTGCTTTCTTGTTTAATCGTAGGAGGAAGATTCATCTTCACAGGGGTAATGGAACCGAGCGAAGGTTGTTCCATCTTGATTCGTTTCTTTGCATTAGGTAATCGACTCGGGCCTCCAATCGACAACTTATGTTTCTGTCCAATTTGAGCTCGCTGCATCAACTCTGCCAGAGCAATGCCTTGAGTATTCAATTCCGGATGAGCCTAAATTTTTAGAATTAATTATCATCGTGTTTCTTTGTTTATATATATTGCAACTTACATCTCTTCGACTTCTTCTTTTTTTATGTGAAATCAACATGGCTCGATACGATTCATCGGTTTGTTCTTGGAAATTTTGTACTACCGAATTGCTCGAACGCTGCAGAGTTGAAAAGACAGGTCGAATAGCATTATCCTCGAGAATCGTGTGTAAACCTTGAGCAGAAGGTGCCGGCATTGTCGACTTCCTTTTCTTCTTTTGCTTTACACTATTCAATAAATGCTGAGAATAATTCTCTTCATTTTCTGAAGTAGTATCACCTTCGAGCCTCGCACTTGTTCCGAGCTCTGAACGTAATGCTTGTAACTCTTCTATGTAACGTACTTGAGTTTTCTCTTCGACTAAATGTTTATATTTGAATTACAATTTATATTACAAAGAAATTGTTTAGTAAAAAAACTGCTTTACCTAATGCTGGTTTTGGCTTGCGCCAATGTGGCTTTGAAATGGGTCTATGTGACGATTGACTGAAACCTTGCTTGTAAGCATTCGACAAGAGACTTTCTCTTGATTTTAACAGCTGACCAGCAAGATCGTAAGTCCTTTTCTTCTCCTCAAATAGAAACCGCCTGTGCTGGGCTTTTCGGACGAGACTTCGCATTCTTTTGATGTCTGGTCGGAAATGACCAGCAGAAAGGTGGTTATGGAAATCTTCCAAAGGTGCTACGTCAAACCTAAAAAGGAAGTTTATGACATTGTACAATTTGATTTTTCAGACCGACAAATTGGCGAAAAGTTTAGTTACCTCTCGTTTTCCCTATGCAGAAGCATTTTCATTGTGGTTTCGAGCTCTGCTTGAACGTTGCATTCTTTTGGAAAATTTGGTAGGAACTTGACGAATGATTGTTTCTGTTCCTGGGTGAAATTGTCTAAAAAGTTAGGTTCTTCGAACATTTCTTTGAAAATTGCAAAGTGTTCGCACAGATCCTGTGGCAATTTGACTTTCGACCCTCCTGCCACGCAAGTTTCCCACCTCTGTGGAAAATCAAGTTTAATGAAATTCAATCTTAAAAAATTCATTTGATTATTATAAAAATAAAGTACTTCTTCAGGATGTTCGACAGCTTCAGCCTCCTCTGCTTCTCCATCGTCGGAACTCTCACTTTCAGAAGTGCTTATTCCATTTTCATCCGCGCTTTCTTCCCCACTGTCGGTAGAAGTGCTGCTGTCACTGCTCGCACTGCTACTTTCACTGTCCGAGGCTTGCGATAAATCGTCATCCTCATCCTCTTCTGCCCCCGAATCTCCATTTACAGAACACTCGTCAATCTATTATTAAAAATGAATGTTAAGTTTTCTTTTTATATTCAAGCTATCGATAATTGGTTTATGAGCTCCCAAATACTTCTCGAGATGATTTATTTTCAAATGTGCAAATGTATTCAATAAAATTTTTCACTGGATATAGAGTTTATAGAATAATTCTTTATCTCGTTAACTCCAGAAATGACTTGTTACCGCCAGTCTATCTTTACAACTGTTAGTAAACACATTCATTATTTAGTCTGTAGAATATTGTCTGGGGTTAAAGAACTAGATCAAAATGATAATATAAATTTCTTGAAAAAATACTCAATTTTACCATCACTACGTTTCTATGATAAAGACATGAAAGATAATTTTGATTTGATAATTTCTGATTGGTTAGTGACAAAATTCAGAACACACTTGATAGCGGTATTATAATAACTATAATAAAATTATATGTTTTATTTTGTCAATATTCAAGTTTTGATACTTATAAATATGAGGTAATAGCCCAGTAAACGGAAATGGATTGGCAATGGATTCAAATGGATTCATTTTAACGTCTTAATATTACCAAAATTAAAACGTTTCCCAATACATGCGAATCACTGAGGATGGATTCGAATAAATTTTTTCAAATTCCTGCGAATCTATAAATAATAGAACCGAAAATAAAACATGATCAATCCAAGCCAATTCCGCCTGAGGGATTCAAGTTGATTTTTTGTAAAAAAATAGTATTATGATAATATTTTAATGTTATTTTTGGATTCGCAGGGATTAAAAGAATCGAAATCATGTATTCAAAAACATTAAAATGAATCCATTTTCGTTTACTGGGAGTCACTAATAAATTATAATTATTAGAGAGTACCCATTACGCGGATTCTGATAGGTACATAATATCAAAAACAAGATTGCTGACCAATCGATGGTTTCTATCAATAACAGCATTGGTTTTGTCAATATTTATCTGTAAGAATCTGCCTAATAGGGACATCCCGCATGTAGATAGAAAACGATGAAACTGAATTTATTTATTTATTTATTTATTCACACATTAACGGCCTAAAGGCCTTTTACAAAATATAAAATAAAACAAAAGCGAATTCAATACAAAACATAACAAGGTTCAACTAAATGAGATACTATATCAGTAGCTATTATAATAAAATATTACGGTGCAGTATAATATTTTAAGCAATGAGCTCGCAGCCTATTAATCAAAATTGGTTGTGGGATTGAACCAGATGTGAGGTTAAAGGGAAGTATATTCCATTCATGCCTTAAACGAAAAAGAGGCGAATGATAACCACAGCGAGATGAAGATGAAATTTCTATAAGAATACGTGGGTTTCTAATGGGATATATAGTATGCCGATAAGTAAATAAAGTTGAAAGGTGATGACAGTTAATCCTATTGTACAAGACTTTTAAGACATATAAAACATGAAAATAATGTAAAGATTCAATGGTTGGTAGATTAAATCTACCCGAGAGTGACGAATAGTCGTGATCAAAGTATGACATTGGGGACTTGATTTTAAATGAGAGGTAACGGATAAATCTGTGCTGAACTGATTCAAGTTTCTTAATCCGAGTCTTTAAATACGGTGCCCAAACTTGAGAGCAATACAGAAAATGAGGTAAGACAAGTGACTGATAAAGTAATAATAACGTGTGTGAATTTGTGAAATCTCTAGTAGTTCTATGAAGAAATCCAAGAGCTGAAAACCCCTTAGCTAACACGTGATCACAATGATCATCAAATTTTAAAGACGAGTCAATTATTACTCCTAAATCATTAATAGAGTTTACCGACTCTAGAGGATGGTTACAGATGTCATATAAGAACTCATAAGATTTTGTAGATCTATAAAATGAAATTGATTTACATTTATTAATATTTAAGGTAAGTCAATTTGAGGTAACCCAATTTAATAATAATATATTAATAAGAATCATTTGTTGAATCCTTCAATAGTTTTAAAATTACAGAATTACTACGAATAAGATCAGTGTTATGGTTGGTACCGATAATATCTTAGGTCTTGATGGAAATTATCACTATTGAACATAATGTAGATATTATTAATTATTAGTTGTAATAAGTCATTATTGATAATGACTTAAAGGATCCAGGCGTGGCAAAATAATTATTTATTTACTTTATTACCAGGCCTGAAGTCCTTTTTTACAAAAGATAAATACATAATTATACAATGTTCAAGTCAGCAGCAAATAATATTCAACGAGATAGGCTTTAAGTGTGATCCCTGTGGAACCCCTGCGGATACCAATATTTCTCGTGATAAGTAATTTTTTAAGCTTACAATAAGTTTCCTATGAACTTAATAACTTTGAACCCAGTCAAGAATATTCCCAGAGAAACCCAGTTTTCGTAGCTTGTAAAATAACATTTCATGGTTTACGGTACCAAAAGTTTTTATAAAATCAGTATGTACAGCATCAATTTGCAGTTTACGATCAATATTGTTTGAACAAGACAAGTAATTGTGGATTTTTTATGTACAAAGCCATGTTGATGGTCTATCATATGACTTGATAATTTGAAAGTTAAAACCTCACTTATAATAAAATTTTCTGTAGCTTTCGCTGATGATACTGTCCTGGTGGTTAAGGATAAAACTTGGGATATGCTGGCTTATACAGCCGCTGAGAAATTTTATAGATTAAATAATTATTTTACTGCTAATTATTTAACAGTGAACTATAAAAAAACTGTATTTGTGCCGTTTGGCTGCTATAAGGACAGCATTCCGCAGGACAATCATCAGGATCCACACATGTAACTCTAACAGCATTAATTGTAGTTGTGAAGAAATGTCGAGAGCTAGTCACGTTAGGTACCTAGGAGTTGAGATAGATTCTCATCTTAGGTGGGATTTTCAAACCAAAAGTATCATAGGAAAATTAAGATATCTTACTTGCGTTTTTGTGAGGCTCAAGAGAATTCTTGAGATACGTCAATTATTTAAAATTTACTATGCACTCTTTTCATCCATTCTAAACTACGGAATCATAGCTTGGGGTGGTACTTATATGAAGCACATAAAGTCACTTGAGGTCTTGCAAAAGCGCATGCTAAAAATTATTTTAGGCAAAAGCATGAGATATCCGTCTAACAATATATTTCTGGATACTAAAATATTAGATATTCGGCAGAGTTTTTTAACAGCGGCGCTAACCTTTTCTATTGAAAATAATATACTTAGATATAGTAACCATACAGTTGACACAAGAAGGAATAGAAATAGGCTCGCAATCATCCCTGATAGGAAAAAAAAGGTAGAAAGACAATGCTTTGACTTTGTGGCAGCTAGATGTTACAATTATCTAAGGCTTTATAAACATGATCTCAGAAATAATGTTAGAATAAAAGTTAAAAAAATTATATTATGTAACTCGCGAATTAACTGTCGTAAAGCAGTGGAAGACTAAAGTTTGTATCACCCACACTCTACGTTGCAAAAATTATCGGTATCCTTTTATCTAATGTAAATTTTTGTTTTTTTTTAGGTAAAGAAACCTTTAACTATGTATATAACTTGTAAAAAAAAGTTACTTTTGTCGTTGCTTAGTATGTAAGTTAGCTTTTTAGTTTTTTTTTCTCTTTTTGTAAAGATTCTCTTAAATCCGCGGAGGTTTATATTATAACACTTCTGCTTCTTTCGCGTACGGGCTATGCCTGCGAATATGATAGTTGTACTTTTCTTTAGTCCTAGGTATTAATATGTTATTGTAAATTAAGATATTTTGTATTGAAATAATGAGAATAAATTATTTTTTTTTTTTTTTTGACGGAGGGGGGAAATGCATTAGGCACCATAGGGGGTTGAAGATGTTGTGTAACCCCCCGTGTGTCGGACTCCCTCACCTTTGATGTTAACAGCAAGGTTTACCGACTAAAACCCTAACCTCCCTTGGCCCTCCAGAATCCACGTGTGCAGTCTGCAGTAGAAAAGTGGCTCCGATATCCATCTCCTCCGCTGCAGACTGCACCGGGCCATTTCGTTTGCAACTGTAACCACTCCCTCTACCATTAAGTAAGTGGTTACAGGATCTCGTGTGACCTCAGTAGACGGAGAGATCCCAGTAGCACTGCTTTCTGCATTCGGCCTGCGATGGAATTTGCATGTTCTCGACAGGCCGGAATGCTTTTGATGTTTTGGAGGAAAGTTGGTCTCATTCCTCCCAGCACTCCAATTATCAGCACGACGAGCTTGATTTTGAATCCTCGATACAGCCTGCGAATCTCAAACAGGAGTTCCTGATATTTCATCCGTTTTTCGTCCTCTTTGCTGACTATATTTGTTTCTGCTGGTGCAGAAAACTCGATGACGAAGATGGATTTGTCATCGAAGTCAACAAGGACGATGTCAGGCTTATTGGCTGATATTTGCCTGCTCGTCGGGAATGAGTAATTCCAGTATATTCGGCACGACTCATTCCCGACAACGGATTCAATATCAGTGGGGACGTACGGCAAAACTGGGGTTGCATCAATACCATAAGTGCTGCGAAGATGGTAATACAGCACTCGAAGAGCCGCATTGTGACGTTCGATGTATGCTGAAACTGCATATATTGGACATGCTGCCAAAAGATGCATTAGTGTCTCAGCATTACATCTACACAATCTACAAAGCGTACTCTGTACCGCCTGGTGTAAGATGTTCTGGCGGTACGCTAAGGTATTGATGACCCCATCCTGGCACGCGAAGATAAAAAATTAATTAAAAATTAATAAAAATAATAATTATTATTATTATTATTATCAATTATACCAATTATGTTTGTTGTACTTCTGTATATTTAGTAAGCAAAATAGAAGAAACAAGTCTATCGTCGACGTGATGTTATAATATATGTTTTATTAAACTCATAAGATTTATAGAAAATTCTTATGAAGAATTTTGAAGGTTTCTCGGTGTGACGGTCTATCGAATAGAGACTATATAGTTTTTAGAAAACGTTTCGGCAACCAATGTGTGCCTTCTTCAGTTTATTATTAAATATATGAAAAACATAAAAAGTTTTGCCTTATAGTTGTAAATGGCAGCTAATCCGGTGCAAAAATTGGTGATTGTTATATGGATAAATGTTGCGAGAGTTCAAGATATGATGACGAGGTGCAAAAGATATTTGAAATATACAATGCCTTTCTTATTTATTTATTTATTTATTTATTATTAATATACGGACCAAATGGTCCTTAACAGTTCGTATACATGTGTCATTGCGTTGACATACACATTTTTCGAGTGAAATAAATTTATTATAGAAATTGGCTCTGAAAAAACTTTCTTGATGATAAACTACATTAATTAATTCATATTCTTCTTATGAAATACAATTAATTGCTGCATACAATCCTAGATGCACCAAGCGATTTTTAAACTCAATTATACGCAATGATCTGCTTAAAGTTTCTAAAATATAGACGAAATTAAAATAACAATTTTTTGTTAAGGAAAATATTTACTTGTATTACTTTGGGTTTTAATTATATTATTCTTTTTGATTATTGAAGCTTTCGATTAATATGCTTCTAGTGAAGTAAAATAAACAATGTCAATGCAAGAATCGTGAAAGTGAACCATGAATCTAACTCAGGAGAACCGTTATAAACTATTTGTTTTATTTTATCAATATTGAAGATTCTGTACATGGGTATATTTGAAGTAACCAACTGTTTGATCTTATGATATTTAGATAGACAATGATGTCATTTATTTATTTATTTATTTAGAATCAACGGCGAAAAGTCTATTACATAAAAATATAATAACAATATTAGGTGAAACTTAACAATACAGTGGAAAAATAGAAAAATAAGATAACAATTAAATCGCTACCTATAAATATGTAATTAACGTAAAACAAAAAAATTAATCCAAAAGTGGAAAACATTACAAAAATTCGTCTCATCGAACTCACGACCTACGACATTGAATAAATAATTGTACAAATTTAAACGTAATGGTGAAATATTTGTGTATTTTAAAACACTAATCGCAAGTGTAATAAATGATGTATGGCTGTACATCAATGGCATATCTTTCATGGTTTGGTACATCCGTTCGTTCGACTTATAAACATAATAATGGTACATTCCAGTATGGTATTATTTTCAAATTAAATAAGTGACATGTCTGATAAGTAAACATTATTTTGTGTTTTAACGTTACATTCGTCATTAATGAAAATAATTTGTTTAGTTATGAATAATACATTTCGATAATCTACATAATACAACTATTTGTATACTAGAAACGTTCAGCAAGAGTAAAAAGTTTTGCATGTATTACAGACAGTTTCGAATGTACAACAAACATTATTCTAAATATTTCTTTAACTCATTCATAGTGGCATCTAGAAGATCGTAAAAAAAAAATTTTACTAATTCCAATTTATACATTGAAATTACACGATTAAAACTTTGGCTATTGACAATTTAATATAATAGTAGCGTCTTGAACTTTAATTTTTTGTACTCATTTTCTTTTCTTTAAAATGTATTTTATTGCGTTTATTGCATCTTTTACTGCATATTGAATTGCAGAGATAGTATATAATTTTAATTAGAAATTAACTTTGTTTTGTCTACAAAGATATTGTCAGGTTTAAATGCCTCGGATTTTCTAGCGTGTCATGCTCATTATCAAGAGATAACTCAGAGTTAATTTCCAATTAAAATTACATAACTTTTCTGTTTTCTCCCTTCATATTTTCTTTTATATCCTCGTTTTAGGCCATGTTTTGATTTGTTGCCATTCAATCTTAATGTGTTTTGTAGATACCGTCCCTTACATCATTTCTAGTAATGTACACGGAAAGAAATATTGTTATCCTAAAGCATAGGCGCATAAGTAGCAACACTTCGAAAGTGCTTGATTTTTTAAAGGTCAGGTTCTCTAAACCTGAAATTCAACTCAAAATTTTACTTTGTTTCTAAATATTCCTCGTCCGCAGAATTATACAAAATCACCAATTCTGTGGGCTATATAGCAATAAATACTTTTGTAAAAAAAATTAGTAAAAAAATGTTACTGAAAAGTGAATTTTTCTTAAAAATTGATGTAAAATTGTCCTGATTCCTGTCGTGTAGTCGCCAAGTAATTTATATACTCTGCAGGCTTTAGGTTGCTACCAAATGCCAAACTGCTGCATTTCGTAAAATGACTTGTTTGAATCCAGCCAATTGTGCTTTAGACTAACAATTTTTCTTTCCGTGTACCATGTCATATACTAATTTTTAAAGAAAAGCTATTAAAGGTTTCTGTAATGTAAGAAAATAGCTGCTTTCGACAGTATTTTGAAGCTTTGAAGGAAAATATCTCAAAATATTATGTAAAATTTTATTGTAAAATTTGATCTGCCACTTCATTAAAATTAGTTCCGCCATTTTAAGTTTTGTAAATATGACCTTAAATTCGAAACTAGCGACCAAAAGAATCCTTATACACCAACTTTTATGGAAATAAGTTTTTCTTCATATCTGTGTGTATATTATTATACCTTTTAGGGATTTTCGAGTAATTCAGGGATCAATTTCAACTCTTAAACCCTCTTTTTTGCCAATAAAAAAAAAATACGTATCGATTATTTTTGGGAGTTCTAAAAATACACTAACTCGCAGTACAATCGGCTTGTCACGTTTGAATAGTGTTACTTGTCAGTATGGCAGTAAGATTGTTATAAACTCTACAAAAATAATCTATATACAGCACGACTACAATCTATACAAGTTGTGTATACAAATCTGTTGGAAGCAAATGAATTTTCTCAACACTTTCACAATAGCTCCTTAGGATAAGGTTTCTTTAGGTCTAATGCTCCTTAAGTAAGATACGACTCCATAATCAACTGAAGATTTTTCGTGGATTTCACAAATGGAAACATCAATTGAATTGACGATGATACAAGCAGCCTGCAATCGTGGCTTTATTCTTTTTCAAATTAATCCTTCTTGGATCCTCTTCCTTCAATTGAAAAAGTCAACCACGACATACGGGCAATTTCGAAATACGTCAAAAAACTGGGTCTAACTATAAACTCATCTAAAACAAAAGCCATCACTGGGGTCACCAAAGTCCATTTCAAAAACTAGTGATTTAAATATCCCTAATTTAGAAATTGAGGGTACTGTGATACACTTTGTCAAAGAGGTACGTAATCTTGGTTTAAGAATAGATCAAACTTTGATGTGGAATGGGCTCGAAAGCGACGTCTCTTGTAGCATAAATTGCTCATTATATAGATTAATGTACAATAAGAACCTAATGTCTTTCGAATTAAGAAAGAAACTGGTGACTGCCCTGGTGTTACCACACGACTACTGCTGTGTTGCCTACTGCGACATTTTCAAGACTAAGAAAAATAAGTTGCAAAAACTTCTTAACTCATCAGATTCATCTTTAACCTGAGATGGGATGGCTTCCCCTCAAATATTGACATCTCTACTTCATGGGCTCATTAACCATCTCAGACTTGAATTTCAGCTAAGATCAACCAGAGTCACGTGAGAATCGTTAATATCACGTTACGCAAGAACGGCCAAATTACAAAATTCTTTTTTAATTAAGGCATCCAGACTCTAAAATACACTCCCTGCCGAATTAAAAAATGTCGAAAACGTCACAAGGTTCAAGTTTCTTCTTCACGAACACTTTCATTCTTTCGAAAATATCAATTATGATAGATCCTACCTTCAAATCCTATACTCATCCGACGGAAGTTTAATACAGTAGAATCTCGATATAACGCTTTAACGCATATAACGCTCTATTCCTCTGGTCCATGATCACTCTCAGAAGAAGCCTATATAAATTTTCTCAGATATAACGCTTTTTGTTTATAGCGCTTTCCCGTTTAAAACGTTTTAATTTTATGTCAAATTTCTCTATTTTTCCCGCTTATAACGATTTCTTATTGTCTTGTTATTCTTTTCTGTCTGTAAGTAAGTAAACAATCCTGTAAACAAATAAGCTGATACTCTCGATCGATTTAGTTTTAGTTGTTTGGTAATACAATACATTGTGATATTTCAATACTTTTGATTTTTCATTAATTTTTCTGATTCTAGTACTTTTGTGATTGAAAAAAATGTCAACGCCTCAAAAGAGAAAAGCATTTTCTGTGTCGGAAAAATGCAAAATTTTATGTAAATATAATGCAAACAACGAAACAAAAAGTCTAAACCAAAAAAACTTAGCGGCGTCATTGGGAATTTCTTCATCAACGTTGAGAACCATTGTGAGTAATTTGAAGATAACGCTGGATCTGTTAAAAGAAAAAAACTCAAAACCGGAAAGTATAATGATTTAGAAGAAATTTTGCTTCAGTGGCTGCATCAAGCTCGCGCAATACAACTTCCTGTGAATGAACCAATTGTTCAAGAACAGGCATATCGCTGAAGAAATTGGAATACAAGATTTCACCGCATCTTTAGGGTGGCTTGATCGATTTCGTAAACGTCACGGTATTGTTTATCGAAAAATAAGTGGAGAAGCACAATCCGTTGATAAAACTGTTGTTGATAATTGGAAATCACATAAAGAAAACAGACTGTTGGAAAGCTATAAGCCAGGTGATATTTATAATGCCGACGAATTTGACCTTTTTTCTAATGTTATGCCAGATAAATCACTTTCATTCAAAGATGAAACCTGTCATGGCGGAAAGTTAAGTAAAGAGAGATTCACTATATGTATTGCTATGTGTGAATTCTGACCGTACTGATAAACTGAGTCCTTTAATCATTGGAAAATCAGTTAAACCAAGGTGTTTCAAAAATGTATATTCTGTTTCCCGTGTGAATATTCGTCACAGAGACGCGCTTGCATGACTAGCGATAGGTTCCAAAAATGGCTTCTTAATTGGGACAAGAAATTTATCACGCAAAAATGGAAAATAATCCTCTTCGTCGATAATTGCCCTGCTCACCCAAAGGATGTACCCTTACAAAATATCATGCTAGAATTTTTACCCGCAAATTCAACAAGCATGCTGCAGCCTCTGGACCAAGGCATCATTAAAATTTTAAAGCAAAAGTATCAAAAACGCATAGTGGAACAGTACTTGAATTTGATGGATGATCCGATGACGAAGCCTAAGATCAGTGTTTTAGATACCATGCATTGGGTTGCAGCATCTTGGGATGACATGCAACCACTAACCATACAAAATTGTTTCAAAAAGGCTGGATTAGTAATCGAAAACATTGAGATAGCCGAGGTAAGCATCTTTACATCTGAATCTTAAGTACGATATTCTCATAATTGCTTAAAATTTGGTAGGAACTGCGTGAAGAAATGCTTGATGATGATGAAATTCAGATTCTGAACGAATGTTTCGGTATCACCTTTGAGGAGTATGTAGGTCTGGATGACAATCTCCTCACCACTGAATTACGGACCTTGTCAGACATTATCACTGATTCTGTTCATAGTAATATTGATACTAACAATGTAGAAGAAAAGGAAGTTGTTGAAGATTCATTCTCTTCTTTACCTCCATCGAGATCAGTTGCATTAGATACACTTTTTATTCTCAGAGCGTACTTTTCATCGTCAAGTGAGTCTGAAGAATTCTTGCGTTACATTCATAAGCTGGAGAATGAAATAATACGACCGAAATGCAATAAACTGCGACAAACCGTTCTAAACTTCTAATGCACAATACATTATCAATATATATTAATATTTAAATCTTTCTTTCTTTTCTGACTCTTTCGAAAGTGAAATGTTCTTTGGTTGTAGTTGTATTGTATGTCAGATTTGATTGGTGTTAAATAAATTAGACAGTTGACGTTTCGGTCATTTGTTTTGACCCTCTTCAGAATATATTTCTGTATATAAAAAAATTACAAAATAATATATATTATAGTGATAAAATTACAATAATAAAAAACTTTTTTTAATTATTTCTGAAAAACTTGTCAGTATCTTTTGTTTTATGGTTTTATTGGGATTTTGAGTTTGTTTAATTTTGTTTCTGCTTACCTGTAATAAATTGTTGTGTTGATATTTTTGAGCCGGTTTTGAATTTATGAACTGTAAAAATATTTTAATGAGTTTTCGCTCAGTAAGCAGAAAAAAAAAAAATTAATTTTAATAAAAAAAGAGAAAGTAGAAAATTTCACTGTATTTTTTTAGAGAATAAATAAAAAAGGAATTTTGTGTGAATATTCACGTACTTGTGCTTCTATTGTATGAAAGGAGACTGAAAAGTTTTTCAGATTACATAATATTCTGTGTACATTTAGTTTTCGTTCTATTTACATTTATTGTTTTGAATTTTGAACTTGATGTAGAGGTATATATGTGTCCGGTAAGTTTGACTTTTCAAAGCGGATGTTTACTGATTTGTTGTTATTTTTGATAAAAAAGTTTTCCATATGTTTTCTTTTGTATTTATTTCTTTCTATTGCTAGAATTTTGAAGTTTGAAAAATCAAAATTATGTCCTGTATTAATTCTATGTGTTGTAAGTCCTGTATATTTGTCTTCGTTTAAGTAGATGTTATGTTTATGTTCGGTTATTCTGTTTTTTAAAAGTCTGCCCGTTTCACCTAAATAGACTCCATCGCAGTTGTTGCATTTAATTTCGTATACTACGTCTTTTTGATGTAATTTATCTGTTTTGTGTTTGAACGGTTTAATACCACCAATATTTGTGTTCGTTGGTTTGAATACTACTCTAATATCGTTATTTCTGAAATTACTTCTTATATTCTCTGAGATATTTTTAAAATATGGAATGCTAATGGTTTTGATATATTTTTTGTCGTTTGATTTTGTATCAAGGGTGTTGTACATTTTGTAGACTCTTTTTCTAAAACATTCATTGATTATGTATATGGGGTATCCGTTTTCTGTTAGTATTTGTTTAACTAGTTTTAGATTTTTTTCTCTAAATTTAATATGTGCTAATCTTAATGCTCTGTCGATTAATCCGAAAGCTACTCCTATTTTGTAATGTAATGGGTGGTTTGAATGGAAATTTAAATATCTGCCAGAAAATGTATTTTTATGGTACCAGTCTATATTAATATATTAATATTCTTGTAAAATTGAATCAGGTGCATTAATAAAATAACGATAATCTAACAAAAAATATTAAGTGAGTGAATTTCCCGCATATAACGTTTTTCCGTTTATTACGCTCTTTACTACCGGTCCCTTGAAGAGCGTTATATCGAGATTATACTGTACTTTATCTTTCTTATACTAACTCTTTTGTTCATCATTCTCATATGTGACGCGTTCTGAAGAAAGGGACCTAAGCGTCCGAACGATCATTGTGCAGGAGAGGGAAAAGATAATCTACCAACGGCTCAATTTTCAATATTTTGCGCTGAAATTTTCAGCATATCTTCCTAACTCGAGTTAGTAGTGTACAGAAAGAGAGTAAGAGATATCGGAAACACTGCGCCGCAGTCTTGCCTCTTCTTTTCCCTCTTCTCATAATTGCCGTTCGGACGCTTAGGTCCCTTTCTTCAGAACGCGTCACATATTTTCACTACTTATTTTTAGTTGGACTTATTGTTATTATTAATATTACTTTACTTTATTAAATGTTAATTGTGAACTTAATTTTAATTTGTGAAAAATCTACTTATTATTGTAAATAAATAAATATTTGTAAGAAAATGTATGTAGCCTAAAGGTAACGCAGCGTTACGCTGCTACCAAGGTTTAATAAATTTATTCATATTCATATTAATCCTAAACTTAGTCTCAGCCATCTATTCATAAAAACCTTTCGATATCACTGTCGATCCAGGCAATAGAAGCATTGACAGCGTCACAGTGATAATGAATATTTAAGTATCATCTGCACATATTATGTGACAAGAGTGCTGGAGTACACTTGGTAGGGTACATAAAAGTAAAATGTTATCCCAAAATCCTTAAAAACTCGTGTTTTCTAAACATCCTGTGGACATTTTATTATGACGATAACTAAAGATGTGAGGAGTAAAATAAGTGATAGTAAGTATGTTCTAGTTGTTTACATTTTCTACACATACAGTAGGACCTCTCTTATTCTAATTGTCCAGCCTCTCTTATTCTAATCGTTCCCCCACTATCACACGAAAAGTCAATGAAAAATATTGTCCACGAATCACAAGCTCGCAAGCAAAGTAAGTGGGGGTAAGGGGAAAATTAAAATAAGAGAGGTCGGCGCCATCTTGAAAAACTTTACTAATTAGAATAAGAGAGGTCCTACTGTAGTGTACACATTGTTGTTTTTGTGAAGTGTACTCCAAGTTATGCTCCGATTTATGAATATACCAATATTTGTGTCCCAGTTTCGATACATTTTCTACATTTTTCGAGAAGATATAAATGTTTGACAATTCTTTCTAAAAATGACTAAACGAAAAGGATATCTTATTGCCAGAAATAATGCAGGAAACATGATTATAGATAATGGTCTTTGTTATATTTGTTTTGATATATTTAAAAAGTATTTTAAAAATAATTCTAGGTTTTAGACCACACAAAGTTCTTGTTTCATAGCTTCTCTATCCTGTAAAAGCATAAAGTGATCCCCAACATGGTTTCGTGCTTTTTAACCATTGCCCTTGTTTTTAGAGAATACGAAATCGGTGAAACAAAAGTATGATACCAATACATAGAAATTTCTTTCTGTGCTGTAGAAATATACATTACGTATACCTTACTTTTGCACTCTATCGTCATTACTTTCGATGCGTACAGTCTTGTCAACTTAAACTATCATTTTCGAATATAAAATATAAGAAAGAAGAGGTAGGAGACATAATTTAATATGATTGTATCTTCCATTACTGTACTATTGCACTTAAGTATAATTATTTTTCTTTCTAACCATCCGACCCGCTTACACTCAGTACCAGTTACTCCAATAACATTCCAATGTCAATAATGATACAATTACTAAGAAATTTATTGACGGATGAATGTAATTGTACTTAATTGGAGTTTTCTGAAGCAAAATAATAACTAAAACGTTCTGTGCAGAGTCGAAACAAACAAAACTACAATGTTTTGTACGAAGCTTGTCGACTTTAGTGAAACACAAACATATCATGTTCGACACAGTTACATCGATGTGAAAATACATTTTCATTATAATTTAGTAGAATAACATGCTATATATAAACATTGTTGTATTGTAAGTGACTCGGAGGAGTGAAACTGATGCAGTCGGACAATGATAAGCGCGTATCCGGAGAAAAGCCGAATGGAGTGCAGAAGCGAAAGATACATGAGCGTTCTTTGGGAATGTACGGTATCGGAATGGTGCGTCGTAATAATAGAGAAGTTTGTTATCCTAACCTCCATGATGAGAAATTGCGGCGAGGACAAGTGCGCAACGATGCCAACACAGAACACTTACTAAAGCCTGTCACATCGACTATTCTCCTTCTCCTGCGCGAATTTCCAGTCATGGCGCAACGCGGAGCGACGGGAACCACGGATAAACGCGCCCATAGCGATATTTATACGCTCGAGTCTCGAGCGAGGCTTTTCGGAGAGCGCACTCTGCCTGCGCCGGTTCGGGATTCGCGTTCGCTCTTGCCTCTTCATCGTTCTCGTTGTTCTCGCTCGGTCTCCATTTTTCGAAACGTCCGAAGTGCGCCTGCCGACTATATCCGATTCTAACTTCGGCATATTTCGGCTGGTTCCGCGGACGCGGGAAAACGCGACACTGCGCGATCGACGCGATCGACCTCAATCGGTGTTTTTTTTTCTGTACCCAGTGGGCCAATCGGAAATCGCCGTTACGTTGATACACCGGACAAAATACGCACGGGAAGAATTATCTAGTTACTTTATTACGCGTTATCACTAGACAGAACGGAATTGCACGGTTCGCGGAGTACAGATCGTATACAGATAAATTGTGCCAGTGCAAAATCACTGGGGGAATTGTAAACTTACACCGCACTGTTACAGCTCACATGGTAAAATCGATCTTTGAGAGTGACAAAATTACAATTTTGTCGAGTATTTTACAACGGCAAATGTAAATTACGTTTAAAAAATGGTGAAATTATTGTTCTGAGAGTAGGTAATTTTAATTACCCACTCTGAGTGTAGTAATTTTACTTCTCTAATATTACTATTCGACTGAAAATCCCAATAAACGAAAAAGTACACGGAATCGATATTTTGCATTCTGTTTCTTTCTAGTGACAAGTGACCTGTAATACCAGAATTGAATTCATTCGATCTTATACGATACCGTATTTAAGCCATTACAAAAATTGATTTGTTGCGGTTTAGAATAGCTTTAAATTCTGTTAATTTAATGGAAGAATTGATTATATCGTTTTCCGTATTTCATAATTTTCGAAGAAATGTTCTGTTTTCTAGTTTTGAGTTTAAATCATTCGATAATCCAAAGTAATCGTTTCGTTGAGGTTATGTGCGTTTATGTATTGCGTATAATATCCTATATATACTCGCATTCGTAACTGAAAGAGTGGGACAGAAACAGACTTATTTAGTATTAAATCGTACACAGATTTTTCGTATACTTTTTAGTTTGTTGGGATCACAACCAGTATTGTAAAACTACAATCTTCCACAGTAATATTTGTCGCAGAAAGCGCTCACGAACTCACGAAGTGTCCGTATATTAATCGAGTATAAAGAATAAGAAAACATCAAAGAACATTCCGAAAAGTATATCCCATTATGAACATTGTGATATTAAAAACATTTCTATATCTTTTATGTAACAAACAATTACTGTGATGTCTATTTTGTATGCGTTTATTTCGTTTTATAATTAAATAAATTAAATGCATTTCACGAAAAATCATTTATTTTTGTATCCTGAAACCTTTTGAAAGTAACACAGAGGTAAATAAATATTATCATTAAAAACACTACAAAATATATACTTATAACCTTTACAGACTACTTAACTTTCAAATGCAAGAACTAAATCCGAATGTAATTTTACATCAGAAATGACGATTTTACTGCGATAATTGTAATTTTAATTTAATTTTTCTAATTTTACTGCACCGATTGGAAATGTTAACCTTCCTTAGGCTGAAAATTACATTGCGGTCGAGTACATTTACACTTTAGGTGAACTACATGCAACTGCCTAGTAACTTTTCTACTCTCAGAGTAGATAATACTGATTACCTACTCTCAGCGTGGTAATTTTACGCTGAAATTTTTTACAGTGTATGCTACCCACATAAACGCGTCTATAAATTACTATAATACTTAAAGGTAACTTTATATTATAATTATTATTAGTTATATTACCTTAATTACTAATTATAGCTTACATTTATGTTGTTTATAAACACTAGGGAGATAAGATGGAACCGTCGGCATCACAAAAAATTTCTGGAGATTTAGGAGAAAAATTAAAATGTTAAATTACGAACAAAACTTATGTTATTTACTTGCTGGATTCAGGAGAATCGCAATAACAAATATCTTAAACACTGAAGATGAGTAAACTGTCTGTAAGTTGTGTAACAAAAATAAAGAGAATATCCTGGCAAAGAAATACTGTATTGTGCAATTTGGGAACGAAATATAAGTGTTTGCCAACATGCGATGCATGTGTTTGCAAAAAACTTATTATAATACATTATTATATATTTTCTCATACGATAGTGTGTCATTTTGCTCCCGCGATATTAGAAATACATAATAAAATGCGTACATCATTTTATTCAATTGATTTAACTAGAATAACACAGTCCTACAAAAATGTGTAAGGACCAATGAACCAGACCATAGTACCTGTACGTCTTTTGGGTCGCTGAATTTGAATCCGATGTTCGTTTGACGTCATCAGATCAAGGTTAACTACTGAAGGTCAACAGAAAGGACAACAGTAGAACATAAAACTAATATCAATGTAAACCAGTATATTTATACATTTTTGGTATAGCTGAGTCCGAATCTAGTGTACATTTGACCTTGTCATATCTAGGTCAACTATGGAAGGTCAACAGTAGGTCAACAGTACAACATGAATCTAATATAAAAGTAAACCAGTCTATTTATACATTTTTGGATTAGCTGAATCCGAATCCAATGTCCTTTTGACCTGATCAGATCTACATCAAGGGCAATTGAAGAGCACATGTACAGGATCAATTTAATATCAAAGCAAATCAATGTATTTCTCCGTTTTTGGAGTCGCTGAATTCAAAATCCACGTCTTTTTTACCATGGCAGATCTGAATCAAGGCCAGTTAAAGGTCAAATGTAGTAAATCAGTATGATATCGATTTAAACTAATATATCCTTACGTGTTTTATATCGCTTAAACCAAATATAGTATTTCTTCACCTTATGAGGTTTAAAAATACTTTCAAGACGCAAATTTAAAACAATGTAAGTATTTATGTAATAAGGTAAACTTTAAACCAAAGTTTTTGAATCCCTATACCTAATTAGTGCAGGATTGCAACTCTTTTTTATGGAATTATTTTGTTATCAAACAACGAAGTAGAGTTCTGGGTATTATGTATTTTCGTTATCGATGGTAAATCTAGTTTTAAAGACCAGCAGTAACATATTTATATCCCACTTGCCTTGAGACCAACGCTCCATTTCTTTAATATCTTGATGAAATCTTTCTCCCTGTTCTTCGCTGTCATTCCTAAATTTTCCTTGAAATAATCCACATCAGAATAGATTTCATGCTGAATACATATTAAATTAGGTAAGGAGAAAGACAAATTAGATAGGGATTTCCGTGAATATTTCTCGAATGGTGAAGAATTGTCCTTAGTTTACGACACTGAAATCGATGGTCCAATAAATCAGTAGATGCTGATGAAAGGAGCATGAAAGTTGTTCTGTTGCATGATACTAATTCATCTGTATGCATCCTAAATGCAATCCTATGCATGTTAAATATAAAGAACATGAATGGCGAATTACTGGGGATCTTAAAATCATCACAACTATACTGGGACAATAATCAGGATTCTCAAAGACTCCGTGCGTTTTTCGTGAATGAGATTGTTGGGACCACAAAAATTATTAGTGAAGAGCGTCTGTCCTCCTAGAGAAACCTTCGAACCTAGCTCGAAAAATATAATACGTGATCCACTTGTTAATCAATGTGTGAAAGCTAAACAAATATGGTGAATACTCTAAGTATCTTGATGTTAAGTTTTCCCATTTAGATAATATAATACGACACTGCGAGAAGTGATTTTTTATGGCTCACTTAAAAGAAAATCACATGATTAAATCACTTAACGAAATCACGTTATTTAAAGTACAAATTAAGTCAGTTTTTAAAAATTACGTGATTTTCAGGAAATCAGTTGATTTTTTAAAATTAAGTTATATATTTAGAACAACAAAATCATGTGATTTCGTTACGTGACTGTTTTTAAGTGGACTTACAATCAGATCTATAAGTTTGTATAAGATGACGCGTCATTTACAAAACTGAACGAAAGCTAGAAGCATCATCGTTGTGTTTTACATCGATAGGTTGATATCGGTATCATACCGATTCCCTATAGTTGACCTTTGGTTGAATTCAACTCAGACCTGCCACGGTAATACGGATATCGAATTCGTATTTAGCGATCTCAAAAAACTATAATAGTATTTTATGTAACTAGTGCGTAAAATGCGATTTCGGTTGAGTCCACGGGTGCATACTTCGGCGGAGGGTAGGGGGGGGGGGGGATACGGGGGCTTCGGGGGGCGGAGCGCCCCTAAAGATAATTATTTTATAGTACTATCTAAAGGTGTAAATAAACAATGTCTATGAATGTGAAATTAAAATTAAATTATATGGCATAATTTGTTTATTTACATTTTGAAGGAAAGCCAGTTTCTAAACATTTATTTTCGTATTCTGTAACCTGAAAATTTGAGAAAATTTTTAAGAAAATTAAACGTCACCGAAGCAAGAGACTGGAAAGGAAGTCGACCAAAGTTTTTTTTTTCTATTTTGATGTTTCTTTTTATTTCTAGCACTGACTTAAACATCGAAAACTTAGACCACATCGTAGCTGAATTTGTAGTTTTTGACATTTTCTAAAGGCAGTTCGAAACGTACTCTGGAAGCAGTACGCATGAGCAAATCTCAGAAACCTTTAATTTTTGGGTGGCAAAAGAGTAAAAGTTTTCATTACTGAGCACATTCTTGAAATGTATATGTGTATGCGACGATAATAGGTAGATTCTGCTCAACAACTCGTCTTGTCCGAAACTATAGTGTGGCTATACATAGGATCGGCGAAGTATCAAAGAAAAAGTAAGAACAATGTGAGGGAAAAATTAAAAGCATCTCAATCAAAACATCAGTACGATGGAAAAATGCAGAAAAAAGCGAAAAACTAGTAGAAACGAATTCTAAAATTAATACTATTTACCGTGACTCTTCGAAAGTATTTGATAGTGTTAATCACGAAATTCGCTTGACCAAATTCAACCGTTTATGGTTTTCAGGTTCGTGCATGCGGTGGTTGAGTCCCTCAAGGATCGCTTTGGGTCCAATTTTATTTAATTTTTATATTAACGATATACAGAATTTCATGCATTTTAAACATTTTTAATCTATGCAGATGACGTAAAGCTTTTTTGTAAAATATTATCACCACTTGATGCACCGAATCTGCAAACCGTTTTGGACGCGATTCGAGTATAGTCAAACCTCAGTGGATTGCGGTCGAATATTAGTATTCGTGTATCAGTATGAATCATTGACATGAGTAATAAAAAATGCCTGGATGTTTCTTTTAAAAAAAACTTTTCATTTTCTGATCATCTTCAGTTTCTCTGTAATAAGTGTGTTACGCACACAATTGCGGACACAATACTTTATAAATTTGCAGTACTGGGTGGGTTTTTCGGCAGTTTTCTCTCTGCTCCTCAAAAGAAGTTAGATAACGGGTAACATCGTAAACCCAACGAACGAGACGGTAACAGACCCTCTTAGAGGATGGATTAGAGATGTTCTCTCTTGGAGAGACAGTTGTGGATGTTCTTGGAGGAAAGGCGATGGATTCTCTCTTGGAGAGAAGGCGGCGGCGGTGGTTTCTCTCGGAGGAATGAAGATGGGTGTTTTCTCTTGAAGAGACAAATACAAATATTTCTGTTGGAGAAAGGGTGATGGATTCCTTCTTGAAGGGAAAGCGCAGGAAGTTCCTCTTAGAGGAAAGAAGATAGATGTTCTCTCTTGAAGAGACAAGGCTAATGATGTCCTTCAAGGTCATTTTAATATCAAAACAATTTTTTCAAATGAAACCCCTTATTTTTTAACCCGAAAATGGAAAGAGCGAAAGATTTTACGTCAGAATGTGACCAAGACCTTCACCGCTGCACTGAAGATCATTTTATTATATCAAGTCGATTTTTGTAATGGAATCCCTTATTTTTTATCCCGGAAGTGAACAGCGCGGAAGATTTTTGAAAAAGTGTTCCATTTGAAGAAATTGACATATTGAAATTACCTTGAAGGCCATCGTCAACCCTACATATAGGATGCAGAAGTAATGAAAATTTCGACACACCAGTAACTAATACTTACCATTGCCAAGCTACAATAGCCGTAATTTTGCACTAATGAATAATATAATTTGTTTCCGTGTACCTCAATTTCGACTTACCAATTTTCCTTTTGACTTTTTTCTACTTCAGTTACCTTTCCTTTATCAATCATATTTTGTTTATAATTGAATTATTTGCGATTTGAAAAATGTCTCTGGAACACATAAATGTTACATCTTATCTAAAGCATTGGATAATGTTATCAAAAAATCGGTAAATGTTGAAGAATTTTATTCGTTATGCTTATATTTTATTACATATTTATATAGATATAATCTTGTGTGTAAAATTCATCTATCAAAATAAAAACAATAAACGTAAGCCTAAATGTTGAGACGTTCGACGGAGAAAAGGAGGGGATGAAACCGTCGCAAGACCCCGAAGCGCCGAATGCCGGGATGCGCTTTCCTTCATCGTTCGAATTTGGAAGACGGATTCATCGACGTTCTTCAAGTACAGGAAATAACTTAGAAGATTCCCAAACGAAGTTACACATTATCAAATCCCGCCATTTTTATTGTCTCTGTAATCGAATGCTACGAAGCCAAGTCTTGCGTAACTACGTGAATCTAACCTCAAAAAACATTTCTGAATTATCACGTATAATTTCGACAACCTTTTTCATTAAAGATATTCTTTAGGAAACGATTTCTTTAAATTCACAGCACAAAATTTCGGTTATGTACGAAAAAAATCTCCGCTTCATTCGATTACGGAACACGAGCGACGTCCGATCAGACCCGAACGAAAGGACGAAGAAGCATTTCGCTGCGGAATGCCCGACAACTAATAAATTGATATCACAATCGATCGATACTGGCGCACGTTTCTCGTCCCCTGCGTTTAAAATGCAGTAATAAAATGCTCGTACCGAGAGGTCATTGATTAACTTCACGATTCCATCGTATGATATGAGTAGTACACTGCGTATACACGAAAACACTGGCCTTAATCCTAATTTTTACACTTTGACGCCACCTTCCATCGGGTAATCGCGAATTTCCGCTCCTCCGCCGTGAGGGACAAAATGGGAACGCGAAAAAAACAAGTTGGGGAAACGCGCGTCATCGGAAGATCGCGAAAAGAGTTCAAAAGTGTATGAAATACAATTTTTTTTTAACCAAAATTTTAACGACGTATCGTCGAGGATCTTGCCGCGACTTTCCGAGGACTCCGGTGGACCCGAACGTTGGAGCGACGGAACTTGCCTTTACCAGCGACGAGAACTTTTGATTACTGGGGCGCGTTTCCTTTTTTAGCTAGTCGTTATTACATATAATATATTAAATGTTATATTGCAACGTAACTTAACAGATTCGCAAATTGAGATTGGTATCATTCAGAATCGTGTGTCTTACTTTTTTTTTTTTTGCTTTTCTTGATCTACAATTTTTTTAATACTCTAATTTTCTACTGTACAACATTTTACATCTCTCAACCACCCCACAGCTTTTTTTAGGTATGTCGACTAAACGCTACGAGATTATTCAAGAGTCATGAGATTGCACACCTTTTGTTTTCGTTGGTTTTGCATTTCATCTTCTACTCTCATCGTTTCTCTTTTATTTTGGCATTTCATGTATCGATTGCTTCTTTCATCAAAAGAAAACTGACTCGTCTTGTGGAATAAAAAAAACTCGACTGCTTCCAAAGCATTACATTGTTTCATATCGATGTACAAAATATACAGCATCGCTGTTCAAATTTTTCGTCGAGAAAGAAAAAAACTGAAAATTTTTGTTTGCAGTCGATTAATTTTCACATTAATATGACTTTCGGTCAGTTCTTCCGGAATGCCCTAAACTCGAAGCTTGCGCTAGTGTCAGCACTAGCGCTATCTTCACTTTTAACGCTTTCCAGAAGAATAACCTAAAAAACGACGTCCAAAGGAGGACAAAAGCGACTTTGTTGCGTAATATCCCCTTAATTCTCGAGCGTCGTTTTTTATCCTTTTCGAGTTATACGCGAAGGCTATAATTTCTAACACGATGATGATTCGAGATTGTTGTTCACTGTTCTCATCGCACACTCGCTTTCCATTCTGTTATGTACAAAAATGTCTTAATGACATTTTAATTCTAGAAGGTTTCCCTCGACTCGCGACTTGTCGCAAAACGTAATGTATTTACAACTTACACGGTTGGTAATTCGACTTAATAAGTACGAACAATTCCCTGGATCAACGTAAAAATCACACAACGTATTTGTTTACAACTAAATCGATAGTCTGCATTATGTTATATATAAACTGGCAACAAGTAACAGTCCTTCGGCGCGATCGGATATCCGGCGAACGAAAAGGACTCGAGGTTCGAAAACGGAATCGAGGAGGTAAATAGTACGAATGATCTTTGTAAATTCCTGTTTGCGTGCGTCCAAAGGTGGCGCTGTTATCGCGGCGATCTATTCTAGTTCTTGGTGAAATCTTGATAAAGTTTCAAGAAAAATTTAAACATACTAAAGTTATCAAGATTGTTTATCCACCAATTTCAATATTCCGATTCCTCGGTATATCCGGTGGCACGTCGCCGAAATTTCCTCGCCTTAATAGCGGGACAACCAGACCCGACAGTTTCTTTCTCACCAACTGGCGTTTGTGCTATTCGAGCTACGTTATGAGACGCTAAGGTGAAAAGTAGGACGATCTGGCTGCGCCGCTTAACAGTCTAAAGTACGGGAGCTTCTGTCGGCGTCGGCGTGTGGCTACTCGAGTTGTTGTTGTTATTGTTGTTATTGTTGTTGCTGGCCTCCCCGGCGTGGCTGGAGCAATAGAATTTTTTGTGAGCGATGAATGTACTCAAGTAGTTAAAACTAATGTCACAGGACCGACAGTACCGAGGTCCAGCCTTGCTGGGATCGAGGCTTTCTTCCGGTGGAGGTGGTGGAGTGTCATCTTTCTCCTGTTTGACTTTTTCGGTAGTCACCGGAGAAACAGCAGCCGTCGTAGCGGTGGGCGGTTGCGGACTTTTGCGAACTTCACTTTTACCGTTTACAGGGGTTTCTGTCGGGATCTCTTCCGGTGTCGTTGCTGGTGCCGGCTCTGGTATTGGTGCGGTTACGTCGTCGTCCAAAACGCACGTTATGTAATTTTCTTCCTGTTCCACACAAAACTGATTATTTGCCGTTCTTTACGTATAAAAATAACCTAATAATGTTGTTTTCTTACCTGAAGGTCTGTGCCCCTCTTTTCAAAATGCATTCTTATGTGCGTCCTCATGCCTCGCAGAGTGTTGCCTTTGTAACGGCAGATGGTGCATCGAAAAGCTTTGACGCCTTGATGACCATCCATGTGGCGTTGAGCGGCCCCAGCAGTTGGGCTAACTGCGCCGCAGACTGGACACCGCCATCCTCCGGTTGGTCCACTTGTGCATGTGTGCGTCACTCCAGCTTCGATTAAAGCCTGCAAGAAAAGTTAAGATGCCGTTTTATACGTCAAACAATATTGAATTGCGTTAATACTTCATGTTTTAACGTTTCAGTACCTTGCATTTAGGACAGCGTGGATGATGATCTGAGGACTCGTGGCGCTTCAGGCAGTAGAAAGCTTGATGGGCTACTAAATTATCCATGGATGCAAATTTGATACCACAAGCGGCGCATATTAACTGCACTAACGGTGGTGATGGTGTGCCTGGCGGTGGTGGACTCGTCACCGAGCTTTCTCGCGCCTGACAGTAATGCTTTTTATGTGCCACGAAGTTTTCATGTCGGCAGAAGACGATATTGCACTCTTTACATCTGTGTAACAAGTATAAAATAGTTAACAACCATTCATCAATAATGTTCCTAATTATTAGAATCATATAAAACTTACCTGGAAACACCCTGTTTTACAAGAACTCCTGGAACCGGTGGTGGTGGTAATTCCGCCAGTCTCAAGGCTAATTCCGTAGGTGGCGTTGGTGGAATTCTCTCTGGAGTTTGTGACGTTGACAGGGACCTGATTCTTGGGCTAGAGCTTCCTCGAGATCTTGGACTGCCGGATGGCGGTGGCAGTGACGATGGCACTGGTGACACACGATTTTCTTTTTCGTCCTGATGTACCGGAGAGCGTCGAATGCTAAGATCCAGTGGTGCTGAAGCCGATGTTGTTGGGGAAGTTGGCGGAGGTCCTGTCGCACTAGGAGTCGCTGGTTTGTTGGCAGCTCTCAGGACGCTGGAAGCAGAGGATTCAACCACCGAATTCTGCGCAGGCGTAAGTCCCCTTGTCATTGGTTGGAGGGATCCATTGGGCAGCAAGAAGCATGCTGTGTCCGGTGCGGGTAACGTTGGTGCTGCCAAAACACTTGCACCACGAAATAGAGAATACGGCACAATTAAAATTGGATTCGTTGGCAGAGCCAGACATGGCTGCGGAGGTGGGGAATCCCCAGGACTTGCACTGGTTGGTGGTGAGCCTTTTACGGAAGATGGAGGAGGCGGAGTGTCTTTCACCACGTGCCTGGTGCTGCAATAGTGAGTCTTGTGGGCACGGAATGTCTTTAATGAATTGAATCTAATGTCGCAATTGCGACAGTACCGTCCGGCTTCTTCATTTAGAGAACCGTTGGATGCGGTGTTATTCACAACGGTACCGGAATTCACTGGTGTAGTAGAAGCTGGTGGCATTTGAGTGACTGGAGACGATGCGTGCATCCTCATGTGGCGATTCAGGGATACCTTTTTGTCAGCGCTGTAGGAACAATGAGGACATCCATATGGTTTCCGAGTCTCAAACTTTCCGGAGCCCTTTTCTTCATCATCATCGTTGTTCTCGGAATCGTTTTCTTGGCGTGGTCGGTGGGCACAATAAAAAGTTTGGTGTGCTTCCAGAGTACTGGCGGAGCTGAACCGAATTCCGCAGGGTGGACAAATCAAGGCCGTTGGTCGCGATGGCTCCACAGTAATCGTATCTTTCCCATCGTTGGGCAGTACGAATAAACGACCACTGGCTATCGCTAAAATTATGTTATAATTAAAATGGATGTCACCATCATACCGCCTTTTTAAACTGTTTTCATTTAATTTTGGAAACTTACCATTTTGAAGTCCTGTAGGAAGTGGTGGTGTTGGATTCGGTGGTGAAACGGCTTCCGGTTTGATCGTCAGGGCGGCGACGGTCGCCGGTCTCAGGGCAGGATCCGTCGCCAGACTAGCGTTCAGTCTCAGTCTCGGTGTGGTGTCCTCGTCGTTCCTGTTCTTTTTTGGATCAGAAGGCGTCTCATCAGACCTGCTGGAGTCTTCGGAATCTCGTCGATTATCCCTTTTGCGCGTCGTCGACGAAGCCGACGAAGAGGGTCTCCCAACACCTTCTTCCTCTTTCACCACCATCGTCTCGTCGTCCCCGTCTTGGGTGCGACAGGCCTTCGGACTTGAGTCCTGTCCAGACTTCGAGGCTTGTCTGTTCCGATAATTTCTTGCAGCCTAAAATGTTTATCAAAATTCAGCAAAGGTTTAATATTCTAAAATTGGGAAACGTCACAATCAAGTCTAGGGAGATACAGACGATGAGACGGATTTCTACGGAACGATTTGATCGTCTTCTTAGAATATTCGTATGGAAATCATGCGTGGCATCGATTTTTGAATGTGGGTTATCGCTTTCCTACCGGGGATTCACATATAGTCAAATAGTAAAATAAGTTAAAAAAGAGCTCGGATTTTACGAGATAAGAATCCAATTTAAAGAAGGGATGAGAGTTTTATCTATGATAAACGACTCGTTAAATGTTTTTCGGAAATGTTACCAAAAGCCCTGTTTATTTGGGACGCATTATTTTCATCAGTAATTAATAAATTCCAATGTCGTACATACTCGAAAATAATATGTAAATCGTGAATGATCCAGATTTATTAATGATTTAGATATCAGAAATAAATGAATGGTGACTAATTTCAATCACCATTCAGTCCTACTTTTGAGTTCGATAAGATTATCATTTTTAACGGTTTAATTGTAATTCTTAAATCGAGTTTGTAATCAATAACTTTTGTTTTGGAAACGATAAATGATGTTTAATAACCTTGCAAAAAACAATGAACAATGAAACTGATTAATTTATTTCTGGATGCCTAATTTATTGCGCGTAAAAATTGTCTGCAACTGATAAAATTCTACGAGTTTACTTTTAAAAATTTTTTTAAGTTCTTTTTTTAGTTCTTTTCCGTGCTCGAATTCCAGGGGAACTAGAACTTCTTTTCAAAACCTTCAAAATTTTTGTATACAATCGGTCCTGGCGATCTAATCTTATCATCCACCCAGCGAAGCTTTCTAAAGATAAAATCTCCCAGAAATGCAGAAGATAAGACTATCGGGATCCGGGATCTCGAAAACGATGGGAATCGTCGTACTTTACGTAATTCCGTAGTCTATTTGCGGACGTCGGGATCAGATAAGGGAATATTTTGTAGAACTGTTGTTATAAAAGCAATTCAAGCAATCTGCACGATCTTCGCTATCGTTGTAATTTTCGTAATCTTTATGAATAATCTCCCAAGTTTTTGATATTTTCGTTCGATATTCGACGAACATCGCGTCATTGCTGCGCGTGTGTTATGAAAATACCGACTCGGGCATTGCTACTAAGATGCTTCTTTTTAATCATTTTTCTAATTTAGTTAGTTTCGATTGACTAAAGTGTTACTTAAATTGTTACCCCTTTCTATTATTTATTTTAAAAATGTCATGTTTTTTTTGTGACTTATTCTGGGTTTTGTTAGTATTTTAAGTATTGATAATTTTATATAGCGACTTATTATTATTTATATTGTAAAATTAACCGTTTTTAGCATAATATTGTCGAAAACGAAAAGGTTACGCAGTGGGCTCAAAAAAGATAGAAAAGTATACTCTCGACTTTGTACTTCTTATTTGTGCACTGTTACATTTAAGATAAATAAATAAACAATAACAATTATATACCACAAGTATTAAAAATCGACTGAATAATTACCAGGTTTTTAATAATTCTAGCATTTAAAAAATAAATTTAAATAATTTAGGCATCTTAATAACAGCTCAATATCAAGGATACGATTTTTCAAGGTTCTAAATCACGCAAAGGAATGGAAAAAAATCGTCGTGGAAAAATAATGTATTTGTAAGCTATTAAGTAAAATTAAATGTGACGAAAATATATGTTTTAAATTAATTAACAAAGTAAAAAAATTATTACGTAAGTTTGTTTCTGACTACTGTTTTCGTTCACCGTTTTTGAATTTAATAATGTTATTTGGAAGTGTATACATTTTTTTACGATTTATTCCGTTTCATTGAAAGATAATTAAAAAATAACATAAAAGAAGTAATGGCAATAATAAATTATCAAAATACTAGAGACAATTTCCGGCACCAAGAAATGATTTTTTAAGATCAATTAATCGGAAGTTGAGAAATTTTTAATTATGTGACTCTCTTTTATTGACGATTTCAGGCTCGGTTTTTAATCAGGTTTTCGACTATTAAGACTAAAGAGTAAAAAAATAAATCTACATCATCTCGATTTTTTCTAAATCACTAATGCGATGTAGTGATATATATGTCAAAAAAACGATTATCGGTTTATCAAATTAAAAAAAGAACATTTCTTGGTAGAAATATAATATTTAAAAAACCAGATAATCATCTATTTGGTAGGATCAATTATGAGGCAAAAATTAAATATTTCTTCATTGACACAAATGTTATTACAACACATGTCATTTTTTAAGTACAAATAGTTTTCTGATTTTTTAGGTCAGTATTCAAAATAAAAAATAAAAAAAACTGAGTCATGAAATATTATTTGATTACCATCCACTAAAAAATGGTGAAACGTTTGTAAAGATCTTTACAAAAAATGTTGATGCGTTTTTTTCTCTTTTCTACATCTCTTCAATAGACACCGGCAATTTCAAAGTAAAGTTGGAGTGTACTTCTGTTCTTTTCAATTGTTATTCATATTTTCTTCGAATCTCTAAAAAGTTCGGACTTAATTAAAAAAAAAAAAAAGAAAAAAATGTTTTAAGTAATAATTTCCATCATTGACAGAAAAAAATTGCATAAATCAGTATAAATACATTTATCATGAATATCTGAAATCTTTAGTTTACTATGTAAAATCTTCAAACCAAACCAGGGACATTTTTCTATTAAATCCATAAAGGGAATATAAGCCATATTTTTGGATTAAAACGTGAAAAACTAGTTAGATTTGATACAATTACTCCTTGATATTATTCTAATTATGTTTATAATTACTATCTGACATGTATTAGTACGTGAGACGTACTGTTATTATCTGAGATTATAGAGCCAGCGAGATATTTATATGAAATCTACATTAGAAAAAGATGTTTAGTTTGCTATCTAGAATTAAGTTGAAGAAAACTAGATATTAAGTTGTCGTCAATAGTCAATCTGACATTACTTCCTAGTTATTATGTTTTTGATTACTATCTGAGATGTTTAGTTTAGTGTCTATCACTTAGTACCAGCGATATATTTATTTTAAAACGGAGAAAAACAGATATGACTTAGTTTAGTATGTAGGATTTTCGTACTACAATATTTTCATGTCAAAATTATAAAGGTTACTATCTGAGGTTAGTATCTGAGGAGGAGGAGGTATTTAGTTTAGTATCTAAGCCTTATATCTAGTGATGTTTGATTATACTCCTTACCGAAATTACCTTAGTATATTTATGTTTATCATTACTATCTGGGGTGCCTAGGTGAGTATCTAGGATTTTACTACTACCAGTAATATTTTTATATCAACAATGCAAAGCAAAAGTGAGATATTGTTGATAGGAATTCTGATATTGCGAATTAGTACACAGAGAAAACTAGTTGTTAACAAGAGAATAGTGAACATCCCGATGTTAATCGTTAATAAAATGATATTTATAATCACTATCTGAAAATTTAGTGGTAATCATACATTAATGTTGAAAACTGATTCTAAATGTCGGAATAGTAAGGTATAGTAATTAAAAAATAATTAAAAAGCGCAGACGAGTACCAGAAACACATTCGAGGACCAGAATTGTTTTAGTTCCACGTTACATACAATATTTTATGTATCAGGAGTATGGTTTCCGAGGTTATGTGCGTGTAACGTGTTTTGAGTGCTCTATGGTATACGCACGATAAAGTAAGGTTATATGCCTATGCGCATGCGCATAGATACATAATGTGTACATTATCGTTCTTGGACTATAAAGTAGCCGCCCCTCCATAATAGATAATTTCAGATCCTTAAAACATACACATAATGCCGAGGAAACTGTACTCCTGTTACGTAAATATAAACTATTTGCATACCAGTAAAATTCCCTTTATTTTGCTTGAAAAAACAATATGGGCCAACGTTTCGACCTCTTACAGGAGGGAGGGGAGGAGGGGTCCTCCGGGCGTCTATTAAAACTTTATATTATTATTTTATATTTATATTTATATTATTTTTTAATAAACGCCCCATTTAATGCAAATAGTTTATATTTTTAAGTAAGGTATATCTAAGATAGAAATGGGAACTATCTGATATCTGTTCTTATTATAACATTTAGGGGTAGTAACGGTTAGCATCTATTTTTCTCCGTTTTTTTGTAGTAGGAGTATTTATTAGTTTACAACTGCAAATTTTTTACTAATATCTTCCATCATTGGTCAAGATATTTAATATCTGTAAATCATGAAATTAGCAATGGATCTATCATGCAATTATTACTTTTTCTCGATAGTTTTTTTGACATTAATAGATAACGTGTAATATCCCATTTAATATTTGAAATATTGGAGATAGTGACCATTACTATACTTATCACTATCATCTATTTTTCTTTGCGATATTTAACAGGACTAGACTTGAAAGTGTATAAAATTGTTATTAAGATTATCAATAATTAACAACTGTTCGTGAAGAATAGATTAAGTAAACAAGAACGAAATAAAATAACATTGGAAAAGGGCATCAAGTATGCCAACAATGTTGGTAAATTTCAGGTAATCTCTTTAAAAGATCATCTCGAGCGCAATCTACAAAATTTGTAGGGTGAGTTGGCGCATCGCGCCTTATCGGACGTAATCTAGAGTGCCCGAGGGCCGGCCTTGAGAACGCCGTTAAAAAACGGGCCGAAACGAAACGCAACACTCTACTTTTTAACGTGTATCTGCCTAAGTGTCGACGTATTTATATGTATAGGTGCACCCATACATTTCGAGTATACATGTATACTGTACCTCGAAATCTTCAGTGAGGCTGACCAGACGTTTTCTGGCATCTTCGGACAGAACGCTGAGCCGGAGCCGGATATCTTCGACTGTGGAATTTGGGCCTATCGAGGCTATGCCAGAATTTAGCCGAGGTGGCGGCGGCAAGGTCGACTCCTCGTCGACGGCCGGCGCCGAGGGACTCGAGACTGCCGAACCGCATTCGACGCCGCTGCTCACGGACGGCGTCTTCTCCGAGTCGCTCCACTCCTCATCCTCCCCTGGAAAGATTCATCACGTTAAACATGTTTTATATATATTATATATAAAAGAATGATCATGGTTTCCGACATATTTGTCTGTGCTTTTAACGGTAATTTATGTGCTCTCTAAATCTGAATTAGTCACGACTTTTACTAACGAAGAGAAAACATGACTAATTCAGTAGTCAAAGCCTATTAAACAAAAATTAGTAATTTTTAATATCTTATTACTACAGAGGTTATTATTTCTGAGGACGTCCTTAGTTGCTCCTTAGGATGTCCAAATGTCGTTTTTATCGTCTTGTTAATATATGACAGCCTCAGGACGTAGGATGTATTTAGGACATAAAAACAGTAGGACCCCACACCAGTGAACCTCACTCTATTAAAATTCTCGCACTAATGAACACTTTTCCCTTGTGTAAACCTCACACTAGTAAACCATCAGCTTATTCAATTTATATGACTGTTTATGATAACATATATATCGTAAAGTTTTATGCGTATTTATGTATTTACCACACATTGTAAGAAAATAGCAATAACTTTTCAAATCTGTGAAAAAATGTAAAAATTTGTCAGTTCACTAGTGTGAAAGTAAAAAATAACCACAGGTTCTACTGTAGGCCTATAAAAGCAGACATTTGATATCTTCAATATATTAGGACATAGGACGCCGTGAGGACGTTAATAACGATATTATAAAAGATGGCGTTGGCAGAATTGTCCTATTGTGATACGTTTTCGTCCATACTTCGAGTATTGACAAACAAGAATGTTTGTTTGACAATCGTAGAATCTTCATTGTAATCGATACTTTTTATCGCCATAAAGTGGTATTTAATTATTATGTACTTTGTATATCTTATAGCATTCTCTCTTTTTTATATTTTTGTTCTTCACCTAGGTTACTTAGACGAAAAAAGAAAAATTCGTCGTTGAATTGTAAGCTTCGCATTTCAGCAGATAAACAAATATTATTATTCCATAATATTGACGATGCATCAACAAAACTTGACAGTCGATCCGCTATTGAGTGAATGAAAACTCATTTCTATAGCGGGAGGCCAGGATGGCACCTAAGACCTGCGAGAATCGAGGACGCACCTAACGGCAACAAACGTAACTAGATTTATGCTTAAACATTCAAACGATACATTGTCGTAATGTTATAGGTTATGTAATACATACGGGATGTTATTTATGTAATCTATTGATTTATTTTCTTTTACCGCCCCTCGGAGCAATCACAACATTTACAGCCTCATTTGGCTCTCAGTATACAAACAAGCCTTAAAGTAGTATATTTTACTCCGTGTAGAGAAAATATAAAGCTTACTTTTTTCAATACAAGATAAAACATACTGAGTTATTGCTAGATTGGTATGTAATATTATGAATACAAACACAGATATTATATATAGTAAGTCCTGCGGTGATATTGCGCTTATCGAAGTATAACTAATTAATAAGTTAATCATGTTCATTCATGCAACATGTATAGTATTTTCATTATGTTGTTTGTATTTTAATTAAGTAATTTACATTAATCCACATTTACGCCTCGTCTTACAAATTAGGAATGAATGAAACACGCAAAGTAGTTAGTATAGTACTAGCGCTAGGAGACCCTGTGGAATTTATAAGACATTTCCCAACCGTTAGAGAAGTTAATTTTTTCAAGCCCGTTTGAGTACTACTAATAGTAAATTCTTCTGATAACTTACTATTAATTAAAAAACTGATAATTAACCTGAAATTAATTCCAATTATACAGAAATTGAATATGCAATTAAAATTAAAAATATAGTAAAAATGAGGAGGAGGGATGAAATCGTGTAATTCTATCGATTATTAGGCGATGTCAATGTCGTCTTTTTTATAATGATAATTTTTATACTTGATTATTATAAAAGACCTTCGAATCATTTACAAGTGTGAAGAAAATAAAAGAGGTTAATAAATATATCCGAAATAAACATTTATTGCTGAAATTTCTAGGTTGTCCGATGTTACTCAGTACTTCTGAAAAGATTCAACACACTGACTATAACATATGCATGTACATATACTGAAGTCTTTTATCTATTAAAAATTCAGATTTCAAAATTTACTGTTGCATACATTTTTTACGATTAAATTTTGTATTGAAAATCATTTTATTTCCAGTTATAAAAATATGCGTGTTTTCTAAATATCATTATAATTAGTCATTATTTACATGGCCATTTGCTAAGGTTTAGTAAACAGTTTATAAATTGCAGAGAAATCCTAGAAATTCATTAAAAGTTAAATAAAAAAATATGTTGTGGTATAATTATACTAACAATGAATTAATAATTTTCTAGAATTAAATAAATGAATATAATGATTTATTTATTCTGGGGAAAATTCATTATTTATAAAGACATTTTAAATATTTTTTCTATTGTAATATTATTATGATTATTAATATCTTAATTTGAATTTCATAAAATTTTGTTTATCGTTTAGACATTTCAATTTAAAATTTAGAAGAAGCTATAAACTTTTTAAATTTATAGTGTAAAATGGTCTTTAATTTTAGGTTAAAAGTAAAGTCGATCAGATATAAATTGTATTTTTAAACATTTAAATAAAAACAATAAAATAAAATATACTTAACAATTATTTTGATCGAAAGGTATCCGTTAATCGTTTACTACAAAGTTTCGATTAAAATGGTTTACAAAATCATTTCATAAATTTTAACAATTCAGTCCATTATTTCGTTATTGATTACTAATTCATATTAGATAACCTAAATATTATGTTTAAATTAATTCGAGTTTCTTCTTTATTAATTTTCCAGTTTCGATATAATAATTCTAATTTGAACAGATTTGTTAAAGGTTTTAATTAATTCATATTCATTAGAATTGATTTTAATTTATAATTCGTTAAATTGCACAATCTAATTTATGTTATTATTTTCTAGTTCATTTATGTTTCTTATTACTTTTTGGATCATATAAGATGAAGTAATTATATGAAAAGAAGTGAATAATTGTTATATTTAAATAAACAAATAAAAATAAAAATTTAACGAAATTTAAGATTTTTTCTTTGATTTATTTTGTTTCACTGCTCCGTAATTCTTTATAGTGAAAAGTCAATCTAATGATATGAATTTTAACTCTAAATGACAATGAAAACCAAGCAACTGTGATTGGAGTGAATATTCACTTTTGCAGAGTGACATTATTTCAATCCATTCTAAATGGGAATAACTCTAATGAAGCGAGTGTAATTGAAACTTTTATTTGGCTCCGAAAAGAAAAAGTTAATTAATAAATGTTCTATGGCAATAAAAAATATTTAAATTCAATTTAATTAAATATGCTAAATAAATAGGCGTCTAATATGCAAAATGCTAAATACATAGGCGTCTAATATGCAAAACAGAAATACATTTCCATAACGAGAAGAAAATAGACTCACTACAGTTGCGAGCGCTCCTAGCGGCGCCTAAGCTACTTTCTTCTCATCCCCACTTTATAAATTCGCTGGTACAGCCGGAGTGAAAATGTCGACTTTTTTTATATTCCAATTTCATTAAAGCCATGGTAATTGGAGTGATTTTCGCCGGGACTCTTTACAAGAGTGGAATTCTTTGGAATTCATTCATTCACATTTTAAGCCATATCTGGAGTAAAAAACATTCGATTGGGTCACAAAAAAATGAAATTGGAGTTAATTAATTCCCCCAACAAATATCGCTTTTTTACATCCTTTCCGTATAGTTTAAGCATTACGGCAAAAATAAGGAAGAAATATCGATGGAAAAACGTACAGTCGCTTTTGTTGGGGACATTACCTTTAATGTCATATTTTATGTTAATGTATAATTTTTTGTTTATTGTTTAAAGTAGAATAATTAAACACGGACAATCCAATTAAACCGGTTTAAGTATCGAATAAATAAGTCGATCATATTCTTCAGGAAGTGTCTGTGTTTTGCTATTTTAAATTGTTTACTAAGCAAAACAATTACATTCTTTAATTAGCTTTTAATCTAGATCATATAAGCAGATTTCAAGGTCAGGGTGTTACATTCTTTTCAAATTAATTACTTAGAGACAATCAAAATTGCGATAATTACTCTTATACCAAAATGATAAACACCATGCGGATATATCATATCCATGATGAAATCTTTGGTTTCATGCAAATTTTAAAAAAGTGTTTTGTAAAAAAATGGAAAACATGTTTTCGTCTTTAAGATGATGTGTTGTAGCATGTAATAATATCCATATTTCTATAAAAGTGGTTTGAAATCTTCAAAACTAATGCAGTAAAATTAAGCAATTAATGATAACCCCTTTAGAAATAACATGGCATATCATGAAAGAACTTCCTTTTCCACAAGCAGTGGTGTTTGAAGTATAAAGAATATAATGTAAATATTGACAAGACGTACGTGAAAACATTCAAAACCGGTCAGACACTCAAATTTGAAAAAAGGCATTTCTAATCTACAATAAAATCCGCAAAATATTTGTATTTATTAAAATCATAAGAATGTTGTTCCTGTCGTAGATTCGCATGTGGTCCATAGCAGGCTCGCCACTGGACGAGTAAATGCAAATTAACTATGCTTAATATGAAATATACTTTTAATATTTAAAATACAAGGATTAATAATAAAAATAATTATATAATAATAATTAATAATAATTTTCTAAATTCAAAAAGGATGTTTCTATTAAAACAAAACATTATTGAAAAATATTTAAAATGGACTAATATTTTAATAAAGATGACTGGTTGAAACAATAAAATAATGATAAATTATTGCAATTCAATTATAAAAAAAAATATTACGTAATTGGAAAATCATTATTATTCTTTGAAATAATCGGCTTCATTTTACGTAAAATCTCTTTCTTCAATATCAGAAGTAGTATTAACTAACAGGTGTTAAATATAAACGTAAACAACGTTCTGTAAAACATCAGTATAAATCTGGCACGTCACATAACCTAATAATGTCATATGTCAAAAATGTACCATGCAAATAGTATAAATACACATGTTTAAACAAATGGCGCCCAACCAAAACACAAATTTTTATATGCAGTCCAACCACATACAAAATCTACGGTAGAAACAATGGTAGAAAAATAAAAACTATTGCATAAAATGCCTACCTAAACTTCACTAAAAGCCAATAAAAATGACCATGAAATAAGCCTTTTTTTTAAAAATCCACCATGCATTGTCACCAACACAAAACAAAAGAACTGTCACAACAATAAAAAAACGTGCAAAAATACCGCTAGCGGCCAGAAAGGGCCGAGCGTTGACGTAACGTAGGTGCGAATATGCCGTACATTTGAAACCGGAAATCCTCCGCGCCAGTAGAACCATGACCTTCCCTTGCTGGGGCGGTGGGGGGAGGCGGCGGAAGTTAACACAGAGGGCAGCCGGAAGCGCCGATGTCGAACGAGGCGAAGAAACGACGCCGATGCGAAGCGTCGCCGCAACCGTCCGCGTTCCTAATGGCACCGCGCTGCACGCCAGGCGTTGCGTACGCGGCGTTTCCCTATCCCCTTCTCCCCAGCTTCCCCCCTTGAACCCCCCACCCCAATGATGCCCTACCCCCCTCTCCGCGATCGAGGATCTAACCGGTGCTGCCGTCCCGTCATCCGTACCGCGTGCGTATCTCCAGAGATCCCCACCCCTCGCGATCCCCTTACTACCCCCTTACTACCCCCCGTACTACCCAGTCCTCTTTCTCCCTACGCGCTCCCCCATCGGGTATCCCAGCTGCGATTGGCTCCGCCCGCTCGCCGATAAGCTTCAAGGGCCGAATCTCGATTTCGTCCTCTTTGTCTGCCTTACGGCGGGCGCGAGCTTCCCTCCTTCTCTCTGTTTTCATACGGGGTTTCCCCTCTCGCTTCAACAGATTAATCTCATTATTTCATTTTTTGCTAATTCTGCCATTTACTCTCGCTCTTTTTCCGTCGTATCCTTTTTTTCTATCGTCGGAAATTTGCTTTCTCACTCAACCTTTTTTTTACATTTAATCTAATCTCAGCTTCCATCCGTTTTACCTAATCTCTTTTCCCCCGTTGAGTTCCATAAAATTGTTATCTCGCGATGCTGATGAGAAATTTTATGTATCGCACGATGCAAGTTAAACGTAGCTCAAATATAGCATCGTCTGAATTTCATCTTCGGAATTTGGTGGTTTTTTAAATTTTATGTTTAACGAGTCATCCGGTTTTGCGATTTTTCCAGTATTTTTCTCACATCAGTTTAAACTGTTTATTTTCCACGAAGTACGATTAACTGATTTTCGTTAAGTCATGGTGAATGGTTTTCGAACAAGGGGTTTCCTGTTTCATAACAGTGACAATGTCGATCTTTTGAATCAATTTCCAATCATTTATTTCGTGTGAACAAACTACAAATTTAAGATTTCAACAAATAATTCAGAACGGTTTCAAATCTAATTCGTTTTTATCTTTTGGTACATTTGTATATTCGACGTTTTTTCCTTCCTAATTACAAATATGATAATAAAGTTTGAAGGTCGGACATATTGTAGGCCATCCTGAGAAAAAACTCTTCAAAAACATGATTTTCAGTTTTTTGCATTTATTTCAAGACAAAAATATTTGTCCAACAAACAACATCAATATCAGATTATCGCCTTTTTTTCGTTTGGAAACATTTTTTTTTATTTAATTTTTCATGATAAAAGCCGAAAAGCGCTTTTCATTTATTACCGTATTGGTTAATCAGGATGAAAAAATACGACACAGTTGTCTAGTTGAATTTGTTTTCAATTTTTTTTCTTTATTGTAATATAATGAAAAATGGTATTCAGCTTAAACAAATAATTCTTAATGCATATCTGCGAATTCGTTCTTTCGATTTTTAATTTGAAATAAAAACACACTTTAGTTATATAATAATTTCTCATTTTTATATTTTAAAGATTACTATTTTATTATTATTTTATTATTAATTTTATATTAGTTTAAATACTTACTATACTTAGTAATCAGTAATTTTTACATTTTTGCATTGTATCGAAGGTGTTAGGTCAGTAACCTTTAAAAAATTATTTTTCAGATTTGAAATAAAATACTATGGAGAACACAATGATAAAAATGAAAGACGTTAGAGAAAAACAGAAAAGAAAAGAAGAGGAGGAGATAAAAGTAAAGAAAGGGAGAGGGACGATAGATTAAATTTTCTTATCACTTCTTTTCGTCTCTTTGCACTCATCAAAATATGAAATCTCTAATCTTTGATCGATCTGCAGATTTATCTCCTTCAATCCTCTTTGTTTCGTTTTCTGAAAAATGATCTTGCGATTTGTGTGCCTGATACACGATTTTACAGTCTACTTACCCTCCCCGTTTCTCTTCCCAATTCTGACCGTACACTTCCCACTTGCAACTGTTGCAAGATTTAATCTTATCTCGATTCACATCTACTTTTAACCTGCATTCTTAATTTTTTTTTCATTCGGCATTCGTAGTCATTACTTATGATTTACTTAATTCAAGCAAGACTAGAAGTGTGCGTTCGGGAATGGATGATTTACAGGTTAGATTAACTAACAAGTAAAAGGTCAAGATTTAATCATTTGCCTTCTTAGATATTTCATAAGTTTATTTCAAGTCTTTTCGGGTCTTAAAATGTATTGCAAACACTGTACTTCAATATTTTCTATTTTCATTTTTCTAAGTGTACATTAATTTCATCACTCACATTTTCAACATGTAAGAAAAGAGTTATTGCTTCAGTAGAATTTTATAAAATATATTTTATTTATTATGTGTTTCTGAGATTACAAGCATAATGTACAAAAATGGATTTATTCATACCGATACATATAAATCATGTTAAAAATATTATTATAAACTTTGTCAATTTTCAAACTGATATCTTATCGCAAAAAATGAAAAAAAAATCTTCAAAATGCTTCTTCTCCCTCAATTTTTAATATTTTTTGTTAAAATTTGTTCTGCATACGATTCTTGTGATTTTGAACAATTAAGCTTATGGATTTTGAAAAATTCCATATGATTCCAAAAATAAAAATTCCACATGCTCGAAAATAATTTGTTTTAAATTTTTTGACTACGCAGCATTATTTTAGACAGAAACTGATGTTCTAAAAAACATGGACAGGTCAGGATTGTGTAAATATCAATGAGCTAAATTTTCGGTGGTGCCTCCCCTTAGATAAATAATTTTCATTGGTAATTTTTGTGACAAATTTGGAAATTTATATATTTATTTTATTTTTATTTATAATTCAATATTTGGAAACATTTCATTACCACTATTATGCAATTAAAAATAAAAAAATTTTTAGAATTATTATTTTCAGTATTTAAATTTTGTGTCCATTATAAATGCGGATTAATTGATTTGAATAATAATCTTGATAAATGAACTGGAATAATTAATAATTAAATTTTCAATATTTTATTTGATGGCCAATACAGTTCAGCAGTAGTTCTAAAGGACATCACCAGCCCAACGTTTCGACCTACATGGAGGTCCTCATCAGGGGCATCTATCAAAATTTGGATAATGATGTTCAAGACAGTTGAACATTATTATTATTAGAGACAAAACAAATGGTTGATTTTTTCCTGTTTTTTTTATTAATAACGTAGTTGGAAAACTGATGTAAACAGCTCTAAACTGTCTGCAATTCCGAAGAATTTGCAATAGAACAATATTTTCATGATGCAACAACCATTTTTTCTTAATAATTTTTAAGATTACTAGTTATAAAAAGATGTTGAGAGATAAACAATTTTCATGCTGTGAAACGAAATCTGTACGAAAGGGGAGCTCTTTTCTAATATAATTTCCTGAAGTGGCTAGATTTAACCGTAGATAAAGTGCTAAATCTTGAAAGAAAGATATAGTATGTTAAAATGCCTTAGATAATAACTGATTGTTAAATGATCTTTATTTGAATCTACACGGAGAAAAGAGCATAGTAGTTTCTACTTAGGCCTGAGTAACATTTACTAAACAGAATTTGTTATTTTCGACGGATCGTATGCGACCTAGAATACACTAAACACGTTGTTGGAAGGAATTTATTTCGTATAATTCGCATGACAAGTCATTAGATTATTATAATACAATTTTACTGTGTAAAAATTAGTCTTCACCCAAATTTCGGTGCTGCTCTTTTTCAGTACTTCAAATTGAGTATAAATGATTTACTTGCTTACACTTCAGTTAGAATAATTTATTGTACCTACTTAAATATAGTTAAGTTGATGCATTTTACTAAACACGTTTAGTAACATATACTCCATCCCTTCTCTCCGTTTAAAATACAATTAAGTCGTAATCCGAAGAAGAACCAAAGCCTAACTTATTAATAACTTATTTAACACTGAATATTCATGATACACTGACGTATCATATTTGAATTAAACTATTAAATTAATGTATTAATTAATTATATATTTAATAACAAAATGAATAATTTTATATTGTTAACCCTGTTCTACTCAAACGGCCACGAAATTTACTTCATTTTGAAAAGCATAATTTTTAAGGTAAACGATCAAAACTGGCCTTAGTTTTTGTTTTTAACACGTCGTTTATTTAATACGACGTTTTAAAATTAAAAAACATTTTTTACAAAAAATTGTTATATCCCTTCCCACAATTAATCCCCATTATGCTGCCCCTTTGGATCTGGTGGACTAATTAGACGCTAGAGTGACCATTTGCGAAATTCAAAATGGCGGATCACAGCGAAAAATTTACATTTTTTTGAACAGAAATGCAAAGTTATTGATGCGACTTAGTTGTGTGAAAAAGTTTTGAAAAATGAACACCAAAAAAATATTTTTTAAATATATTCCAATATGGCGGCGCTATAGAATAAAATATTGTTAAAAAATATCCAATTTCCAGTTTCTTTTTCAGAATGGCAAAGATTTCACAATATTACAAGGTTATGGATTGCGAATCTGATATCAGATTTTGAAAATTCAAAATGGCTATTTCTGTGGTGTTATTTTAACACCAAAAGTGATTTAGTTATGTAAGGACGGCCACTAATTGAATTAGTAATGATGTTTACTGATAAAGGGTACGTAACTATTAGTGCTTCAGTCAAATTTAACTAATTTATTTTAGATAAAAGATTTTTTACATTAGTACTAATGAGGTAGTAGATTTTTACTTCATTAGCAAAATTACATAAGTTCATTAGTTGTTTGCTAATTCAGATTTAGGGAGTACTTATACCATTACAAAATGTACTATAGTTAATTATAGCGTAACTTTATAGTTACTTGTAGAGTAATTTTTAAAACGTTGCTATTTGAAATAAATACACGTGGATAACTCTGACTAAGATGTACAATACAATAGAATAGTTCGTAGAATTTTATTGACTTAGATGTGGGGTGTTCCTAGTGTCGGTAAAGATTCATTTATCATTCTCATTAGCAGAGATAGAAATCTCTAAAAAACTGATTTTATCAAAGCATTTCAGTGAATTTCCGGAGAAGTGTTTACTAATAACGAGTAAAAATTTGCCCATTCATTATTCAAATTTCAGCATCAGGAACGTACATTGATAACTTCAATAACTTTGGATTTGTTAAGTCACATGTTTTTAAACATTATGTGTACAATAAACAAATTTAATTACTACACATTTTAGTTATTTTTGCAATTTTTGAAAAGCAATAGTCTGTCTGCATTAATTTTTACTTTGATTTTGTGTGGTCTACGATAGGGGACAGTTAAAATCTATGCATTTAATCTAATCATTTTTTTTCGATCCCTTTATTTATCTAAACATCTGCCGGTCTACACTTATCGTAACGTGACGTCCGTTTCTCTACTATTTTTGTTACAGTTCCAATCATATTTTGCTGCTACATTTTTTCTTATTTACGATTAATAATCTAATGTATATTACGTAATTTTTCATTTACTTTATCGCTTTCTTTCATTATTATAATTACGCAACTTTCCAAAAATTATCAAATTTTTGTTAAATAAAATTTTCTTTTCCTTGCTTTTATTTTGTTAATTATAAAAATGGAAAATTATTCCTGTTTCTTTGCAATCTTAAGTAAATGTATTATATAATTTATGTAATTATTTTATTTTGTAACTAGAGGCTTTGTATCTAAAGCGACTATAGATCTTCTATCTCTGGCCATTCGTAACGTAATCAATTTCGAAGTTTCAGTACTCAATTTCAGCAGCACAATAAGATGAAATCTCATTTAAGATTAAGTTAATGTCAAAATTAGTCTTATGTAATATTTCCTCAGAGATTGAAAATCCAATTTTCGTTAAGTAAAGGTTTGCTTTTAAAAAGTAAATATTTATTTTGTACAGATAATCACTTTTACATCAACAAATTTTTTAACGAATTTTGTTACTGTTAGGTTCGTTGAAGCGGGATAAAAGATTTATTGAATAAGATTATTAATAGTAAATAGATTTTGCGGTGGCATAAATATCGAGAAATTAAAATATAGTATTTTGAGTATTTATTATTAAATTTTTATTGGCGCTGTTCAAATTGTAAATGTTCTAACACTTTGATTTCAATGTTTAATCAACATTGTACTTAGAAAACATTGTACGTAGAAAAACATGGATGTTAAGATTTACAATGCATTTTGTAATATTCGCAAGAAATATTGTAAATAATACAATCCAGGTTGTAAATATTACAATATCTACTGTAGATTTTGCTATGCATGTTGTATATTTCAACATGCATCTAAATATTACTTCAATTTTACAAATGCAAATTTGTTGCGCATTATGTGCTCTATTAATGTGCTCTAAAAAAACTCGGATGTGTTAATTTTTGAGATTTTTCAGAACTTGCATTTATAATGATTTAATTCAAAAAAATCTCATAATGTCACACATCTGACCTCTTATAGAGCGCATTAGATCATTCTGACAAATTTTGTAAGTTTACTATCTGTTTTTTTCCCAAGTCTACTGTAAATGTGAGATTTTTTTACTGATATTTTATTTCTCAATTTATATACAACCAAAAACTATTCACCCTGCACTCTGCGTTTTTTTTATTTCATATTGCTCTTTCTCGCAGCAGGGAGCTCCCAAGGAAGAATATTATTGCAAAAATTTTTTATCTTCGAAAATATACATTTTACGTAGAATACATACCAGACATTTTTCATCCAGAATTATACAAATTATATTTGAATTGTTTTGTTTAAAGAAGAAGTCACCAAATTCTCTAGGGCATTCTGAACACAAAATGTCTCTTGTGAATTTTTCGTAACATTTTATTTTCGCAGATAAAAACTGTCAAATTTTAACAATTTTTGCAATAATATACTTCATGTGAAGCTTCATGATTGAGATACACGATGAATCCAAAAAATTTACGTGAACAATCTAACATTATATATTTCCCATTCCGACTCCAAATTTGAGGTTCAGAAGACAGGCGAATTTTGCCCAATTTTTAGGGTTGTTGTTTAACTTGTAACATTATGAACTCAATTTATTGCATTATTCACAGAGAGAAATTTTGAACGATTATTTTTACCATTGATAAATTTTGCATTATTAATCCTTCTATAGGTGTGACCTTAGTACCGCTATAATAAACCATATTTATGAATTTTAATTATGCATTTATACGTGTATTAATAGGCACAACAGATATAATGCTCAGTTACTGACTCATAAATTGTATAAATCGTCAAAATACTTCTGATTTTATTCTGAAATTTCTGACGCATTATAATGTATTTTACTATTTTGGATATATTATTGTTTTTGGATATTTTGTCGTAGGATATCTTAGTTTCGTATATTTTTATATTTCTATATCTTTTGAGCCTTGTCATTTAAGACCGTATCTTTTGGGTAGACGACGTCTACCCGAAATTTACGAGTCCTTGACAAGATAATCCATTTATTCCACAAAAAAGCAAATCTTTTTTTAAATGTATTTAATAATAACAATAATAATAACGCCTTTATTGACACGATATACATTAATATATATATTGTTCAAAGGGCGAGGAACAGCATTAAGTGCTGTTTTACAGCCTGACCCGTATTTAAATAAATTTTTAAATATTATTAACCCGAAATGTTGGAAGTCTTAATCAAAAAGTTTTCGAAGGAGTGAAATGCAATTTTACTTCCTTCAAAGGGGGGTAAATCAGATTTTACGCCTATGACGATAAAACCATTGTATGCATTGTCCTTTACACTGCATTATTTTAAGGTGCTATTATTTGCACTTCTAGCTGTAACTTTGAATTTCAAAATAAACAGATAATTTTATTGATAATAATTTTCCTACTTTTTATCTTTCATGTGATATGTTAAAAATTTGATTTTTATATTCTGATGGTAAGTTTGCGCTTGTTTCCCAGTTTGATGGGATTTTTTTTAGTTAATTAGATCGGATTAGTTAATGATACCTTATTCTGAAATAAATTATCTTCAATTTCATCCAAGCCTCATTTACATTAGTTTCATTTCTCTAATTATGTTAAGTTGGAAGAAAAATTTATTGTTATAATTGCACTGGCCTGCGTTAACATTATATTGAAAAAAAACTATTAATTTCAGTTTGGTTGTCTAAATTGAACTGTAGAGTTCGGTTGGTGCGACTAATAGTTCGGTTTTCCGAACGCGTTCAATCGGATCAATAGCAGAATACTTATTTGATACATTCCAAATAAAGTAATGTTAAATCAAAAATATAATTATGAAAAAATTTTTTAACATTAAAATAATACAGTTTTTTAAATTTTGGAAAGCAACGCAATTTTTAATATAGTAAATGATCATTTACAGAAAGATTCCAAAGTTTTTTATACAAATTTTTTATACATTTTAAACAATGGCCGTTCTAAGCGAATATCTATATATCTTACAATGAATGGTAAGGTTATGTTCGGAGGTAATGTTTTTCGCAATCACCATTTCTGGGGTACAAAAATGGGTTCTTGATTTGATACGGTCAATGCAAAATCCAAGGTTACTTTTAAGGTGCCAGGGAAAATCCTAAAAGTTTAATAAACAAAATCTTATTTCCAAAATGTCTTTGGACCCTGTTTGATCCACCGTGTATGTATACATAATTTACGTGTTTTATAACAATGTTAAGGTTAAGGTTCTGCGTACTAATTCAGTGGTAAATTGTCCAGAGATTTTCATACAATTAGTAATATTATTTGTAATAAATAACATTACATTTCCAAATAGTTTTGGGAATTTTATTATTATAATGTTGGTAATTTTAATAATAATGTTGTTCTCCAGTTGTGACCTCAGATCTGACCTTTACTGTGACTTTCAAGGTCATCTAATTTTTTTTAACGGTCTTTAAATCTGTCCTTAAATTACCATCTCTATAGTTCAATTGTATAAAGAAAGTTTGTATACTCGAATGTGTTTTTAGCGCTTTTAAACATAGTATTATTAATAAAGTTGTGTTTACATGTGGAATATTAACAAACATTTTATCAGTTCGTTTAATCGTTTTTTTTCAGTACTTCAAGATACAAATTGGAAACAATAAAGTACAAATCCATGGGAATTCGCATCTTCACCAAAGAATTCATACTCAATTATCATTTGAAAGGCATTTCGCCGGTAAAACAGGGTTTATTGTGCTGTAAAGGGTACGCCTAGCTACGGATGTGCGAAATGTTACTTTTTTCGTACCACTCTATATTTAAGTTTTTAGGCACGATCAATTTTATTATCTGTTTTTTTTTGTCAAGTTTTATTCTCCGTATTTCTTTCCCCAATGACTCTTAAACTGCCTCTGTGATGATGACGATAAGGCTATGGTATATTGGGGACGGTAAGAATTGGGGTGAGCTTGGCTAATCTAAACTGACAAATGTTTCACAGTATCGTTTACGAAGTTAGAAACAATGGGTATTTATTTGATTATTTAATTTTTAAAGTTATGGATTCTTACTAACGCGTGTGTTGTAATTGTTATTTTGACAGCAATATGACGTTTTTTATTATACTTGCAGTGAATAAATTTACTTCTTTTAATGAATATATTTACTTGAATCAAGTAAATCGCGTTTTTTATTCAAATAAATTTTCTATTGGTTTAAGAGAAGATTTGTTTTCTTCAAGTAAATCATTTCTTTGGCAAATTACATCATGCATTAAGAAAATATCGACTTGAATTAACATAATATAAGAAATAATTTGCTTAAAGGTAGTAAATCATATTTCTTGAATGAAGTAAATCACTTTAAATAAATATTTTATTCCGCCGAAGAAATCATATGTTTAGATTTGGAAAATGGTAAGACTTGATATACTATCGATGTAGTATATCTCCCCTCCCACTTTCCCTACCACCACTGCTGTATCCTTTTTGTTTGATTGATTTATGTTAATTAAAAATTAAGTTTAGATATACCACACAAAATTAAATGCTGTATATCAATGGCGTTCCTAACATTTATAATGAAATATTGTTATAAATTCTTCTCAGAGTACATTTTGAACTATTTCAAAATTAAAACCGTGTATTAAATTGAAAAATTTTGGAAAAGATTAAACATAATTTGATTGGTGTGAAAAATGAGTGACATGTTTTGAATGCATTTCCTTATTAATGCTCTTAAGAACTAGAGATCACTCTTGATTTTCTTTGTATGACCATCTATTGTGTGGTCTATAAGTTTCCCACACTTTTAAGAATTAAATGTTCACAGCATCGAGTAAAATTAGATCAGTGACACGTCGATTTTCATGTTTTTAACACAGTTTTCTCTAATATGAGATAGTATGAGTTTCGTATTTAAATCTAACCAGCGATCTATGGATCCATATTGATCCAACAAAATGTTACTTTAAAGACATTCTATGGTTAATATTTAATATCCATGTATTGAAAAAAAGCTACATTCTATTTTAGTAAATTCTGAATTTAAGAAGATACACGTGTAATACAAGTTAATATTTACTTGAAACTAAGTAAGTTTCCAGTTTATTGTACTCCATGTTCTATTCATTCTCTTCCGTTAAAATATTTTTCCATGGATTCTAATTAACACTTTATTCCTCCGTAGAAAAATAATAATGTATCATAAAAGATTAATTACAATCAAGTCATTTATTTACGTAATTTACATATCATAATTTATCGCTTCTGCTAAAATTTGATATAAATCTCATATTCGTTCTAATAAAAAACCCCCAAAGCGTGTAGATGAATGTATAATTTAAAAAGAATTTGGAATAAATAAAATTAAATCTAACACAGAATAAGATGATTCAAAAACTTGATTGACCTGCATTTAGGTCGTTTCGAATGATGATAAAGATTCATTTATCATTCTCATCAAGAAAGGTACAAATCTCTCAAAAATTGATTTTATCAAAGCGATGTTAGTAAATTTCCTAGGAGTAGTTTCTTTCGTACATAAGAAATTGAATGGATTCAGATACAGATCGTAAAAAAGTGGTTTATGCAAAGTCACGCAGTCAGATAAAGTGCGGGATGATTACGCTTTTACCATTAATTCTTTTGTACAAACTTAATTATACAATATAATAACGAAACCGTTTATAAATACACATTAGTCAATAGTGGAAATTAGTAAGTTTTAATTTTATGTTTAAAATCTTTCTTGTTTTTTATTGCGATAAATCTGAGTGTCCAAACGTTTTCGGGAGGATTTATCTCGAGTTTTCTATCTTGTAAAAGTTCCTTGTTTAACTCAAATTAACATTAATGTCAATGAGTGATCATTAAATTTTGTGGTTTTCATTAGACTCTTTCCAGTAATGAAAATAAACAAAATGATTCAACAAGCATTTCTTATTTACATTAGCCTTAAATTTTTTAATTATTAATTTTAATTTTATTAATTAATTATTAATTTAAAATTTAAACACGAATAATCGTTTAAAAAATAACCATTTTTAATTTAGATTTAGAAAAAATCATAAAATAGTTAAAAGTATCAAAAAATGAAAAAAAAATGGATAAAACATCTTCATTCAATATTTTATCATTTGACCAAATCCGTTTGATTAATTTATTCTTTAGAAGAAATTACAAATATTTTATATCTCATTTTAAGAGAAATCATTAATAATAAAATGTAGATTACGTAAATGTAAATAAAAACGATTCTCGTTGATGAAAAAAAGTCGAAAACAGAATTATTTTAAAAACAAAGGTCATAAAATTTATAAAAAATGTACGAAGAAGTGTACGAAAAAATATAAATTTTTCCATGATTTAAATCTATTCTTGATTTTGACGTTTTTTTAGTCAACACGATTAGATTAAATAAAAGACAAATGTTCACTGATTATCATCGTCAGATATCATTGATAAAATAGTTAATTTTTTATAAAAATATAACAAGACAGTTGAGATTTTTAAAATCAAATTTGTTTATATTAATAATTTCTGACGATGATGATGTACAATATTGTGTATTACTTATCTTAATCTTGTTGACTAAAAGCGATAGTTTGAGTTCGAAGAAAAATTAATCTCCATCATTTACTGGAAAATTTGAAAATTATAAATATTAAAAATAAAGTTGACACGTGTGAAAAACTCATCATCAATGTTCTTACTAAGAGACTTTTGTTTACTATCTTTACTATTATCTAAAAAATAATGATTTTCACAGTCGTAATTGATACTAAAAGTCGTTTTCTAAAAACGAAGTTCTTTGACAGCCAACTCAATAATTTATATATCGACAGTTTTCTTTTAAGATTATCGCTTGAATTTAGTTTGTTATGTTCGTAATAGAAATAACACTTTAAACGAACGTAAACATCTTAGTATTTAATGCGTAAAGTTTCCCAATATCGGTAATAATTAGAAATTTCCAGATTTTATCTCTTCCGTGCAGAGACATTTGGTGTTTTCAAAAGTTATCTTGCCTCGGGTATCTTCAGTGAACGTTTATCTAGTCGAAATATTTCGCTTAATATGATTCATTTAAACAGTCACTAAAAACTTCACTCTCTTGCACAATTTCTCAAGAAGATTTTCAATTTGCATCGAAAACTTGACCATGATGAAATTGACAATTATCACGGTAAGCAAAAGATATGACTTCACAGATATAATATGATGTAATTCAGAGTTTACTAATGATTATCAATTTTGGGAAGTGAAAGAAATCTCATCCAGGAATTCGATGTTTCAGAGTTATTTTTTCTAGTAAAAAATTAAACCAAAAATTCCAAACGTACCTATTCTACAATTTTGTAGGATGCTCTTTGGTTTTGCCAGTTAGATTTGCATGTGAATGGATTCACAAACTAATATGGCGCATTTTAAATTCAAAATAAAGAAAATTTAGTTTTTGTGATTTTTTTTACATTAGTAAGCTTGATACCCAACCACAAGCGCGCAAAATTTATGAATTTGAACTGGAAATTTGTTTGTTTTGAAAACGACTCCCTGTTTCCCAAAGTGAAACCTTGTAGACCTGCGTTATGGACATTATTGTTGAAATTAATATTTCTAGTTGTATACGTGAATATAGGTATACGGTAGAGTTCCGGTATATTTACCCAATTGGTTCCACGCCTTCCCCTCCCGTCTCGTTATATTTACCAACAGAAGGGGAGCGTCACTCGCGTTATGTTCGTGACGTCACAGCAGGCCCTTCCTGAGGCCCCAGCCCGCATGGTGGGGTAAAAGAAAGCGGCGACAAGTAAATATAACGAAACCGAACAGAGCAAATATGCTGAGTCCTAAATATAGAAATTATACTCGATTCTATAGCGGATTTCATGGTTGCCAGTGATTTTTGAGGTTAGCTTTTTTAAACTCATGAAGGCGGATACAATATGGTGTACTGAAATTCATATAAGGATTCAAAATACCGACAAAATATACATACGTGAATTTTGTAGATCGATCATCACAAATTGAGGTTGCATTTTTAAAATTAAAATGGTCGACCAAATATGAAGTAACTGAAAATCATGCAATATCTTTCGTAGGGTGGTTTTGTAAAAGAAAATTGTTTGTTTCCGTCCGGTTGCACTTGACTGTGAACGTTTCCTTCCTAAAACCACGTGCATGTGGATGGCAGTATTTTTTGTAATTGTTTAATTATAAATTTGCACATTACTATCTAATATAAATAAATATATTATGACCTACACTGTTAAAATATTATTTTCTGTTTACATCTTTGAAAAAATCCCGTACCGCGAGGGAATCGAACCCGGATCTCTCACTTAATTCTGACTACTCCAATCGAAAGAGCACTCTAAAGAACAGAGTCAAAAGCATATTTGGTACTTTTATTAACATTTTTACTGCAGAAAAAGTCTCCAATATAAAATTGAAATTGTGCATTTTCCAGATATTTTATAACATCTAAAAATAGTCGGAATCAATAATTATTATTAACATATCCGGAAACAATGATATACTCTGCTAATTCCAATACTTTAAAACAACAAAAAAATCAGCGACACGCAACAGTCGGCAGGTTTTTCAATTTATCATCACCAGATGAGAGAGTTGTCAAGTTAGTGCCTGAACAAGCCCCGATATCGATTGCTAAATCGCAACATACGACTGCTTCAGCAATTCCAAGTAAAACATTACATTAAAATTTCTCACGTGTTCTTCCTGATGTTTCCAGGTGCAGCTTCCAAGAAGGATGTTTAATATTCACTTTTTCGACTTTCATTAACATGCAAATTGTAACATCCAATTGACCGACAAACAGTAAATGACGTACTCATTTGTGAGCTGTTAAGATATTATTTTAGAAGATTGGATTAAACAAGAAAATTATTGAGTTGCAAAAACTCGGTCGATAAGTTAGTTCTGGAGGGAGACATGATATCGATTAGAGAATCGCTAGTTGAGTCGACTGGCTCAGCGATTCCGCGTATACCCCGTTTCGTTAAAAATGATATCGCAGGCTCTTCCTGCAGTTTACAGTCGTAAATTTCCATAGAACAAACCTCCTTTGCACATGCATTAATAACGGATAGCTAAGAACACGATACGCAAAGCCGAGCCGGAGCATATCCGTCCCTACCGTGATGACTCAATCTACTCTTCTCTTTTGAACTCTCTGTGCCTCCAATTCGAAATCGATGCAAGGGAGGCCGGATGTTTTAATTGCCTAGATCGAGTTGGAGTCTCTCGCTGAAATCCCGAGAAGGAAGATACTCGCAGAGATTGTCGGTCGAACTCTTCTCCTCTAGCTTCTATCCGGAGTTCTGATCTCCACCACTCGGATTCTCGCTCCGTAAATAAGCAGTCATCGATGGATCGCTTGCAATGTGGCAGCGAGATGCACAGTAGTGCAGCCTGTATTACCAGCTGCGGGAGCAATGTCTTTTTGTTTTTTTTTCCATCACGTACAACGCGGTGCACTCGTTGCATGTGCAGGGTGCTCCCGATTTACCACGTTCCCATACGTTACAGGGCATCTCTGGATCTCCCAATCTTCACAGCTGAGCAGTCTTGTTCTTCATCATGGAGAGAATTTGACCAAGACCAAAACCAATAAAAATCAAAGGCGCAATTCACCTATTCCCATCATATATCACTAATTGCTAAAAGATTTCTAAATACTGCAAAACGTCTACTATCCAACTAATTACACATTAAATGCAAAAGGAACATTGTATCGGTACTTAAGTGCATTTATAGAAAATACTGCATTAAGTGACTCCAACCTTTCTACGAAGTTCCGCTTGTCAGGTACGATTGTGACCGACAACACCTTCCCACGCGATTCTTGGCTCGTGAATCAGTGTTCGTAATTGAAAGTGGAACACCCTGTATATCTTTCTTACTTGCTTTCCTCGTTCTTAATTGCGCGTGCATGCAACGCCTCCACGATAGGGGATGGCGACTGGTGGTTCCCTGGGATGCGGTGTGCGCGACATAGAGTGACCTCCACCTCGCGTCACATGTAGGCAGGGTGCAATATATTTCGAAAGGGGGAACACGGCCGCCATTAACATATCCGCGACCTGATAAGACCTTTCTTGGAACCGATATCATGCACCACACCAAGCTTTATGTGCTTTCGAGAAGCTAACATCGGCGGACCTTCTGATCGTTTTCCCCATCTTTGTTCTTTTCGTGTAGGTTTCCCATTCTTTTGATGGAGTCGAGTTTGTAGTCCAGCAATGGATGAATTTGCGGAGCATAGAGATACCTCTACCTGATTGGACTAATACACCTGCCTACTTCCAATCATCATCTGCATCTTTATTCAACAAACAAATAGAAGAAGATGATATTTTGATGACTCCATGATGGAAACCTAGCCACCATGTATCTTTTTCAATGCACACGTATTTAATGATGAAGTACCAACTGCAGTTGTCTTCTGGTTTCGTTCGAACCGTTTAGATCGACAATCTGAAAAAAGAGCAGTTACGAACGGAGCAATACCGACGGCAACAGGATGTTAATCATCGGTACACCAGGCTGCTACTGGCAGCGACATCGTCAAATCCCGAGCAATCGCCAGACCATCTTTTAAGCAGAATCGAAACGACATTCGTCCTTCCTGGGTCGCATCACCTGCATCCCACCCCTTCAAACCTGAACCCCACCTCCTTAGGAAGCTCGGAACGAGTCCCAGCAGGAGCAGTTTCATCGCGGCGCTATGCAAATAGGATCCTGATCGTGACGACGCGGTCAACACGCGACGTTACTGGTTACCTGAGTAAGTTCTCCATGGACTCCAGTTGCGGCTTCCTTCCTCGCACCCGTCGAGGGCACGACCCATACGAGATCCTCGCAGTCCGTAGCTCTGCTCTACACGGTGCCGAGATATGCTAATGCGCCGTTCCGATCGTGACACTGTCTCTGCTAAGTAAGAGCTCAACTCGTAGGATTCTCTCATCTCCCCTCGAGCCTTTTCCCTGGCCAATCCGATCCTTTCTCTCACCTGTGCTTGGCGACGATCGACTCAAAATTTTATTACTCACATGCACTATGGTCGAGGTTGACCTTTCGTGTAGGTGGTCATTTTTATCTGCAGATTCAATTGCGTTACAGTTCAATGTTCGTGAGAGATTCGAAATAAATGGTGGCGAATTTGAAAGTTTACTGCATTAATGGTTTAAAGGCCTTTTTATAGCCTTTTTTAGAGGCTATTTACATGAAATCTGGATTTAGCCATTACTATAGCTGAGCATTTAAAAAAACTGACAGCCAAAAAAGACATCATGAGCTCCCGATGTGACAGTAACTAAGATCCTCTATCTTCATTCCAACTCAACATCTTACAAGTTGAGCACTAAATTTATTCTATAAAATTCATCACTGACATGGGATCCCTGTCATTCTCGACACCTACTGGAAAAGTTGTAACTTTGGCAATGCTGGATAAACCGGAATTAAGTTGCACAAGTTTATCGGTAAGTCTGGTCCCTTACAATATGGTAATTCGGGATACTCTGCACTCTTTAACACTCATTGCCGTTAATCGATTTGGATCGAAATGAGCACAGCATTGCTAAGTCAAAAGTCGCATCGGTATACAAGGCACTCGCTACGTCGAAGTCGACGCATAAATAATGCGATCTTCCCTCGGCGAGGTTCTTGGAAAGTCCCGAAGAGGATGTGTAAAGGGAGTTCTCGGACCCACGTCGCGAGCAGATCGAAGATCGATTGGAGCTCTTTTACGCCGAAGGAGATCCAGGCTGTGATTGCACTCGTTAAATTGTTTATTGCCAGGGTATTGCTGAATTATCAAGCACAATTTATCCACCATGCATTTCCGTGCGAATTCCCACAGGCCATTATCATCAAGACTTACTCCTTTACCATTTCTTCATTAGCTTCAACTGAAAGACGTTAACACGAAATCAGTTTCGTTAGTATTTTTAGTTGGTAAATGATAGCAAAGACTAGACTTCTTTTTGAATCGTTTTAGCGTGTAGAGATAAGGGGTCGGTGGCATGAAACACCGAGAAGAACGGCCGAATTGGCGAGCGTGACTGCTCAATTCGATCGGCTCGAAGAAGGACGAGATCAACCAATGGTAGGTTGTGGTATTAACGTCCGACCTTAAGGACCCGACGACAGATGTACGGCCGTGCTATATTGAGCATTTCGCTTAACCACGCGAGGACAGCGTCATGTCGATCCTCGGTTACTTCATTTATGGTCCCGTAATCGGCCCTTTCGATCTGATCATTAGGTATGCTGATAAACCCGAGAGATACAAACAAAATCACTTCTCCGCGAATTCGTTTAGCATTCATTCCTTTATCAGGATACTCGGAATTGTTAAACAGTATGGAGAAACTATTTTTTTTAAGCCATTTTGAATAATCAATTTTTACTTATTTAAAATAATATAAAGTGCAGTACATTTCAGGCGTTTCAATGAAACACATTCCAGACGTAGCTCTGACGTCGTGAAGTTGAATTCTTGATAGTACTCACGGCTCGTCTGGAATCCGTCTAATACTCTGACCTTTCGTGTTCTCAGGCAGTCGAACATTTTGAAGTGACCTCTTGAAACTCTAATGAGATTCCCTGTCGCTCCAAACTTAAAAAAAGTGATGTACCGACATTCGCGGACGATTTATTGCGCAACCCTTTATATTTATAAAGTTGCTTGGATGAGTGTATTTTCTGGCGCGATTAAAAGACATGGCAATCAATCCTAATAACAGTCGGTCCTCCGTTGCTACAAGAACAAACTGAACTCGTGGGGAGTGATTTTGAATATGCAGAAGCGGGATGGTTTATACATGTCACCGATTAAAACTTGCGATGCGGTAGTCATTAAGAGATAAACCCGTGTGACACTCCTTGAGATAAACGCCGCCTTAATTCTGTCTGAGATCACGGGCATTGGAACTCGAGAGGTACACTTTAAAAAGGATCACGCGATCCGTCTACGAAGTGCTGCTGAGCCTAATTGTTTATTCGTTCGATGTAGTTCAACAAATTGTCTGTACTAATCTTTTGTGAAGATATCGTCTTCTTGATGCATTGAAATGTAACTGACCGAAAATAGATGACCAGTCATTAATAAATACCATTGTCTTGAGGTACTCCTATCGTTTTTCTTAAATGTAGATATTCGATATTAGATATACGGTTGCAGGATCTGAATAGGTGTCATTGTTACGAAAATATTTAAGGAGGAGTTGACGTTACCTTCTTCTTTTATTGAACTTAGGTTCTAACTTGATAATGGTTTTACTTGTTAGGACTCTAAACTTCATTAATGATTAATCACCCTGTTCCGTTCAGAAAACTACTTCACTCCAAAACGTTTGCCTGTAATAAGTGCTTCAAGGAACAATTATCCATATATGATTGGTACGATTAAACCCAAATACAACTGGGGTAACCTGGACGGGTTCCGACTATAGCCCAGTTATTATCATAAGTCAAAGGGCCCCAATCAGGGAAGTCTGACAAGCCCGGTCGGATCCCGAATACAACCAGGGTACCCAGCTGGATTCCAATGAGAGGCCAGCAGATAAAGCTCATTTGTCATTCCCGTTTTCTGTCTTCAGAACTGACTATGTCTTAATAATGAAATGTTTATGCAATGTACTTGGAGAGTGTGAGAGAACAAAGCGTAATGATCAAGAGCTGCCTATCAAAGTCATAACTATGTAAAACATCGCCAGGAACATGCTAAACTAATTGAAATACACAAGGTGAAAGTACAAAACTCTTATGGTTGAATTGAAAATATATTTCAGGAAAAAGCCATCATTAAAATAGATTTACTTAATCTAACCAGATTTTGATACCTTACATGGGAAGAAGTCTGAGACCATATTCTAATTGAACCGATGGCATCTATAGAAGAAAGTGGAATACAGGAAATGATGAGAAGAATGATTACTTCAACACTGTCGATAAAGTTGATGATGAAGACGATAAAGAAATAATTTGTTACATCATTTAAAAGTCAAAAGCATATCTTAAAATTTCGAGAATATAAATAAAACAAATTATTTTCGTAAATTCAAGTAAATGCATATAATTTTCATTAATTAAGCGAAACTTACAAAAACTGGCTGCTTTGCATAAATAATGGATCTTCTTACATAACGAGTAATGTCCGAACACGAAAACGTCGTTAAACGCACTCAAGCGTCCGGAGCGCGTCGCGTCTCAATTACGGGACTTATCGACGAGATCGACAGCGTGTTTTTCGAGGCAAAAACTCGGAAACGTCATCGACGAGTACCTGATTTATAAAAGCGATTCGAGATCGGAACATGAAACTGGGCGCATTTATATACGTAGACGAAGAAACGGGAAGCGTGTTAAGACGTAAGAGCGACCATAAGCGCCGAGATATCGGAGATCGCCATCTTCTAGGAGCGAGTGGCTAGACGAGTCTTCCGGTGAATGATCTACGGCACCTGGAGAGGGAAGACGAGTCTTGTATCAGATTTTTAGTCGACGAAATTACGGAAAAGCTAACGGAACTGAAAGATGTACAATAAGGAAAACAGTGGTGAAGATGAAGATAAGGGCAGAAAGATAAAAAGTCGAGGGAATAACGAATTACGCGAGAAACGATGGATGAGATTACATATGGAAAAGCAAAAATAATGAGGCTAGAGAAAAATTAATAATTTCATTAAAGGCGTTGTCAGCTGTAATACGTGTGAAACAATAAATAATGCTTTAAATGATGGATAATGTCCGTAACCACTTTAAAAATGTTAGCGTCGTTAGGCAGCATAATTACACGACTCGACCCAATCAACCTGTCATCGATTTTGGCGGGTTCCCAAAAAGAAGACAAGGAAGAAACGAGCGAAGATAAGCGAAAAAATAAGATTGAGCATCATCGTGAGAATAGATCGCGAAGCGTTCGTAAAAAAGACAGATTTATTCGAAGATTCATTCGAAGGCGATGAAAAGGCGAACTGGTTGAAAGTATACAAAGAAAAAGGGAGTGAAGGGGGAGAAAAAAGTCTAGCTATCCAGACTCTTGATGAATTCACGCGTAAAAAAGACGGAAGATATCAGAGATCGAGACCGAGAAGAGAAGCGATAGATCGAGATCACCCTCTCTGTCTTCGATCCTCCGTCTCTCTCGCGTCTACCGATCTAATCTGGTGTTCCCGCACTGCGTGCCTAATTAAAGATCGATATCTCTCGATATTATTGCAAGGCCCTCTCGGTTTCCACCCGCACTCCCCTCTCCTACTAGGTTATTAAATTCTGATATCGGATGGATCTAGCCTGGCTGGTCCTGCCGAGCTTATCTGATCGCCAGGTCCAACCTCCACGAAGTCTCGTTACCTTTCGCTCTTTCGGTTCATTTATCCTGTCGCTCCCTCGATCTTCGCTTCCAATAAGGTTGCGTATAAAACTGATGCGCGACATACCCTGTCTTTCTTCAACTTTTCTACCTGAGCATAACGGATGTTAGTAGGCGCTAAATTACAGGAGTTTGTTGATGGCCTATGATATTCCGCGATTAAGCTGATGAGGTATGACGTCGCATGATTTCTGGAGGATTATTTAAGTGTAATCTTGATGTGTAACATTAGATCCTTGAGTAATTTTTTGACAGTTCCCTTCGAAAAGTCTCAAGTGTAGCAGTTTAAAAAAACGATTTAGGATATCTGATGAATCGGAAGTCAGGAATGTTGTTGGGTATAATGCTGCTGATTGTTGTAATGACATCAATGATAATCAAGGTAGCGATAGCACTGAAGGTTTTCTGGATGAAGGTAATAATAAGGTCGAGGACAGAAAAGATTCGAGCAATCGACATGTTGCATGTGCAATGCCATCTTATTCAGATTGGTCATTGGAAGTAAATTTTAATCGTAGAAAGCCTGAGTGAGAGGTCACAAGACGCTTCGTGCGTCCCGTTGCGATGAAACGAGGTGCTAAGATATAATGCATACACACACTGGGAAGCATCGATAATTATTCACTCTGCAAACACGGCCGGCTCGAACCGATACCGATCTTAAAACCATCCGGCTGGCGAGAAGTGTCCTGGCCTGATACGGAATCTTGTGTGCGTCGGTTTCGAGCTGCTCGTCCACCACCAGTTTCGATTTAAAGTGGGAGATGCAGGACAGTCGTGATGGAAGTGAAAACATTCGGGAGAAATTAAAAATGACCCAAACCGGGGAACGGGTGAGATGCGGCCGATAAGTATGTTGTTTAACGGCTAAAGTGGGTGAGAAGTACTTTGACGAACGAAATATTATACTGGAGGTATGTTAGTTATGATACGACTGGAGAAGTTACGGACGGACATAAAATGCATAACATCTGAGAAAACGTGTTGGGTGTTCGGTACAAATGGTGTGGTTAAATTGATTTCTTTAAAAGTTGAAGGGAGCCGAATGAGCTAGGTCGACATGCCTAAACTTAAATGATGAGAGATAGACTAAACCTAAAAATAGATGATTAAAAATATATCTTATGGAGCAAATTGAAAATCCAATATGGCGGAGTATACTAAAAAATTACTCGATTTGATTGGTATTTGAGAAGCACCGATTTTTAGATAAGATAGGTCCAAATGCCTTATCAACGATTCTTAAATATTATTGGAAATGTTGGTTGGAAAAAATAAGGTTTCAAGTTAAAAGCATTTTTTTTTCGTCGTGTTAATGAATCAAAAAATGTTTTAAAATAATCAGGTATCATCAGACCTGTTTTTAGTAAATGCATGAATATTTACAGAAGTTTTAAAAACTATCTCCAGGAAAGAAAAAAAGTTTAATAATTGCGTTTTTCTGTCCTAACGTTTTTACTTTGCATTTTTTTGGTCCAACCGACATTTCCCATAGACCAATATAGAAGAATCGTTGATAGGAGTTTTTCACATTTCACTTTAATTTCAACATTTCGAAATGCATTATGGCGCATTCAAAATGGTGCACCAAATCTTCAAGGTCATCATTAAGGTCAACATCATTTCTCATAGTGCATTAAATCCAAAAATCCAGGACAAAGTCAGGAACAATCAGTTGCCCAAAAAGTATATTGGACAAACTGAAGGCCGTTGGAGCCACAAATATCGATAAAAAGTCAGAAGCGTGTGAGAAGAAAAATGGTATAAAGTGACTTAGAAGTCTTCAATAAAGTAGCATTTAAAAACGAAAATGGATGAAGTAAAAGCAAGAGAGTGGAAAGGTACCGTGCAGATAACGTGGCACAGGACGATGGGGTATGGGACTAAGTATGGATGCTCCTGAAGTAATGTATGTGCAGCAGTGTCCTGCCAGGCGATAATTGCCTTTCGAACTACGGTCACGTCTCAATGCTTAAATGTCACTCCAGAAGTCGTTCGAATCTGTCGTTACAACGTTACTCTTCGTGTTGCGGTACAATCTTGGCAAGAACCTCTAGGAAAATAGACTCATGGGATCGCGATATTTATTATCTCGGTGGATCGTAACGTACATTTGTCTCCGTTTGAAAGTCAATTTTGAAAACTTTGCAACTTTATTTATTAAGAGAGAGAGTGAACGTACCATAAAAACCGTTCTTGCGATTACACTGTTCTGTACTGAGTTTGACTTTAAAAGCGAATTATAATTTTCGAAGTATTTATTGATGCTAAAAACAATGGCGATGTCAGAATTGTTGCATTTTTAAGAAAAGTGCGGTTAAATGTGTTCAAACTAACATTTTTGGACATTATTTTGATTTGTTCTATAGCAAAGAAGAATTTTTTCGAGCGAATTGGTAAAAATTAGCATTGTGGGCCATTGAAATGAGCGCCATCTTTTTTAGCATTGAAAAATATTTGGCGAATTATATTTCGCACGTAAAAAAATCTCTTACGTTGGAGATATGACTAAAATCGTTAATCATGACACATTTAACCTTACTTTCCCCGACTACTGTGTAATTTGTATAAAACCCACAGTATTGAAAATCGCTTATTTTACAATAGTTGTTGATCATTTAAGATGAATCATATAAAAGTTATTTAAACATAATTAAATTGTTAGAAACACTTTATTAAAATACGATCTTACGTATGCAGCAGACTTTTTTGTATTTTGTACCTGGACGAAGTTAGGGTCAAATGGGCATCATTTTACTCACCTGAAACAAAAAATTGAAATGGTATAAAAATAGTGGTCTAGCGATTCATGTGAATGTTTAATATGGTTTTGCTTAAGAATGTATTTACTTACAGTAAAGATTTTGTGTAAAGTAAACAATAATTTTTTAATAGATTACTCTCGGAAAAACTATAGTTTGTTAAGAATATTATGTTCTTTTCATGGGACATTTTTTCAAATAAAAAATTCTATTAAATTTCTTTGGCATTCTGTAAGAATCCGTTTATAGTAATTAGAATTACTCTTACACAGCCCGAATTTTTACAAATTGATTCAGACATTTTGAATTTTTGATTTTCAACGTAAATTCCTACCTTATCAGCGGATCACGTTAGAACCGCTTTAAGTCCATGCAAATGTTTCAATATAACCTCAAAATAAAGTCGTATGATTTTTCTCGTTACAAACTTGCGTAACGGCAAAAATGTTCGTGCTCGAGCAACGAAGTAAAGAGGATTAACAGCGGATGGGAAAATGCTCGTTGGACGATGTCGCCGGTACAATAAATAATTTACGAGCGCAACCGGGCAATATTGCAACCTTGTATGCGTTGGGTACAGGAGGTAATTCGCGCGAACACAAATCCGATGGAGGGCATTAAGCGAAGAAAAGTGCGGCAAGTGTACACGCAGTATCGTCGGGGTTACGGCCGGTCCGTGACTTCGGCGTGAATTTCCTCGCATCTCCCCCCATTATACCCCCTTTGCCCCAGACCCCTCTTGGACTCTTCCCCCCAAGCCCCAACCACCCACGGAAGCTCGATTCGTTCCTTCCCAGGGTTCTTTCCTTCGACTTTGGCATCGTAGTTACATAAATCCCCCGGGACGTTATTCGATTTATAAGCGGCCTTTCGCCGCGCATCGGCCGTCGTAAAAATTATATATCTCGCGCTCTGCATTATGCATTTATGCAGCGTGTCGCGAAGATTCCTCGGAAGCGAAGGATGACTTTTTTAATGGGCTCTCGCGCCCGGAAATTGCGCCGGGAATGCTGAAATGACGATACAATGCGAAAATACAATTGTAAACAGAGGATATGGTATAAAAATGACCTATAGGATAACGAAATGCAGTGGACGAGGTTGTTTTAACCCATTAAGTCCTGAATGGACATTTTTTCCTACAGTTTTCAACGTTTATTGAAACAACATTGAAAAACTATACATGATTGTTTTAAAAAAAAACATGGATTTTTCCAATGTGGTTTTTTTATCTTGTTTTTTTCACACTGAAATCGGTTCGGAATTCGTGCTTGAAGTAATGAAATCGTGTGTTGGAGACTTAAACTTTAAAATGGGCCTATAAGTATTTTGAAAATAAAGGTGAATGCACCCAAAATGGCGGCTCAAACATGAAAAGACCGCCAAAAAGTTCAGGTATTTTATACTTGAAAATGATATACTTTTGGAAAAAATGTTATTGAACAACATTAGAGTGGGCCATGATTTTGGCAGAAATGAACCATTATAATAGGGGAAGGTGGGGTGAAGGGCGCATTGGTTTAACCCTTTTCGTCCCAAAAGTCCAGAATTTGGACACAACTTTCAACGATGTAACTTTTGTTCCAAAAAGGGTTAACAAAAATTGAAATAAGACAAAATCGATAGATTTGGACCTCCTCTTTTAAATGCCGTGGTCAGAAACAGCCGGAAATTACAGAGAAAAAAGTTATGATCATTTTTTCGAAAAAAATAAAATACTGGTTTTTTCGACATTTTTTCCCAATAATTGCGTTTTTTGACATTGAAAAGGGCAGTGCTGATCGTTGCAAAACATACGAATCGATTCTTTTTGCTCAGATCATTTTTCTCCGGTCGGATTTTTTCAAAAAACAAAATGGCGGTTTCAAGATGGCGTCTGGAAGTTGTAAGTTTGAATTTTCTCGCACAAATATCGATTATTTGAAGGTGTAACGGCTCTAATCATGGAGAATTGCAATGAAAAAGTAATTATTATCATTTGTGAATACCTAGTCCCATCATGATTTATTAATAACCTCATAACCTCAAATTAATTAGACACAATGGGTTTATACCGATTATTTGTCTAATTTTCACACAATTTTCGACGTTTCCGTAACATTACTTATGTGTGAAATTAAAAATGAGCATATACCCTTATGACCTATTAATTATCGGGTTATAACCTAAAAATTTAGTACAGTTCGACTTTTTTTTTATTTTTAAAATACTTTTCTTCATTTTTTTTTATTTTAATTTTATTACTTTCATTTTTTTTTGTATTCAAAACACGTGGAGTCAATGAGGAAATATTTGTATTTTATTTTTGTGTTTTGTTTTGTATTTTGTAAATCAATATAGCAGATATTGAAAGTTATGTTGCACTATAAGATGTGGATTGACCTGCGACCTGCAAATTGAGTGAAAATCAGACAAAATATCGGTAGTAACCCATTGTACACGACTAATTTGAGGTTATGAATGAATCATGATAGGACTAAGTTTTCACAAATAATAATAATTACTTTTTATTCCAGTTCTCCGTGATTTGAACCGTTACGCGGTCAAATAATCAATATTTGTGGGAGAAAATGTAAAATTACACCTTGAAGACGCTATCTTGAAGCCACCATTTTGTTTTTTGAAAAAAATCCGACTGGAGAAGAATGGTCTGAGCAAAAAGACGCGATTAGTACGTTTTGCAATTATCAGCACTGCCCTTTTCAATGTCAAAAAACGCAATTATTGGAAAAAAACGTCAAAAAAAACAGTATTTTTTTCGAAAAAATGATCATAACTTTTTTCTGTGTAATTTCCGGCTGATTCTGACCACGGCATTTGAAAGAAGAGGTCCAAATCTATCGATTTTGACTTATTTCAATTTTTGTTAACGTTGTTTGGAACAAAAGTTACATCGTTGAAAGTTGTGTCCAAATTCCGGACTTTTGGGACGAAAAGGGTTAAGCAGCGAACACGAAATAGCTCTGAATTAGTACATGCAAAACGCAAAATTCGAATTACCTTATAGTCTTTTTATCCTTCATATTTGGCCTATGCTATAACAGTCTTTATTAAGTCACTGGAGCATTATAGTGATTAATGTATTTTCGATATGTGGTCATACAGGTTTTTGGGTTTGCAGAATATTAACACTTTATATAAATTTGTAGTTTATATCAATTTTCGGTTGTCTATTATTATAGAGTAATACTATTATTTTTGAGGGTGATCAAACTTGTGCGGCTTCATTATTGGATAATTCACATAACGAATTTTTTAATAGGGGCATACGTCTAACGGTGAATCCGAGGACTTTTTGTGGGGCGAAGTGACGCACGGTTTTTAAACTTTATTGTGGTCCAAACATACAACATCAGAAAGGAATAACAAACAGTTTTCATGTTGTTTTCGTTCAAACCGAAATTGGGTTCGCCGCTTCACCCCGTGATTTTTATGGTTTTTAAAATGTCGTTAGAGTGCTATTCGTAAAACATAGGCCAAAAGTGTTACATAGGAAATGTTTGCTATGAAATTACCTACCAACTGAAACTTGTCATCAACCCAAGTATGAAATACAAAAAGAGATATGGCAGGCACAAAAAATCCTAGCCGCTTCGCCCTCGCCATCCCCTACTACTACATTGTTAAGAACCGTGATAGTTATAATCTACCTTTTAATCGTTTTTGAAAATAGAAAGAATTACTAATTCTGTGTAGCATTACAAAATTACTATGTTTTACTCATTGTAGTGACTTGCCCTGTACAGTGCTACGAAGGGAATTACAGTCAACGTTTTATATTTACATATGTTAATATAAATGTTTGTAAGTATGTTCCATACATCCTGAAATTTAAAAACGAATCGAGACATTTACATAAAAAAACTTACTTTTAAACAAATCGCAATTTCATGACACTTATATCAGATAAAATACCACCAATCTGTTATAAATTTCCCGATGTAAATGACAGATGCACTGAATTTAACGATCTGGAATGTAATTTTTTTTACCTGTAAACCTGAAATGATACCTTTAGTAGAAATCAATTTATATATCCCGATATTAGTGATAGTGGATTATCACTGGACGGTTATACTGTTATTCGTGGAGATAGAATCAAAGGAGTTAATAAAAAGTTATCAGGAGAAGGTATCGTAATAAGAAACCAAATTCCAGTTACTAGTAATGAAATTAGTACCGATTTAATCGATTTTTTCGAACCTTAGTTCAAAATTTCAACAAATTTGTGGTTTTACTTTCTTCTATTCCATACCGGGGCCATTAAAAATATTCTTTTCAAATTATGTGTAAAAGTGAATCCATTAAATATTTGTCGAAAAATCTTTTTAGTTGAAAATAGCTCAAAGGGTTCAAATCTCATCTTCTTGACGATCAATTGATAGTTTTTCGGACGATTAACCGAACTAAATTTATGAATTAAGAATAAATGTTCGGTTAACCATTCAGAGACAATTAAACTATCGAAAATATACTATAAGGCCAATCATGGCAGCCATTTGAACTGAAGTTATTCATTCGTAGATTTCATTTTTATAAATACTTTCAAATGCTACACTTAGTCTAAAAGTTCTGTACAATTCTTCCTATACGAGGAAGAATAGTTGGAACTACAAACTATATAGTAGATTAAGACACATTAATCATTTTTTGTTAATTTTACGATCTAAATGCAGATCTCGATTAATTAGGTAGTCAAGTTTACTATTTAAATAGTAAAACCAATTAAAAAACGTGGTTGTGCCACGTCCTGCTATTTAGATAGTAAACCCAACTATTTCTTTTTATCCGCGTATAATAAGGAAATTACTAAAACAAACATCAATCATAATGTTGGAAATCTGCAACACCTTTGATTGCATTTGATTTGTTTGGTAGTTAAGACCGATAAAGTCTTCTATCCGCGTAACAATAACGATAACGAAATATTTTATGATAATCATAAGCGATAATAAATTCAGTAGAACGATTCCTTTCTTTTCGCATTTGCAATGAATCATGACACGCGACAGTCTTGGATGATCACTATCAATCCTTATCGGGTAGTATTTGTAATTCGTGGTTGATCAAGAGAACGCTCATTCAGTTTCAATTTTTAAAGTAAACATTCAACTTATCTTGGGATTTTATCATTAATGTTTTTAAAGACAATGCACGGTTTAATCGGGGGTCTGATGATATCGAAATCTTTCTATTGATTGATTCAAACCCAGTTTCAAACATGATTTGTCATACGATTTTGTGCTTAGGTTTTATGCTGTTAATCTAATTTAATATTCAATTTAAGCAATTATGATGAGTATGTCTGATCGTTTGTTTGTCTTCGAGTGATTTATTATTTAAAAATCAATCCATTTATTAATATTTTGAAATATGTGGACTTCACTTTTCTATGAGCGTCCAGATTTTCTGAAGATCGTCCAAAGGTCATCCGGATGTTATACGTAAAATATGGATTTATTTTCTTATACTTATAACTACACAATACAATGAAATAACAAATATTAGTTGAATACCTCAAAAAAGAAGACTTGAAATAAGTTTAAAATACGCCGGATTAGGAACAAAAACGTACATAATTTGTGTTTAATAGTGAATACATAAATGATCATTTTGTATGTTTGAGACCACGTTCCCTTGCAAAGTGCAAAAGAGAAAACGCAAATCGAATGCCGCAACAGAAGAATTAGCTAAAACCAAGTATCGACCAAACTTTCGGAACACTCTTAAAGAGAGAGAAAGAGAGATTGTTATCGATCCATGATGAAAACTTACGGACTAATGCGGCCGAATTAATGAATTCGTTGCGAAAGTTTCTTGGCTGCTCCTAAATAAAATTTAGTCATTTCGTTAAAGGGATCGTATGTGCTTTCAAAATTTAGCTTTCGAACGTTTAATAATTGCTGCGTTCATTCGTCTCCTAATTTAATAAGTTTAATTGCAATATATTTACAATTTATTGCTTAGCATTGTCATGTTTTAATTTCGTACATAATGTCATGTTTTCAGAGTTTTTTTACTGTAACCCTAAATTATTAATAGAAAGTGCAGATGGAATTCGCAACATTTTTTTCTCTTTGACTTCAACTCTAGTTGCGCGAGAATATTGTACAGCGATGTCGAATGAGGATGTTGGGTGAAGAGATTATGATGACGGATTTGTTATCATGGGTTCTGATGTCGTTAGATATTGGATGGACCAGATGCATCGTATGTACTAGTTATAACAAGTAAAGTGAAATTGGACATCTCAGTGATGCCTGATACTAGGTTATGTATGGTAGTATAATTACTGAATGCAGCATTCTAAACATTCAATAAAATGTTACAGTTAAAAAAAAACAATACGAACTTTCGTTGGACCCTATAAACAACGATATTCCATAAACGATAAGGGCCAACTTGGACTTTAATGCCAATTAATCAAGACTTGTGTGCCAAGTAAGAGTTGACATATTTTTTCTTTTACACTGAATCTATTTCTACTATAAAAAATATTTATTTTTGGAACAATATATCGTAGTGTCTTAAATGGGTAAACATAATTCAATTAGTTACTGATAACTTTCGTTTAAATTAGTAGTTTTCAGCTAATTGTTCCCTAAGTTTTCAATTCTGTCATTTTAAAATTACACTATAAGAATAAAATTGGGCAATATCTGAAATATTCAACATTATATAGTATATATGGAAACACTACGGGGAATTTTAATCATTAAATGTTAAAAATTCATCCTTTAACCAGAAGACCGGAGTTCTATATGCAAAAAATTGTATGTAAGAGTATTCATTAAAAATGGATGCTGTAAAGTCGCAGAAAAGGTGTAATGTAGATATTTTTTACAAGTTCATTTGAGTTTTGAAAGACTTTTCTGGAAATACTTGGCCGTACGAGGCTCGTAATAATACACCCGTCGTTGAGAGAGGAATCTCCGAGCCTTTTAGCGTCTTTACGATCCCGGAGACGAGATACCTCCGAATCTCCCGTCGCTAGAAAAAGACGGGACCAGTTCCAAAGTGCGAGATGCATTTGAAAGCGAAAAGAGTGACACGAATGCGTCAGAGTTTCGAGTGAAAAGGGACTTACTAAAGGGAAAAAAAGGAAAGAAAAGCAGACGTCAAAATGATATAAACATAGTGGAAAAGTGAAAATTGAAGATGAGCGAATGAAAGGAGCACCCAAAGAAAAAAAAATTTCGCCAAGAAATGCAAAGGTGAAAATCCCAGATGGTCAAAATACCGCAAATTAATACCAAATATGACCGCGAAACAAATAATAAGGTTATTTATAAAAATAAATGAATAAGATAAAAGATAAATGGGGAGATAGAGAGATTGATAAAGTAATTGATAAGAAAAGGAAAGCTAGACTCGTAAAAATTCCTTACAACGGAAATGTGTCCGTAAAAATAATGCCAGAAAGACAAGTAATCGTTACGGTGACGATATTTCTGAATGTCAAGCCAAAGAGTCCTAAAGAACAGGTCTCGTAGATTTGATTTTCGTTATCATGACTGGACTTTACTTCGCTTAAGTTCTTCTTTCAAAAGGCTTTTAAATTAACATTTTACTCGTCCTGCTTAGCTAATATCACGTCTAAAATCTTTAAAACACTGAATAATATTATGATTTTAGAGGAGTGCATTCCGATCATGGATAAGGCAAGTGCCGGAGATTTCAAACAGTTTTATCAATTTCAGAAACTTCGGCCATATTAGAACTGCTATATTTTAAATAATCATCTTAGATTATTTCTATAGGAATTTGTAGATAATGGAGGTATGGAGGAAGTATTTTTTATGACTATACTAAACATTTTTTCTACCAGGTGTTAATATATTAACATTAGTTAGAATTGGTAAATTACACTACCGCTCAAAAGTATCGGATCACTCCTACAGAATTTTGGCTAAAATAAAAAGATGATTGTTCTCGCCAAGTTAATAGAGAAATAATAAAGAAATGGAAATTGAACAAGCATTATATTGCGTAAGTATTTTTAAATAATGTTAGAAAAAATCACGAATAGCCAAATCAAAGCTGACATGATTAGCTTTTGATCACACTTTGTAATTTTCCCTGTGAAAATTTTTATAAAAATCGGAGTTGATTGAATATTTCAAAAAAATGTGAAGAAATGACTTTAGTCAATGGAGCATAGTTCAAAGAAAAATACAGATGCGGAAATGAAACGAATGCGATTGTGAATCTGAAAGTCTCCCATTTAATTTCCATTTTTTTATTATTTTCCTACGTTAACTAACGATAAGCAATAGAATAATAATAAAAAATTATTGTATAGTAATTTTATAAACAAACTAGGATTATCGGTGTAACAATAATCTGTTATTATAATCATGCGCAGTGAAGAGAGAAATGTAAATACTGCATGAAAGGGTTGAAAAATTACTTAAAGATATTTTACCTTAAAAATTGAAAATTTCACAAAACCTACTAATTTTAATAGAATAATGACCGCAAACCAATAAAAATGTATTTTAAATTCACGAAAATTTACTTAAGAAGAAAAATGTATCCTTTTGTTGGATTATTTTACGTAAATTTTATAGAAATTTAAGTAAAAATGCCGACATTTATAGTAAACCTGACAGAATATAAGGTATTTTTGTTCTAATCAAATATATTCCCTCGTGTTGAAAATTACCAAGCGGCAGAGTAAATCATACATTTATTTACGTATTAACTCTATTTTTTTTTTGTCAAACATTGTAAAAAATTAAAACATATATTACTTTTTTGTGGGTAACATTTATTGCTTTTGAAGGGCAGAAATTCCCGAAAACCTTATATGTCATTACTTTACTCCATCGTTTGGCACTATTTTCTTTCCTCCACATGAACAAAATAGAAGAATAGAAAAAAGTTTACTTCAATGAGAAATATGGGACCATCAATGTAAGGTTTGTTATAGTTACAATTAGTTTTTTGAATTTGCGAGTCTGTTTCTTCTCAATCACATTTTATTGCAGAGATTACACAAAGAGAAAAAAAGGTTCATGGAACAATGAAGAAAACGCTCGGGTGTTCAATTTCATGAACTTTACTTCAGTTTTCTAAATATCGTCCGCTATACTGGATCGGACATTTTGAATTTCGAAAAATTAAAACGTAAGTAACACTAATTAAAATTACATGTTAACTGTTTAATTTCTGCATAATTGAATTAATAATAAAAAAGTTACTTTCTTTATAATAAAAACAAAAACAATAGAATTATTAAACGTAAGTAGCACTAATTAAAATTACATGTTAATTGTTTAATTTCTGCAGAATTGAATTAATAATAAAAAAGTCACTTTCTTTATAATAAAAACAAAAACAATAGAATTATTAATATAAAACGTAAGTAACACTAATTAAAATTACATGTTAATTGTTCAATTTCTGCAGAATTGAATTAATAATAAAAAAGTCACTTTCTTTATAATAAAAATAAAAACAATAGAATAATTAAAATTACGGCAATATTGACAAATATAAACCATTATCACATTAAAAATGCAAAAAATATGGAATATTAAGTACAAATAGGAAAATATGATCTAGGACTCAAAGGATCACATGTTGGGAAGTTATAAACTGCACAATGTCATGTCTTGTTTACTTGTTTACTACCGAAATAGTTAATTTTTATATTTTTAATAATTCCATGGTTTGCATTTTTAAAATGTTTCAATTTACAACTTTTTCTCTCCGTGTGTAGTAGAATTAACAACATGAACGGTTGTAGTTGACATTTGAGGTTATATATAAATGATTTAAATACCGGAAAATAGTTAATTTAATATATTGGTATACAAGCGTTTTACTACAATCAACAGGTTCCGTTAACAATTCCGTTCACGCTATGTACATTTGTTATCTCAGATTTGTTAAAATAGAAATTCGACATTGCTGTATTGGCAAAAAACATTACGATCTTGAATGGAATATTCTACAGAGTATTTGACTAAGTAGATATTATCTATTTACGAGTTGGATAGATTTTAAATACTTATCAAGTTTACAAAGGTGTTTAGAGTTTATTCATTTTAAAATGACGACATCCTGGTAAGTTAACACACTTGCGAAATATGTAACTGAAGGTTTATTAGGTTATCAATATTAAATTCTTGTACATTTTATAATTTTCAAAGGTTTGGTAATTGTCCAAGACGGGTTCATAATTTTCAGAAGCAATTTGTCAATTTGTACTCCATAGCCACCTCTGACGATAATGATTTTTTATTTTTATTTTCACGTTGTATTTTAGTTTAAATAGACTTTGTTTTTGATTAAGATACATTCTAGATACAATTTCTCGAATCACTTTTAACGGAAGCATAAATTGACATTTTAATTTTAAGTACCATTTGAGCAACATTTGTAATCTATAAATTTGTGTTATTTTTGACGATACTTATTACAACTTATATTATCACAATCTGTATTGGAATATCTTTTTAGCTAGTCTTATATTTTGCGGCTCTATATCAGAGTGATCTTGGATTTCAGTATTAAATTCACAAAAAATATTTGTGTGTTTTACAAGTAGTGAAAGAATTAACGCTATCAAAAGATTTTTAGCAGATATTATAGACATATTGAAGTTTTAGATTTCCCTGCATATGGGTTTCTAACTGGTTATTTAAAAGTTACTTGAAAATTCGTCTTGGAACTAATATTTTGAAATTGTAGGTTCTCCTGTATTTTCACAGCTATAGACAAAACGGATGACACCTTGCTGGGAAAATGTCTGATATGCAAATGGTCTTTTTTGTCATGTTTGAAGTCACATAAATAGAAAAAACATCACTTTGATGTATCTATAACAATTTATTAAATGGTAAACACGCTCGGGATAAAAATAAAGTTTCCTACCTCCTATTATTTAAGCAAGATAAACGGGACCATTCAATCTAAGCTTCAAATCCTTTAAAGTCAAAATGCCACATATATGCTCAATATCTGTATTAAAATTATGGAAAATATCTCATTCTAGACTACATGAACTAAATTGTTTTTCGTTTATGATTTGGTTTTTTATCTTATTTTTTTAGTATATGAAGTCGTATTTTATTGTTTTTATTGTTCGCCATATTCCTTTAATGTGTATGTAAAACTTATGTAGTAAATAAACAGATAGACTCAATTTCTTTCTAGGTGTACACATTCAGAAAGATCTTATGAAACTTTACAATAAATGCTGTAAAAGTACAAAAAGTATTTTTATAGTAATTTTTAATTTAGTTGCACATCTTTTTTGGAGTTTGAAATGTACATTTCTTGTAATTAAAATAAACATAATCGCAATTCCTCTTAAAAAAGGCGCTCTACTGACAACCAGAGAATAGTTAGATATAATTAGTAAATAAAGACGATTTAGGGGCCAAGAACTGAATTTTTTTAAATTATGATTTTATATTAAATAAAATGAATTGACGTTTTGGTTGTCAATTTTGAAAAATCTTTGAAACCACATCAAACTTAAGATTCTTTTAGTTTATTTTCTAGAATATTATAAAATTTTAAAAATGGTTAAATTAACGTTATAGATCTCAAAATACACATTTTAAATTTTATGCACATTTTGTGTATTGGTATGACAGTTACCGAGAAAAATCACAATTAATTGTATTATTTGTATAGGTTTATTGCGTAATAATCATAAAAAATCTGTCAAGGTTGTCAATAATTTTTATTACATCTATGGTGTCTTGCATATTTGGGCTACGCTGAAATTGAATGTCATGACAATAGTTGGCGTAAATCCGATGTACAAAGTGAAAAACATGAAAAATCCATAAAAATTATAATTTTTCATCATTCTCCTCGTATATATCATTAAATATTGAAACTTCTAAAAATCCACTAAATATGAAATATGTATTCAGAGCAGATCTTCAACTTTTATTGGAAACATTTTTCGATAATTTCAATTTTTTTTATGTAAAAGAGAAAAATGGCAAAAAATTTTTAACAATTTTTCAGGTTTTTACCATGTATATTTCATTTGTGCTAATTTTCGCTAGCTTATTCATTTTAAATGAAAGAAGGTACGAAGATGCTGCATGCTGCTGATTCACAATCTAGATGGTGAATTAAGAAAATCGATAAAAATTATGATTTTAACTGACTGGTTACAACTTTCATGCTATAACATTTCAGATATATTTATATTGAACTGTAATTTAAGATAGAGTTGTATGAATAGGAGTCATCGAATTTTAATTATCATCAGAGACCGACATATTTTGAGCCCAGATACGAGACTGTCATCGAGATTTTCGGTATCGTCGAGCTTCTTGGTAGATAGAGTCTCGTCTCTACTTATTATAGTATAAAATTTATAAAACATTTAAACATTAAAAGTGGTAACTGCTAAAACCAATTTTACAAAATACCATATTTTTCACTGCAAGTCAATACAACCTCGTATTTAGTACCCGTCTATAATTTGTTATTATTAAGCGAATATTTTTAAAAACTGTCAACCACGTGCATTTATTTGGGAGAACGAGATATTTTTTCAGTGTAGATATAGTATATCAATAAAATGTGGGCAGCAAAGAAGGTCGAGGTAAGAGTGAGAAAGATACGAGAGAATTTGAAAGCGGGGGTGGGACCTGGCGGCGGCGGTCTGATAGGAAAGCGTCATATTGAAAACCATAATTCGTGGTGGCCATGACCGTTATCTCATCGCGTCACAATAAATACTGATTCCTGGAAGCTGCACCAGTACTATCTTGGTCCGCACGGCGATGTTACTTATGCTTACTTTACTCCCCTTTTCCAGCCATCCAACTTCGGTCGATAAAAAAGTCATCGATGCTAAAAGAACGAATAATTATATTCTCCAAACACCTTGTATTTTCAAAAATTTCATCCTTCATGAATTTAAGTTTTTTCATTAATTTGGTATACATATCGGAGAAGTCTTTAAGATCGGTCCTCGTCGCTTTCGGCGTTTCTTGATCACGCGTCTTTTTCCTGTCTCCTTTCTTTGGCATCGGACAACTCCTTATCATCGGGGCCAATCGTGTTCCATTCGTCAGTTTAATGGGCATCATCCTCTTACTAAGGAAAGGTCGTAAACCTTCACGAGTTGAAGGAAACTTTAAGATTTTTTATGCCGGGACGAAATACAGTTTTGCTTTATTACCGCGATCAGGCGGACAAGTACTTCCTCTTCGTGGGTATCAATTTTGACCACGACTCGTCGTGTTAACGTCATTGTGCAAATTTGGTAAATGCGACGTTTCTCAATTGATTTTGCAAAGAAGTACCTTTTATTTGAATTTTAAAATATTTGACAAAATGGGGGGTAATAAATAAGCGATTATTTTTACGACTGTCTGCGATTTGATACTGGGCCTCGAATTCTTCCATTGGCGACGCGGTCGGCACGACTGTCTGACATCAAGCAGACATTGCCTGCACAACGGGCGCATTATATCCAGACCAGATACCACTGTCTTATCTTGCACCGCGTGCTCTTCCTTTGCATTCGTTCTACTCCTCTTTATTACCGATGTTCCTTTGGAATCTCCCTCAACGTTTATTTTTCATTATTTATTATTTCTCCCACTAAAAAATGCAAAAAGCAATAAACTGGCATCAAACATTTTGGTGTAAATAAAGTTCTCCATTCCTTTTTTGTAAATTGATAGATCTTTTGAAGGCTACGAAATATTCGTGAAAGTCTGATTCTTGAAGTTTAATCTCGAAATATCGATGAGGTTTTTCCCTTTTTTCCTCTAGACAGAGGAAAAGCGTATGAGTTACGACGAGATGATAGAAAGAGAAGGTAAAATTGAGAGAGGTGGATAGATATGGCAAAGAGAGAGGGTGAGAGGTGTATGGGGCGAATGAGAGGTTGGCCGGCTCGTTATCTGACAGCTAGGCCCGTTATCAGCAGCATGCAGCATCCTTCTTCCCCACACCCCTTTTGTTACTCCAGGGTGCGAGAGGGAAAGACAAAGAATATGAAAGAGATGAAGGTGGATAGAAAGTGGAACAAAGACATGAAAATAATGGAGGAAAGATATGAAACGAAGAAACGAAAATAAAGAGATGAAATGAAGATACGAAAGAAAACGTGGATGGAAATAAAACAAAGTAAAGTACCGAGAATATCCGAGAAACTGAACAAAAATTTTGAAACGTAACATTTACAAAAATATGACAAAATATTCTAATGATAGAGTTAGAGTAGTTAGCAAGTATTGTGCTTTCGATTTTGATAAGACGCCATTTTCGAGGAGGATTATGATGAACAGATTTACAGTGGAATAAGGGGAGTTACCAAGAGGGGATATAGAGGGGGGAAGTCGATCCTGTTCGTACTATCTTCCTTACCCCCCGAGAAACGACTATAGAGTGCATCTTGTGCGATAACGAGGCAAGTTAAACAATATCGAGCTGTACGAGGGCTCAGACAAGGCTGAGCGAATTTCAACCCTAGTTCATTTCTAACTTATTTCGCATTAATAACCAGATTTCAATAAGACAATGATACAATGACAAATTTTGACAATATGTTCTAGATGGGTTTTTTATAATAATATAAAATTATAAAAATGTAAAATTATAAATGTTGCAAACCAACGAACTTATTACACTTAATGAGGTTCTAAAGTGGTCCCCCGACAAGGACTAAAAAATCGAAAATTAAAGATAAATCAGTAGGTGCGCCACGGTAGCATTTTCTCACAAGTACTACGCGCTTTTTTCGTTCAGTACATAAAGAAGATGATTGTACAATATATGTTATGTTATTATTATAAATTAGAATGTGTAACCTTATTAAATGTAGAAATTTATTATAGAATTATCATTATTTATTATTAACTGTTCATTCCAGAAATCGTTCATGTAGTTAATTTACAAAATGTAGACTAAAAATGCTGGCAAATATTATATGTTCTACTGAATCGCGTAAATGTTAACAATGGCATATACCAGGAAATTTAGGCTAAAAAACACATATATTAAAAAATATGGTACTATTTTAATCAAGTCCTAACAGAATGTCTTTCTGTGCTTGAAGTGACTCTAATTTAGTAATATTTTCTTGTCATTACTAAAGATGAACATTCTCCACTTCAGAAACTAACGAGGATCGATTAGTTACGCAAGATTTTTTCATCAAAAATCTTTCGGATCAGCAACATGGTAATGAGACCATGTTTTTTCAAATATATTAAAAAACGCTGAAAATAAATTTTTTTATAATCTGTAGAATCAAATTGCTCTTCATCTGCCGAAATTTTCAAAATATCTCAAGAATTAGGGAGAATCAAGATAAAGGTCCAAACACACAATATAGTCGTTTAATAGGAAGTAAGCCAAATGCCCAAACGCTGAATAACATAAACTGCAGTGCCGAAGAAACGAGCAGGCTGATATATGTTGGGCGTGGAATCTTTCTTGGCTATCGTCATCGATCTGTGTGCTGCGCCTCGTAGACATTTGCAGTGGATGTACGCCGCGAAGAGAGCACGGGGTCTTGAACTCGGCTGGGACCAGTGATCGAATCTACGACTTCAAGACGGGTTCTGAAGGGAATTAAAAAATAAAAGGACAGCAAAAAACAAAAGCAGTGTGAACTGTCCTCGTGAAAAATTGTGGATTCGCTATGGCGTGGGATAATGGTTGAAATTTCGGGAAATGTGAATCTTGTTGAAACTGAATACTCTTCTTTTCTAAACAAATTGATTTCTTTCAACGTTTTCGAAGAATTTAGAAAGTTGAGAGAGGCTGCTCGGCTGCATCAATTAGTCAAAATGATGTCTATTTCAGCAGGTATTATCTCAATCCCTCCTGAAAAAAGTGATAAATCTGCTACCTAAAATGCAATATGACAAGAGAATGTACGGTAGAAAATAAAGGAAGAAGTCGTTCGAGATCCAAATATTGGGACAACAAGCTCGGGCAGCCATGAGTACTCATCGGGATCTTACTTAGGTACCAACATACATCTACATACGTATCGACAAACATGCTTGTGGTCGAGATAAACGACGAGGTTCAAGTGGAAAGAACAAGAAGGCCCAATGGATTGTAAGGCAGATGGAGGAAGAAGGAGAATCGCGACCGGGTGATTGATGAGCAACCGAGCTAATGAGGAGCTGAGCTGCGATCGCGATAAAGGGGTCCCACCATGGATCGGCACCTCCATACAGGCGCAACACCTACTTCTCCATTCTGTTCTTCCATACCTTATTCTACCTTTCCCCTGCCCTCTATCGAAGAAGGACCCCTATCTGATCATCCTGCACCTTCTCCCCTCGTCCAGTATGTAACTCCTTGTTTGCTTTTGCGGCGTTGTGTACGCTCGCACCCTTCCAACGAGCCTGAGTTTACAGATGTTTCGTTTCACTTTAATGAGCGAGTTGTCTTTTTTAACCTGCGCTTTTCCTATCCACGTTTTTCCCAGAACGATAAGAAGATTGGTCTGCAGAATCAAATTTGGGCATGGCTGGTTCAATACGTTGGCCTAGAATTAAGCTCTTAATTCTGATGAATGGCTTTAGCTGTTAGCGATCAGACGAATGTATCAGTGGAGAACGAAGATGACTCATTAAATGGAATAGAATTCGCTAAGGTGTTTAAACTATGTTCAATATCTTACATCTAGTGAACCTTATTGTGGATCGGACTTTACAAGGAAACTAAAATGAATTGTCTGCAATGTATCTAAAATTCTATTTGGTATACTGATGGTAGATGGTCATTCGTAATTGGTCGTCAAGTTTTTTTGTTGAATGATCTAGCTGCCAAGATCCAACTATAGATCAGTATGGTTTGAAATAATTATTTTGTTACTAAGTCCAGATGAATCTTCACCGTAAATAAAAAAACGACATCAAGAGTTTACCTCTGCAGCTCTATGTGATATTTATTCTATGATAGATAAAGATTAAGTTAGGAGCAAATAAAATTATTCATTTTCCCAACAAAACTCATCGACGAGTTGTTTATTTATCGTGATTTCGTCTGTTTTTAACAGACAGTGTTGTTAAACTTGTATAAAATGTCGATTGACAGGTAAGTATATTTTATGTTATTAGCGTTGTATTCGGTTTAAAAAAAATAAGAAAAACGTAATTACTACCATATATTGTACCTCTACACCTAGCTAGCACTTTTTTGGGATTGAGTTCTTTGCTATTATATGTTAGCCAGTGCTGTCACCATTTTCTTCAGTGAACTGCAAAACAAAATTGAGGTGCTGTGCCCGAAAAAATGAAGCGATCACAGAAACATCAATCGTAGGAATTTAAGATTTCAATCATCGTCAAATAAGATGTTGTAATCGTTACTGCTAACTTAGTCAGTATGTTGCCACGCCAATAAGTAGTTAACAAGTTTAAAAAATTACATTTGCTGGAAGTTTTGAGCTGCCATTTCTTAACTTTGATGGCTCAAATTCAATCTGACTCGGTACCTAGTGATTGCTCATCATATTAAAAGTGCACATTTTTGGTGACCATTGTTAGTCATGGGCACTTAACACAGCAAAATGATACTTTGAAGGTTGTCAGATGGAAAATAGTATCAACAAACAATGTAACGAGTTCCAGAAATGACTTGGCTGATGATATCAGTTGATTGTCCAGCTCTTTGGAGAATTTCGAACCACCAAAGTGCATTTCTTTTTTCACAAGTGAATTTTGTCTTTTTTCCACCTCGTTTTTCTAACTATTAACAAAGTGGCTTTCAAATTTAAAATAAAATACATTAAAATCTTTGATACAGGAAAGTACGATGCAGGCGAGAGGTCGATACCTCTTTCTAAGTCTGGCCGTCTCGGGCCGAGAGGTTTATAATAAAGCCTGCAGGGGCTAAGATAGGTGGTCGGTTGTCGTTATCGGGTAGGTCCAGCAGCAACGGCATTCGAGTACCACCACAAAACCCCGAGCTGGAAACCCCGTGTATCCCCCGTTGAAACGTCCGATTCCAGCCGCACATTCGCTCGAAGACTCGTGCACAATCCAGGCTTGCAGAGATAGCGTCGCATATGAAATCCGGGTATTACCCGATTCGTCTAACGTCAACTTCGGATCAGCGCCTCTTGGTTGGGAGATTCGTGGTTCGCCACGCGATTTCCCAGCGACGATCTGCATCCTCGGGATATTACGATGTTGGGAATAGGCGAGTCCCCAGCGATTAACATACTCCAGACTGGTTTTAAGGGATTCCAAGGGGTTCTAAATTAATCTCAATGGCGAATGCATGATGCTTCGTACCCTTCTGTTATCAATTTCGTTAAAAATCAATCATATCTTATTCCCACTCTATACCCAAGTAGCAGAAATCAATTCGAAGTATTATAAAAGAACTTAGGATCACCATAGATGCAACTAATTTTGACAACATCATACTTGTGCTACTTGGGTAGGAAGTCAGAAGGATCTATCGTGAATTAATTTCTAATATTGCCATAGGTGTTGTTAACACTTTCAAGGTTGAACCCGAAATATCGAAATATCGAAATATTCGATAAAGTTCGACAATTCACGATTAAATAATTTCCTCATTAGAATATTTAAAGAATTGGAAGAAAACATAGAATAGAAAAATAGTTGAAAATTATTTGAGAAGTGCTCCAGGATATTTTGCGATCCTCTAGTTGATATCAGTAGAGAATAGCTATATTCGGCCTGACGTGTGTTATAATCTAGAATGCAAGTTATCAGACATCGCGCTACTATCGCGGTCTGGGATCGACGGTCTGTTGCACCCCGTTTCTATTTGAAGCCTCCAACCCCCTTTTGGCCGATAACGAAAGGGTTATCGCACCACGTTTGCCAACTGCTGTTGCTACTGCTACTCTTGATTCATCACCATAGTTACGACTCGATAATGCCTTTTTCCAAACTCAGTTCATTGTGACCACGATTTGCAGTCTACATCCTGATACTCTTGGCATTTAAATGTATCTTATGCAAATGCGATTTTGGTAATTTATCTAAAACGATGGTTTAAGTTTATCAGAGCCGCCCTAAATATAAAGTGTCGAGCTATATGAGAATTAGAAAATAGCAAAGTCATTCAGCCATACTAAATTTGTCTAAATTTAGCTGAAAACGAACGAATCGAAAAATGATTAAAATAAGATCACTTTTTAAATACATTTCAGCATATGAAATTTTTTGATAATTAATGGGAATTAGATAAAAATTGCTGACAAATTTCTTTCAGGCAGATATATGATATGTTTTTTTATCCGATGGTACTGCATGGATTCAAATTAAATCAGATATCGGATACAATAGGATAACTTTCTTAACGAAATCCAGTCAAGTTCAACAACATCTAATTGGTCATGGTTCGGTGCAAAATGGACCAAAATGTGCAACTAATTCAGATATAAAACGTTTCATAATTTGACTCAGATCTAAAAAGTTGCACATTTTGGTCCATAATGAATCGAATGTTCTCCAAGTATATTTTGTCTGTTGTATTTCAAGACCAAAATTAGTAATTTTTAAACAAACATTTTAATTAAAAAATTATGGAATTTAAGTAAACTGGACATTACTCTATTTCGACCGCAAATTTGTTCATTAATCTTGAATAATGTATTATTTAATTTCATCTTACAAAGCTATTGTCTGCTATTTTCGAGGACGCTCTACAGATTTGTGGTCTTTAAAAAACAGAATAAGTTTTAATAAGCATTTTCTAGTCTTCTCATTCTTCCTCGTGCACATATTCACTTGGATTAGAATGTTTTCGGCACTTTCCATCCTAAGTCTTGTTTCATCACAATTAGTGAAAATCCCCAGAAAAATTCAGGAGTTTTTTATATTAATCGTGCTGGAAGCCCTAAAAATTAAACCAACTTTTATTCAATAAGTTTAAAATAAAATTTTAGGTATAGTTTGGTAAATTATGGACTCTTTCTGAAAATTGCATTGTTGCAATTTTTTGTCTGATGATCGAAGAAAAATATTTACATGTTTCTCATATCATCATCATCCGACTTTTTGTCACATTAATTCAAAAAATGAATAGATTAAATTTTGTGACATTTCAAATAGTGAAGGATCAAAACATGATATTAAAATAACAAGAGAATTTTTAAAGATAACAAGATAATTATTAAAGATGACATTTTTAAACGAAGAACATTGTGACACTCTCGAATATACTTAACACTTGTCTAGATATATCGCAAATACATCCATCGGAATTTGTGGATGACTATTCAGGAACAGTACGCAGATTTGTTACTAAGATCTATTAAAAAGGTAGGTAACGTTACCTCTTCTTATATCGACTTTTATGAACTTTTTATCTTTTACCCATGCAAGACTTTTCAAATTCACACCCTCGTTTGGAGGCGATACATAGCACACCTGCCCATTTTCCTGACAGTGTTGATTTTTTGCGAGATTTCATTAATTTATTACATTATGAGAAACGTCGAAATGTTTTCGTATTCTTATGATAAAATACGGTAAATTTTAGTAAACATTTTTAATTCAATAAATTGTGAGTGTTATTTAGATAAAACAAAAGAAATAAAAATATTCGATTCAGATTGTTTCCACTCCAGACGGTAAAAAATAGCATGCAAGGCCATTATAGGAACAAGTACCATTGATTCAATATACCGTCGGCTGTTCGCAACTGACATTCTTGTGCGTTCTTTAAGCTTGTAATTTGATCTGTTTTTAAGGGAATGTAAATTCATTTCTATAACGGGAGCCATAATGCAACACAACAAATCTACAATAATCGCATACGCACCTGACGGCGATAAACGCAACCAGATTGTAGGAATCCTTTGGTTCAGACGCGCAAACGTTTATGAAACTTACAATACTCTTGTAGAAAATGTTACTAGTGAGAATAGTAAAAAAATAGTTTCACCGAAATACCGACATTTTTATCAAAACATTTCTTCATCTGTTGTGAATATCCTCATAGTATTTAAGAGACTGTAATAAAAGTTCTCAATATTCCTTTAAAGTCCTTATAGACATCCGATATTTACCTGAATAGAATTTTCTGATTATATATAATAATATAATAATATAATATAGGTGAATTTTAAAAGAAATACTAACTTTTGTGACTTATCTGATTTATTGTTTGATATCTATTAAGATATACTTGAGTGTGATTTTCGTAACAAAATCCAAATGAGGAGCTAAATAGGTAACACATTTAACATCGATGCAGAGTCTAGTTCCACACGGTATAAATAATCGGTATTAATTTTTCTGTTCGAAATTGAGGCGATTTATTTTCTCGACTATACATAACAAATAATAAATACATATAGATTTTGGTAATCTCGGTAGTCGTTTAATTTGAAAAAATCAATACCGAAAATCATTAACCTCATACTGGTTTACTTCACACCGACAAAATTTTGATAGTTTTATATAAAAAATTACCTATCCACGGAGATCGTAATTCTTAAAAAATTTTTATATTTAACATTCATTTCTTCGGTGCATATGTTAATAAAACCAAAAAATGCTGCTGAGAAAGAGAGTATATTACATTTATCGTTCGTTTTTCATATATAAAATATATGTATATTAGTTTTAAATTTAAATTTCCATCACATTACGTACTTGAACTGCATAAAAGGATATCAAATTTTAAAATTAGTGAAATGTTGGAATAAAAACTGTCAATTATAAATACAATAGTATACAAGAAAAAAAGAACTTGGTTAGGATAATTAAGCTGAAGTCCAGACAACTATTTGTTAGTTTGATTACGTACAAGAATGTTCGACAACCCAAAGAAGACGTCAAAATGTCTATATTTTTGAACAATCTAAGAATGTAACAATAGTGTAAAACTTTCTCGAAAATGAAGTAAAAATCCGTAATGAATAAAGAAGTATGTCGAAAATATAATGAGACATTCCTTAATGTGTTCGCCAGGAATTTCCAAAAGTTTAAATTACCCTGTAAATGAACCCCTTCGACATTTTAAAACACTAAATGGCCCTTGTTTCTTATGATATAACATTGCTTCTAATGGCCAATGACGTGCGACATTTAAGAGTTAAGTTGGAAGCTGGAGTTCCAGTAGAAACCATGAAAACTGAAAAAAAAAACTAATTATTTTTCAAGTATTCGAGTTCACTTATTAGTGTAAATAAAGTCATGTCAACTTTTTTTCAATTTCAAATACAGTCAAGTTACAATTGGTTACATAGGGTAACCAATCCATTAAATTGGAAAGAATTTTTAGGTCAAAACAATTATCAGTCGTCAGAAAAATAGCTTCAGAAAAATTTAGAATCTTATAGGATTAATTTTTGAAACAAATATCATTTTTAATGCCATTTTTAAACAGCAAATAAGACAAATTCCAGTCACAACCGCAACGGTACTAACCAAATTCCGAAATGGATGCATCGACCCAAACACTAACATGCAATTTGTATTCGAGTTTTGAACTCTCCGGAATGTCTCGGAACAAATCGCATAAGCTCGGGTTATAAATAGCCCCGGTTATTCGGAATGCCGAATGTGGCTACCGCAAATAAATTATCAATTAAGATGTCGCCCGAGTCGATTAAAAAAATCGATTCATCGCCGCGTGATGGTTTTTAGCACCGCGCCCTGGTATCGCGGCCAATTAAAACGACGCCGATATTCCCGATAAATCTCTCGTCAGAATTCTAAATATCTAATAAGTGGGACAAGGGGGTCCGGGGCGGAGGGTGAGTGCGATGGCCCACAGAATAATTAGTTCCGATTTTTGCGTGATCGAAGAATATCGATGTGCGTATATTCCATACCTCGTGAGCGATGTCGTGGGTGATAAGTGTGCGAGTGCGGTCCGCGCGACCGATGCTAAATAATTAATTAAGCCACGAACGCGGGTCCGGGGGACTCGCCTTGGGGGAAAGAAGGGGGTTGATGGGGGGCAACGCGAAGAAAAAGTCCAAGCACGCCAGCATCTCTTTATCGCGAATGCGAAATCGACTCTCTCCGCCCGATGTTTACCTGTGAATTAAAAAGGCGGCCGAGATTTATCGCGGCTGACGAACCGCCACAATTAGCGGCTCGAGCTTTCGCGAATTCCGAAGGACCGCCGAATTATTTTCGGCCGCGATCGGGGTGACTAATACTCCAATGTGACCATATGAGGAACGAAGATCGTTCAGTCTTTACTGACCAAAAGTGTTTATTTTTAAGTATCTCCGAAAAAAGATGCGAAAATGATTAAATGCGAGCACAAAAATCTTTAACAAAGACGAAGCTATTTAACCCGTTTCGTCCTGAAATGCCGTAAATTTTGACTTCTTTTCATCAGGTGCTTTCTCAGGGAAAAAATCACTCAATCGTTTTCATATAACCATACCTATTGTATTTTTTCTCGAACTTTCTAAATACGGTATCAGATTGACCATATCTGCCGCAATTTTTTTACTATGGCGGTTTAAACATACAAAAATTGTGAATTTTGAAAAAATTTGTTCAAATAATCGTATTTTTTAACAGGAAACCGTGTTCGGAACAAGCTAAGTCTCTGTATCTGGTGGAGTAATTAGTTACACTAAAAGATAGGATGGTTATTAATTCTCCATTCAAAATGGCGGACCTCAGTCAAAATTTGGTTTGGAAAATTTCTGGACGATCTAACTCAAAAGCTACGAGCTTTTTAAAAAAAATGTTGAGAATGAAAAATTCTTAGAATTCATTGAGAAATATAGTGGAATTTTTTCAGATTTTTTAAATGAAGTTTTTCAAATTTTTTTAAAAAATTTTTTTCAAAATTGTAATTTATTTACGAAAAATTCTGAACAAAATTTAGTGCATTCTCTGATAAATTCTAAAAGTTTTTTGTTCTTTCCAATTCTTTCCAAAAATTGATAGTTTTCGAGGAAATGAATTTCAAATATTATAGTTTAAGATTTTTCTTTTTCGAAAACTATCAACTTTTGGGAAAAAATGCATAGAATAAAAAACTCTTAGAATTCATCAGAGAATGCACTAAGTTTTGTTCAGAATTTTTTGAAAAAAAAATTACAATTTTGAAAAGAATTATGAAAAAAATTTTTCAAAAATTCATTTAAAAAATCTGAAAAAAATCCACTCTATTTCTCGGCGAATTCTAAGAATTTTTTATTCTTAGCATTTTTTAAAACAAGTTTATGATTGTTCAGTTAGAGCGTCCAGAAATTTTTCAACAAAATGTTCACTGAGGTCCGCCATTTTGAATTCGTCATTTTGAATGGTGAATTAATAACCATCCTATCTTTTAGAATAACTATTTACTCCACCAGATACAGAGATTCAGCTTGATTCGAACACGGTTTCCTGTTAAAAAATACAATTATTTGAACAAATTTTTTAAAAATTCACGATTTTTTTATGTTTAAACCGCCATAGTAAAAAAATGGCGGCAGATATGGCCAATCTAAAACCGGATTTAGAAAGTTCGAGAAAAAATACAATAGGTATGGTTATATCAAACCGATTGAGTGACTTTCTCTACATGAAAGCACCTGATGAAAAGAAGTCAAAATTTACGGCATTTCAGGACGAAACGGGTTAAGTTCTTCGAAAAAAAACGTGTCGAAAATGACAAAACGTGTCAACGTCGGTATATGTGTATAATATATTCTATGCGTAAAACATGTCAAAGGGGCAAGTGTTTCGAATAAGTCGAACATGTCAAATGTGCCGAACGCGTCAAGAGAGTCGAATAAGTCGCACGTGTTAAATCTGTCAAATGTGTCAAATGTGTCAAACTTGTCACATGTGCCAAACGCGTCGAGTGTATCGAATAAGTCCAACGTGTCAAATATGTCAAACATCTTAAATATCCCAATCATGTCAAATATGTCAAACGTGTCTATTCAATTTCAAGTAATATAAACTGCATGTCAGCAGATGAAACCTATAGAAATAGGTACATTTCATTATACAATCGTGTCATAAAACGTGTTTAATGTTGAAACAATGTAGAATATCATTACCAAAGAATGGATATCTAAAATCGGGTAAAATTGTTAGAAACATTGCAAAGTGGTGAGTATTTTAATGGCTTTTGAACGTGTCAAAAGGTGTCAAATATATGAGGAGTGGCCATATGAGACAAACTTATATTCAAAGTCAACGAAAATATGTATTTTATCAGATTCCAAAGAAATTCTTCGCAATTCGATATGAAACATGTTTACTTAAAGACGTGTCAAAATACTTATTACAAGAATTTGAATATAATGTCTCATTGTTAGGTAAAATTTGTCAAAGCATCTGGAAGCGTTCTTTCAGCAGCTTCGACGGGGGGATTCTGAGAATGATCGGGTAATATACCCATAAAATACGAGGGACTCGTTAATGTATGCAGAGTCGCTTGCGGAGCTGAGCATATTTTAATCGGGGGAGTGAGACCCTTCGCGCCTTGGGTCTCTGCGGTGGCGGCGCGTGCGATTTCCAGTAATTCGATCGCATACATTACGCGCGGGGGCCCCTTAACGCTCTCTTTAATGGCTCGTTTATCGCGTTGACTTGGGGTCGTCCGTATAGTGACTCCGCAATAAGATCAGGACAGTTTGTTTGAGAACCATCCGAAAAGTCGTTTAACGAATCCACATTTTTTATGAACCTCTGCAGAGTTGATACTTAAAGAATCGTTCTTTCAAAATTTAAAAATGACCAAGGGTAAGTGAGGATGTATGTCGAACCTGGTCAAAACATGTCAAGAAAAGTGAAAGTCGTAATTCGATTAAAATATACTATTTCGTTTTGATGTGCAATCGTGTCGAACGTGTCTAGTCGAACATGTAACACCATCCAACAACAATCATGTACTAAATGTATATTTTAAAAATCTTGATGTTAAAACGTGTCAAAGATTTTTAAGGGGGGATGTTGAATTTACGTGATAAAGATGTTATGAAATATGTACAAGCCACGTGTCATTTTTTGTTTTTTAGTGTTTCATTTTATACATCCAGCCATGAAGTTTAAACGTATGATTAGACACGTTCGACACATTTGCATATCGAAGCCACCTTGTATATTATTTGATTTTGCCATACGTTTGAAAGACGTCAAAAGATGCCCAAACGATTGGAACTTCGTTCATTAATGTAAACATTATTAGACACGTTAAAATGTGTATAACCTGTAAATTATATTTGATATTGTGAATAATGGAGCAATGAAATGTTCAAAACCGAGACTAACCGTATAAGTATTTATCGATGTGATTCAGAAAACTATGAAAAAACCATATCCAAAGACATCTAAAAATGTCAAACATGTCTAAAGGGTATCAAACAATGATAAAATATAGGGTTTTGACGGGGCGAAATGTTAATCGTGTAGGAAAGTCAGCAATAATATGTCAAAGGATCGGAGCAAATATTGACACATATGAAATAGAAAAAAATAGATGTTTTAAAACGTGTATAATTTTGTCAAAACATATCAAATATGCAGTAAAACTTTTTGCAACAAAGGGAAATCTTCAAACTAGTACAGAATATCAAATACCCATTGAGAAATATAAATTATTGCAAGATTCTAAGAGATAAAACAAAAAAAAAACGTGTCAAATAAACATGTTACTGATTCAACAAAAATGGAGGTGTTTTTGTTGAAATGTTCTTTTTTCATGTCTTACGTTAATTTTGTAAAATAGTTACTTTAAAATTTCAACAATTTCAAAAATTTACGACCAAAATGAACAAGAACAGGAATGCGGGATGGACGCAAATTAATGTAGATGTTGAATCGAAGGGTTAAAAGATAATCGATTCCAATGTGTACTGTAGCGTTCACGTCTCTTCAATCTAATTAACGAGGCGCTCGCTTTAATTGGCCAAGACGCGGCCAACAGCTCGCGTGTGAATACTTGACGTCTTCGTCTATGTCTACGTTTAGATTGCCAATGAACAGCTGAGGGTACTTAGTACTTGTACGTGCGCGCATTCGCTTACGAGTATTTCTCGATAAGACAGATCCATTAAACTTAATGCGTTAAGATGCAAAAAAACCTCAAGTACAAATATTTTAAATGAAAGTACTGAAGGTGATTTACTAAAAACTTTAAAACGTTTTCTACATTCCAAGCGTTAAAAAATTTTGCAATAAAGTAAAATAAATAAATACATTTTTCAAGTAGATTCAGTAATTTACAGTTTTTTAAAATGTAGATTACTATTTTATCATCTGAATTTACCCTTTGAGAGGGTCTTCAGCGGATAGGTCGAAAACGTCAATTCTTAACCTAAAATATGCAAATGAAGCCGAACCTTTATAAATATTCAATTTCAATTATATTTGTATTTTTAACTATTTTTTATAAACGCGTGTCAAATTTAAATGAAATGATCATAATTGCTTTAATACTTTCTTAAACAAATTAATTTCAATATATTTTGAATGGACTTTACCGACCGAGTACTTTTCTGTGGATTATTTTCTTTAATGTGAAGGATCAGATTTGTCGGTAAAACGAATTAAAAAAGTCAAAAAATCGAAAAATGTAAATACGTCCATTATGGCCTACTGGTACATCAGTAACCCTTGATTTTATTAATAATTAACGTGGACTGCAAGAATTTAAAATAAATAGACGATATAGTAACTAGGACCAATTTAATGTTACCTGCAGATGGTAAAGCAGTGAAATTTTTTGTTGTCAATGAACAAACCCAACGGGCACGAAGGACCCAAATGTTGTTAAAATGTTTTTAGAATGTTCCAGAAACGTTCCTGAAACGTTTTATGTCTGCAACTTTTACGGAACGTTTTATAAACGTTTCATCCATGTTGCAGACATAAAACGTTTTAGGAACGTTTCTGGAACGTTCTAAAAACGTTTTAGAAACATTCGGGACTTTCGTGTCCGTTGGGAAGCAAATTAAAATAAGACGTTGTATCTGACAGACTGATATTCGAATTAGGACCATTTGCTGTTACCAACAGATGGTAAAACATGGAATTAGTTCTATTGATGGCCAGTGACAATAAATGCGGTTTTTTAAACTTGTTCGAATTGGTTTGAATGGTAGAAAGAACATTTAAGACATTAAAAGAATAAAACTTGAAAAAAAAGTGTCGACATGGAGTTGGATCGTGCTCGTAAATCAGAGTAATGCGACGTCGCACACGTGCTAATGACGCATTTCATTATTCACTTGTCATATTTCTTAAACGAATTGCACGCATCTTGGAAAATATATGTGTCCTCGCGTTCATCGCGGATTGCGGGTACTAAGAGCTCCTTCGGAGTTGTGCGGAAGGCGTACTTGGTCGACCCCGGGAACGAGGGAGAGGAAGAAGAAGCGTGCGCGGTTTGCCGCTAATTTAATATCTCACGCGTCCTTTATTTTCGCGCGGCTAATGGCAGCAAATTTACTCGCAGCCTCGTTATCTCCGACCTCTGCTTTTGCCTCTCGTCCTCCCTTTTTATTTTCTTGTCTTTTTTCTTCTCCCACACACTTTCTCCACACCTTTTCCCCGTGCGTGTCGGAATTCACGGCTTAATCCGGAGGCGGAAAACAACTTATTTATGACCGACGTCGCATCTTGGACCTTCATTTTTTACGTTCGGAATGTCAATTTTTATATTTATGTATGAAATTTGGAAATTTTCCAGTATTGGTGACGTTTAATCTAGAAAAAGTTAATAAGAATTTCTTGGTCGGGTACTAGGTGGCGCGCAAATTCATGAATGAAGTAATGCAGAGTTTAGTGCCATTACCGAACCATATCAGCTGATAACATTATTGCACAATAAGTTCATCGCTTTTGGATTTGAGCGCCATCTAGTGCCATAAGCAGTAAGTTTTAGTCGTCAAACGTTGGCTCATTATCAATCGGTTATTTAGACTTGGGGTCGTCGGTATGATTCAGCAATAAGATAAAGAATGTCACCATATCAACAAAGGACCCCGCACAGAATAAATGGAAAATTGGGTACAGTCAAATCGGCCATAGATGGAGTATGTTGCAGTTCATGATATCTTCATCAGAAGTTAATGGGCACAAGGTATAAAAATGACCAGTTTTTAATATATCAAGGGTATAGACGTGAAAAACGAGATTTATACATTATTGCAGTTTGTTTTCATTTTGATTAAAAAGTATTTATTAAGTTCGGTAAAAATTTCCAGGATGACGATCACTTTAAAATATCTTTTAAGATAACATCAATACTCAATCATTGTTTTTTAAATATTTTAAGTATAGTAATTGTACTTACAATATTTAAAAATCTAGGGAATTCTGTAGTGGACAAAACCTCGTTTGTCCCCTGTGCCGTTCATAATATAATGTGTCAAAAGTCGGAGATGTGATCGCAGCTACTAGTACAAAATAGTGTAAGGAATTGTTTAACATTGTCATTCGAATATGTATACAAATTTTTAATATTATAACTACAAGTGCAACTTATAAAAGTATGTAAAAAACAATTATTGGGTATTGATGTTATCTTAAAAAATGTTTTAAACTAATTCCCATTACGGAAAACATTTTTTATCGAACTTAATAAATAGTTTCTAATGAACATAAAAATAAAATGTACAAATTGATGAATCTCGTTTTTTTCGTGTGTAAATTTGATATCTTAAAAACTGGCCATTTTTTTACCTTGTGCCCATTACAACTTTTGATGAGAATATCATGAACTACAACATACTCCATCCGCAGCCGATTTGACTGTACCCAATTTTCCATTTATTCTGCGCAGGGTCCGTTAAGAACTCTAAAAAGGAGGAGGGCCCCTAAGGCCTATATTTCGCCCCCTTGGGATTTTGATTTAAACGGTTGAAAACTTTTTCTTAAGGTAGAAAAAGTAAGTTTTTATTGATTTTAGGTGAAACGGGGGTGTTTTGGTCAAATTAACCCTTAGATTTTAGGGGTATTTTTCAAAAAGAGTGTCAAAAATATATGCAAAAAACGTTGTTAAATTGTTGGGCGATTGGCTTGAAAATCGTTACTCGGTGGTTTTCGGGGTCGCTGATTACGAATCTGATGATAGTTTTCCAAAATTAAAAATGGCGGATCCAATATGGCGGACGACTTTTTTAAAATCTTATGCAGTTGGCTTGAAAATCGTTACTCGGGGGTTTTCGGGGTTGCTGATTACGAATCTGTGATCAGATTTTAAAAATTCAGTTCCCAAACTTGTTTAAAGTGTCTTTTAAGAATTATTGGTAAAGATTTGGTTATCTACTCTTAGCGTTACCCAGGAACAACGACGTGGACGTGGCAGATACTGTTCCCTTCGAGGTGCTTGTTTAAAGTGAGTCCCCTTGCCTCTCAAATAACAGGAATAATCTTCTCAACCTTCGATGTTTTGTACATTTCAGAAGCCACAGTTCGTTTAACCAGCAATTGATTCGTTTTCTTCACTTTCCGAGTCATCCGTTTCGGACCATGTGCATACAGCGTCCATTTCATATTCTGGATAGGTGAACAGTATCTGCCACGTCCACGTCGTTGTTCCTGGGTAACGCTAAGAGTAGATAACCAAATCTTTACCAATAATTCTTAAAAGACACTTTAACAAGTTTTGGAACTTAATTTTTAAAATCTGATCACAGATTCGTAATCAGCAACCCCGAAAACCCCCGAGTAACGATTTTCAAGCCAACTGCATAAGATTTTTAAAAAGTCGTCCGCTATATTGGATCCGCCATTTTGAATTTTTAACAACGTTTTTTGCATATATTTTTGACACTCTTTTTGAAAAATACCCCTAAAATCTAAGGGTTAATTTGACCAAAACACCCCCGTTTCACCTAAAATCAATAAAAACTTACTTTTTCTACCTTAAGAAAAAGTTTTCAGCCGTTTAAATCAAAATCCCAAGGGGGCGAAATATAGGCCTTAGGGGCCCTCCTCCTTTGATACACGTTGATACTTTTCAAATTATCGAAGAATGAAGGGCATAGTTAAGTGATGATTTATGTCAAAATATGTCAAAAAATGTCAGGAAACCTGTGTGTATATCCTAATTCGGTCGAACGTGGCAAACATGTCCAACTTTAATAATGCGTGTCGGACTTATTATTGTAGAATAATTTATATTTTTAGATTTGAGCGCCAATTAATTACTTCGAAAAAAGCTCAAAAAATACTTAGTTGAAATTTCTTAGCAGCGAGAGGGGGAAGGGAGGGGCTATAATTATCGGAATTCGATCCTAAACAATCTCTGAACCTGGTGATTTCGAGGTATACTATTGGAGAAGAACAAATTGCGTACGAGACCTTAACGCGGATAGCGCCGAGAAGTGGGGGATTCCCGAGGGCCTGGACGACGCATCGGTAAAAAATAAAAATAAAATCGAAAGCCTATATATGTACGTCGGTCGCGCGTGGAACTTGTTCGGTGCATATATCGGAGACCGATCTGCCGCATATTTCCAAACAATGCGCGGACAGCAATCGCGCGAATCGCACAGGGGTCGTGAAAAAAAAGATGGGGAAGGAGTTGGGAGGGGAGTTAGGGGCGGAGGGGACGACAAGATAGAGGAGGCTGGCGCCGATGCTTCTCGATGGTGGACTACGGGGGAGAGAAGAGCGGAAGATCGGCGGACACCAGAAGGCGATTGGCCAATGCGGTACCACCACGAGCCAATCAGACCTCCAGACCTCCTCCAAGACCGATCTCTCATTCATAGACCAGGGCCTTCTCTCTTCTTTTTTCTCTTTTTGTTTCGCTTTTTGGCCTGGTCTCTCTCTTAATCTCGCCTTCTCTTTCCCACCTGCTCGAACACGCGTCCAAGATCTCTATCGATCCAGTGTCCAGTCTCTTGCTCCCACAGTCGACGTACCTGAGTGTACTGGCCGGTAATGTTAAAAACCCTCTTGCCATTTATCGGCAATGTCAAAGCATGGCTAGTTGCACTCTGTCTTCGATGGAAGAATGGAAAAGAAACGCTAATTTCGAAGAGGAATTTGTTTTGCCTCTGCAACGACTTTCAATTATATACTGAACATAAAACAAAACAGTTTCTCATAACAATGTTTGAAGTAGAGGATATCAAAACATTATTTTGTATTACCTTAAGAATGAATGTTCTTTTTGGTAGAAACTATTTCTCCAAAAAAGATAAAATCTCCATGAACACGAATGCAGCTCCTTTTATTTTAACTTAATTATTTTCAATCTTTTCCCTTAGCATAACCTCCCTTCTCCATACCTACGGTGATGTCAAATCATTAAGCGTACAGTTTTATACAACTTACCTTACGTTGGATCTTGCTTATATATGGATAAATACAACTTATAGTGCTTGCAAGAATGAAAGAAAGATAGTATCGCTCGGTATTGTCATACGCTTTTGAGGGTGAGAAGTACCATCGGTAACTTATAATATTATTGGTATAATTCCAGCACTGGAGAGCAGCTCGAGCAGCTTAAAGGCCACGGGCAGGAGTGTAGTTCCTATTCTCAATGATAAAAGACTATGATCATGATAGTGGGATGCTCGGCTCTTTTTTCATTCTCGTTATAATTATGCCCATTTATTTCATACATAACCGACTTCGAGGTGTATAGAAAATCTTTGATAGTTTGACGTCTATACTTGTAAGATAGTTAATTTCCAATTCAACAAGGATTATTTAACTGCTATTTGTTGATTTGTATAATTTAACTTATCTATTTTTTTATTAAGTTTGCCATTCTTTGTATAAGAGTAAACTAAATTGTTTAAAGTTTATGATCCATCAAACGATGGTGGTCTAGTTGTAGAAAATATCCTGGACTTTGATTATCCGTGTGCTTTAGACTGAGCAAACTTGGACATAAAATGACGAAAGACAATTGTTAGCTGTCATTTCGTGGTATTACTGATCGTGGAGGGCGATTTTCTTTGAATATTGAGCAAAAATTTAATAATTTTTTTATTATTATTTTACAAATAACTTATATTTTATGAGAGCCGAGGACATAATATATAATTCAATATTTCTGGCAAAAATCAGCGAGGAGAGCGACGCGTTAAGCCAAACATGGCAGTTCCTGTTCCTCGGCTCAAGCAAGTTGCTCTCAAGATAAACCCTGGTCTGCGGACGTGTCGGACAGATGGTCCAGTGTTTCGACGGAAATATAATACTCGCATATTCATACGCGAAGACCGTCTGAGATAATCGCCTTGTACTTACGTACGCGATAAGCCAGGCGCCGACGCACCCACGAATACGAATGTCCGCCAACAAAACGACAATCATTCATTCCTTTTATTTACTCGTTTACGTAGTGTCGGCAATGCGACATGTCAACAAAATTGCATACAGACTTCAAGGAATTTTATCCTGGAAAACGTTTGAGAAGGTGGAGTTATGAGGAAGTCCACAGTAGGTTATGTTTGATTAGTTCCGTAATGGTTGAACTCGCGACACCCAAAGGATGCTTGGGAATTCCTGATTAAAATACTATAGTATTCATTCCTGTCTTAGGATGGTAAAGCGAGGATAACAATTGTAAATATTTAATTCTGATGAAAATGCAGGTGCAGCAATTCCCTAAATTTCATTTTGAAATTTGCTGCGAATGGTCAAATGGAAAAACAATTCTATAACGGGAGCGAAAAACAACAGCAGCTCTGAGATAGCAACGACTGCGTCTAGCGGTGGAAAGAATAACTACATTATAGGTACGCTTTATTAACTTCTTCTAGGTTTATTATTTCGTAACTGTGAACTTAACTGCATGCTAGTTTGGAACAAATTATTATTGAAATTTATATGAATTTCTGGTTGGTAATATCAAATTCAATGTAATATTCGCGAGTCTCTCTTCTTAAATTACCATTCAGAATGGTTAAATTTCCAGTAATTTCCAATAGTATTTGTCTTTATTTCAATCTGAAAAATTCCTAAAAATTATTTCCCGATATTACACCCGCCATTTAATCTGATTTTCGTCCAAACAAAAATTTACTGATATCAAGCAGTTGAATTAGTTATACATTTGTGAATGTCACTAACGAATAGGTCATATGCACCGATTTTACTAAATAAAACAGAATACCAATTTCGCTATTTTATTAGTAGTTTAATATTATCCTTTATATTAGGATAATATTGAAGCGTTTGACATTAACGGAAACACAACGTATAATGTAGTTACACTCGCTGCCGCTAGTCGCTATTTTGATGCGTAATCTTCTTTTTTACGTTCACTGATGAAGTGAGTTTCCATTGTGTAAATAATGCACTGCAGTAGTCTGTATTGGTATTTTCATTTGTACAATAAATAGTTGGATGGATTGCTGCATTATATTTGGATCCTTATGAACACAAAAATTGCATGAAATCGATGTGTAAAGTTTTTTTCCCGAATGAAAAACCACTTCTTAGGAAAGTGTACTTTTTTTTTGTTAGACGATTGTTGTAATTTTAAGAATTATATTTTAATATTTAACAATTCAAATGTAACATAATGGTTATTTATTAATTTATTCAGATTCTTATCTAGGATTTATTATCTTCAATGATGTAAATTATTAAATAAAAAATATCGCATTTATGTTATGATGTAATATAATTTTAGTATATCTTCTCGTTTATATCGAAATTTTTTTCTACTGTGTTTTTCAATTTCTGCATAAAGAATAGGTCAATTTACTTGAACGACGAAAAACACCGACTTGTCATCGCAGTTCTAGTGGAAATAGTAAAATTTCCTATACAATTTTGCAATGTGTATTTTTCTTTAATAGTAAAAATTGCCACACAAATAGTAAGACTATATAATTGTAAATATACTACTTATAATCATTTCAAACATTTGTTTCAATAATTTTTACTAATCTGGTTTTTATATTTTTACTTAAAAAAAACCTAAAGTATGATAAAAAATGTAACCTTTATTTGAATTTAACCATGACTGATCACATACTATTTCAAAATGTAGAAATTAATTAAAACCAAATGTACATTGAATATAAGCTAACACTAAGTAGCAAAAAACTTGCTAAAAACATATCAGCGAAACATGTAATTAACGTCGGGAACAATCGCAGCGCTTATTTTGTGGGAAATTTATGAATGATAAAGTGCAGCGGACTTTTATTGTATTTCGTGCAGAATGTGCCATAGACGACAAAACGGTTGCCTTCCGTCGTCGGAACGATCCATCACGTTTGCGAATTCCGCCACGGGCGGCGATACGTGGCCTGCAATTAATGCTTGCTGGCGTTTTCCAGAAACGCGACCAACTTTTATTCGGCCATTTATTCCCCCATAATAACTTAATTTTACAACACGATTTTCGATAATTCTTTAGGAATTGCTTTATTTATTTTTTAGTTTACATTGTTAATACTTGTAACAAAGTTAACCAATTAATGCAACATGCATATATTGATTTTATGATTTTCATCTGATATCACATTTCTTAAAGCGAAGATGTAGTTAAATGGGGCCCTCGATTGGGTTATTTGTTACTTAATTAGGCAATTAATTGTTCAGCCTCCTCTCGTCATTTATTGAAATTTATATTGATTCTCTTGTTACACAAAATATCCTGAAAATCACATTTTTAATAGTACATTGTGTAACTAGGGAGCAAAATAGTATTTTCAGTTGGAGAGTGTAAAACTTTATTTTGCTACCTAGGGAGAGAATATGCTATTTTGCTCCTGCAATATAGGGAGAAAAATAGCATTTTGATGACCGAGTGTGAGAAAATATATTTCAGAGTGAAATATATTTTTAAGCGTCTTCGGAAATAGTAAAATCGACATATCAAAACAAAACACCCAAGTGTGAAAATTTGTTATGAAATTGAAAAATTTGACCCGAGAGTATAAAAAGTTGGTTATTAACGGTCTTTTTTCTTAGTTACTATTTAGAGTCATAAAATTAAAAAATGTAACAATAATAGTTATTTTTTTATCAAGGGCGTAAAAGAGTTTTATACGCCTCGACAATAGAACTCGAGAGACGGCAAAGCCGGCTCGAGGTTAATGAGGGTCAACATTTTACGCCTGAGATTCAAACATTGTTTTTGATGCAGTAGACGTCAAATATTTTAGGCCTTGATTTGCGGGCCTAAAATGCCAATTTCCCGCCTCCGTGGGCGTAAAATTTATTTTACGCGACTATCTGACCGAGTAGAGAAAGAGTATACAACTGTCAAACCAATCCGTGGCAATGAGTTGCCCGAAGAGAATTAACGATTGAGTGGCGCCCGTGATCATTATGCCAATATCACGTGATCTTGACACATCCTGTAATCACGCACACCGATTGCCGCTTGGCAGCATCCCCCAAAGGGAGCTTTTAGCAATCGTGGCTTATTATTAGCGGGACGCGTCCGACTCCTTCGCGCGTGTAGCCCGGTAGCCATACAGGAATTACCACTATCGAGATTTATATCGATAACTCGTTTCAAACAACTATTCTCGTACGCATAAAGAAGTAGCCTTAGCAGCTATATCTCGTCAACTCGGCCTTTAATATATTGCAAGCCCGGCATTTCTACAACGTTCATTGGGAAATGAAAATTATATTTTCCATGCACGGAGAAAACTAGATATTACACTGAGAAAAGTGTATTTTATCAGTTACTATCACGGAGAAAAATGACTCCGCTGGATTAGCTGATTCATATCAGCTAAAATTTTCGGCTGGAATTGCCGAAAATATCTGCAATTTTAGCTGTTTTGATTCCGCTAATGTAGCCTTAACCCTACTCAATTCGCGCTTAGCTCTAAATTTCCGCTACATTAGCAGATTTGTTCCGTTAAATTTGCGGACTTTTTCAGTAAATTTAGCTGAAATTATCGGCTATCCCTATCGGAATTCCAACAGCTGTCCCTATAGGATAAAATTGGTAGAATCTGCGGATTTTTCGGCTGATTTTGCTGATTATTTTTCTCCGTGTAAATTTTTCTTCGTCTTTTGACACCAAGATCGTCTTTGAACATCTTTAGAAAGATGGCAATCCCTATGCGAAAATACTATCTTTTACGGGCATAAGAATTCTAATACTGGGTAAAAAACACTTTTCTCTGTGTAGGGGGTATTACCGATATTAAGAATTCAGATATTCGGAAGTACAATATGTATATCAAAAATTATTGTTTGACATGCGTCTTTTCATATCAATGATCTTATTGTCCTTTATTTAGATATTAAACCCTCGCCCGAGTAAAAAAAAGTTGATCAAATTTTGTTTGTTGGACGCGTTTACAACCAAAAAACAATCTCAATTATAATTGTATGAGATGAAAAAATTAACCATTTTTGGATCTTTAAAGACAAAAATTGGATTAGTTTTCAATCTTATGCAATTATAATTGAGACTATTTTTTGGTTGTAAACTCGTCCATAGTTGGTCCTAGAATGTCTCAAAAATCATTTCGGAATGTGACCGATTTTGATCTCATTTTGATCAACTTTTTTTTACTGTACATTTATAATTATCGATACACTTTATCTGGATATTAAGTAGTAATATCTTGTAAATACTGAAAATTCTCAAATCAAGGAGTAAAATATTAACATTAAGAATTAGAATTTGGTACTTGTATTTTAATATCTACGGCACTGCAGTGAGAATTATTTAGATTTTAAAAATCATACAATGTACACTTTAATATTTGCAGATAAATTAAATACATTTACAGGTATTAACGCTGCTTTCTACTATAACTAGATATTAATGAGTGGTATATTACACATATTCAGCATGCAACTATTAATAAGTAAAATATTTATATTTAAAACTAGCCCTCGCTATCTGAATTTCCAAAAGTGTTAAAATCCTAAGTAGTGAACGTATGAACTTAATATCGAAAAATATTAAAATTCTTTTATAGGTTGCTGTTCATTCTTCGAAGGCTACCGGGGAAAAGAGAAAGCTGATTTTAATAAAAGACTATTTTACTTAATGAAAACTAAATTATAAAAAAACCTTAAACGGCATGCAGAATTTTCAATATCTGTCAAATTACTGCTATTCTGTTGACATAATGTATATTATGTTATTGGCTCGAAAATATAAATTAATGTCTGCATGTTAATCCTTAATATTTCGTAAAAAAAAGAATTTTATCGGCGAAGCTTATTTATAATACTGAAATAAACCGAGTTTTAACAGTAAATAGCTTTCTTTCATATTAATAAAATTTTTGGGATTACATGATGTAGTATCTCAATATGTGCAGATGTTAAAGCTGAAACAAATGCAACAAAATAGCCAGTATTCTATGTTTCAGCATATTTTTCATAGTTTCCAACATCAGATGAAACTGTGTTGTTGCCGTTATAGTATTTTTGTGATTCAATTGACACAAATAACCTCAAAATGCCATGTACCCAGATGACGTTAGTAGTCATATATTCTACAGGTCTAGCGCGATATTCTAAACAAATACAGTACTTTTAAATAATATTCAGGTTTTGTGATGCACGTTCTTCCTCATTTTAGTTAAAATACTTGTAAGTGCTGTTCAAAATCGTCGATTGTAGGGTCCAGGCATCTTCTTAATTTTTGTTATATTTGTCGTTTATTTTAGTAATTTAGAATTCTTAAGTTCTACAGTCAAAATATGTTACATTAGCAATTTTTATTTAAAAAAAATATATTTTTTTTAATAAGAAAATGCAAACATTTTTGGAATCAAACAATACCAGCATCGATGTCTCCACTAAAATGTACAACCACGAATTCTCGCCCTGTTCGGTACTAAGCTTTATGGCGGCGTCTTAGTTACGATGTCGCACTCTATAGTAAGTAGGGTCTGAAGGGGAGGTTTCCTCGACAAATTACCGCCGATTAACACCCCTTTTGGATTTCGGCATTGTAAAATAGTATTATCGTAATTGGAATTAAAACACGAGCTCTAAGTGAAAAGAAAAGGAATTTTGCATTGATATATGTACTAAATATAACGGTTATAATTCATAAATTATACTGGATTTTATATCCTTTTTAAAATCGATTCAATACATGCAAAATGAAGAAATATCAGCTTACGAATGTTAGAAGAAAAAGTAGATCACTAGTACAGTTAAGACTGTTAAGGCGAGGACAAAAGTATTTCTGATATTAACTTTTTATTATAATTATGTTTGTATTTAAAATTTTTCATTTTAATTTTGCATTGGAGATGTTAGTAACGATCATGCGTTTATATTATACGCTTATTCTAGTACCGAAATAACACGTACGATGGCAAAGAAAACTATCTAGAGTTAACTAACTTATTCTGATAGTAATAAAGTGTAACTGTGGTCGTTATTTACTCTTGTTAGTATTTAAAACTATTATTCGTTTGCATCTCATTTAATTAATGCTACATTTTTTTCATATTCCACAGTTATTTTTCAGACTTACTTACTACCGAAGGAGAATTAGAAGAAACTACTGAGTAGTTGGTTCTAAAAGTTAGGAACCAACTTTTCACTAATTCAATTAGTAGAATTTGACCAGCAATTATTAAAATTCTATTATGTAATTTCTTTTAAGAAAGCATGGCTTCATACTTGACATCATATTTTCACTAAATTGTTCGTTTTTTCTGAAAAAATTCCAGGAATTCCACTCGGCTCGACCGATTCCATCTTTCTCGTCCGTATTGATAAAAATAAGACGAAAAAAAGGCACACTCGTGAAATTGATTACGCGTGACTTATACACGAATCGAAAATGGAGAAATCCAAGTGGGGAATATGGGAGGAGCTACAAGTGAAGGTATCGAGAAGAGGCTCCGCGAGATATATCGATTGTGACGCGTCTGCGAGTTCGAGATAAGCTAGATCCGCAGAGTGGCCTCATCCCATAGCCCGACAGCCAGTCTACTTCGACGGCATAAGCTCAGCTGGTCCGGTTGCCTATCTACAATAATTCTGCTCTTCGACTCGGAACTTCGGAGGCTGCTGTAGATCCACAGTCGTTTCTACCGTTGCTGATGATTAAAACGGCCCGGATTACTTTGGGATTGCCCCAGTCCCAACCTATATGCCCTTTGTTGTCCTCGATTTTAGTTCATTTCAGTTGACTACTTATCAGATAATCAATTGTTTAAAATCATTTCAACCTCGGAATTTGTATTTGAATGTCATTTTGAATTTCTATTTTAAAAATGTGAGTATTTTCGCAAAAAGACAAATGATTATTCGTGAATTTCACCATATTTGTTGGACTTAAAAAGTAACCACACTGTGTGGATGAGATATACTCCAGAAATAAAGAATCTATATACGTAAGGAGATAATTTCACCTGACTTTCTAAAATATTGCCTGACAGTATTGTTATTTTCCAAAATAATTATTTGGAAATATGTAGAAAATATATAAAAAAAAACTTTATACAGGTCAACATCTCTTGTTCGATATGATTAGTTCGAATTGCTCTCTCTCTCTCTCTCTCTCTCTCTCTCTCTCTCTCTCTCCCTCTTCCTCTTTCTCTCTCTCTCTCTCTCTCTCTCTCTCTCTCTCTCTCTCTCTCTCTCTTAACCACGCCCCCTATGATTTGCCATGAATACGATTGACTCATTCCTTTGTATGAGCAAGAGAGTACGGTGTGGTAATTGCATGGGAGGAAAGAAGTCCCCGACCGCTGTCGAACTAGCGAGGTTGTCGAACAAGCGCAGAGTCGAGTTAGCGAGGTCTTACTGTATCTTGAAAATTACCGAATATACCGAAGTTATAGATAATTTGTGGATTTTAAGGAAAGGTTTGAACATTTCAATTATTTTTAGCAAATACTTAGACACTCACTAAGTATTGAAAGTACAAAAAATAAAATAAAACGTCATAGAAATTTTGTCGATACGTTAAAAAGAATATTCTTGAAAGTGTTTCATATTCCCGGCAACGGAATATTTTGATTCATAATTCTGAATATATTTATTACATTATTTGAACAAAATAGGATGCACTAATTTTAGAAGCTCTTGTCATAATTTTAAAAAAGTTTGCTTAGATATCTCACATCAAATATTAGAAGTGACATTTTTAGACGCCAAAGTGCTCCTATAGGTACAGTTTAAATATTCTAGATACATAACTTGAACGTCTATTGACTGGTCAAACATTAATCAACATTTCGGTCATTTTCTACATTTTCTTGCAAATTTTCTTTAGATTATAGGTGCGATGAACTATTGCGAGAATAAAACAAATGACAAAAAAAGTTCAAATATTGTATTCCTTTTGTATATTCGGAATCGTCAAAATAAACGAGTTCCAAGAAATAATCCTCTCCAGAACTATATATTTCATTAAATGAATTTAATGCCAATAATTGATTTAAATTGCCTTATGGTGATGAACAAAGATTGAATACGTAATATTTTAGTCATATTTCAACATTTATATATTCTGAATATTTATTTAAACCCATTTTTTTTACTTATACCACAATGGTGTTATAATAGGTATTTTTAAATCGTTTTTTTTAATTAACAAAAACTAGGACCGGACTCGAGAAATTCGACGCACCAGGACTTGAATCCCGGACTTTTCAATTGCCGATCCAAAGGCGAAGCATTCCCGGGAGCGTAATTTTTTTAATTTGTCATTTATAGAATAGTACTTTTTTGTAATTATTAAATATTCAACGATAATTGGTGTTGATTTAATAGAAATCGCAGTAAGCACGAAAAGAATATGTTAGCTATGGAGATGAGAATTGTGGAATATTCTTGAAAATACTTCAATGGGCAATCTGCTAAAATTGGCAGTTAGTTATATTGTTAAAAAAATTGAATTTACTTCCCTGAAATTTCATGAAATTTAATGTACATTTAATTAATTATATGTGGAGGTTATATTTATCTGCGGACCGAAAATCATTTTTTTAACTATTTCAATTTTTAATTCCAGATTTTTATATTTTCAAACATTTTAAAACTTTATTTTTAATGTGTATACATTTATCTTTTCTTTGAGTATATGTTCAATATACATTGAGATGTTCTTTTATACATTCTATATTACAAGACAATTCCCTGTATTTATTTACTTTGCATATAACTTTTCACCGGTCAGTAATTACTTACTAAATTGCATTTAATAAAATTCAAGATAGATTATTTACTATTTGTACCGTTTCCATGACATGTTGTGAAACACAACAGAAACAAAAATTCTTTGATTGTGAGATGAAAATATTAGTCTATTTTGGCACTTGTCACATAATGTTTTATTATCGTGACATTAAATAGGATTAAAATTCTATACACTTGTTTTTGTAATGAAACCTACTCTATAGTAAGGAATTATCAACGTTAATTAATTTAACTACATTTATTCCTGATAAAACGGTCACGTTGCCAAGTAAGACTTCTGTAAAGTAATTTTCACTCCAAGGTACTTTAGTGTGTACACGAAATACCTGGGACTGCCCTCATGATTGAAGAGAAACCGGTCATGTGTGATTTCTGGATGTTACTACTTACGGCAGAAGACAAAAATCGGCAAAGTAATTGTTACTCACCTGAAACAAAAAAGAAACATGATATTACTTTAATAATACTGTAATTGAACGTATCTGTTAACTAAGGTTATCTTGTTTTACTATATACATCTATTTTTTTAATTTTTGGTACTCGAATGAACCAAAATTGATGGGTAAATCCATCTATTCTGCATGTTTAAAAAGAAAAGAAATCTCTTATTTTTCATAAGGATAAAATAAATTTTATCGTAACAAATTAATTTTTATTAATTTACATTATGTCGTAATATAAGATGAATATTATTACAGACAAAACGTTTTTATAATGATATGAATAATATGAAAAATAAATATGAATATTATTACAGACAAAACGTTTTTATAATGTCACTAAACGTGATTGGAAGTTAATTTACACTTTCACACCGATCGCCTTGGTGTTTGGTACGTACATATCGTTTTATTTTGTTTGAATATACGGGAAAATGTACTTTTCAAAAATGCTCTGAATTCCAGGATACTAGAACATTGTCAAGATTTTGATTTAATCTTTTACTGAACATTTTTTTATAGTATACATGACTAGACCATGAGTGATTTATTTAAGGAATAAGTGAAGGTCGCTAAATGTTATTTTCTACCGTAGGGTGTAAAATGAACCTTTCTGAAGTCAATGATATCAGAATACTTTTTCTGACTTAACTTTTTCTGAAAATATAACTCAAATCTCAGTCATTTTAAGAGTTCAATAAAACTAACATCTAATTTTTGTATCCGGGTGCTAAAAAAAAGTGTGTACCGCAGTCGGAAATACATTACACCTTGAACGATACTTTAATACCTCACTCTCAGATTTGCTTTGACTTCCCTACCTACCCTACCTACTACATGAGCTGCAGCATTGTCTACGTCGTAATACCTACTTTTCCGCCTTAGAAACACAATATACTGTTTCTCCATTCGCTAAAACTTTTCATAGGATAGAAAATGTGACTAACAAGAAGACAAACAAATTGTCGAACCGCGCAGGTCTCGAAATGCCATTTTCCGCCCTTGAAAGTAAAATACACTTTTTCTACGTCCTAAAATTTTACATACCAGATGAAATACTTTGACGTTTTATTATTAAACAACAAAGGAGATAACAAAGAAGTCGAGTGAGATCGTGAGAAAGAGAGAAGGGATGAAGAGCTGTAGAACGCCTCTTCAAATAAGGAAAGAGAATGAGTATGGCGAAATCCTGGAAGGTGGGTGCGAATAGATAACCCGCCAATTTCTACACGTGCACCTAAATGTTACCGGGCTATATAGTGGCCGCTTCGCCGCTGCTGCAGAAAAGATCAATTTTAGATTCGCAGCGATTTATAACTTCCTCTAATATGACGTCGATACGATCTACGGACCCCTCTCGAAAATCTCCGAACTCGGAGCCTTCGATTACCGCTTTCGAGAGTCGCCATCGTCATCTCGCGATCGAATTAATGCGGCCAGATCGTTCCTGATTAAACGAACCTCGTATTTCATCCAGTTCTGAAATGCGCGCTTTTGTTCTCCAAATTCTGTTTTCATTATTCCACGAAGTGGTTATTATTTTCTAACGTGACGTAATTTCGCGATGTCATTATTAAAAGGTCGGAGGGATTTGTGCAACTTTAATTTCTGGTTGTACTATGTGAAGTCATGTTTACATGATCATCTCATCTTTATTTTTTGAGGTCTCGAATTGGGAAACTTTTGGATGACTAATTTCCATCCCTTTAAATGGAGTTTCGACATCCTCGAGAGTGGGAATTCACTTGTAAATAGGAGGAAGCCACTCTTTCAAGTGAATGGGGTTGCAGCAAAGAAAGCGAGCCTCTCTCGGTAGAGGGAGTTAATTTTTTTAGTGTGAAATTTCAATTTTCATTCTAAGAGATGCGCGAATGATCTGATTTCTCTTTTTAGATAATAATATGTCACAGTGAAAATTACGTAACTTATATAGTATGCAGTGATTTTTCTCACCAAGAAATTGAGAGCAACATATCATCTCCTTATGAAACGCGATATTAACAATTTATATACGAGGATAAATATTTATGAGATTCTTTCTTTCCACATTTCTTAGAGTAAAGATTGAGCCACTCAATAAAATAGCGACTTGCCGCTCTTCCAGAGTAAATTTTCACTATATCTACGGAAATATTCAGTGTGACTAGAGTGGCTCCTTTTTTCACTTCATAAGGAGTGAATTCTTACTCCAAGAAATTTGAAGTGTTTGCTCTTGAAGTTGTCATCCAAAAAATTCAGTTTTGGAATAAACGTGTTGATATATTTGGCTTCGTTACAAAGCGTCCAACGGGGGTAAGTGTCTTCATTTAAGACGTTTTTTACTAATAATAATCTCAAAAATAGTTGTAGTGTTTTTCAACACGCTATTTTAAGTATTCCAAAAAATGCCCAATCAACGACATGATGGCATCGTTTTATATAGGTCTTGGAGTGAAATAGACGTAACTCTTCTGATACTAGAGTACTCTTTAAATTCCTTGGAGTGAGAAGTCACTCTTAATGGAGTAAGAATTGAATCACACTATTGAAAGAATTAATTCTCACTCTCAAAGAGTGAATGAAGTGAAAACTCGCTGTATAATTATTACTTGTCAAAATTAATTGCGGATGTGAAAAATTTACTGTCTAAATTCCATGGAATGAGAATTCACTCGTAGTGGAGTGAAAATTGAGCCACTTTAGTGAATGAGTAAATTCTTACTCTTTAAGAGTGAATTCTGATTCCAAGGAATCTAAATAGTAAATTTGTCCCTTCCGCAAATAATTTTGACAATAATTCGATTTTTTATTTTAAATGTCTGAGAATCGATTCTTTAATTCCATAAATTTCGATTAATCGATTTTTCTCACGGAGTAATAGTTATTATTTTTATCGCAAGTAGTCCCTGGTTTCGCGGTTAGATCTATGCAAATGAGTTTGCTACAGCGAATTCGCGATCGTGGAGTCCGTTGCGTGTTGCAGATGCACGGTAGCAATAGCGTACGTCTAATTATAAATCAATGTCTCGTATGCTAATGGTGCGATCCAGCTCCTCGGAAACTCTTCGAATCTCCGATTCGCAAGTTCAATAAATAATTCGACCCTTATCTCTGCCACTACTCTCCCTTATCTGTGTCTCCCTTCTTTTCTCCCCTTTATCTCTCGGGAACTTTTCCCTTTTATTCACTCCGTATTTTATAATCGATTATAATATATTTACATATTTTAATGTCATATTTGTATTCAAGAGGTATTTATATACTGGTCTCATAAACATTTATCAAACGGAGCTTATTAATTTAGTTGACACATAGTTCAATTATGTAAATTTTGTTTGAGTAAAATATATTATCGACTGATACGAGAGTAACAGGTATAAGTCCGAAAAAATGTTACCAAGAAAATGTCTTAAATATTTAAGAAAATATTTTTGTAAGTATATTGAGTTCTTTCATGTCAGATTTACAGCGCAAAATTTTTGTTTCATTGGTATATTTTAATATCTTTAAAATTTTTGTGTTATGTTTCTTCAAAGTTTCGAATGAAAAGAGGACATTTTTGTTGGATAAAATTTGGCTATTTAATTAAACTTTACATGTAATTAGAAAAATTAAAAATTTGTTTTTTACCTAAAAATTAGTGCAATTTTATCCTAAAAACCGATTATTTTCAAAAAGGTATACACTACCGGCCAAAAGTTCGTGAACGCTCTGAATTTTTTAACTCATCAAATAATGCGTTCTATCTCCGAATCCTTAACGATAATGATAAAACTCATATATAGTATTTTAAAGTACACAAACAAATCTTTCAATTGGTGCATTTAGTTTTAATTCAAACGTTATAGTTTCGCAGTTGTCAAATTTTAAAAATGTTAAAATTTGCCATTTTTTTCTTTCGACTTTTAACACTAACAAAAAGTCTAATAAATTTTTCTGTATATTTCCAATTTTTGGCTAAATACTACAAATCAAGAGCTTTGACATAGCTCTTGTAAAAAGTACCTGCGATTTTTTTTGTCAGAGTTACTATTTTTTTGAATTATCATCTTTTTGCCCTTTTCCAAAGAATTCTGACAAAATGAGGTAAATTGGCAATTTTCAAAAAATCATAAGTCAGGAACCAAAAATCGTATCGACTTTTCACAAGAGCCATTTTAAAGCCCTTGAATTGTAGTATTTAGACAAAAATTGACTATATACATTTTTTAGACTTTTTGTCAGTGTTAAAATTCGGAAGAAAAAAATTGCAAATTTTAACATTTTTAAAATTTGACAACTACGAAACTATAACCTCGAAAGTAAAACTAAATGCACCAATTGAAAGCTTTATTTGTGTACTTTAAAAGACACCTATGAGTTTTATCATTATCGTTAACGATTCAGAGATAGAACGCATTATTTGATGATTTAAAAAATTCAGAGTGTTTACGAACTTTTGGCTGGTAGTGTATTTTTTCTTCACATTTTGCAGAACATATATATTTAAGTCTTTGGAAGATACTGTAGAAATTTTAGTTCGATTGGATTGTTCTATATGACTGGACATTACTACTTATAAATAATTATTCATATATCGACAACTTTTGAACAGTACAAAATTGTTTTCATACTGATTCCTTTATATTGATGTTTTTTCATTTTATCATTAAGAAAGCATATACACTATTTTAAAATGATGATCTTGTTCAAAGAGTTTAAAGAATCGTGCACATTCATGTTAAAGATTAATAAATTTTACGTATTATAACAATTTTAAAGTCAATAAATATTCTCTAAACACTCGTAATAATGAAAAAAACAATATCAATGCTGTAAAATATTTATTAAATTTTTCAGTGCATTTCCAAAGTTTATCTAGTTTTTACTGCATCCCCAAATGTACTACGCCGAAATGTCTTTCGGTATATAAATGGTATACAATTTTTGGGTCAAAATACAATTTTTGTATTTGTTACTAATTATAATTAAAGTTTCATCCATCTCATATTTTGATGTACTTGTTTTGGGGAACTTATTTTTTAATTTAATTATTTGAGAACAGACTTTAAAAATTACTTATTTCCATCAATTTTGCGGCCAGAAAACCGGCGAAATTTGGCATGACTCCTTGAAAAGGTGAAATAAAATAAACTGAATGCTCCTGATCAGAAACTTTCGCTCTCAACTAATCATCAGAATTATCAAAATTGGGAGATGGCATGGCGAAAGTTCTGGGGAGTAAAATACACCTTTTAGCACTCACTCTAGTGGCAATAAAAAATATTTAAATTTTCTATATGAAATAAAGTGCAGTTTAGCGAAATCTTTCCTATCGGAAATAAATACTTTAGGATACTGCAACTGATAGTGTAATTACGCACCAAGGGTAATCGAGTAGGACTTACGAAGTCATCAGAAAGAAAAGGAGAAACCGACATTCATAATTATTTAACAAAAATTAATGTAGCGGCACTAAATAAAAAGATTAAAATGAAAATGTCATACATCTGGCAAAGCTGTTACATTTAATAGTCATCAAAAAATATTAAATGTTTTTTGTACATTTTGATGTAAAATTTGATGATTTTTAATTTGCACTTGGTTGCGGGGTGCGTACTGCTTAAAAATTAGCAATTTCTCGGATATTTAATTTATAATATACTTCAAATATTACAAATTGTTTCCTGATATAGCTGATTGAAAAGATCCCATTTTCATTAGTAACGACATCATCTCCAAATTGTAAATGAAAATAACTAAAAAGATGGGCTCTCTAGTTATAATACGAGTACTTGAGGAGTATTTTAAGCACAAGATCATTAAAATCTGTTGAGAATTCATCTCCCAAACATTTATTTTTCGACCACCGTGCGGCGTGTACTAAAGTGTCACTTTACAGATACAAAAGTGTAAAAAAAAAATGGAATTTTTATGCATTCCATTACAATATAGTAGTTTTGGATACAAGCGCGTAAAATATTTTTCTACGAATGTTAAAATCCCATGTTCATTTTTATTCAGGTACCGAACAATATTTTTTGCTTAAAGACTTTACGCACACTGTATCAAAAAATTACTAAATACGCGAAAAAATGTTATAACAAAAGACACACTTTTCGCACTAGAAACTCATTAAATTTCTAAGAGTATATATTCATTCTGTATAGAGTGAAAATAGAACCACTGTATTGAAAAACTGAATTATTACTCTTAAGAAATGAATGTTCACTCCATGCATTATGAGTTTTCACTCCACGAAGAATTCCATTCTTAAAGAATAACAACTGACTATCACTAAAGTAGTTGAATCTTCACTCCATAAAGGTTCATTATTTATTCCAAACAATTTTAGAGAGTAATATACTGTCCATGAAAGAAGGTATTACCTTTTCAATTCACGATCAATTATTAACAAAAATTTTAAATATTAGTAGTATAGTCATTTTAGAATAATGAAAATTAAGGAAAGCATGCAATACCAAAAATTCAATCGAAAGGTTTTAACATTTCCAAAATCAGACAATCTTTATTTTATACCAAAAAAAAGTATGTTTAAAAGTAGGTAAATTTTGAAAACTGTCCGGGATTCGGGTACGTCGTGGCTTTGTAATCTGTAGCATTCGAGGGGTTGGAGGAGACAGGGGTGCGAAATTCGGGCCCGGGGTGTTATTTAGATATTCTAATGGCCGCCTGATAACGAGACGCTCGCCAGCGCGATAAAGACGACGCTGCAGCCGTCGACGACGCGACGCTGCGCGTCGCTGATAACGCCACTTGCGACTTGCGCTTGTTTACGTATACACACCGACGCACCCTCCGCTTCCAGGGGTTTGGGTACGTGCGCATGCACTGGGTGGTAAACTACCCTGGTGAAGGTATAGGGGTAAACGCGAAGACAAACACGTAGACGTCCAAGTACACTATCGTCGTCGACCTGGACTACCAGTGGCCGCACGTATCGTCTCCCCCGAGGATTTCACCCGCGATATTATTTACGTATACCTAGCGGGAGAACGCGCACGAGGGCCGTCGAAATTTCGACGAGGAGTTCCTGAAGGGGATCTTTATACGAGATCTTCTTTCCCGTTAATCGTTACATCGATATTGGTTGACAGAAGCCTTTGGGGATTCTTTCGAAACATCGATCTTTACTACACAGAGACCTTTCAAAACATAAATGATCCCACTTCAGAGTGGTTCCAGAAATATAAATGCTCCAATTGTATTTTTAATATCTTGGAGTGAAATTTGAACCATTCTAGTAATGCGCATTGCCACTTTTTAAGAGTGAATATTTGTTTCATGAGAAAATTAGCTTCCAGTCGGTATTCGTCGAATTTTATACTTTGCTTGAGTGGCTTAATTTTCACTCCATAAAGAGTCAAGATCTTCGTTGCTTTCAAAAGTGCTACCCAAAATTTCCCCCTTTGAACCCCCTTATCTCAAGATTAAGATACATGCTCAATTTGAAAATTTGACACGAGTAAACTAACATCACAAACTTTTATTTCCCATTTTTACCCCAAATTTCAGGTGCAAAAAACAGGCGAATTTTTTGCACTTTTTAGAGGTGCCTCTTTGTTGAAGTGAAATATCAGCCACTGTAATGGAAGTAAACATTTTCACTTCTTCAAAGGAACTGTTAATCTATCCAGAGCGATTTGCTACTCTTTTAGAAGAGTGAGAATTCATTCTCACTAAAGTGGTTTCATTTTCACTGGATAATGAGCAAGAGGTCGCACGAAGATATTTAAAGTGCACAGTACCTAAAATAATGATAAAATCTCCCCGCTTTATAAATTTTCGATATCACTCTTAAAGGGTGAATTTTTAATAAATGATTAATGATTTTTCCCTCCGAACCGAGCGCATTTTGACTTTAAGACCTAAATAGAGAGCGATTCATAAAATAATGACAAGCTTTCCACGCTTTCTAGATTTCTTGGAGTGAAATTTCGGCTATTCTAGTAAAAAAATAAATTGTCATTCTTTATGAGTGAATTTTGTACTCCATAAGAAGTGATCTTCCACTTCTCAACAATGAGTATTTGCTTTTGCACTAGCATTATTTGATTCTCGTAAAGAGCGAAGTTCCACTCCAAGACAATTAGCTTGCTCAGTATATAAAACAATAACAAGTCTCAATTCTTTCTAAATTACTTGGAGTGAAATTTTAGCCACTCTAGTGAGATAGCAAATCGTCACTCTGTAGTATTTCAGTTTAGTAGTTCAAATTTAATGATACTTTTCACTCCGAATGGAGTCGCCAGTAATTTGTTTTTAACTCCAAAATGATACACTCTTCTAATGGAGTGAAATGTTACCAGCCCAGAATGTAATGGAACTCAAGTTTATTCCTCACCTGAAATATACATTGTTCAAGGAGTGAAATTTGTCGTTCCTTGGGTTGAAAACTTTCACTCTTAATCAAAGAGTTGCTCGGTTCTTCCTCTGGTCCTGATATTCCACTCCAAGAGATGTGGAGATATCGAGATTGCGACTTTATCTCTTCGATAGTGCAAGTTTTACTTTTAAGAGTGAAATCTCACTTTACAGAATATGATCTGTCGTATCAGAAAATTTAAAAAACGGCCTTTTTTATCAATAATATGCAATTTTAATAACTGAAGAAACGATCGCTGTAAAATCACAAATCCCTCTACGGGCGATAGCAGCAGCGATCCGTTTGACAATTGGAAATGAAATATAGCAATTTTCATGGAATAATTCTTCGCGCTCTAATTGTAAAATCGTTATCGTACTCGGGGGACTTTTTAACGACTAGTTGTCACGCGAAGAAGTCCTTTTAACGTGAGCCACTCGTGATTCGATTATAAAATCCTCTTCGTTTAATTCCGTTTTTTTTTTGCTCTCGAGTGGGAGATTCGCTAGAGCTCCTTCCTTACGTATTTATATACGTCAACGTTGGCACGCCTGAGGGGCTTATCGGCTTCCAACAGCCTCCCGTCATCGTTCCTCACTTTCGAGCGACCCGGCAATCGTACCCCCGACTAGATTCTCTCGTAGAATTCGTTTCCTTTTTGATTTTCTCGTAAAATTCCAGCCCGTCAACCAAACGACTGCTCTGATTGGCGAACAAGACTGGAAATTGAATGAAATGCGGTGCTTTTAAATTATACCAAACTGTTAGCGAGGAATATGTCGACGAAATTGCATTTTCGCACTTTTTCTTTTGTTGTTTTTCAGGACGGAATAGAGAGTCGATGATGGTCAATTATAAAAAGTACCTGATAACATGTTTTTATCAACGTTAGTTTTCAATTAATTTCTTATAACAAAAGGCGTAAAGTTTGATTTTTGGTTTTTATTTTTAGTACTAAAAGTGGCACTTTTATGCCCAGTGTACCTAAAAATAGAATTGTCAGATTACACGCCCTCACCGCGGCTAATTTTTCCGAAATAAATCTGATAATGATTGAATTCACGTTTCTGGTATTCTTTCCACGTTATACAATCAACCTGGTGTCATCAGATAAATCACAATTATCGTCAACGATATCTCTAAATCTTGTAAACATAATTTTGACATACGATAGTTTTTTAATAATAGTTGGATTCTAACACCTGCAAACGTGAGGATAAATCTGATTGCTTTTGTATCTTCGAAACGAATGTAAAATACACTTTTTCTTATTCGAGAAAACGCCATAAATTTTATTTTAATTTTCAATTTACTTCATCACCTAGTTTAATGACCCACGTTTCAACTGCATTGAGAATTTTCATGCAATTTGAATCATTGTCGGATCGGACATCGTAGCTGGAGCAATGTGCTTTCGATGTTCTTAATGTAAAAGTTCAGCTCTTTCGTCACTTGGTTACTTCCGCATCAGGGCACTTCGTCATTTAAGATACTTTGCCGCCAGGATACTTAATTACCTGGACAATTCATCGCATGAATACTTCAGCGTCTGGAATACTTCGGAGTCTGCATACTTAATTACCAGGACAATTCATCGCATGAATACTTCAGCGTCGGGAATACTTCGGAGCATGCATACTTCATGACCCGGGCATTTTATCATTTGGATAGTTCCTCGTCTGGACCACGTGGTTATGTGGTCCAGACTTGGTATTCTGGTACTTCATCATCGGCGTAATGAGGCGCCGGAATATTTCATTAGATGTACAATTCATCATTAAGATATTCATCAGGGTGCTTCATCATCTCAATTCCTTCGTTGCATTGATATTTCGGCATCTGCACAATTCATCATGTGAACACTTCACTATTTGAGTACTTCATTGTCTGGACCACGTCGTCACCCGAGTACTTCATCATATGAACACTTTATAATAGGGAGAACTCATGGTTAGAATAATTCGTCACATGGATGCTTTAGAATTTGGATACTTCATCCTTCGGACTACTTGGTTCCCCAGGTACTTCATCATATGGACCCTTCATGATGGAGATACTTCATCGTCTGGACTACTGCATTACCTGGATATTGCATGACATGGATAATTAATTATCTGGGTACTTCACTGCCTGGGTTACTCCACCATCTAAGTGTTTCATGATTTAGACACATCATCATCGGTCTACTGCATCGTTTAGACTGCTTTGTTACTAGGACACTTCACCACCTGAACACTTGATCATCGCGACACTTAATCGTCTGAACTACGTCGGCATCTTGATACTTTACGAGTTGGACACATCATCATCCGGGTTCTTCTTCATTTGGTCTATATCATTGCCTCGATACTTTTGCATCTCCCAGGCTAAATATTTAATCAGCTGGTCACTTCATTATTTGTATCCAATGTCAATAGGAGTACTTCGGCTCATGGGTACTTTATCATCTGGACATTTTATCATCAGTTCTTCATCGGCAGAGATAACTCGACACCTGAATGCTTCAATACCTGGACTCTTCATCATCTGGTGCATTTTGCTACTTGGATACTTGATCATCTGAAGAGCTTGTCCTTTGATGACACTACATGATATGAGGTACTCTATCTTTTGAACACTTCATCGTTCTGATATTTCGCAATGTCGAGAACTTCCTCGTTTGAATATTGCATCATTTTGATAGTTTAACATCTGAACTTTTAGCCTAGCTATGAAGTGAATTAAAAGGAATAAAATGAAGTAACGGTGGCTACGGGAACATTCTCCTGTACACATTGCCTACTTCTATTACGTTAGAGTCCAGATTTTTACCCACGACATTCAATAAGTTCTTTAAACCAACCAGCACAAATTTTCCTACTTCGAACTGAATTTACATCTCCACAATTTAAACACGTACGGTTTCAGAAAACCATAACTTCCCACCTAATATCGACCTGACTTCGAACATTTCTTATCAATAAGTTATCAAACTATCCACGAAACTCTGTTATAATCAGAGTTATCGTTGTCCCATGCATACGAAAATCGCTTATTCCATAACCTTATATTAATCTCGTCGGAAATTCGATTTCGGATCGTTGCACCTAGCCCAGCTTCAGACGGATCTTCAGAGGTCCGAGATAGAGAAGGTCAGAAGGGTTAAGTTGTAGGACACTGGCTGGCAGCTTCAGATAAGAACAGTGGGCTCATGGATCCGCAGAATCCGCGGGACGAACCACTGTCGCCTCATCGTCGCCCAGTTGGTAGGTGGAGGAAGTATACCGGGTCGTATGGTATGGTGGGAGTTTGACTCCTCCCTGGAGAGAGAAACACGTCCGACGTTTGCTGAGGACTACCAACATCAGCATCACGATAAACCGCCGATGTCGGGCGTACTCCTCCGAAGTTCTCGGCGCGATTAATATGGAGATCGCTGTTTGACGTCTTTTTAACAACTGCGCGGCTAAGTTTCCCGGACGAGCTTCCCTTAAAGGGGTGCTTCTGGAAAGGCGTTTACAAAGACAGTTTTATGCTGTGATTTAATTGCGACACCGCAATTAAGTGTCGAGATTTGCGTTTTTCTCGCTTTATCGGAAGTTTGCTTCGAAAATTTACGAATTTTCCATTTTTAGAAAAACGGAAAGTTCGCCCAGAAGCTTTGCTCCGAAGTATTTTATGAGAATATTGACTTCTACCACAGAACTATTGAATGGAATATTTTTAATTTTATATGTAAATTTGTTATGCCTTTTTTAAAAATAATTTCGTTAAATATTTAAAAAAAAGAATGAAGAATAAATGTAAGCTATTTTTTAGGGCGTTAGATGGCGTTCTAAATAAAAATAACTTAGTACAGTACGTCATATTAATTGTTTCCTTCTTCTGACCAATTTTAGAGGTTATTTCATGTATTATAACTATCTCCCATCAAAATGACGTTTAAACAATAGGTTGTTCTATTTCATTTACGGATTGATGCGCTGTCTAGTGTCTCTCGAGGAAACCATCTCAAACCCGGTAAAGTATGCTTTACATTTTTAATGCTCTATTAAACACTTTTGTAGAATATTCAAAAAAGGTGCAGAAATATTTATTTTAATGAAGTAAATTGGATGGATTTTCCATTTGAATATTTTGTAAAATGATGAACAAATTCAAAATATTTAAGAAGAGTTGAGACACGGTTATATCATATTTAATATTATTCTCATAAATCAATTATTAAATTATGGCAAAGGATGATGAAATTTTATAAACAATTTCATAATCAATTTCTAGAAAATTATAATCTAGTTGATAACACTCTCTTAGAATGCAGTTAAAGCGAGTTAGTTCACATAAATTAGCTGATGTTCATTTGAAAATAATAATGCAACAATTGTATAAAACCAGTAATGAAAAACATTATTCATATGTTTAAAATTTAAAATTTGAAGAACTAAACGATTTTTATAAATCCACAAAAATCCAGCAGATATTAATTTGAATGTTTAATTACTTAACATTACAACATTTATTTGCACGGAGAAAAAAAAACTTTCTTCATCACACTGTGACGAAAATAGCAACTTTCATCCCGCAAGCAGGAGGACAGTTACTTCTTTTCCTCCCCGTTATGATGAAAAATCGTATACGTCCGTCGGCAAGTAAAGAAGACTCAGACTGCGTGTAATTTTTACCCGAGGTGAAGTAGAGGGTGAAAAACATGTAGTCTGAGGCATGTTATTTTGCCTCCCTTGGTGAGTAATATACTAAATGTGTAACTACGGAGCAAAATAGTGGTTTTATGGCGAGTGCGAATTTGACGTCCGAGTGCAGCGTGTATAAAATAGTATGTTTTTCTAACTACGTACGCAAAATTTCGTCTCGTAAGATAGACTCATTCAGGAGTTACCTATCTTGCTCACTAGTTACGTAATGTACTATTAAAATATATGAAGGACACCTTTCAGTAGCAACAAATGTAGTGTGCAGCGGGGAAAAGTTTACTTTACATACGAAAAACGAAATAAAAATATTTTCTGCACATAATAACAAAACCAAAGACAGCTCACAGTGGTACAAATTCCAATCAATTTTTCAATTTCGAATATAATAATCGCAGAATGAAAACGTTGAAATAAGGGCTCTAGGGAGATCTCATTGCGGGTAACGAATAACCGATGCATTATCGTCGCGGTCTGAGAATCGCGGAGTCGCGTAGCTCATCTCCTGCATGCGGCGCAAGGGGGCGGTAGTGGTGGTATAAGGGGTAGGGGGAAATGTGCGATTTATACAAGTATATTGAATTTATTGAGATGAGCCTAGGGATAGCGGCCAGGAGGATATTAGCTGCCTAGCAGCCACTCCGACGTTTCCAACCCCTGCCCGACGCCCCTCCTGCTCCTCACATTTATTAAGATCGTCGCGTTGATTTATTCAGCGGCCGATAGAGAGAATTCTGAATGCGATTCAATACGAACTTCGTCGATCGAAAGCTGTCTAGACCTAATTCTCGCCTCGTTTTCCCCGAGATTATATATTGTTATCGAATGCACCGAGGTAAATGCAACCGTTCGCAGAAACTTCGATACTCGCGTCAATATCAATCTTACGTCTGAGTGCCTGACGTGATATTAATTAATGTTACTTTAGCATTGTACTGGCTTGAAACATGATGAAATTCGAAAAAATACATTTTTTAGAGGAATAATGTGTCTCATTTATGACGTCACAATCCAAGAATCAAGAGAAATTTTTTCGACCAAGCCTCAATCAGGATGCCCAAATTAAGTAAAATTTACCACGTTTCAACTAAAAAATTGTCTTATATGTCATATAGACTTTCAATATAGGTAAAAAATGCCTTTAAAGTCCTGTGACTCAAAAGTCGTACAGTAGGTTAAAATTACCAAATCTATAACCAAAATTATGTCTTCGAAGTCGAATAAACTTATGGGTCGATGTTGGATCCGTTTTTAAATAAATGTAACCTTCTCGATTACCTTATTTCGACTATGTGAGCAGAATGTCGTAATTGGTCAATATGCTTTTATATTTCGACCATTAAGTTAAAATTCAGACCGAATAGCGTGCTACAGGTTTAACCCCAAAGTCGGATTAGGCTGATCATATAACCTCAATATGCGTCAAATTTCTCAACATTTTCCGGCAAAATGATTTTTTGAAAATACCGATTGTGACATTGTATGAAATAATTTACCATCACCAGTCGAAGAATCAATAGCTGTTGATTCACAATTTTGACATTTGGAAATGAGGCAGAAGAAGAGAATTTAAAAAACAAAAAAATATTCCTCGTACCGACCTTTATCAGTCTTTTATTATTCTTTTATTTTTTCATTCTATTAAAACGGTGGTAATCTAAAAATTGGGACGATCTGGCTTTGTCTTTACTTGCACATTACTATTTGTTTATATAGATTATGAACACATTCGTCATACCATCATTTATCGATTATGTAATGATTCGGGAATCGATAGTAAATAAAATATCAGCAATCAAAATCACCTAACTAAAATAGACCTCCAGGGTCTCAAAAGCAAAAAAAAAAAAAAAAAAAAAAAAATCACCTAAATAAGCAAATTTTACCTACAGGTTGAATATTTTATTTTTATGTCCAAAGTCAGAATGACACGTCCGGCATTAATAGGTAGTATAACCTCAACAATTTAAAATATAGGAAATATTTACCGAAATCTAAAAAAAACGTACTAAAATGGAAGAATGATCAAAAATAGGAAAAAAATGTTCATACGTAAAAATGAACATTTATTTCAGCTCTGTAGGAAGAATCGAATTTTCATCGAGATGACAATCGTTTGGGACTGTTATTCATCTTCTTTCCCTTCGACTAATGGGGTGATAGAGGACATGGAAGAAGGGGTTTTACTCGTCTAAGTACCAGAAACGGACAGGTAAAGAGGCCTATATATTTCCGGGTAATTTCTTAACAATCAACGTGTAGAATTTAGCTCTTTCCTCGCCCTAATATCCGGCGCTATCTCGTGGTCGAGGTGAAACGAGCTTTTCATCGAGTCGTTAGTTAGGGTCGCATTTTCTCTCGCTGTCCCTTTCCACTTTTCAGCCTTCATTTTCTCCTTATTTATACTCACATTTTTTACAGTCTTTGCAGATACCGTCCACCAAGCAAACACAAGTTCACCCATTCGCGAACCTGCGGCTGTGTGAATTTACGAAAACCCACATCCCATTAGACATTACTTTAGAAGTAAATTTAAATTTGCATTCAGATTTATTTTTTTTATCATTCGTTTATATAACTAATATTTATACCTTAAATTGTAATTTAGTAATAATTGTTATCTGTAAATTCTGGTAAAATAAACGTTTAAATAAATAGTGTTTAAAAATAATATTTTATTTTACTTGACTTAAATAAATAAAAGTTGGATTAGTGAGCAAAATATATGGAATATTTAAATTGAGGAGAAAAAAATAATAAAACGGTTAATGTTGTAATGTAGGCACAAATACAAAAATTTGTTAAATTAAATTTTTATTGACGCTATATGATAGATTCCTAGTATCATCAGCTCAGAATATTTAATTTGAATATTTTTCTGAAATATTTGGAATCTCGTGAGGGCGTAAATCTAATGAGTTGAAAAATGGCTGTACCTTGTTAGAGAAAATCGTAAGAGATTGAATATTATATAATAAGGGCGCAATTATCGACATGCCATATATCGCCCGTTTTCCTTACGGACGTGGGGCTCGATAATAATTGGCGCCCGAATATTTCACTGCAGGGCGCAAAATCGAGCTTTACTCCCAGGGTGTTATAAAAGCTCATTTTGAAGGATAAGGATAGTACTAAAAGATGCAAATAGTAGATAAGGCCATAAAACATTGTAGAGCAAAAAAACTCGTGTTTTAAGTAAATAACCTCAAATATCTCAAGTCTGATGTGAAGGGCTGCCTTCGGATTCGGATTCTGTGCAGAAAATTACGTTGGAAATTTTGCTTCCCAACAACAAAACCATGTTGACTGTCTTATGTTTGAAAAAGGAAGTATGTAGGTTAAAGGTTAACAAACAATCATAAACTGACGTAGGAAAATGCGTTTTAAAGCTAAGTAGTATTACTAGATCAAAATTGACGAAAATTGAAAAAAAAATTAAAAATGAAATGGATTTTTTGTATTGATTGTGTTACAATGTCGATAAATTTATTTTTATAAAAATCAAAAAGAATCACCCTCACCCATTCGGGAAAGTGAATTTTCGCAGGTTTTTTGTAATTAATGAATTGATAAAAAATTATTTTTATTTAAAAGATAATTTTAAAAATTAAACAATATTATTCGACTCCAATAACTATGTAACTGTAAGTTTCGAAAAAGTATTGAACCTTAGCAAATTTATTCAATCCTATACAAATTTGCATTGAATGTTTTGCCGGGAGTTGAGGATCCCTGGGTAATATATCACCGAGAAATATATAGACCCCGTTCCCCACGTGCCGTTGCTTGATTGCGCTTTTCCTCGATGGCGCCTCCATCGTTGTCGATGTTAGTACTACACCCTACAGTGCGGCGTTTCTCGTAAACGCCTCCGTCGTATACCTTGTAGCAGTATGTCAGACCGAAACATGCTTATTCTACTTAAATCGATGGTCTATGAAGGAAATGATATCACACTTATTTCAACTTTCAAAATAAAAAATTTTGAAAATTTATTATAAAATCGTGATTTATTCACGAAATCACGACTGCTCTAAGCGATATAAAAAATGTAATTAATGTAATAATGAACATTTTCCAGCATATAAAAAAGTATTTCAGTACTGTAGATAAGTACAGCAGAAACTCACAGTAGTGAAACTGGACTACGGTTATTTTTTCTCTCTCACTCGTGAATTGATAAATTTTTACGATTTCTCACAGATTTAAAAAGTTATTGCTAGTTTTAAATACATAAATGTATGTATTATTTATTTATACATATAGAACTTTACGGTATGTATGTGTAATTACACAGACATAAAATAAGGATGTTGATGATTTACTAATGTGATGTTAACAGTAGGGACTAGTGTTAGGTTCTACTATAAATTTATTTCAGTATGAGCAGGAAATATTTGTTAATATTTAAAAAATTTATTGCCATTAAATATACATTTATGAACTATGAAACGGTTACCTTTTAAGCGTTTGTTCGATTAAAAATTCCGTTTATTTGAATTCAGTTGCTTAAAATGAACATATTTTTAATATAATTAAACAGATTTATTAATTTTGTGGTTAAAGTAATTGTTTGATTTAAACAATTCATTACGTCAGAATTTTTAGATATTTGAGGTTATACTTCGAAAAAAATCAGTTTATGAAGATTAAAAATCGGTTATGTACAGAAACCACAACATTTTTATATAGGTTTCCATTAGTTGGCTCATATTGCACTACTCTTTGGCTTTAATTTGAGAGTCTTAAAGCTCAATTCCGATTTTTTATTCCCCATGTTACGCCATTTTTAAATTACGAAATATATCCCATTAATGTCCTGAGCATTTGCATTAAATACTTTGAGGTAGATATTTTTTTACTGGGTATTTTCTTGTGGGGTATTTGCCGAAAACGAATTTGATATCGAAATAGTACATTTTTTTAATTCAAGAAGGCGGATTCAAATTGGCGGGTAAACAAGTTTTCAAAAAACATTCGCAATATTGAAACATGTCTTTAGTCATAAAATATCTAGATTTGCTACAGTTGTTTACATTTATGCAGGTTTTGTGACATTGAATTTGATATTTTTTTTCAAATATATCGTAATTTCAAACTGGCGTATCCTGATGAAGAAAAGTTGGAATTGAATTCGGCTACTTTCATATTAAAGAGTCTTATATAGTACTATATTATCTAACAAAAAGAAAAATACCTAAAAATGTATATTCTGTACATAACCCCAACATAATTTAAAAAGACATTTCGTGTGAACATAACCTCCAATATGAAATCTTGACGCCATGGAATATGAAGAACTAGACTATGTTGGCCTGTGTAATTAACAAACATTTATTTCGCCAAATACCACAATTTCGTTCGTTAAATTTTAAGAAGTCTCTTTCAATCAAACAAATACGTTCAGCTGCGTACATTGGGAAAATAGACGAAATAAGCCATATAAAACAGATTTGTATCCAATCAGATTTGTATCTAAAGAATACATTTTTTTCAAATATATTAAATAAATTTATCCGCCATAATGGATTTTCCGTCATTTGGAATTTGGTAAAACTAACACTGAATACTTCATAAGCGATCCTGAACACCGTCGATTAACAAAATCTATGCAAATTGATAAATTTTTAAATATTTGTCGTCCATCTTCAATCCGTCATTTTAAATTTGATAAATCTTATATCGAATTCATAATCAGTAATACTGAAAACAAGTAACAAATACTGCTAAAATTTAGACATTTTAGATGTGTTGCTCTGCCATTGTGAGATTGTCAAAACTAAACTCCTCGTAATTACATGAAAAGAAAAATGAGTAACGGGAAGAGTTAAGAAATTGGTTGATAAGTTGATAAGAAATTTAGAAAGTTAATTCGTGACTATCTCTTCTTTCAAAAGTTACATATACCTAATTAAAAAAAAGTTGGAAGAAACGCTGAAATACTACTAGTTATTTGCAAACATAATATTTTCAAATTTTGTTTACTATCTCTTAAATTTCACGATCAATTCAATTAATTTGCGATGCAAAGTCCTGAAAAGCGCTGAAATTTCGAGCGTGCTGCTCTTATTTCCATCCAGGCTTTCTCGCCAGAGATCTTCTGGAGTCGGTCCGAATGAGGCGCTCAGTTTCTGAGATAAAAATAATAAATCATCTCAGCGAGGCATGTATTCGACGATTTCTCTGGTATCGTGCAACCCGATACGGAAATGGGCACGTAGATATATAATACCTCGCTTGCATCGAGCGCGTCACTGGCCTTTACGCACTTACGTGCATCACTTACGTCGAACGAAGGGCACGAACGCGAGATATCTTTATTAAATCGCAGTTAATAATGGCTTTTTTACGAGAAATAAATGACTCGATGAATTATTATTGCAAACGACGAGTTAATTAATTTTAATTATATTGTAAAAAAGCTGTGAAATTTTATTGGCTCCTTTTATCGCATACCTTAACTACGCCATCCTGTTTTTACAAAAGTTGTCAAACTTAAGTTTTTTATTCCGTGTTTCAATTTGACGTCTTGTCGATCATTTTTAATTAATAAGTTTCATGGTTTTTAAGAATTTTAAAAAATGTTAAAATTTACATAATCTCTCCTTTTTGGAAGGAATTTTTGTCATAAATTGCAATCACAAAAATAAAAACATTATTTAGTAATGAATATTTTTTTAATCTCTTGCCTTCATCGTTTATGACAGAACGCATATGCAGTGTGCCGTCGGCAACGACTCGCCGCCAGGGGCTCGGTATTGTAAGTTTCTCGCAAGCGGATGAAACTTGAGTTACTTCGGAAATGTATACATTACAAAAAGTTTCCGGATGTGATTCTGTATGTGTTCAAAATACAAAAAGTGAATTAATTTATACTTAGGTAACTTGATAGTTTGTAACGTTTCCTTATTTAATATGAATGATAAGAATGAAAACAATTCAACACATTTTCACGTTTATCGAATTGATTTTATTTTTATGTTAGTAACACACAAGTTCATAATATCAAGCCACGCAACATTTAAAAGGTTTTGAAAATTGTTCACTTAGTGTATTCATTTTAAACACTTCTTCTCGCTCCTCACCTTCATTTTTATTTAACCTTTTTCAGGACATTAACGTATCGTAATAAACATTTCGACATTTTGAATTTCATGCACTTTGAACGCTTTAATTTCATGCTTAAAAATCAAGCGATCACGATGGAATAAGAAATAAGAGTATGGAAACGCAGCAGTTCCTTATCTTTCGTAACGACTGTTTGTTATTAATCGGCGTTCGCTCCTGGAGATATCGCCCACCCACAGCCCTTTCACATCCCTGGAGAATTTATACACAGTTTCTCGAGAGCTTCTGAAAATTACCTGCATTTGGGAAATCGTCGGCATAAATTAAAAATAAATACCGAAATTGGAAATTTGAAATACTAAGTTGGCTTAAATTAGTTGTGAAACGTCCGTCATTTTGGAAATAAGCTCTTGTACTTTTTGAAATAAAAAATGGCATACATTTTATTAGGTTTTACCAGTATTTTCAATGAAAATTCTATGGCACATATTTTTTACTTGTGATTTATGAATAATGTGGTTTTCGGAGTTTTTAACGGGCAATTATTGACTTAATTTTTCTAAATGTAATATGGTGGACCAAAATGCAAATGTGACTTTTATTAAATTTGTTGATCAGTACTTTTACCGTCGCTGACCAAAAATCTGAAATAAGGACTTTTAAACTCAATATAACACGTTCACATTGTTCGAATTACTGACCTAATGACAAGGGAACCTTATTTCGTACAAATTCGAGGAGACATTGTTCTTGTTTGTACATAGTTTTTGTTTCCTTCTTTTTTATTTTGGCTTTTCGGTTATGAATTAAAAAAAAAGTTATTTTGGATGAACGAAATGAAAGGGCAATCGTGCACTCGATATTGACTTATATCACCGCATAATGCAAAATTCAATAAGAAAAAAAGAATGTTTGATTACTTCATGGTTTCATCACCAGATGCTGGAGTACTCGTTAGCGACAGAAACTGCTCTTTGGTACATAATAACAGTGTTTAAAGAAAGTAGGTCCCTATCTAAAATTGTTTTCACAATAGTAGTTTTAAACACAATAATTAATAATTAATTCGACGTGAGGTGTTTTGAAATATTTTTAGAACATTTAAAGAATATTACTAATAAAAGTTGAAAGGCAAAACCGCTAACTTTATTATTTACTTCAATCTGCGTCAACTTTTTCACTTGTTAAATACAATATTTTTTATGACAAATGGTGCACACAGTTTTTTCGAATAATAAAATATTTGGAGAACGAATAAAATACCCCCAATGCGAATCTAATCTTCCATTAAATTTTGATACGCTACATTTTCGCAGGCCTAATTAATAGTACCCTCGTCTGTTAGAAATTAGGATAGTATAAAGCAGAGGGGCGAAGTCTCCAAGGTCGCACGCGCCTCCACGGTTAATGCTTTTAGAATTAACTATTTCCGTTATATTCACGAATTTCATGAGAACCTATTTGAAATTTGAGTACCGATAATTACGCCAATTTACATAAATGTCCCTTAGAACAGCGGAAAATTACAACCGTGTTACAGGTTAAAACGAGACACCCCAAACCGATTGTTCCCTTGTTGATACTTTTTTTTACCATGACGATATACAGACTGTGCATACCATTTTTTGGTAGATGATTTTATTAATTTATTTTTCACAATATTTGTATTTTTCAAAATAAATGTAATAATAAGATTTTTTTCGAAGCTACTTCAAAATGGTCCCTACATTATAACCAACTTCAATATAAAAATTAGCAGTCAAAAATACGTCAAAATACATTATATAATGTATTTCTATGGTATAGTAGTATCTTTAAGAGTTTTATACAATTAAATGAAGTAATTATCAAAAACAGATTTTCTTTGAAACTCAAGATAGGAACAAAATTTAAAGAGTTAATGTCTTCACAAATAAAGACTTAAAAGTTGGAACTTGGAAATTTAAGAAATGCATCAAGATAAAAAGAGAAAATCATATTTGAAAAAATTACTTCTAATACGAAGGCGATTTTATTAATGAAATCGAATAATAAAGTTGTGAATTTGAATATTGCTAACCAAACAAAAAACATCAATTTTCTTCAGAATCTGCGGTGAATAAATCATTACTCAAGGTTCGATTTCATCTAAAAAAACGCACTGCGAGTTTCGTGTACGATCGCTCGAATTTTTTTTCACTCCGTCGAAACTGGTATCGCCCTCCTCCCGCATAAATCGGCGAAGATTGATAGCGAAGTATAATACCGTGTTTGTATCTGCCTTCATTTTTTCTCTGCATCGGAATATCGATAGAAGATATAAAAATAGTGAATTATCCTATAACAGCGGAATGTAATCTGCATTCAAAGTATTCATTTCTTAGGTATTGCATTAAAAAAGGTGAACATGAAAATTATTTGGAAAAAATGTGTCTCTCTCTTTCAAAAATATGTACTTCTTACAAACAGTTGGATTTATAGCAACAGCATTTGCCCTACAATTTTTCCACTGACAGTTTTTTATTGTATAATTTTTTATGCTCAATAAGGAAAGAATCTTGGATATCCAGGAATACATCACAGGTGGTTCAGCCTTCAAATACACTGCAGAAAAACATTTATGCTGAAGCAGAATAGTTTTAGTAACCGCTGTACAACGTCTTAGTAGTATTAGAATCCGACTTGCGTTATGAGAACCCAATCAACATGCTGCGTGACATAAATTGTGTCATCTAATATACAATATGGAAATACGTTTCCATAACGAAAGCAGAATAGAACCGCGAAGGTAGCGAGCGCTCCCAGCGGAGGTTAAGCTACTTGCGTACTCACTCGTCCATACTTATAAGTATACTCTTATCGTAAGAGTGAAAATATCAACTCTTTTTAAAGTCTAATTTCACCGAATCCACTCTTGTAAGTCTTAGAGTAATTTTCTCAATCCCTCTTTAAAAGAGTGAAATTTTCCAAAACATTTGGAGAGAACGTTCAAAATAGTGTAGTAAGTAAGGGAAATAAGCTAGTAAGCAAACTAAAAAATTATAAAAAATCTATATCGTGTCAGCAGACACAATAACGGCGAAGATATGTACTCACGTATGAACGTTAGTGACGCTGATGCCAAATTAGTGTCGCCTCGTGAGAAACGTTTCAAGCTTACAAAACAAGAAAGGAACCACATCAACTTGGAGTTAACAGTTTTTCACATCCCTACTTCGTTTTTGCTATAGTCGGAGGGTAGGCCAACGCAGAAAGGGGCCTAGGGGCGGAGCCCTCCCCCTCTCCGTCGGTGCTATAACATCTTTGCATTCGTTTTCTTTGCAATTGAAAAAAAAATCTTAATTTTACATATATTTTATTGTGAAATTTATTCCGGATTGGATTATGGTAGCGTAAAAATCACGAACATTCAAGTTTTTACGGATTTTCTGACATTTACTATAAAAATCGTATTTGTACCATTTTACACTAAGATATTCGAATTTGGAGTATCCAAATGCATAAGAAAACTTGGAGAGCTTCCTTTTCAGAAGTTTTAAACAATTTCGATTTTGACTAAAAATTAGCCATCCTTTAAATTTTAATATAGCTAGTCAGAAGGGAAGGAGAGAGAAAATTAGAGGGGGTATTTGGTACTGTGACGTGGTTCGATACGCCCTCGGAGGGAGGCATGCGAAAAGAGGGAGTACGTCTAAAAGGTGGAGATGGCTGAGCTTATCGCAAAGCGCACGCGGTCTCCACCACCAGTCACTGGCTGGTATCGGCCGTTTGGCAGCCAGTTTTCTGATTGCGATGAATTTCTTTCCCGGTGGGAAGCTTGTACGACCCAGCCAAGATAGCAGCGGCGACAAAACGATCGCGAGGGACGTTTAAGATTCGTCCTCAGGAGGGATGGGAGACCAGTAGAAATCGACGCTGCGGAGTAATTCGTATCGATCGATTTTCGATTTAGAAGGTTGTTGATATACTTTTTAATATCGGAATAGTCCATGCAGCTTCCAATGTACCCGACGAGATCTGGTGATACCTCAGAAAATACGTCAAGTAGCTGGTGGATGCGTCGCCATTAGAATTTGAAGGAAATATCCCGTTATGTGATTTTTTTATAATCCTACATTGCATCGACATTTTCAATTTTAAAATGTTAGTTTTGGCATGAACTACTCAGGTAAGAAAAATAATAAATAAAAACCGTTTCAGGAGGACCCGCAGAAAGGAAAGAAGACTTTTAAGCGACGAAGATGAGAGTTAAACAGATGCTAGAGCGAGAATTGTCATCCACAAAACGTTGAAGCGAAACGCAATAATTTTTATAAGGTTATATTAATTGAAATTATAGTAAATTAAAGACATTAATTCTTGATCTAAATCAGCGTAAAGGGTCATTCTTCTTTAAAAAGTATATTTAAAATCAAAACTTCCGACACCTCAAAAAAGGATGTACATTATTTTCATACGAAGTATCCCACAAGCACTTTACATATTGAAATTGCAAGTTTGAGGCCTGAAAGAAGAAAAAAACCCGACCAGACGATAAGATGAATCGCAACAAGACCAATGAAATCGCTGGACTGAATAATAAAGGCCGTAATGCATAATAAACATCATCAGTAAATCGCTGCGCGCGTGCTTCGCAAAAATCATAAACAATCAATAATCGCACGGTGAAACGAAATCGCCCCGTCATTGGAGGTTTTTCTGACGGCGCCAGTAAGTACACAAACCGTAAGTTACGAGGAGCACGCTTATAGCGCCAAGTTATACCGCTCATCCGGTTTATGCGCTTATCAAGCATCGAAATCATCTGCCGCCGCGCGTAGGCATGCCATTGATTCTCCTGTTTAACCTGCAAGGGATAATGTGCCAGAACATGACGTGAAAAGTATTTCCAAAGATACTAATTTTTTTCAATGATAATCGGTATTTTGGAATCGGCAATGAGTAAAAAGAAAGTCACGAAATGAAAATTCCTATTAGATTTGATGTTGATCGATACACGTGACCTGATGAGTCACAGTGACCATTGCGAGTCCATATGAGTTGCATTACCCACGTACAGCAATGGGATTTCGTGTAAACCTATTGAGTCCAAAAAAGTGGGGATGATATAATTCGAGTGGTTGCACTAATATATTTGGTTATCCCCCACAATGTTCGGAATTTTCGCTCTTCGCTATTCGCGTCTGGAGCAGAAAGAATGGAAGTAGGAGGGAGTAGCAGTACTCGAGTAGGGATCCCAGACGATAGTGGCGTCACTGTGCGGATTAATTCTTTGGCCTCAACAACGTTACATAAACAATTCGCTGGTGTTACTTCCGGGTCCAGACTTCACAAAATTACGACCCTTCCTCTTCAGGGAAAATTACTCTAGACGGTTCACTTCTATCCGTTCTAAATTCAGAGTCTCATGTGGTTAATTTTCAAAACGATCTGAATCGCAAACGATGCATTTGCTGGTATCCAATTTTGATTACCCTTCAAAGCAGTAGCTTCTTTTAAATCGATCAAAGTAAGCTAATCATCTGTTCTGACATTCTGAAAAAGCATCCTTACCTGCTCTAATTTTTTACTGTGCTTTATTTCCAGTGTACTAAGAAACCAAAAAACAAATTCATTTATTGAAAATAATGATGGTCGATATTCTACACGTCGATGTCGTTCTGGCTTGTTCCCAGTGGAAACTTGCATATAAATGTTGTAGTCTGATGACAACTACGTACTAACCGTGAAACACCTGTTAAATGGCATACATCTCGTTGAATAGTAAATAATTAGAACATTTTCTGGAAAATTGAGCATATATAATTGTTGATTAAGTACCTAGTAATCTTTCAACAGAAATAGCCAACTCGTCAATGAAGCATAGAACACTTTAGGAATCCCCTAAATTAATTAAAACTATGACTTATCTTCCTGTCGTTGTAGTCAATATATGGAGTTAACCAGTATCCCTTTGCGGAAATACATGGTCTTATGTCAAAACGGTGTGCCCATGTCCGTCTTCGGTGCAGGATGTGCGGGCTTTTATCATGGGCCCTTGTTCTGGTTCGTCATGCCAGTGTCCGGTGAAGGGGAGACGGGATACTATAAGGCAGGCCCCGGGCCCGAAGATTGAAACGATGGGGGACCAGGTGCATGGAGGCTTGGTCCGAAGTCTTATGAAGGATGGTCGATCCAAAGCTGATATCAAGCCTTTACTTGCAAGCCACTATTTCCTTTCCGATCTTCTCGGTTATTTTTCCACTTTACCTTTCTCGTCGCTCAGGTACTTAAGCTATCGTAAAATGCAACGTTCTCGAGGTAAAATGTAAAGGAGAAAGCAAGTCTTTTGCAGAAATTGATTATACCAAAATTCAGACATTGAAGATTTTCAAAACATCCAATGATGATTTGGAATATTTTGGAACGGTATAATGTAAATGTTTAAAAAATTGAAGAAACACAGCCTTCTTATCCTTTAAAAGATTCGATGAAGGAATTTTTCCTCCCTTTTTTCCTTGATTCGTCTTTTCATGCGTTTACCGTCTCCTTTCCACCTAGATCCAATAAAGCTCTTTCTTTCTTCTTCCCCCCACAACTCTCTCGTTTCAGTGGAGTCGAGGATGAGAACCCGAGATGCCCTCCTACAGATACAAATGGATACCTATGCCAACGGCGCAACCTGTTATTATACATTCCCCTATACAAACAACGTGTTAATCGGACTTCCCTCCTCCCCTCGGCGTTCAGTCATCCCTCGTCCTTTGCCCTTTCTCCCGTTGCTATCATTCACTCCGTACCTCGCGAAGCGTGGAAACCGATTTATCGAACGGCCAGGAAAGGAGTGAGCGAGTTCGAACTTGCGTCCTATCGATACCTGCTGGAGGTGGTCGCAAAACGGGACACGCCATTTGTTCCGGCGACCATTATCCGGTATATTTTGTAATTACATCTTATCCTCTAATGGCATCAAAGAATGAACTTTGCTTATAATTGCCGGAGAGCTTTCGCAATAATTGACATCCAGCATAGGAATGCCGATGAAGAATTGATACGTCAATGGTTTACTCGATGAAAGTTGAAAACTTGGTTCTTCCTCACAGTAAATCTCAATTAAACTCGATTAACATCATACTAACGACGAACATCCAAAGAGCCTTTCATATCGAGTTTTCAGTCGAAATTGTTTATTCAGCGTGCCCCAAGATCGTGATGACGTGACGATAGGGGGCCGTGGGGTTTCGGGCCCTTTTCGACTCGGTGATTCCCGGGAAGGTAAGGCCCGAATCACGCATCGCGTGGGAGGTACGAGAAATCGAGATTTGCGCAAGATACCAAGACCCAGAAGATGGCCCTCGGTCATGAAGGTCTTCTATCCTTTTCTCTCACCAATGGATCCAAGCTTATGATTTGTTTACTCGGATATCGCCCTCGATGCGATACTCTCGCACCCCGCCCATCCTGGCGCGAAGGATCGAACTCTGACCCTCGGCTAATTGTTGTTGGCTCTAGATCACCGATACAAGCTGCAATGGCCATGAAGTGCGCTGCCGAGCAGTACTGGATTTGCTGGAATGCGGCCGTGCGACGACGTCCGACATGATTTTTGTGCTGGTGTGCATCTTCCTTGGTTCATTGAAGAAATCTTCGGTTAGCAACAGTTCTTGAGATGAGTTATGACTTGCTTCTATCCGTTCGATGTTGAATCATCCGGTAATATACACTCAGGAAACATAGTTGCATCGACACACCAGCTTGTTGAATATCATTATTGAAGATGTATAGGGTATGTCAGGATTAGGCAGAAATTTTGGATGAAGGAGGTTTATCTTTGTCTAACATTAATCACAATCATAGAAGCCAATTTCTACTATGGAATGGTGGACTATCTCCTCATTTTCAAATTCTGTCAACAAAAATAAATTCTTGTGTTAAAGAAATAATATAGGGCTGTTTAGCTTAATTGTCGAGAGAAATTCCGAAATCATTTGTGGTTACATGAAGAAATGATCTCAATTGCATTACTGTAACTGCTTTCCGCAAATTCGCCGAATATTTTTTTTTGGAATGTTTCTATTTTCCACAAATAAATAAGCCTAACTGAAATCTTGTGAAGCTTAGAAATTACTTCCAGTATTGTAGAAATATAATCGGACGTGATACCCGCCGAATCAAATGAGATGTATAGATGGAACCTAATACTAAACTGGTAAATTGAGGGGCTGGATCATCAAACTCGACGAGCGCTCGAAACTTCGAAATCAGTTGGCCCCTCGACGATATTGAAGGAAAAAATTAAAGTTTGAAAAATTAATATTCTAATAGGGTAACATTATTATGAATAACAATCTACATCTTTTTTCTAAAGACTCTTTTTTTGTTCAATCTATATTTTTAATAATAATGAAGATAACATGAAAAAAAATCGAATATTTTTTATTATCTATCCATTTTCGTTTACTGGGAATTCATTTCAACAATGTAGTATTTAACTACATTAGGATAGTTACAGCAAATAATCAAATGCGCTGGAGGTTTTGTTAAATTATGAATAGAATTCACAAAAATATTATAGGAAATGAACTAAAAATAACTTGGATTTATCGCATAAATGGAGAAAGAAAATGGTAAATGTAACTTTAAACGTGTCAGATCAAAATGTAAATTTTTTATTTGTTTCTCCGAGTGGGACTAATCGTTTAATTCGTTCTCAATAAATCAGGCGTTACTGTATATTTAGGTCAATCTCGTATCATTTTCTCATCGCATGACAAGCGTGGTAGACACCAAAAAGACAAATGTAATTCCAGGAATGTTCATTAAATACTTGATGTGTGGAATGTACTTATTTGATCAAGGCGTTGCACGTGTACCGGATTTGCTTAAGTATTATTTTTAAACCGAAATGAACATTAATTTGCAGAATTAAAAATTATTATGAATAAATCATTTATTTTGGTTCTCGAACGTGTGAAAGATCTGATGTAGTTATTGATTTGTAACATCCGGTTGGCAAAACACGATGAATTAACATAAAGAAAAAATTTTTGCTACTTATTCAGACGGAATCAAGAATGAATAGTCAAATACACAGTTCATGACCGTTGCAGATTTCGTACATTTTAATCAAACTGATTGTGACTAGGCAAAATAAACTTTTAATCAGATTTTTACATTGGTTCGTCAAATATGCATGATATGCGAAAAATGGTTAATGTCTTCGCAGATGATGGTTTAATTACTATTGTTATTAAAAGATTCATTTAAAATTATACGTAGATATAATTTATATTTTAACATAAACTAAAAACTTTTTTTTTTAATTTTAGACGTAAAGTAAGAACCCGCCGTAAGAAAAATTTGGCTGTAGAAAATTCGCTACTTCTAATTTACACGCTTCCTCTCAATCTCTAGAGGGGAAGTTCTTAACCAATCATATGAACTCTAGAATTTTGAACAGGAAAAAGTTGGGCTTGGTGGAGATATTTATGATACTGTTTTTTCCTTATACCGATTAAAATTATTTCCTTATGGCGAGTGAATTCCTTATAGTGGGCTTTCGTTCTAAATGTATAATTTACGGATTCAAGAATTGTCTCAGAATATACACAGTAAAAAAATTATAAATGATGAAATTTTGAGAAATTCCGCGATCATCATGTATCATTTTGAGTGATATACTTTTTAAAAAATAAATTTTTAAACTTTGTAGCTGCTAAAATCTATGGTTGCATTTGATATTCCACATTATTCCTCAATTATTTATGGTACTTGCAAACTCGCACTACATTAACCCATTAACCTCCAAGATCACCAAATTTTTAGCTCATTTTCAACGCTTTGCAGCAAATCGAAACATGAAAATATCATAATGAAACCAACTTACTTTGCTAATGTTGGGTTTGCTATCGATTTATGGGGTCAAAATTTTACGCCTTGCTGCAGAGAAACAATGTGGCAGATTTTATCTGAAAAAGGATAAAAAAAAAATCGAAAAATTTTTTGTTCCACAATTTTTTACAAATGAATTGCAAACAATTTTTACTGAACAAAACCGATTTTCTGGTAATATAATTAAAAAAAATTATTTAGCGAAGTTTTATCCATAAAAATGTAGTTTTTGAATGGTTTTTATTTTCTTAAAAAATGAGAAAAATTCAATACCTATTAATTCGGTTGGAATTTATTTTACTCAAAAATATGTTTATTTTTGATAAATGGTGTTGTTGTGTAGAAGTATATATAATAAAAAAAATATAAATATACAGGTCGGCTTTGTCCTACAATTTAATTTGATAAAGGTTTTCCTCGACGTTTCGAACAAACTCGTGTTCATATTCAAGAGGTTACTGTCGCAGTAGTCTCGAAGGAGTAAAGTAGAATTTTAAACGTATACTTTTGGAATATTAACGGAATGTTTAGTCTATTCATAGTACATTTTTACTCCAAGGAATTTAGAGAGTAAAAAATGGAAACTCTTGTCTTATTTCCGTGCTAATATTATAATAGTATATCCGTCTCAGGAGGTCATCAGAATGTCCAAATGCCTTTATGGTTCTATTAGTCTTCTCAGGACGTCCTTAGGACGTAAGAAACCTTCAGGGAAACTATTACATCATATGACGTCAGATTCTCTGTATTCAAAATGGCGTCTCAAAAAAAACGGCATTTATCCTCCATATTGGAATTATCTAAAATATTATAACATTTTTAATCAGTAAACAAAACAATTCCTACTCAGCAGTTTCAAGTGACTACGCGTAATTTGAAAAAAATGTCAAGTGCCATTTTGGATCTGCTATAAATATGGACAGGAAACGGTAGTCCCCCCCCTTAAGTCATCTTCCCATAAGTCATACACCTCCCCTAACACATATATTTCCCTTCCTCGCGCTGTATCATTGTGTTTACGCATGTGAGAAGTAGAAATTCAAATGGTGAAAAGTGAGGAGAAATATGAGTTAAGGGAAGGCGTCGCCATCTTGTTTGCCTCAAGCATATGACTTAAGAGGGGGACTACTGTATATAAAAACCTCACGGCAATTAACGATGAAAGTAAACATTTGTAATACCTGAGGGCGTCAGAGGGCTGGTTATATACAGTGACGAAAAAACGTACATTTGCCACAAAGGAAATTAAAGAAAGATGTTTTCTGTCGAAAGCGCTCTAGAAGGTAAAGTGAATGGAGGATGCAACAGGACGAAGACCCTAAAAGATGGAATAACATAAAGGAAATAAAAGTAAAATGAGAAAGTCTCATCATTTTTTAAATGTGTTCTGAACAAAAATGGACGTCTCGAAAATTCTTATTGTCTACCATTATTTAAAAGCTTCTGGTGAATTTCAAATAATAATCAGAATCATTCGACCCTCTCGAGATCAGGAACATGTGTAGGTTCAAAAATAAAACCAAGTTATTAAGAGATCTGCGCATCTATTAAAAAATTAATCTCAAACATAAAATACGAAATATATCACTTAGATAGTCCGGTTGCTATCGCTGATGAAAATATTCTATCGCGTTAACAGACCTCCGGCTGTTTTAACGTATACGACGTTCCATCTGCCGTTCGCAGAAGAGCATAAGCGAGTTATCGCGTCGCAACAGGAATAGAAACGACGAATCCTCGAGAAGCATCGTGTCGAGATATCAGGAATCGCCTTATCTCGAAGGGGTTTCGAGAGATCTGTCTTATCAGTCAGTCCATCCTGAAAGGGTCTTATCTTTCGGTTTCCACGGATCTGGAACTACATCGTACCCTTTTCCTCCGCATCTCATCCTATCGCTTTTTCCTACGCTGTCAGACGTTATATCCATTTTAAAAATGTCCGCTTGATTCGAGACATAAGTAATTTGATCGTATCTCGACGCGACTGCTAATAGAGTCCACGTGTATCAGTCTGTCATAGTAATCATGCTAAAATGTTATCAGAAGCGAATAACAACATTTTGTGGCTCGAAATGTCTTCGGAGAACAATAGATGGCGCACCAATCCATAACCAAAATCGTCATAACGAACAATTTATATAATTTAGTCATATTGATTCCTGGGTTTTATGAATGCCTGTATGAAAGAATCAATAGTTCTTCATCTGTCAATGAAAATATTGTGGTGTATATTTTTATAAATAACTTTGTTGATTTTACTGATATCTTCTTTGTAAAAAAACGAAAATCGATTGTTAATCTGTTGTCGCATCTGATGGGTGACATGAAAATAGTGTAAAAGTGATTGTTTAGGTGAGAAGAATTAATTAACATGATCTTATCCGAAGTGAACTGGAGGACCAACAGATGACGCACCAATCCATAAGTGAAGTCAGGCAGTGTTTAATTTAAGCATCTAATGTTTAACCCCCTACAGTTCTTAGAAAGAAGCAGGAAAAATGAAGAATTATATTGAGTTTAAAGACACCTTTCGCAAAATTGCTTTTGAGTTAGAGCGCCATCTAGCGCCCTATGGAATAATGTACTTAATTTTCTCATATAGAATCGTGGATTTTGCCGTAACGTATATAAAAACATAAGGTATACATTTCTCAGACAAATAAATTCTTATTTTGTGAATCTTTCGTATCTTTTACTCATTGAAGACGACAAATTTTGCTGATTGTACTGATAGCTCCTTTGTAAATAACTCAAAGCGATTTAGAATATTTGGTCGCACCTAACTCGCAACACTAAAAATAGTATGTTATCTACATCTCCGATGGTACGTAAACGCATGCTCCTACTCGCGTGTCGAAAATGGTGTGCGTGCCTCGGTGCGTCTGGAAAAATAACGGCTGCTAAGGATTACTATACTAGAGAGTTAATTGGAAGTTGGGTCGGTGGACGTAATGGCATTTCGCGCAATTGTATAGGAAAGTACGCGACTCGTTTTGCTTTCGAGATAAGATCGGTTCTTAACCCATTTGCATTAGTGAATTAAGACGCTTATTGGGATATCGGTGTCCGATGACAATATAAGAGTGAAATCGGCGTAATCGCGAGAACTGATTGCAGATATTCTAACGGTGCCATAAATATTGATCTTTGTCGTTTCAGTTACGATAGAAAGCGTAAGATAATAGCGAATGAAATTTCACTCTATTTTTCTCTAAGAAATTATACGAGACTTCGATTATCGATGTCGGTTATGTGGTTAAAATACAAATTTAGAAACAGAAACGTTCCTTCGAGATATATGCGACATGAGTAAGGTACCTATTGTCAATATCACTTACGAGCACTTCCGGTACTGAATAGGTGGAAATAGTTTTGCTTTACTCACCTGAAACAAAAGAAAATTTAATTGTATTATGTATTACTTTACAATCTGTAATAAATTTAACTACATACCAATATAAAAATTCTCGATAAGATGAAAAACAATGCACATACGTGAACAGAAATCGCTCGTGGAGGGGAGAAAAGCACAGCCAACGCGTCATTTGGTGGGGGTAGTGGGAGAGGATATCGGTGGAAGGGGGCAGAGTGGGAGTAGGGTCAGTGGAAGGGAGGCCAGCTAGAGGGGTTGTGCTGTATGCACAATGTTTTGTGAAACCTTTACTGAAACTTTTACAGAGTAAAAAGTCTCTTTTGCAGAGTTTAAGATTGATAAAAATTTAAGCCCGATCTTTCAGTTGTATTACAATGTTTTCCTCGTTCCCAACAGCTAGCAGTGTACTATAAATGTATTAAAAACGCGTGAAACATTACTCGTACTAGGTTGACAGTGTATTCACTGTTCTGAATAATTGTAATTGTACCCATCCTTCTGAATGTTCAGACTTAAAGAATTAAAATTTATTCTTCAGAAACACATACTCACTTTCAAACAGCGAAAATTTCTTTTTGGAACGATCCATTTGTCAAACATTATTAAATAAATTAACAATACCACTAATTTATCAATATTTTTTGCAATTGAATGTGAACTGATAGAGAATACTCGATAAATAATTTATTATTAAAGTATAAAATATTGTATAAGTAAAGCCAGTCTAAAAGTAAGCAATAAATAAAGAATACACTAAAAGTGCTCATGTTATAATAAAAAGTTTAATTTTTAAGGTAATATTCTAATAAAACTATAATATAAAAATGACTGGACCAAATTTTAAATTATCGGAAGACAATGTCAATCGATATAGAGGGGTTCAAATTCTAGTAACAAAATTAACTAATAATTGATCATGATTGATCATTCCTGAATTATTTTTGTTATATTAGATCGGTCCAATCTTATTTAATTTACATTTTTATTGAAATCACTCCCTTTCTAACGGAGCACTTTGGACCCCTTAAATCGTCCATTCAAAATGGAAGATAATAATCAAAACCAGAAAACTTTTAAACATCACTCCTAAACCTAACGTAACAAAAAAATAATGCGTTAAAATAAAATTAATTGAAAAAATCGACGGCACCTGCGATCATTATTTTAGAAAAGGATTTATCCAACGATTTCAACAATCCTGAACTAGAATGCAAATAAACGGCCCTTAACATCGCACGGACGACTTCACCTTCAGCGTAACAACTGAATCAGCGAGTATCAGCGATCATTCATCGAAAAACCCGTAACCCCGATTGACCCAGCGACGACGAGCGATTCCGAGAGTACCCGAGGATTCTTCGAAATGATCGACTTCGTGGATTCAATTGAAGCGAGCAGACGCATAGCGTTACTCGCGTAAATGAGACGAGGCGTCCCCTTTAGTGGAGTTCCCGTCGATCGAGACGTCGATCGGATCGAGAGTGCATAAAAAAGTGGGAGTGGGATCGTTCTTCCTTTCTGAAAGTTTGCTCTTCCACGAAGGCCAAAAAGAATATGAAAAAAAACCTTGGGGTCGTAAGAAAGAGAGAAAAAGACCCAAATGGAGAGAGGGAGAGAGAGAGAAACTTAACCAACAAGCAAATTAACACGTGGGAGGTTCCGATCGGCAAATGAGATAATTGGGGGAAACAACAACGAGGGCCCGCAGCTTGCATGAGCTCACGAGCCACGAGTCCAGTGTATATAGAGGCGTGCAGCAACCGATCGATCGATCGATAGATCGATCTGGGACCGACCAGGCCAAACGAGCCATGCCGTCTACCAGCTTCTCGGATTTCTCCCGCGATCTCCGTCTGCCGTCGTTGCTCGCCATGTGAACCGATTCTTTTTCCAACCGTTAATCCAGAGTTCATCGAATATTTTGGATTGTTTCTTCCATGTTGTCACCGCACGTGTATTTTCGTTGTCCAGCAGTTGGTAATTTTGATATTGGAAGATCATTTACTACATCTTTTAATTTGTGTCTGTCAACGTTTACAAAATAAAATTTTTGTTTGTGCCTGTATGATTGAATTTTCTTGAGTCATCCCTTGTGCAACCAGGTGATATGTGTCTTAGAACATTGGGTATGGTAATTTTTTAAAAAAGAAACTACGTATTGTTTGGTCCAATAGCCCTAATTACGAAACTCATGTAAAAATTGCGCAATTCAATAATGTCATGAAGATATCGTGAAGGAAATATTTGGAAAAATCAGTCAGAATACTGTCCGAACTCCCGTATCATCTGCCTCCACTAGAGGCGTGAAAGAGTGGGAAAAGCGAAAAGACAATAACGGGGCTTGGACAATAACGAAGAAGGATACTTAATGGGGTCGGACTGTAGCGATACTGAAACCTAATTCAAACTGATTCGAAATGGTTGACACCAAGAAATCAACATTATTGTTGTCAACAGCAGTTTCATAATAAACGATGTAAGTTTTTGAGGTCGCTGCTCAAGTACAAGTTAACCGGGTTGGCCCGAAAAGAAACAGGATTTCTAACTCGGTTAACCAGGACAATACTCTGCCAGGACCATGCATGGTTAGTTCGCCTTATTATCGCTAGGAGCATATAGAGCTTTGCTTCGTACTCATTATAGAAACTGGTGGTCCAAATTATTTTATGACTTCTACCAACAATGATAATATTTTAGCTAAATTTTGGCCAACTCGAATAAGTTTCATTTAATATTGAAATATTCAGGACATTGTTATAAATAATGATAATCCGATAAATCAGTTTTTTGTGAAAATTATTGAAATATTTTGGCACAAGATCAGAAAATTGATGATTATTACTAAACATTCACAAATGATTGTTGAAAAGTTACCCAACTTTTCTGGTGGTTTGTTCAGTAATAGTCATAAAAATGTTGTCATATTCTCAAATTTCGATAGTTCTGTTTTTCCGTGCTTATTTCAAAACTATTCTTTTTAAATGCATAATAATTTTTGTTTACATATTGCAAAAATTTAGAGAACTTGGACATGAAATCCATTTCGACTAAACTGTACATAGATTAACTGAAGCATTTAATGTAACGTAATTTCAGAGTTGAGCAAACATTCACGAACTTCAACCGTGGCATCGTAAGAATGAAAATTGCATCATGTACGAACCTGATTGTCTACAAGTTCTAACAAGGAGTTAACGAATGATATCGAAGACTTATCAAGAAAAATGTTACACTACTTTACATCCTATTACGTAGACGAGATTTTACCGATAGTGGCTATACCGGTATCGCGATTAACTGTTACTATCTAACTGGCTGTTTTACTAGGTTCGCTAAATAATCTCTTTAACATCAGTTAAACATGTTTTTACATTTTCAAATACTGTCATTTGAATATAGACATTTTATCAAATTAAAATGTATGAAAGTAAGTTTTCAAGAATTAAACCAAATTTTTTTTAATCCAAAGACTACAAATTAATTTTGTATAATGAAATGAGTATATTAGTCTTAATATGTTTTTTGTTACTACTTAAAAAATAGTTTATAATTTGTAAGTACTTCCTTTATTTGATATTGTTTCTGCAACTAATGCTCTTAAAGTATCGTTTATTTTCCATAGTTACAGCAAACGAACGAAAGAGGTTTGCGTAACCTGAAAACGACGGGTTTATCTTTTGTATCTGGAGATAGATAATCGCAGATTTATTTTGAGAACGTATATTTTTAAACTGCATATACGCACATTGTTCACGAGAATAATCACGTTATTTACATTTATCTCGTGCAACCACAATTGTTACCGGTTGATAAACCTGCGATAATAATTGCAACTTACGATTGCGATTACGAACGAAAATAATTTTTTTTTTTATCAAAAGTGTCGGATAATAAATGTTATTTTGTATTTACTTTTTGTATATCTGTATGTAATGCATATCCAACATCGGGTTGTACTCACAATTAATAACGCCGAATAGTATATTTAGAAAAGTGTGAAATGTTTCATTACAACCAGTAAGTTTTTATGTTTTATACCAAAAATTTGTATTTATTTTTCATGCAGATCTGTTTCGCATGAAACATTAAAATCATAATAAAATGAAACCAAATATGAAGAAATGCCTCAAACGAAGTCATTTTTAAGCGATATGAAACAAGGAAGAAGATTTTTTGTTACCCCAAAGTAACAAAATTTTTAGGCAAGTGTATGAAAAGTTGAAATGTAACAAAAATAAGACCAATTAAAAAAGGACATACTTATGCCCTACAGATTATCTTAATTTAAAACGTAAGAATTTTAAGGATTTTTTGCAGTGTAGAAAAGTTTGAAAAATGTACTCAAAATCGGTAATATAAAGTAAAAGACCTGTTTAATGATGAACAATATTTTGTGAACAATTGACTAACGACAATGAAATTAATCGTTCGATGTATTTATGTTTAAAATATATTAGGGTTTTAATAAAAAATAAAATAAGTTGAGAGATCATTAAAAAAATAAAATCATTTATTGTCACTTACATTGATAATTATAAAAAGTTAAAACATTAACATACAATTCCTGAGAAAGTAAACCTACTTGAAACCTATACATTTCTAATTATACACATTATTTATACCGTCAAGTTTACTTTCAGAACTTTATATAAGCAACGAGTCGCTTCACATTTGTTGACGTTGCATTCGAGTAACAGAGTTTTATATAATCTATGATATCTGCTTATCGATGCAAGATTATCGCCTAAGTTTCTTACCTAACAACTGACTAATAAATCCAAAACTATTTCACAAATAGGACATCCTATTTTCCCAAGATCTCGTGGAAAGGTGCAATCTAAACATTAGCTATTTATTGGATAATTGTCTTTTTTAAATTAAAGATCAATGTAAAACAAATTATACTATTATTATATTACATTATTTACATTTTCGCGTTTTAATGTGAATGCAGACAACCCGTACTGAAAAATGCGAGATTTTTATAATCAGTCATCACATTTATTTAATCACCAATAAGAATCAGACAAAATTTTCGATACGAATTGTCGGAAGTTAACTAGAGCATAATATTAACAATGAAATCTGATCTCTTACTGAGAGTTTGAGTTTTATCAATCGATGAATTATGTGTTTATCTGATTATCTTCTTTGATAATCGTCACATGGTTAAATTCTACGTATTTCAAATAAAGTCATTGATAATGTTCCAATCTTTGAAATAATGTGTCTCGAACTTTCAAACAACTGACATAATAACCTCAACAACTGAAGACCTGTAGGATAAATTATCGATATTATTGTACTTAGATCAATTGTGTTTCCGGAGTTTTATGCTATTTGTAAACAAAAAGAATAAGCATTGATTGAAGTTTTGTTGTCTAAACAAATTCATATGGTTAGTATTTTTGTAAAATGTCTTTATGTTAATAAATCTCGCTGACACATAATGAATGTGATGTTGCTAATCGGATGTCGAATAATAGAACAAATTTGAGTATATATGAAAAATCTACCAGATACATTTTTTTATCTCTGGTTTCTTTACGGGAGGATAATAAAAATAAAGATGATAATTAATTAATTATATTATTAATTAGTTATTTTAGCTCTTTTTATAAAGTTAACTACAAGTATACAATGTGACTTACATGTGTCATTAAATTGCATGATTTTACTTCATTAACTAGTTCATTAACTTATAACTTCATAATAGACTGAAAAACATAATCATTGATATTTTCATTTTTCACGCCAAAACAGCCTGGACCTGGTTAAGCCAGCGAGGCCGACTTTATCGACCGTTCGCACATGTTTCTAATGCCTGGTGGACGTTAATTTCGGCAGCCTCTATCGAACAATGTAATATCATTGAAAACAGTTTTAAAAGTGTGTAATATATTTATGAAATATGCAAAAATGAATGGTATACCATATTTATAGCAACGCTTTTCTTTTCTAACAACTTTATTAAATCATATCAAAATATCACGGATTTTTTCAGTGTTCTTCAAATCGTTGAAGAGAACTAAGTGTGAATTCGTCGAATAATAAAAATATTTCGTTGGCACATCGGCATGCAAAGTTCACCTTTCCGCCCGTCAAAGCGGGGGGAAAATGCCCTTATGCCGCCAGCTCTCGTTATGACAGGCGTCTCCAGGCGGAAAAAAGTTTTCTCGCTCGACGATGCGATTTATCTTATTTATATAACCATTAATGAATTTCATGTTATTATAACAGTTACCTTTTGTTTAATAAAAAGAAGATAAGTTTGGATATTTATACCAAAAAATGAAAAGACAAGCAGATCCTTCCTTAATGAAAGCTACATTGTTAGTTGTATACCTCCCTAAACTGAAAATATGAAAATAATGTACATGGAAATGAATAGAACATTTTTATAAGTATGATAGAGAATAATTTAAAGTATTTTTTATAAATCTTTTCATTTCCTTTATGTGCGTCGAAAAACAATGAACTGTTATGTGAGGAAAAGAAACTTTCATCAGATTATAACAGTATTGAAAATATAATTGGCAAATTAATTTATTTTTTAATATATTCATGACTTTACGTAGATGCATATATATTTTATGGTGGAGTATGTACACATAATGAAGAAAGTCGCAAATTTATTATTGTCCAGAAAAATCAATTATAATATACCTATAATAATCAAATAATAATATCGGTAATCAATAAATATTTAAAACAAATAATAAAGTATAGCTTAAAATGGTATGAGAACGATAGTTGAACAAAATAAAACGAAAATGCCATCAAAAAACTATTTTCGAAATCAGCTGGTGACGATATTAAAAAAATACGCTGTAAAACATAACGCAAAGTATATAATAATTAGAGATTGATTGGAAAGAAAAGAATAGTTAATTCAACTATCTAAAAAGTATAGTTCACAAAAAATCAGTTAATAGACCGATGTAATTAGCAAAAGTAACTAATATGTTAGGATTGATGCAAATACTTTAAATTAGTTAACAAAAAAAGCAAAGAAAACTTGTTTAATTATATTAGTAATATAATAAGTGAGATAAGAGAATTTTTTGATGCTATTAAGAGGTAAAAGAAAAAAAATAACATTCATTCAATTTTTTAGAAATCAATTTATAAAATATCCATTTTTATAAAACCGATCAAGCTGTTTTAGTTAATTTTGTAATTTTTTAGTCAGAATGCCAAATATTCTACTTTATAACAAAAGTAAGGTAATTATTTGCTTAATTATTACGTAGCTTTGAATACTTTTTATCATGGCAAGCATTGTCCAGTAGTTACGTAGATTGTTAGTACATTAGTAAAATAACAGTAACCTTTAGTACCAGAAAAAAAGTGTTGGTTGTTATAAAACAGTAGGTAGCAGAAGCAAAATCAGCCTGTAGACCTAACTACTTATTGGTGGGGACAGACAACTTTTCTTCCGAATGGGTGTTTAACTATTGCAAACGGTAATTACACATGTTTGGTAGGGAATATAAAAATATACGATGTGTGATGGCCCACAAGAGGCCGAAACGTAGCAGATAAAAAAGTTTTTTTTCAAGAAAAGTGTTTTTTTTTTATCTTTTCAAAATGAAAATAAAAATGTTGTTTATCGATAAGACTGCTGTAATTGTTAAGACAATTATTTCATTATTAGAAATAATAATTACATAAATAATTTAAACAGATATCTTAAAAAATTGCAAGTATTATTTCGAGTACGCTACTTATTGTTAGTTGCAATAATTAAGGTTAGTTATTGTAACTAGTCCATTTCTAATGGATATTTAATAAATAAATAGAGTTTAGGAGTTTATTTTTAAACCTAACTTTTTTTGCAAAGTTGTCAACTTCTTAATTAGATTAACAATTTTTAATAATCATCTATTTTTTATATATAAATAGAGTAATTAGAAAAATAGCATCTAAAATGATCCAATGATTCAATTTTATTTTTATGGTTCGTCGGGTTTGTTAGCAGTAATTGTCATAACCAGTTACAATAGTACAGTAATTATCTTAAACGGTGACAATAATGGATGGTAATTTTGCGACAGATTGTCATACTTTTTTTTAATATTTTTAATTGCAATGTTAATAGGAACACTTTTACATACTTTGGCAGCACGATCTAAAATAAATTTTGTGTCGCTATGCATTTTTATTGTATGTAAACAAAAATTTAATTATGTCTTCTGATGTAGTGTTTCTGCAATCTACTTGAAATCTATACTTTCCATTATAAATGAGAGAACAAAAAAAAACATGCTTGAAGAAGTACTGAAAATGAGGTTAAAAAAAATTCTCACAAGAGTAGTTAGTAAAATATGAGCTTGAAATTAGTAAGCAATGTCGTGACTCAGTTTTCCAAACTGTCAATTAAACGAAGACATTATTTATTATGTGTGCACTTTTCAAAAGTCCGAAACGACGGTACCAAACTTTCGATAAATCGGTTAAGTATTATTGATGAACCACAGAGGAAAGACGTCTGCACCTTATTTTTTATAATTTTCTTCAAATTCTAAATCGATTTAATTGAAACTGGGCCCTTAAACTTGAAGCTATTCTTTCTAGTAATATAATAGACATCCGAAAACTATAAGAGGGTCAAAGTTGAACAGAATTTTTTCATTAAGAAAATTTCAGTCTAATTTAAAAATTTTTTTTTTATAAAATTTGAATAAAAAGTATTTATTATAGGCAACAAACAGTTAGTTAATACATTCATAACTAACAATAAATTTGTTTTTCATTTCAGTCTGCACAAAAGAAGATTCTCGAAATTGGACTAAAAATGCAATGGAATGGCCACACAACTAAACAAAATAGTTAAAAACATCTATTCGACATATAACATTTATGTTCTTTCTAAGTTAATTTATTATGCACATTCTTCCGGATATTACGAAATGTTTGACTGTTTTATTCAATTATCTTCAAGTTCATTATCTATCCACATTTCGCCCATGCGATATCTCCAAACCTAACCTCAAAGTCTAGCCGTTTCCTCGGCGTCTATCGTCAATACGGACCCTCCGCTAACTCGCTAATATCATTAAGAAGCCTCGAAAGGTTATCGCACTTAAGATACAATTGCATGAGAACGTCGTACATAACCTGAAACATCAGGCATTTATCTATCCGTTCATCTTTTCGTACATACGGAATGCCTCGAGGCCTTTTTCATCCCAGTTAACGAAAGGTGGAAAACTTTCCAAGATTTTCGCACGTAACGCGCCGGCTCGTGATAGAGATCTTAGCGTTCGTCGCATTTACGGGCCGATAACATCAATGAGATAACACAAAAAAAAAGAAAAAAATGAGCGAGGCTTAAATTAGAAAGACAATGACGCGAACTGAAATTCCGAAAACGCTGACCAGAACCAGGAAAGCGGAAGTGACGTCACGCGAAAGTAACGAGACTCCGAGCGAGATAGGCAATCGCGAGATCTTAATGAATCCCCCCACCCTTGGATCATGACGGCCCGAGGCCGCGTCGTACTTTGAAATATTCGAAATGCGAACTTCCTATACTGATTTTATTGCAATTCAGAATATGAATTTTGTGTATTATTCGGAAATATGGGTCTTGATGACAAAAGGGTTGGAGAACATTCTTTTAATGCAACCGATTGTAAATGCACGTTCGAAAACTGTTGGGATGAACTTCAGAGGAAGAAAATTTATTCAGTGAGATGTTTACTCCGTTGTAATAAACATGGTTCTAACAATTGTAGAAGTAGATTATGAACATGTCTTCTTTTGATGAATTCGTGTCCAAATTTTAGAAATTGCAATTTTTTCTGGGCTTTAAAAATAATAAGAATAATAATTGTTATGACCTTATTACACGGTGCTCTAGAAACTTGAACAGGTATGACTAAAATGGGTTTAAAAGTATAACGTGGGTTATATTTTAAATTTTATGTAGAATAATACTTGAGTTTGGCCCAAAATCGTATAATGCAAGATATTGTCATTTATATGTCATAAAACACGTTTTTTACAGATTTCTATAAAGGTATAGGGGCGAGTCCTAGTTGTTATTGCATATTCTTGTCCTGAAGGTAAAAATACATAAGACTAATATTGTTTCATTCCCAAAACCAGAACAGTATATATTTTTTGGTGCTGTGCTATTGATGATGAATATTAAAATATTTCAAATGGCGTTTCATATATTCATTTATTTATATTTATGTACATACAAGAGATTGTGGGAGTATTCATTTGTCTATGTAAACTAAAAGAGTTTGCTTCTAAAATATTTTTAATATTCATCATCAATAGCATAGGCCTAAAAAAAAGTATAATGTTCTGGTTCTGGGAATGAAACCGTATTATTCTTATGTATTTTGACGTTCAGAAGATGAACCTGCAATAGAAAATGAAGCTTGCACCCATATTTTAGAGAAAATCTTTAAAAAAGCACGTTTGAAGACATATAAATGACAATATCTTGCGAAAAGGGAATGCTACGATTTTGGGCCAAACTAGTTGTTATTCAACACACAATTTTGGAATATAACCAACGTTGTACTTTTCATACCCATTTTAGGGATACCTGTTCGAGCTTCAAAAGTACTGTAATTGAGAATCGTTGAAAAAATTTGTCTTTTCGGGTCTATTTGAAGGACGAGAAATCAGTTTTTATGGGACTAGATGCCCAGTATTTACTTTCGTATTACTTTTACTATATGAATTGAACAAAATAACTTCAATGTGATTATTCTTTCTACGATAAATAAATCATTTCTTTCTGTTACTCATTTTATCGGGGAGTTAATTTTTAAGAAAGTAGTATACAATGTTAATACACAATTTTTTCGTCGCACGTAAATCTAACTATATTACGAAAAATTTTAATTTAAAAAATTGACATGAAGTGTGTACTTATGTCACTTGTTTTGTGCTTTAATTAAAACTATTTTGCAGTACTACGATGGCAAGGATATACAAAAACAAAATTACGCGTATCGGATTACTAAGTATACATAACAAAAAAAATTTCCAAACAGATCCACAGATGTGGTCAGAATAAGGTTGAAAAAAGAAAAAAATTACGTAAATACTATGTATTTTTGAGCTAATGGGAAAAATGCCTTGTACTACAATATTTCGACGGTTAATTACTTAAATTTGATTACCCACTTAACCTAATTCAACTTCTATTTTGGGTAAAAAAATCATGTTCGAAAAAATCTATCGCATTATTAATGTTTTAAATTTTGACTTCCAGTTTTCATAAAAAAATAATAAACTTGCGTTCAAGTATATTTCAAAACGTAAAAAATTCATAAACAAAACATTTACTATATTTACAAAAACACAAACTTAAAAAGAAAACCCGTAACATTGCAAACTAATTTAAAAAATCTGAGTGTCGAGATTAACATCTGTATCACGCGAACATAAAAATGATACGAAATTAACGAGCAAGTGAGTGAGAGTGGTTAATCAAAACGTATATTCATTCTGTTTTATCGATAGAGATATAATAATATTTCTAAAGAAATTGTCGTGATCGTGACATTTTTTTCAAAGATTAATCATAATTAAAAGTAATCGTAAAATCAAAATTAAATTTTATTGTCAGATATGTAATATCTCATCCTACATTTGATCTTCAGTGATTGCGAAAATGCTTAATTTTTATATCGCTTATTACATAGCGTTTTTCTGATCCTTTGTACGGCATTATATTATTTTGAAAATAATTTTCAAAATAAAACGTCGCGGATTGTATTTGGTAGAAGAAATTGGAATATTTTTATTTTCGAAACATCACGGTAACGAAGTTTTGAAAACATCTAACGAAGCGTTTAAATTCTAAAATAATACTAATTTATTGAAGTTTGTATTTCCTTAATTGCAATGTTTTATTTTTCATATTAATGATACGTTACAATAAAATTCATTAAATTAAGGGACATATTGGATTGGAGATTCCTTCGCTATTTTTTATTCTATTATCAATATACCAGTGTTGTGGGACGAAGAACCGAACATTTTAACATTTATTGCGATAAAAAAAATCGCTATAGAAAATCTTGAAATGTCCGATGCTTCGCGACAAGATTGTCAAGAAAAGTCCGGTTCTTCGTCGAAAATTCTCAAATGCCCGGTTTTTCATCGAAAATTCTGAAATGCCCGGTTTCTCGCCGCAAATTCCTAAAACCATCGATATATCCCGATCTAAAATTACGTCCAGTTTCCTGCCATTTGGTTCCCACTCTATAATCAATACACAAAGATTGTATACTAATATTTGAAATATGCATTGTAACCTTTAAAATAATTGTAGTACATGATACAATCCATATTGCAAATATTACTGTGTATATATACTAAGTCTACAATACATTTATAAATATTACTGTAAGTATCGAAAAGTTTACAATGCGTATTGTAAATCTTAAAATTTTTCTCCGTGTGGCGGTTCGAGATATTACCAGCAACTATCTTTACACGAAATATTTTAAAACTACTTTTTTTAATTAAATTAGGTTGTTTCCAACTCACTTGTCCGAGAAGTCGACGAAAGGCGAAGACTCGCTCTTCGCTGACGCCAGAGAAGAACGCTCATGATCCCTAGTTTAAAAAAACACCTGATATTCCACTAACGTTTCACCATCACCAATTTTCTTAAATTACCACGGCAACACACTTTTCATAAAAAACATGCGCATCAAATTTTGTAACCCAATGTGCACTTTTGGAATCGCAGATTTCTTCAGTTTGTAAACACAAAAACACACATATCGAAGCGATAAGAACTCATCCGTCATTGTTTTATCGAAGCGGATCCACCGACACTTTCGATCACTATCTCACTCGGTGTCATTTCATGAAAAAATGATAATTGCAACAAAAAAACGAAATTAGACAATCACTTTGGTAGAGAGCAACGCAGTGTTCTCGCGATGAGAGAAGCGATATCACTGCTTTTCGTTCGTCGCATGCTGGCTACGGTTACCTGTTATCAATGTTCTCCCCCTCGCAAACCTCCTTAGTTCCTTTCCCTGACGATAACACGAGTAAACACTGAGTTTTGCGTTCTTTTTAATTCCTTGTCTCTTCAAACGTTACAAATTACGATCCGTCTACTATCGGAGAATAGTGCGGAATGAATGAACCATTCATTTTCACGATAAAGGCGGTTTTTACAAGATACATAAGATAAAGTTTCCATGAGAAATTCCAAGTAGTTTCCTAAGAATAGATGCAATAATTGTCGTCTTACACAATTACAAGAATTACGTGAGACTCCCACAGACTCCTAGGACGTAAATATGTTATGTACATGTATACAAATTAACTCAAATACGTGCTCGCATGTAAACTTGTCTTTTCAAAAAAGTGGCTGTCAACATTCAATAATTTCTTTCGTTGATTGTCGTTCTCCTCAAAAGGATTAACCTTAAAAAATCAGCCCTGGCCTCATACGTTATTATGCTTTTATCACATTTTTAGAAGTTCCTCTTACGACGGGATTAGCGGGACACTGACCATATAAATTTGGATCTGAAATTTCGATCAGTTCGCATCTGGTAGCCGGTTATCACACTATAATCAAAGAATAAACTCAGAGACATGCTGTTCTTTCGATAACGTTATATCTTTGTTCTGAAGTATGTGTCTTTAGGGCCTGAGGACACGAGGTGGTCTTTTCATAGTTGGGCGAGAATTCGCAAAAAAATATTGTGAATTCTCGCTCGTTTCTAAACCGATCTCGAAATTTACTATGCTTTAAAAACGCGTAAAGGCATCTTAGAATAGTAATTCATCCTGAAACATATATGTTTTATTCAAAATATGGCATCGGTAATAGCAAATTTCTACACGCATCAATTTACATTCCAGACACATATGAAATGGTAGAATTCGTTAGGACCTTTGATTTTTTATTGACAATTTTGGTTAGACAAGAATCATGCGTATCTAAAAAAATAATATAAAAAGAAATTTGTACGGAATTCGTATTGAATAAATTTTGCCAAATTTGCAACTTTATAAAAAAATATTATTGGTTTTGCATTATATACATAACACGAATTGAAAGTCACATAGATATTGATTAAAACATAATCAAAACAAACACAATTCTGCTATTGCACAACGACCGCCACGCCCATGGTCACGGTCGCGTAACGAGAAGAAAGCTCCCTATTATCACTCTGAAGAAAGCGACGAAAACGTGAGGGAAATGTGCAGGGGGCATGAGGCGCAAATAGATAAAGCTTCCTTACGTGTTTTACGATCGGTTTTATCGTTTTATCACCATTAGTCACGGTGCTGTTGTAACGTGTTAGAAACATCGTTATCGCTATCTGCCTTACTATCTGCGAAGTTCAAGCACCGTTCAAGCTCTCTTCCTTTGTCTTTTGCAACGGATGTACCTTCGGCCATTCGTGTCCGAGCAAAATTTCAAAAAATCTTTGAAAGCTTGCAAGCATTCCCTGCCGAAGATTGGCGGAACTTAACATTCGAAACTCTGGTTCATGGGTAACCAAAATTAAGATGATGTTGCCCCTAAAAGGTGGTAGCACCTACGGCCGACCTGATGATGTCGGGGGATGATAATATTGGATTTTGAATGAAGATAACGGAGTACAAAGTTGTATACTGACATTCAATGATGTAAACGAATTATAGTACATAATCATGGCAAGCACATAATGAAACTTCCTGTTGATTTACAGAATACGACTACCTTAATAGTCGAAATCTTCGTTCATCTTAGTGTTCACCAAGAGAAAGTTCAAAATTCTATTTCCCTTAAAAAGCGCTAATTTAAAGGGTCATATCCTTCTCGAATAGTTTGAAGCATACTTGGAGGATATGTCGACACGTCAGATGACAATTACATCGGATTTTGAATGATGATGATGAATAACAAGGATGTACATTTATAATGATTCTAAATGATAAGGATGAATGATGGGACATTAATGGTGCTACAGACCTAACCTTAAAATCTTTAGATCATTTTCGTTCACCAAAATGAAGTTTAAATTTATTATTATTTTGTCAGTAAAAGTAGTAGCTGAAAGTCATATGCCCTACCTTAATATAATCAACCGAATTTTAAAGATTTGTTGACTATGTCTAATGAGAACTAAACCAAATACGTACTGAATAATAATGACAACGATGTATAATGATTTCAAAACTTTGATGACAAAACAAATAGTATATACTATGATGGTGTGAACATCATAATATAAATACAAGCTTCTAGATTTCGATGTATGATGTAAAAAAGCTTCACTAATCTCAGGTATTTAAAAGTAATTCAAATGATCTACAATTTAAATAAAAAGGATGATAGCAGAACACTTTTTGTCAATTCAAAAAGAGTCCAAATACAACAAAATGTATCCGATCAAAAGCGAAGAAATACGCTTGTACACGAGTGAGCACACGAATGCTTTCTTCACATAAAAAAACCGTCAATCGAAAAGTCGACAAAAACACCGATGCTTCAAAAAAGAACGGTCCGCTTGTTGATGGGTGGGCTTTTTGATTGTCGGCTTTGTGACTGTCGGTTTTTTGATCGGCACCAAAGCTTTTTCTGTACAATCAATAGATTATTTTATTCACCTTCCCCAGTAGCACAAAGTTGCATCAAGAAAAAGTTGCATAAGGTACCAAAACTTTTTAGTTTTAAAAAGTTTTTAGTGGTTCTAAAAACTTTCTTAAAACTTTTTTAAAACCACTAAAAACTTTTTAAAACTAAAAAGTTTTGGTACCTTATGCAACTTTTTCTTGATGTAAAACGTTTTTACAACTCCATAAACGTTATTCTACAACGTTAATACATAAACATTTTAGTTGTATTATAGTGGTCTGAAGAAAAGTCATCCAAACCTTATTGTACCCGTCATAAAATTAGATATTCTGCTTGGGTCCGATTTGACCGATTACATCATTTTTTTATTTGAAACAAAAACAAAATTATATAAAAAATTCGTATTTTATATGTACACGTATTTTGTCAATTTATGTTTTATTATAACTACTGTTAAAATTAAATTGTAAACTTGTAAGAAGTCTGAACTCGAAATATATATAACAATTTATTATTCGAGGCGAAGATGAACACGATGTTTAAATTTTGATTTCCGTCAACGAAAGTATTATTATACCGTATTTTTAGAATACGATGTTTCTTTTACAAATACTTGAGGTTTCCTTATCTGCCAGATTGATGTTGAATAATATATTTATGTTCTTATCTTGGTTTTCTCGATTATTTGTATTATGTTAATATGTATAATGTGACGAATTAATGATAACCCGTTCGTAGAGAAACAAAAATACATGAATTTATGGTGATGATGTTTGTATCACAAAATTAACTATACCATCTGAATCTCACGGAAGAAACAATTATAAGTGTTTATTCTATTTGAAGAAAGTATAGTTCATTAGTGGACTCTTTAATATTCAATATATGTATAATATCTTTCAATTGCAATTAGTTGAAACGTTATAAAGAACGAACTATATAGGCGACTAAATATGAAGATATCTTTGTTTAAAAAAAAGGTTGTATATTTAACGTGTTCTAAAAATCAAACTGCTACTTATTACTAAGTACTTCATATATGTTGTCAATTTAAGCGCTTCTTTTAAGTTACTAGAATTTTAATAGTTGAATTAGTAATGTTTACACTTTAATAGTGATTTATTTTAATTATTCGGCATCAGGACGTCCTCAGAAACTCCTGAGAATTTTCAAAAATTAGCGGTTATGTCTATAATTTCTTCAGGGTATTCTATGTCCTGAGGTTCTCCTGAGCATTGTATGAAATGATAATATTTGAACGTCCTGACGAGCATCAGAAGGCATATGCACTGAGAAAATATTTAATAAATTAACTCTATAATGAGTTAACCGTGCGGCCTAATTATTTTTGTAGTTTTTGAAGCTGCATTTAGTTCACATAACTGACTGAAAATTGAATTAGCTAAATTCAGTCAGATTAAGAAAATATTGGTTAAAAACTACTAAAAATTTAGTTCCCACAAGGTTACTCACCATTTAGTTGAATTTATTAAACATTTTTATTAGTTCTGTTATAAAAATTGATATTATCGAGTGATTAAACTAAAGTATAGGCATTTTATTTTATGCACATTACTTTTTGCTTGTAATAAGAAAAATCCATTGCAAAGGAAATGATTTTTTACTTGAATAAATGGAACTATTACAGAACTTTAAAAAAGTGAAATTTGGTGTTATTTCAGACTTGTATTGCCTTTTACTTCGTTTATTATTTACTGGATCCTATCTATAATATTATAAAATTTAGCTTCCGATTATTTCTTTTGCTGTAGTACAAATAGTCTTGAAATTGAAATTTAAAGACAAACTTTTATTGAATGAAAATTAAATAATTTCTTCATAAAACAAAGTAACTATATAAAAGTCTTTTTTTTTTAATTCCATTATTAGAATGTGTCAAAAATATTTTAAATACTTTAAATCTTCTCGGAACTTTCCTTCTAAGTTGCTAAAATTGTAAAGTGAAATAGTGAAAGAGATTTATTAGATATTTTAAATTTATTTTACCGACTCATATCCAGATCTAAAATTATATAAACTTATACTACCTTATTATTAGAATTAATAATTTTATATCGTGCAATTTTTTTATTAAATGAAAGGTGAATGTCATCCTACGAAAACCTGTTTTGTGAAATTAAAAAAATTATCTCGGAAATGTTATCATCAAAAATGTGTGGAAAAAACTTTCACACTTAAAAGTTAAATCAATTTTTGTAAAAATAATGTAACTTTGTTCTTTTTTAATTTTTAAATAATCTAAAAATGTAAACTAATGTTCTTGTCCCCAAATGTCTGAAACGCTAAACGTTGTCCGACAATATTTTTCACTGTATATAGGTACTTTCAACACCGATAAGTAAATTACTGAGAAACAAAATAAATATAACAAGTTAATTTCGTATCAGATAGTGCAAATCTAATCTCATAAGCAACTAATGTATAAATAAGAGTTCTGCTTTCTCAAGTAACGAAGATAGTGGATTGGCAAGAGATAAATACGATTTAATTATAGCCGAGAATGACTTGGAGAATTTGTCATTCAAATCGACAGGATTGTTTGAGTAATTTGCATGATTATTACACCATTGAATTTCGTGAGCATTGTTTGTCAAATTTGGAAATACTAGTTGGCTTTACTACGCAACACTAAGCCATACTGTGTTAGTTAGTTCCATTGGTTGGATTACAACTTTTATATATTATAAAATTATTTTTTGTTATGCACAATTGCGTTAAATTTCATTCAAATGTAACCTAATATCAATTTAATGTAGCTATATTACGTACTAAAGCAAAAGTATTCCTAAAGTAAACATTAGAACTCCCAAGTCCCTATATAAAGGTGCAAAGCCTAAATACGCGTTTTTCGATGTAATTTTCTTCTGACAAGTCTTGACATCAGAAAGTTATTATTATAATCTCACGATAACACAATTAACTTAAAAAAAATGATGCGCCACTCGAATTTCGGGCGAAATCCGTTTTTTTTTTTGTCATTTTAAATAAAGTATATTATATTTAGGTTATACATAGCTCAAAATATTATTTATTGGAATTTTTCACACTACTTGTGAAACGCCGAAAAAATCGTGCACCACGCGAATTCGGGATAAAACTGTGTTTTTGGTAGTTTTTAAAGGTTTTTTATGAAGAGTATTATATTTAAGTAGTTAAAAATAACTTTTTACGTTCTTTTTACGTGTCTCCATTTGCGAGCTTGAAAAAAAATTTAAATATGCATTGAGGTTTATAAAAAATTGGAAGAATATATGAATGCGTTTGGACATAATAATGATAAGAGTGGAATTCGAAATAAAAATATTAAAATTTTGTTTTCTTTAATTTTTTAAAATTATTTTATTGCGTTTTTCGTCCGAAATTCGTCCAATTTTTTCAAAAATTCGTCTGTTAAACACCAGACACTGAATCATAATTCCTTCACATTTAGAACACTTGTCAGCAAATGATTTTTAGAGCCATGCAAATATAATATACTAAACTATAACAAAAATCCATTAAAAACCGCAAAAAACGAAAAAAAAAAAAAAAAACAGATAATATTTCTCCGGAATTAGTATGGTGCAAAAAACGATATTTTGATGATCCTCGCAACTGTAATGTACACTATTTAAAATGAAAAAAAAACACAAAAAAAACATTTTTTATCGAAATTCGGGGAGTGCATAACTTTTTTGAAACACTGGTTGTGTTAGCGTGAAGATCAAAAGCTGAAAATAAACAGTTTTTAGCTGAAATTCAGATGGTGCACTATTTTTTTTTTAAATCAGTAGTGATATCGGGAATAGCCGGAAAAAAATCGCTAAAAAACTCCTCTTTCATTGTAGTATCTTCAAATCAGGGATGTAAAAGTGGTGTCTAATATTTTCATTAATTTTTGTCAGGCCCAATTTTGAGGTTGTCTTCCTTGCAAAAAATTGCAACTTGAAATTCCACTTCACACTTCTATGAGTTTTTACAAGATCTTTTTTGTAAATACTCGTCGGAAGAAAATTATATCGAAATTTTTTTAACCTTACTACCTTTAAATAGGGTTTTTTGGGGATCTAATTTTTTTTAGAAATATTTTTGGGTAAATTTTCGCTATACTCTTTAATGCATTATTGTACATTAAAATTCAATTAAATTTCATGAGATTTTTTATAGTTTAGAATTCCCACATTATATTACACTTGTATATATATATGTCGAATTTGTATCATTTATATTTAGTCTTAAATGATATTTATCTCATGGCAATCCACTATCATCGTTACTTGAGAAAGCTGAACTCTTATTTGTACATTAGTTGCTTCCGAGATTAGATTTGCACAATCTGATACGAAATTAACTTGTTATATTTATTTTGGTTCGCGTAATTTACTTATCAGTGTTGAAAGTTTGTACATACAGTGAAAAATATTGTCGGACAACGTTTAGCGTTTCAGACATTTGGGGACAAGAACATTAGTTTACATTTTTAGATTATTTAAAAATTAAAAAAGAACAAAGTTACATTATTTTTACAAAAATTGATTTAACTTTTAAGTGTGAAAGTTTTTTCCACACATTTTTGATGATAACATTTCCGAGATAATTTTTTTAATTTCACAAAACAGGTTTTCGTAGGATGACATTCACCTTTCATTTAATAAAAAAATTGCACGATATAAAATTATTAATTCTAATAATAAGGTAGTATAAGTTTCTATAATTTTAGATCTGGATATGAGTCGGTAAAATAAATTTAAAATATCTAATAAATCTCTTTCACTATTTCACTATTTCCATGTGTGTATATCATATGGAGGCAATAAATTAATTATGTATACTATTTATTCCTCGTTTGAAATTAACGTCAGGTAAACGTTCATATAGTGTCTTTATTTGTGGATTCATCATATTACAAGCCATGAAAAAGGTGAAGACAACAGCCGAATATACTTTACTTTAATCTGTCGATAATGTCAATAATTCTGGATTAAAACTGACAAAAGTAATCGCATTTAGTCCAATTTTGCATTCAAAGTATAGAAAAAGATTGCTTACCTGTAAAGCTCGCTAGCCTTAGGACGTCTTCAGATGCTCCTCAGGACGTCCAAATCTCTGCTTTCATCGTCTCGTACTATCCTGAGGAGGATAGTCTTAAAACACATGATGCCTTGAAGAAATTTATAATACATTTGGATTCAAGACCTGAAGAGCTTCTAAAGACTTCTTTGTCCGGAATAATTATTTAAAAAATACTAATGTAAAGTATCAATGTCTAGAAATGAGTCTAGATATTTGAACGATTAAAAAAAATGTTTCTTTTCAGAATTACTGACCTATTTTTAATTTTTTAATTAGTACGTTTCAAAAGTAATTAAATTTTAGAAACTTTGCCGAAGAATTCTGAACAAAATTATGGTATGTTCCTTGCTGAATTTTTCATTCTTGACAATTTTTTAATTCGTTCTTTTTCAATTATTTATAATATTTACTAATATTTTTTAGGAAAAATAAAAATATTATATATATACGTATGTACATAGAAACATAAATCATTTGGTGTTTTTTTCTCAGAAATTAACAACTTTTATATATAATTGAAAAGATTAAAAAAAGCTTAAAACTCAATTAGAAATGTAATACAATTTTTCCGAACTCTTAGAAAAATATTCCAAATTTTCAAAAATGTTACAAAACAAGTTTTTCAAATTTTCACAAAACAAATCTGAACAGTTCATGTGCATTAATCATTGAATTCTAAGAACTTTTCATTCTTATCCTTGATATTTCAGAAATCCGATTGTCTTAGAATCAGCTATCCTAAAAATAAATAAATTTTCATTGCAGAGGTCATATTGGGGAGCCTCATATTGAATTGTTTGGAAAAAGGTTTCACTAGATTGAACCCCAGACATTTTTTACGCATACAGCCGACTAAACTATTCTAATGTAGGAAATGATAAGTGGAAAAGAAACCTTGTAAATCATGTTTTTTAATCATTAACCATGTACAATTTATCTATTTTTGAATTTTCAGTATTTTCCGATACGTCATTCGAAGGAGCGGGGTTTGAGTCATAAAAAACACGTGTCACACCTTTTTCTTTGATAACCTTTTAATACTAGAAAATGCTTTCAAACTTCATGTTAAAGTTTAGTAAATTTCGTTCTCAATGGGTTAAATAACTAACCTCTTTTTCGATATTATCTCCAATAATTACAAACTTTATTCCTGTTGTTTGAATAAGTGTTCTTTTTAACGGTTGTGAAGTGACAAAAATTGGACTTCAGTGCAAGCCGTAGCAAGTATATTCTCTAAAAACGGCACATAATTTTGGCCTTCTTTCATATGATTTTCGAATATATTCAATTCTAAAATTTCTGCAAAGTTTTGCAATGTAAGATTCTGCAGGAGTTCTGATATTAATTTTACTAAAAATGACAAATTCTACTTTTTCAAGAATACTAATTAAGACCATCCATGAAAGATTGACGAAAAAGACACGGAAAAGTCCAAAACGAAGCAGAAATCATTAGAAATCAAAACTGTTAACAATTTGACCGTCCTTGACGCCCAGTTTCATTGTTGAAAACAATAGGCCACTTGTTAATTGAATATTTAAAAGAACTCATTTAAAAAAAAGTTTTTATTAGTAAAACCAGAATTGTTCTTATAGGAACCAAACAATTCGGTTATTATTGACCGAACTGTCTGGTTGTGGTCCCAAATTGAGTTTTGTCCGAAAAGTTGAAGCATGCGAACAGATTTCCTTTACGTCTTATGCATGCCGCGTCTCGACTCCACAAGATGGCCGAGTAGATAAGATGGCTGACGACCTGCGCGTAGGAGAAGCGCACCGTGCAACAAAACAATTGAAATGACAGATGGTGACAGATAATGATAACTATCGTTTAGTACTTACAAACATACTTGTTTGGATCTTCTGGCTATTGGTTGGGTTGTAACAACCAAACTAGGTCCAAGCAAACGGATTGGCTTATAAAATAGACTGCATTTCTTTCCGTGTCGGAATTGTCATTACATCAAATACTTTGATATGTACCAAACAGCCAGCCAAACACATCCGGATACGAATATCGGCTCAGTTTCTCAATTTTATATTCCAAGATAACTAGGAATCGCGGCATTGCGATTAACCAAGCGACCAGTCGACCGACGACGACGCTGCAACGCTTTCGAGTTGTGGATAAGAAACAGGAGGCCTGATATAGTCACGTCGCATATTTATCGCTATATATATCGCAGTAGGTAGACGTTGGCTTATCAGCTTGTGAGACTTGGGTCTGTCGCTTTCGTTCCAGATCAAGCGCCCAGATATCCGGCCTATCGCGAGTAGTAGTCGCGCGGTTATAGACACATTCGTCCTCGTCGTGCGCAACAATGCCGCCTTTATTTCCCCGTCGGTACGGTCGTGCCCGATTACATTGTACGGTTTATATATTAATAGGTTGGGCCTCGGTGTTTGCAGTTTGAAACGCCGATCGTTTTACGCCTACTTTGGCCCTGGAACGTCCATTGATTTGAACCCAATTTCAGGTTTCTCCATTTAGAGCGGATGATGCTGACATCTGATGATGTCACATGATGATATCAAATAATGAAGATGTCTGATGAACACTCATGGAGTCGTCTATCGTATCACCAGTCAGTGTTGCTCTAATGTACATTTTAAAACAACTTAATCAACCATTTCATTATCTGACACCAGCATTACCATCCAACATTATTTCACATCATGAAATCAATCCATGAAAATAATTGATGTATTGCTGTCGCATGGTAATAGAGACATATCAGTCATGTCGTAACATCATTCAGTGGAACTCGTTATCAACTGTTTCATCATCCGATATCAATATTATCATCCAACATTATCCAATTCGATGATTTGGAACCTTGATGATATTTGATACATTGGTGTAGTACGATAGTATAAACAATAATTTATGGATACTTCGTATCATCAGTCAGTCGCCAGTGTTATACGACATCAACTGTTTCGTCATGCGAGATCAGCATCATTATTCAACATTGTACCACATGATGACGTCCAACCCTAAAGATAATTATTGTATTTATGACGTATGCCAATACAAAACTATTACTAGTGGAGCTGCCAATCGTATCATCAGTCCTTATGGTTCTCATCATCAACTGTTTTATGATCCAATAGCAGTCTATCATCCATCATTATCCATGATTGGTTTTTCTTTATGATTGGTTACGGTTTATGTAACAGATTCATACATTTCGAGAGGTCGAGAATATTATGATTGTTTCTACAGAATTATCATTCAAACAAGGAAAAGAGTTGTTGAACATCACCTTAAAATAACTTAATCAATCGTGTCATCGTAAGACACCAGCATTATCATCCATCATTATTCACCATTTGTGATGTCTTAAGATTGGTTTTGGTCTATGGTAGAAATCTGAGAATTTCGAGGTTGAATACGTCTGGTCACTGATGCTGAATGATCATTTAAACAACAAAAAGAGATCTTCAAGTACTCTTCAAAATAACTTAATCACCAATTTCTTAATTTGACACCACCATTATCGTCCAAAATATCCCACACAATAATGTCTCACTCACAAGAAGATATTTCGTGTATTGATGTAGTGCAATAACTCATGGAATTTACTATCGTATCATCAATCAATGTTACTTCTCATAAGCTGTTTCATAATTCGATATTAGTCTTATCATCCAACATTATCCATCATTGGTGAAGTCTTAAGATTAGTTAAGAACTATCGTACAAATCTAAGAATTTCGAGATTGAATTCTACATATTACTTCTGCCTATTTAGATATCAACTATCACATTTGTCATTCAAATATCAAAAAGAACTGTTACATTAATCTTTAAAAAGGCTTATGTGTTTTCTTAAATGGTCTTCGATCTTTTGAAGAAATAATTGAATGTCTTATTTTGTGGAGAAAACGACCTGAACAGTATACATCGATTTCAACTAAGATGTTTTGGATACTTTTAGAATCATACAATATGCCCTTTCCAACCGGATAAAAAATTGAACCCGAATAAAAGTCAGGCCCTTTCTACTGAAAGCGAGGTTGCTTGACAGAAAATTCAGATAATAACAAATATGGACTTGTGAAATTTCATGTCGAACTTTATTATATATGTTTATTCATCTATACGGTTTTTACATTAAAAATAATCAATACAAATACTGACATATTTTTTAGTTTATTCGTAAATTCCTCATAAATTTCACGTAAGTCTCGAATTTCTTAGTTTATTACAGATGCGACACACTAAATTCCTCCTTTTTCTATTTTTTTTGTTCCGAGGACACGATATCATCTCAATACCGGAAATAATACATACTAAAACATGATATATGAAAACATAAAATATGTTGTTCAGCATATAACCGGCACGGTGTGTTGACATTCAGATCTTATTTTCGTTGCTCAGAATTAGAATGTAAACAGAGCTTCTGTCTTGTTTACATTGTTTCTATTCTACAAGAACGTATTTTGAGTACGATTAAATATATGCACGTGGTTTATAACTAATTTTGATTTTGATTTTGAAAAGGGGCGTTTCCCTAAATATGTCCTTTTTGCTTAAATCATTGTAAAGACAATTGCAGTGATAGCGACTTCAAACTTTCATGACTTATGTATATATACTTTTATAGACAAATTAAGTGCCATGTTTTCTTCAAATGCTTCAAATGCTAGTTAAAGTGAAAGTCGGTAGACTTTTCATTTGTATTTTATTGACATTTAGTACTTCTGAAAGGTGGCATATGAAAACAATGCCTATAGATTTCTTTAATGATAAATCTCTGGCTTTTGTAACTGTGACTCATAAAGATTAATTTGGTTAAAATTCAGATGCTGGACTACCTGAAGGTTCTTTGAGGTCGCCTTAGTAGGTATTTTTAAAATCATGTAGAGAATGACGAGCTGTAAAGAGCTACATTACATTTGAAAATGAATCTCAGTAATGAAGATGTCTTTCATATCATCATCCAATTTCATTAGTCATCAAACAATTTCAAAGTTTAGTAAGCATAATAGTATTATTTGATGGATTACTAATTTCTAAGACTCGATATCCATTAAACTGATACAGTTGTGAGTGAAAACTGAGTAGCTTTTGATTAAAAGTAAACATTTTACTAAGGGTTTTCGAATCTTATTGGAGACAATCCATCTCAAATCATGCAGGCAATCCAATGGTATGTCAAGAATCATCTTCATGATGAAATATGTTATTCTACTGGTTTAGAAATAGTTTCAATTTAAATGTAAGCAGCTCCTTAACTGCAAATGATTCATGTTCTTTTGGTAGGACTTATCAAACAATGTCAGCTCCGATGTTATCGCATTTTAGTCAGATCACGGAATTGTCCACTTTCGATTAAACACTATTTCTGCATATCAAATATGATGCATATTTCAACAGATAATTTTGTAATCGTCACCGTTCGTTACAAAGCGACGATACAGAAAACAAGACAAAGCAATTTAAAATAAAACGCATTATGAATAATAACATGGCGATTAACCAACTGAATTAAAAGAGGAACTATAATCTGTACTCCTAATATCTAGGAGTGAAAAATGATTACGCTTTATAGACAAAAAATTGAACATTCTTCTGAATTTCCCTCCATTAAAAAGTAAATAGTATAGAATCTCAAAGAATAAATCAGATATTTGTTAAAATTGTTGGTTAACCATTAAAAAATGAGAATCTGGACATAATTTGATGTATTCTATTTAGTATGATAAGTCAGTTTTTTTAATTTATTATTCAATTAACCTTTTAACGCCCAAAATAGATGATTTTCTTGCCTATTTTCGAGTCTCACCTTACGATTACAAAAAGAAAATGATCAAATAAACGTGATCTTGTGATTTCGAGTGTCCTCTTTCAGAATCCGGACGCAGAATTTAGTTTTCTATAGCATAACATTAAATATGGCGGTTTAAACCTAACAAAATGAGAAAAGGAATGCGAAAAGAAACAAAACATGAGAGAGATATTTGTTTGTCCATAATTAATTTTTTAAATGAATCCACTAAGACTTTTCATACTTAATTATCGGTGAACAAAGTGGTTGCAGTTAAATAATATATTTGACAAATTCTTTTCAATGGGATTTTATATTAAAAAAAAGTGATTTAACTACGTAACAAAAGATAATAAGAATAATAAAAAGATACGTAAAAAATTTCAAATTTCAACTAAATCTTTAAGTTTGGTGATTGTTAACGGCACAAAAATAAGTTTTACATAAATTTATTACTTTAAACTACTGTCATTCGAAGAAAAGTATTAATAATGTTAATAAATCTAAATAGCTCGATAATTTACTAAAAAATAAGTATGACTGAGTCACCCTTTCATGATTTGAGTATTGTCTCATTCGAAAGAAAAATCGATTTTTCTTACTTGATGGGTCACAAAAATTAAGAAATTCAAAATGAAAACAAAAATAAACGTAAAAATTTGATGTTATATGTCGATATGCCATAACACACATGCAATAGACTCAAAGAAATATCGATTGAAAATACTCGAAATTACAAAAAAATAGTATTAAATTACCACAAAAAATTAAAATCACATAGAAATTTTGGATTATTTATATAATTTGACAGTATATATTAAAGGAGATATTTTTTACAGAGTATAACTTGTACGGAATTAAAACTGCCTTATTTACAGAATGGATATCCATTTCTCTAAAGGATATGTTGTATTATGCACCATGACAGCAACTAGCGGCAGAAGGAGTAAATACAGAATTATATATGCATTTGTCGTTCCCTCGATTTTCTGCTAATTTAAATGATAAAATCCACATTTGAAAATATAATCAATTTTATCTGTCAAATATTGCGTTGCTATTAAAATAGTGAAAATTCGACTATTTTTTATTTAGAGAGTAGTAAACTCCGGCAAATCGTAAAAAATTATTATCAGTAAAATTGCTGTAATGGCAAGATCCGATTGCATCACGGAACGACTGTATTAAAGAAAAAAATGAAAAGTATCCACGATTGTCAGATGGAAGTAAATGTATATGCGAGTGCGGTTCGTGATCGCGATGATAAATTATTGATGGCTGTACTACATTATCGATAATGATCGTTATAAATCGTTGATCTTTCCCAGATATCGCTGGATGATCAGATAGGTAACTCATAAATTACTTACGGTTGACGTGACCTTTAAAATTCATTATATTTTATAATCAACGTAAAAGTGCGAACTTTGTAAGAAATATTGCAACAGAAAAACAGGTATTGACAATAATTTTAAACAACTTATTTAAATAAATACGTCAATTATATCAAGAACAATTATTGTGAAATTAATTTTTTCACACTATGGATTCACATTTAAACGTTTGTAATAAAAATAATATTTGATGAGCAACTTTCCGTGTAATTTTTTTCATTGAAAATCGTACATTTGTTTTTACCGAATAACGAACTGTTATGTCAGAAAGTAAAATATTGACTTAGTGGTTCTGGTCGTGCGGCTACATCCGCAAGTCAGATAATAAACGCGATAAGTACATGAATAGATCGTTGCTTTCCATTACTGATAAATACGATTCGGGAAAAGATAGATTTTATTTTTAGATGACGTGCAACACAAGGATCGTTCGCTGTATCGTCGATAAAGTTCGTATATACATATATAATAACAAGAGTTAAATATTTCACTCTTCTTAGATAATTAACTAACGTTAATAACCTATTAACTCATAATACTGACATCCAAATCTGTTGGCATTTGGCTGCGTATAATTTTTTTTTTATTGTTACTGATTTTCTTTTAAAAATAACAAATTAATCAATTCGTTTTTAAAAGCAATATTTTTGGTATATTTTAATATATATTTTCTGTATACAATATATATTTCTTTGATATAGCATCATTTTATATTTATATACGTGCCGCAAAAGATGTTAACGGATGATTAGCACATGTTTAATTAATAAGTAAGTGAAACTCTACATTTAAAATATAAAAATATAATCTAGTAAAACATATAGTTTTGAACTTGCAAATGTTATCGTAAAAAATAGATAATCATATTTCGAAATATGAATTGGCATACATTGTTAATTTCGTTATTAAGGTGTCCTACAGAGGGTCCCAAATGTATCATGTTTTAGAGTATGATGTACATGACGCAACCATTAAAAAAAGCGAAATATGTCGTTTTATACAATTTTTTGTCAAATTTTCGTGTAAAATCATGATTTTAGAGCATTTGTTTCTAGAAAATGATAGACTCTGACTAGGAAAATAGTTTAACCAGAAAAATTTAACTGATTTTTCGAACTTGCCTGTTCTCAGATTATGAAAATGCAAAATGGTCGGTTTAATATGGCCGACCAAAATGTAAAAAGTTACTTGATCGAGGTGAAACTGTCCACTCGAGGGTTTTCGGAGTCGCTGATTATAAATCTGTCCTCAGAGTTTTACATTCAAAACGGCGGATACAACAGGGATGACCAAAATCTAAAAAATAAACCTGATTGAGCTGAAACTGGATAGTATAAGTTTTTCGAGATCGTAGATTACGAATCTAATGTCAGACTGTAAAAATTGAAAATGCCTGATCCAAAATTAAAAATACTAATGTAAACATGGATCCCCATTTTGAATTTTCAAAATCTGTGGTTAGATTCGTGATCACCAAATAACCCCAGCAAACTCCGACTAACAAATTTCGACTTGATTAGGCAAAAATTTCCTTTCAGCAAATATTTTTTTTTATACTTTATTAAGGGTCAATGTGTCTTTTTGTAGCACGTTTTATCGTCAGGAGTTATTTTTTTTGTGTTCTTTTGTCATGTAATAGTGTTTCGTAGCGACTACAGGGATTATCTTGAACAATTCATCAAAGAAAATAATTTCTTATATGTAATTAAGATGTCATTTTAACTAAAACCTGCATCACCGGATAAACTGGGGGTTAAACGAGGTCAATTATTCGCTTATCAAGGTCTAACTCGCTAAAAGCCTATCAAGTAATCGAAAGAGAGTTGGATGCGTCGATTTGTGAAATAACCGTAAAGGCATGCACCCAAGGAATATCGAGACAAAAATCGCAAAAGAGCCGAGTGATTCCGCGAAATTGATATGTGGAATGTCGGGTGCGGTGACCGTTGGTCATATACGAAATCGCGAGATGGCAAAAACTAACGAGTGCGAGTGAGATGGAACACGTCCCTGGCGCCGCGTTATCTTCTTCGTTAAGATCCTCCAGTGCGGGGGGATGTTTGTCTCCTGGAGCACAGTGATTTCACTGTCTATGGCACAAGGTCCCAGAGGAGGGAGTTCAGGAACCCAGGCCTTTCAAACCAATGACGACTTTGAGATGAATCTATATTCAGTAATCTCAGTTTCACATTCAGTACGTAAAGTGAAATCATATAGTAAATTTTACTATTCGGACTAGAACTTGGCAGACCTACATTTTTGGTAATATACACCAAATAACTTTTCTACTTTGATAAAACTGTTATCTATTCATAGAAACTACCCTACGAAGACCCAGGTAAAAGTTTGAAACATTTGTTTGAAGATCTGAACTTATTTATTAAATAATAGTATATTGATACCGAAAATAAGAAAAATAGATGAATATTTAACACTTTGGGGCCACCAGATTCGAACCGCCAGGTTGGATTTCAAAATTCAGAGTATGGATTCGTATCATTAACTGTTTAGCATGCTTTATATACTACTTTGTATACTACTAAAATTTCAGGAATGGAAAAAATATATTATTTTTCTCTCAACCGCTTTGGAATGTCCATATTCCATGCCTGAAACGCGGGACGAAAGTTGCCGATTCCGCCCGGGCGCCAGTACGTATGCGCACTTCGTTCTCATTACTCCCTAGGGACGGAAAGTGTCGCCAGCGGGAGTAATGGATGGGGTTGGGAGAAAAATAGTGTATGCCACACGGGAGACAAGCGCGTGCACCTCCCGCTCAGGAATCGCGCGATTTCCTCCCTTGAAGCATAATATACTATTAAACAACATTTTTAACGTAAAGTAAACTTTACACACTCGATTATACTTTACGCACGGAAAAGCCGTTCGTAAACATTATTTCGGCACACATGTATATGTAAAGTTCTTTACGCATATGCACTTGTATTGAAAAATACAATTTTGATACCATAGCCCGGGAATTCCATTTTACGAACTATTTTTAGTATGTAAAAGAAAATTTCATGGAAAGTCCTTGAAAGAAATAAGATTTTTCGTCATTAGGTCGCAAAAGTTGGTTTTCGAGGAACGTTTACACAAAATGGGTGTTATTATTTTTTCTCAAACAAACAAGGTAATAGTAAATATATTTTTGTTATAGAACCTTTAGTTTTTTCTGTCTTCAGATTGTCCTTATAGTATTATTATTATATTTCAATTTATGGATTTAACCCATTAACGCCCAAAAAACATTTTTTTACTTTAAGTTCAATCAAGTATTCCTACTAGTTTCAAGGACTGCCTTCAAGATTTCAATGTCAAAATTAAGTTGCAGTCATCATGAATTCCATTGAACATTGTGGTGCCAAATTTGAAAAATATTGCCAACAAATTGGAAAAGACTTATTTATTTCACTTTTTTTGAGCTATTAGAAAATTTGGATTCCATTGAAATTATGTACAAAAGTTGCTAAATATTTGAATTTTTTGAAAAAATTTTAGTTTTATACCCCATATTGTTGTAGCCACCTCAAAATGGCGTACTCGATAAAATGTGACAATGTGAAAAATTATGAGATTTTTGTAAGAAATACCAAAATTCTTAGAAGTCAATGAGAAATATAGTTTATAGTTATTAAATTTTTGTGATGATATATACAAACATTTTTTATAGTTAGACATTTGTGATGATATTTTCAGACATTTTTTATATAATTTGTTTTGAAAATTTTAAATTATTTACGAAAAATTTGGAAAAAATGTTAGCATATTCTATGATGTCTAAGCGTTATCTGTTCTTTTCAACTTCTTTTTCAAAAGTTGATAATTGTCGAGGAAATAAATTTGAAATATTATATATTTTTTTTTCTCAAAAATCATGAACTTCTAGAAAAATTACAAACAACAAAAAGGTTAGAACTCTTTGGAGAATATAGTAAATTTTTTTCCGAATTTTTCGGAAATAATTGAAAAATTTGAAAAACTTTACATAAAAATTTTTTCAAAATATCATGAAAAGATCCGAAAAAAGCCCACTGTATTTCTCAATTAATTCTAAAAACTTATTCTTAGCAATTTTTTAAAAAAGCTCATATTTTCTCAGTTACAGCATCCAGAAAATGTTCAAAACATGTTTTGAATTGCATTGTTTTGTCTTAAAATCCAATTATTTTGACCACATTTGTACATAATTTCAATAGAATCTAAATATTCTAATAGTTCGAAACAGATTGAGGCGAATAAATATTTCCCAATTTATTGACAATTTTGTTTAACTTTGGCGCCATACTGGAATTCCTGGTGACTGAAACTCAATTTCGACCTCGAAATCGAGGAGTTAAAGTAGTGGGATATGTACTTTTCAATTTTTGTCAACTTCGATTTTGATACGAAATACTTGATTGAAATTGAACCAAAAGAAGTGTCCTTGGGCGTTTATGATTTAAAATATTAAATTACATTTTGGCGTTTGTCACGCAATATTTATTCCTCCGCTAGAATTTCTGTTCATTTTCAAGAATGAAAACAGCATTTGTAGTAATCACCATATATGTGTAAGTATTAACATTATATCTTGAATTAAATCTTTTAAATTCGAGCTACATTTCTTGAGGCGGATTATCTCAAGACTGACTCACATCTGATTGTCCAAAAGAAGAACAAACAAAATTATAGAATATTTCTGCCCATTAAATCTGTACTAAAACTATTTTGCACACAAATTCTATATAATTATTTTATCCAATAAATGTAGTCATAATTGAAAGCAAACATTGTAGCGCTTGAATATTTTCAGTTTTAAGAGATTTATATTTCCGAAGGAGTACTTATGAAGAACAGAAATATTCATCGTTCTAAAATAAAAATACAATATTTTGTCTTACATTCAAGCACCGTACGGGAATTTTATCAGTTTGGTTTCATATTGCGACTTACGCTACAAAAGTCCATTTTTGTGTGACGAGCATTATTAAAGTGCATAAAAACAAAGTAACCTAACTTTTATAGTAGACTTTACAGATATATCTGTAATAATTATTACAGATATATCTGTAATTTTGCAGATTTTTTGAGTTCGATTGAATCCTTAAATTCCATGTCTCTAAGAACAAAAACTAAAAATAATTCTCTTATATTTGAAATAAAAAATAAAACCAAAGAAGGTGCGTAAAGTCGATTTTCTGCATAATATGGAAAAAGGATTTTTACAATTACTCCAATACTTATAAAAAGTTATGGTATACAAACAAATATCTGAAGAGGGAATTATTGGTTAGTATAAGTTGGCGTATCTGACAATCATCTATAACCTTGTGAAATTACTAAACCGTGTTAATATTACTCGAAATCCTAGGTGTAAATGTCAAAAACAATGAAAACCTAAATCATCTGATTCCATGTAAATGTAACATCTACAACGAGTAGCGACGAAAACTATATAAAGCTGTTTCCTCTCCTATATGTCGAAAGGTTATATATATATATATATATATTATCCAAATAAAATATAAAAGTCTGCCATTACATATTTAATTTCTTCAAAGACTCCGAACTGCAATAAAAAGAAACTAAAAGCAACTACTGAAATACAACATAATTAGTACTATAATAGGTCAGTCTGTAAAACAGCTGATGCTGTGACTCTCCATTTGTCCGTGATGGAGTCTTTTTGTGTATCCTCCCCCTTGGTTTCAATAAAGTCGTACAATAATAAAAAATAATAATAATGATAGTATTTTAAACAAACCCCTTATGAGGGTTGAAATGCAAATGCAAATGTAAACAAATAACAATGGGAAATGGAATGTCTTTCAAGGAGCGCTAGGTGGCATCCCAGTTCTCTAAAGAAGTCGCTAAACATGTATTAAAGTAGTTCTAGCGAATGATACATATAACGAGTGCAAATTCGGTGTTAAATTTGAGAAAAGGGCGAAGAATACCACGATTATGGACAATCATTACGGAGGACATTCTCACTACTAATTATTGTTAAAAACCTAAGTGACATTACTAAAAGCAAAAAAAAAACTTTAACTTGTTTTATATCCTTTTTCGTACTATTCTTCACGGAATTTGCAATATATCTAAACAGCAAAAAAAACAGCTTTAAGAGCTCATTATAGTGTCTTAAATACTGATCAGAAAAATGTCTAAATGGGATATTTAATCTTGGTATGCTTCTTTTGTTAAAAGGTGTTGTTAATCATATTCAGTACAGGCACTGCTAGTTCATTTTTGGATTCGAACGCTACCTTGTCTCAATCGAAGAAAGTCAGATCTCTAAATCTACGGGAGTTATATTTGAAGAAATCAAAAGTAAGACTTCTTTAAGAATTCTTGTTCAGGCTGTCGCAAATATTACCTCCTCCCTCCTCCTCCTCAAGTTGGTCTTTTTGGGGTTTTTGTATGCAAAAAACTTCCCGTAAAAGTATAAGATTTCCAGTGGATTTTTGTTAGTGTTTTCGTATATGTTTCACACATTTTTATCATCCATTTCTCTTAATACAATACAACATACTTCCTACTACAAATAACCAAATTGATAGTACAGAATATAATATACCGCCAAAATTAATCCTATCAATTGTCCTTCCAGTTTGGGTACGGACGTAGTTGCAGTTTCGTGACTAGTTTCCGTCATTAATCCCATGCAATCTCCTTGGATGAACTGTCCAGAAGCGTAGTGTTCTTCCCTAGGACGGTGGCAGCCTGTGGGGTTTCCTCGACCAGCAAATCGTATATATAACGTCGGAGTTCCATCCCTCGCGGCCGGTGAAAAAGGAGCCGAGCTCTTTTTATCAGGGCCGTGACGCGCAATTATGATTACGCCCTAGGGCCCCAAGGGTGGCTTGCGATTAGGCGGCTCGTCTCGTCAAAACGCAGTGGAACAAATGGGAGGTCGTGGACCATCGCCGAGGAGAGTTCGTCGAGGGGCCGTGCTCTCGCAACTGCCCGGAGATTACACAAATGAGAAATGACCATCGGACTATCGGCCAACTTTCTCTCCAGCAAGAGTGAGACAGCCACTCTTGTCGTTGCGATCTACAAATGTTCCGCAGCTTCGCTTCCTTCCTTTCCACAGGGATTTGAAATGAAAAAAACTGACGCTAATCTCGTTTTATCGTATGAAAAATTATTTCTGCCATGAACTATTGTCCGCGTGTCGATCGTTAACATCGGAGGTTCTTTTTTGGCAAGAATAGTCGATGTCCCTTCTTTAGGGAAACTTCTTTTTTCAGAAAAAGGGAAGATTCTTTAATTACTAGCTTCGACACAGAAGATTTAAGAGAATATGTAAAAGAAATGATTTCCAGCTCTGGCATCATAACCTCACCTTTAGGTTGATAGGTTCGGAAACACGAAATCGATGGAAGGTTGAAAAATATAAAAAAATCATTTCCGTCTTGATAAGACTTAAAAATTGTCCATTTTTAACCACAATTTTTAGAACCATTTTTAAAATCATCACTTAAACAGAAAATGTTTGATCGAACAACATTTACCAGTGTGTCACTTTTTGTGTCATTTGAGGATTTAAGATACTTCCATTTTGGACCCTCGGTAATATCATGAAGGATATAAAGAAAGTCGATCGGAACTCTGTTTAGCCATCGACGGACTTTGACAAATCGCCCATCTTCTTTTGTCTCCTATTCTCTGGCGGTAATTCTACACAAAATCCCAGTTAGATTCTGAATTGACGATGATTTTATCGGAAGCAAATCCTACCTAGATAAAAAGCAGTACAAAGCTTTCTAATGGACACAAGATCCTTATATATTACAAATTTATCACTTTGGAAACCTGAAAAGGTATTTAGAAGAGTAAAAAATAATTTAGACCAGGTCTATCATAATTAAAAACAGTGCTTTATCCATTTACTCTTTTCGAATTATGCGAGCAGAAACAACTCGATAGCAATGAAATCTTGGGTTCTATCTCTTGGCCTTGGCATTTGCGAATAAATGGATCCACTGTCCGAAGTAGATTCGCACGCGAGCGAGACGGAATACGAGACGGAGGAGCAGGAGGCTAAAAACGTTTCCGAGTGATAAGATAAGGTTGCCATATCAAGAACCTGTGCTTGGCTCCTCTCGAAACGCACCAGAACAAGAAAAGATCCTGTATGGGACGCTTTGAATAAGGCTAAACTCGAGGACCGACCCGATTCTCCGGGTGCTTTGATATCGCGTCTGGGGTGGTTTATATCAAAAATCTTAAAAGCGCCTAAAATAGACCCATATCCCTCGAGCCATCAGAAAAATGAAATTTGGTATTCAATTCAACACAAAGAGATTCAGAGTTACATATTTTGGATAATGAACAAAAAATTCTGCTTTCGAGTCCTTTTAGTTCAATTCATTTCTAATTACCAAAAACTGTTGAAAAGATTATTGAAAGTCCATATTTGACTTTTTTGTGTATGCTCTTTCCATTAAAAGAGGTTAGAATGCTTAAAAACTGTTTAAATTTAATAAAAAATTCGACAGGGTAAATTTTCAGGATTTTTTTTAATTTCAGTACCGTTTTCTTTTCTAATGGATGTCATAAAAATCTGGCATGCGCTCAAAAAATGAATGTGCGCTTGTTGATCTGGTGTTATTTTTTTTTTATGTGATGACTTTTTGACTGTTCGGTTTTATGCCTGTCGGTTTTTTAACCTGTCGGCGTTGTGGTTTGACGGTTTTCCGACCCACTCAGAAAAATCTTAAAGCAGTTAAGAAAATGTACGTAATTTCTTAATTCTTTATATCAAATTTTTATTGAATTTATTCATGTATTTTTAGATATTTAAGTAAAGAGGGATGCAATATCAGCCGCAAAAAGAACCATTTTTTGTTTTTTTTTGACGACGAAATGGACGCGATTTTAATTATTTATTAATTATTTATTTAACACTCGGAAGGACACGGCCAATTATGAAAGATATCGAGTGAATAGTTCCTGTCACAGATATTTGCTAGTTAATAGTAATTCATATTGAAATGATTTCAATGTAGTCGCTAGATACACTATCGAAAATGTATTTCAATTGTAGACGCGAATTTAAATACAACTACAAGTTTGTTATTAATAGCTAATTCTCTCACGCTGAAGAAGAGCATTTTAAGTAGCTTGGAGTTCGTTAAACCTAATAACCTGACGATCTACTTGAATGCAGGATTAACATTCTCAATTACAATAGTAAAATTTCCTAATTGAAACTTGAGTAAATATGAAGGAGAATGTCTGGGGAAGACAAATGTCTTTGAAGTACTTCAATATTCCACAGAATGAATTTCTTAACTGTCTGCGTATTTTGATTCGGAAGTTAGGTCATCCAAATAAAGGGACATGATTAATAAAAAAAAAAAATAAAAACAGTTGACAGTTAAAGGATCTCAATATTGTAATTTGGTAGTCTATTTGGAAACCACGTTAATACAACCATAATTTGGTAAAGAAATATAATGACTTTTAAGTAGGAAATGATATCAAGGTGAACATAGAAAATTGAGGAATCAGGTGGTCTTTGGGAAGAAACCGTTTTTTATTGCTAAGCGAGTTGGTGATAAGGGCGACTTTTTATTGGATAAATGCTCCCATAAAGTAAAAGGTGACTTCGACACCCTCGCAAAATGGTATCGTACATATCACCCTCATCCTGCACACGTGGCCCATCTCGGTTTCTCTCGACAACAGGTGAGGAACGGGCACTTAGCTACGCATCCCACGTGGCGCTTTCCGTAATGAGACGGAAGGTCTAGAGTAGAAGCAATGTCCATTAGTCTGCACGTGCTACATCCTGCGCTACCGGAAGTGTGTTCCTCGTCTGTTCGCGGCCTTTGTTCGAGGAAGCCCGAGGGTTCTTGGTGGCTCCTTAACACGTGGCAGAGCGCGTCTTCAACGTCCGAGAGTACCCTGGTGAATTTACGAGAGGAAGAGGAAGCTTCTTTGCCAACTTCAGACAATGGGGTACGCAGCTTGGAGTGCGACATGGGATATGCCAGGAGTGAACCAAGATCCGCGGACCGCCCAGGTTAATCCATTATTTCCTTTCAATACTATCTCGAGCATCGAGTGGAACAGCTTGGCTTTTACTCTGACTATAATCGAGGAAAAATATCTTTTGCTTTCAGATACATTTTTGAAGAACACCTCAAAAACCCGCCACTTAAAAAACCCCGACAACTTCAAAAACCCGACACTGAAATAAGAAGACATTCAGCCATTCAAAAACCCGACAAATAAAACACCCTACATTAAAATTATCCGACAATTCAAGAAGACATCACACGTTTAAATGCCCTACACTTAAAAAACCAGGGAATTCAATAACCCGTCAATCAAACAACAGACAACTCAAAAACCCGACAATTCAATACCCCGATTCTTTAAGTGCCAGACAATCAAATACCCGACACTTTAAAAGCCAGATATTCTAAAAGCTGATACGTCGAAAACCTGTAATTCTAATTATTGCCTTTAACAGATTAAATAATATGGGTCCTTTCATTATTCAGTGAAGTTGCCTGGTCTCGATCCGAAAATTTAAATTCTTACGTGTCATATGAACGAATGTCACAAATTTCTGTATTAAATATCTAGTTTTTAAATTGTTCGGTTGTTTAATGTCAGCCTATTAAAATATCAGGGTTTTCAATTGCCGGCTTTTGAAAGTGAAATATCGGGTTATTGAATGATGGGTTTTTGAAATATCGGATTTTTTAATTTTCGGGATTTTGTATATCGGGTTTTTAAATGGTAGACTTTTTAAAGTGTCAGGTTTTAGTGGTGCTCCCCATTTTTGTTTGAAGGGATAAATTTTGAGACCGTCTATGCAATCTTCATGTTTCAAAATAAATTACGTGGCTCAGAAATTACAGCACATAATTACATTGAGTAACCAAATTCTGCACAAACGTCAATTATTCCGATTGGGCAAATCGGTACTTGATAAAATATGTGACCGAAAAATAAAAAACTTGCCAAAATATTTATTCCAAATACATCTGACCATAATTCTTCCAACAAACCAAAGCATGTAGACAAGATCAATATCGAAAAACGAGGATTCGGTCAGTTACGAAGTCTACGTGGTTATCTGATTAAAGAAATGGTCAAGGGTTTTTTTGACATAGATTATGCTGCCGATAATAACATCGGAAAGAACACCGTACTAGATTTATGCAATGCATTATTAACAAACTCATTATCTTACATCTTTTTAAGTCAAATTATTCGAAATTTTAAGTCCACGAGGAGATTATTGGTTCATGACAATTATTTTTAAATAAATCATTCCATACATGAACTATAAAATGTGTAGCGTTCCGAAGAGCACTTCATCTGATCTAGCTGTCCAATTTCTGTATGATCAACTATTTTTGTAGCCAAAACACAAAATAATCTCCATTTCTCGATATGTCTAATTGCGTAGCTACATGTACCTAAAGTCTTTTGACATTTTCTCTCTCCTTTTCGTTGTCTCAGCAATTTGAGATATCTTAGACCGGTTTCGCTGAGCCCGAACGCTTTCGCAAATTGTCCATACTTATCGTAAAGTTACGTTCTTTTAGTGAACACAAATTTCTTTCCCCCGCAAAATCCATACTGTGGCTAACAATAGATCGAAACGGTTTTATTTTGTTATTTCAATTCGATAAAATGCTCGACAATGATGCCTGGTTTAATCTTAAGTACGAATCAAATCAATTACTTCGGCGTCGACTATTGAAATAGTTTAGAGAGCGATATTTTTAAAAAATCGAACTCGAGTGTATTATGGGTACGGACGGTTTCAAACGACACGTGTTTGAAATGTCACACGTGGAGGGATGTCCGCCGGCGCGAAAAGAGTTGTCAGACTGGGACATATAACGTTCATATTGTGTGAAAAGTGAAGTACGTGAAAAATAAATTGAGACAGATGCAATAGGACTGATAAAACGAGATACCAGTGAAAGCAAAAAAAAAAATCATTTATTAATTCGAATCACTCGATTGATTTTATTTCATTATTTGACAATAACAAATTAAAAAGTCAGGAACATTAAGATCGGAAGATTAAAATTTCTCGAATGCGACAAGTGCTGAACATCATATAACCGGCATTGTTTGCACATATTATCCTGTCAAATTATGATTACGGCACGAGGGCAACAGAAATCGGGAAAAGAGGGCGTTATAGAGGGTGAGAATCCGCGAGAGAGTCAGGGGCGTCGACCATTTCGTCGGCGAGATAACTATCGGATATTTTCGAGCGAGCGGTTCGAAACTGCTCTAAAAAGGACGACCACGACTCGTTCTCTCGACTTTTCGACAATATCACCGCACCGCACGGGAATACGTTATTGAATTTTTATTGGCACTAGTAAAGTCAATTTACGTACGACGATTTCTACCATCCCTCTCTCCCCAGGACCCATTCCATTTTTTATTGGCGACTTTCCCGTCACTTTTCCCTTTCTATCTGTAGTTTTCACTTGCTCGTTTTGTTTCCATCTTCCTCTATTTCTCTCCAACAGTCTGTATCTGCCCATCATTTTCGACAGCTCTTTTAAAACGAGAAAATTTCTCAACTCGAGAAGAGCTGGAAGATCTCTCGAGCTTGTACGTTATGATGAACTTCTGCTTGTTAGCTTACCAGTCTAAGAGTCAATTTAAATTCAGGATTATTCCTGATACGACGTCGGAGATGTGACAGAATTCGTTTGCCCAAGTTGGAATGATTTGCATAATGTTGTCTATATCGAGCAATTGCTACAATTGTAAGATACGGGACTGTCACAACAAATCACTTATAATTTCGGCCATAAACAATGATCTGCAATTCCCGTTCATCCTTTTTACAGGTTCGCACCCAACACGACTGTCAAGATACGTAATGTAGGTTGGACTTCACCTGTTTTAGTTTATGTCTTTTTATTACTGCTGCGGAATTCGAGAAGCAGACGGATGCCACCACTAGGGTCGTTCCATCATCGTCCACAGCTCGGACCCCCCTCCCGGTCAGCGCCCGGTCTCCATGATCGCTAATGAGATTCCGAATGTCAAAACTCGAAGTGGGGCCTTACCAAACAACGGCCCCCACATAACGGATCCGTCGATTAGATCGGTCCGATAAGGGGCCAGTTACGACGACGAGCAGGTATATGAGCTTCGCTTTCCAGCCGCCAACCCTTCTGATCGAATGGCTTTTTTGGCGGTTCCGTCGGTATCGGCCATTTCGGTCTTTTCTCCTTTCGCATACGTCATCTTCGTCTTTTCGGATCTTATAATAGTCCGTTGGACGTGCTCTTATTTCTTCTCTCTTGATTTTGTTACTCCCATATACCACTTTCTCCATGTTTGCCTAAATAACGACTTTCGAAAATTACTTGTAAGCAAAACAGCCACTAGCTCATGCACTATCGAAAATAGAACGAGAATGCGCGATAGAGAAAAGGTGAGCGGAGGAGGACTCGTCGTCCAGAGAAAAGATAAAGAGCGGACTAAAGAGCGGAGATTAGCGCTAATGCACCATCAGGGAATGGGATGGGATGAGATGGGGGCGAGGTCCATCGTATCTCTCATATTTCAGACCCCTCTGACGTTGCACGAGATACCGAATCATTCTCTCCTAGAGCGGCGTTATTTTTAGATCCTCTTACTCGCTCTGTCAAGGCATCCCTTTCTCTCATCTGCACTTTTATTCTTTTTTCACCCGGCAATCTTCAGTTTCATTCGTTCTCTTTCCCTCCGATAACGTTGCTGGTGGAACGATCTTGTCAGTCGCCCTCGGGAAACCTCAGGACGCACAGTCATGTTTTTTCAGAGCAGACGCACATTCGGAGGAATGATGTTTATAATATCTAAGCACATGATATTGGGCCTTAATTCAAAATTTCGAAATCAATACCTCATTCTCAAAACATCGTCTGACGCAAGCAGAAACGGGCTACGCGTGCAAAAGTAACGTTACACCGTATGAATTCGCGAAAAAGAGGAAGGGAGGAAGAAGAGAAAGGAGGGAACCGACAGGAAGAGAAATTGAGTTACAGTGCGGAGAACGCGAGATAACACACGCGGCGAATTTTCATTCGAACATCCTGATAACGGCTTAATGGCTCGAACTTGCAGTGGCACCCCTTTCCCACCTCTGCTGAGTCCTCCCTTTCCCTTGTACCCCCGTCGCACCGACGAATTCAATGAATTCGAAAGCGATAATGCAAACTCTCAAGAACATTCTGCGCGCTACTGTCTAATCGGGTCAGACCTAGGAAATCCGAAACTGAGGAAACGCGCAACTTTCCGCGAAAAAATGGGATGTCGTGTACGTGATGATCCTACTGGATATTCTGAACATTTCATTAACCATATAGTAACTTACTTCATGACTTTGATTTAATTTGATATCCATCATTTTAAAAAGTTATTTGAATATTTTCCATCTTGAGTTCTTGGAGTGTTAGATGTCTGACCAGTATGAGTAACAAACTCATTTAATATATTCATCATAATTTTTTTTATCGTTCATATTTGTTCGAATACATCATGAAGCATTCTGGAAAATGTATGGGGGTAAGGAGCAGCTTCGTAAATATTCGATTAATTTAATCGGCGCCGAGCGACTCTCGCCCAGCACCAACAACGAGAAATCTCGAGAACAAGTATTCAAAACACGAGCGACGCCGAGTAGCGATAAGGTGACAGTAGTAAGTTTCCAAAGTACCTAACGTCCGTATCAGACGACCTATCATTGTAAAGACGTAAAACCATTTTGAAACACTTCCATCGAGGAAATCAGCCGAACCCAGGTCTTGGGCATCCGTTTCTACTATTCAAATATGCTCAGGTTGTTGGGGTATTGGAAAAGCACCAAAAACTTTCGTACAGGAGGAAAGTTTTTGTTGCACCCTTTACAGGTTTCCTGAATATTCACAAGGTCGTTCTGTTTGATGTATTACATTATTAACCTTTGATTAAACATCATGAGAATTATTAACCGTTCATATTTGTTATAGATAGCGGTTTGGTTAGGTCACCGTCATTTATGCATTTATGAATCACTATTGGAAATGTTATTCCGACACTCAAAAACCTGACTAAAAGCATCGACTTTGATAGGTTTTTGAACATTCGAGAGATTTCAAAACTTGGGTTTTTGAACATTCGAGAGATTTCAAAACTTGGGTTTTTGAACATTCGGGATTTCGAAAGTTGGGATTTGGAACTGTCGAGTTTATGCCACATTGAGATTTTTGTAACCACCCACAAAGACGGATGACGATGATTACCGATTCCTAATATTGGCGCCCAAATAGGGATCCTTGACAGACTCTGGACAGAACATCTGCCAATATGAGATAAATAATACTTAAACTCCATAGCACTAATACGATTTTGATAAATTGTTCAACGAGTTCCAAGTATTGCAGGGTAAGTACAGATAATTGTTACCAGTTTAGTGGTATTTTTGACGAAAGAGGGAGAAGCTTATATGTGTATTAGAATAGGAAAATGATGCTCCCCTCACCAATTTTTACTTAAAAAGTTTCACCTGGGATCAAATAAACAGCTAAACCTCGTTTTTTGCAGTTTTATTGTTTGGTCTGAATATTGTTTCTGAATATTTTTCCATCAAATTTTTGTTTACTCGTAAGAAATTTTTCTATCAAATATGTATGTTTACGATGCTCTTCTGAAGCTCAGAAGCTCGTTAGATTATCAGCATAAGATGTATCATATCTATATTAGGAGAAGCCTTTATTAGAATATGAAAATATTCCATCACCATAGTCCAAAATTACCCTAAACTGACATCACGATTGTCTATTGAGATCTGACATTTGTCGGTGGCTGATTTTTTAACTAATCCATCGACCACTGTGGTGGTTGCTTTGCACATTTGTCGAGAACCGCGCCAAATGTTGGCTCCTGATTCCCATAACTAGTCAAGGGGGAACTCCTCATTCTTCAATGCCTATCTTGCTTATTTCCCAAGTAGGTAAAAGAGGGAGGGCTATAAGACTATTAGTCATAGGTTTTGAACTTTTAATAATTTTATTCTATATATTATCGAGGACTTTGAAAAAGGGTTCATCAATATTATTGAACTTTACCCGAAACAATTAATCGTGAGCATAAAGTTGGACCCTTGATAATGATGATCAGAATGAGTGCAATAAAAGCAATACTGCAGGGTTTCTGACGTAGACGCCTAGTTCGTACATCGTTAAAATTCATTATGGATCTAGAAAGTTCGGAACAAATTGGCCCGTGCCTGCTACACGACTTCTGGTTTCTTGTTACACTCAAGATGGGTGGCCACCCGCAGGAGACCTGATCGGTCTTGGGTAACCGAGCCCTCGACTCGTACCGTACGAATGCACTTAGACATCTCTCGTCATCTCGGGCCACTCGGGCGGTATCTTGGTTGGGTGTCACGACCCGAGGGAGCAGCATCCGAGTACGCGTCGCCTATCCGGGAGAAACGACGCCACCTACTCGTGTGGAAAAATGATAGCAGCGTACTGACTGAGTGCCCGGGCTCGCCCCCAGCCCCCATCCCCCAGTCGGGGGTGTCGGGGATCGTGGCTGGGGCGGAGGCGGGGCCGAGTCGGGGTGACTCGAGGGACGAAGGCGGCGAAAGATGCCTGCTCCCGATTCCCTTATCGCAGCGGCACAGTTGTGTGTGCCTTTATGAAGATCTGTCAAACTCGTTTCCCTCCCCGTCGCTCTTACTCCGTCTCTGTCAGAGGCCGCGGAGGATAACGTCGCCGTCTTTTCCAAGGGAAATGCATCGAACTTCTTCCTAGGGTCGTCTGGATGCCGTCGTCAACGCGTGGGTATATTGTCGATCCTGGGTTACGAGATCGTCATTTGCGATTTCTTCTTCGGTGAAAAGGTCGCAATAATATTGGCATTATAGATTTTATTCATTTTTATGTATTGATGCGTGTTTAGAGATTTTGGGATTCGCGAAGTGATGTGACGCTGATTTAAAATTTATTAAATTTTGGATTTTTTAAATTGAACCGTGTAATAATAAAATTAAAGTAAAAGTTACGGATTATTACTGTACCCTACTTTTCGACACCGACTTTCAGGTAAACCTTTCATGAAAATTAATGAATTAATTAATGGAACCTCCACGGCCAACGAATTTCTCATCTTAATTTTACTATCAAAGTCTGTGTTCAATATGAAATATCTTTATGGAATAAATTATCATTTAGAATGGGATCTTGATGTTTTCTCATGTGGTTTACATGCAGAATTATTTTAGCTCTTTTGTGCGATGGTTTTCTTCACCTTAAAAAATCAGTTTTTAATGTGTCTTACATCGTGACTGATTTCCTAGGTAGCTAAGGCATTTGTGTAATAAATATAAAATATTATATATATTAAGATACTGCAGCGAAATTGTATTACTCTAAGTATTGAGTACGCAATGAATAAACAGAAAGAGAGAGAGAGAGAGAGAGGGTGAGAGAAGGGGAGAGACATTCTATTCGATAATATGTATTATGGTATGGGCGCAGAACCCCAACGAAAATATACAAACAGCGTTATATTATAGGATTCTAAGCAGTAATGTATGATGCTGGGCTTATTAACTAAGTTATGGTTACTAAGAGAGAGAGGGAGAGAGAGAGATAGGGGGGAGTGGGAGAGGAAGAAATTAATGGAACCATTTTATAAACGTAAAACAATTATTTATAAAAGATACTTAAATAACTATTTCTGTAGTAAATTAGATAATAATATTGTTCTGTTTATTGTTTCCCAGTACTTCAAGCCATCATCGTACATAACCTCAAATTATTGCCTCAATCATTCCATTAATTTCTTTTCTCTCTGTGCAAATGACTGCAAGTGTTTTATTATATATCATAATTTTCATGAATGAAAAAATAAAACAATTCGAGATAAAAGTTGAATTTAACGTACCACAATCAATCAAATTTCTACATACCAGCAGCAGTGGATTGAGAAAAAATTCATTCGAGTCCTTACTTACGGTATCCATAGAATATAATATTGCATATTACTCACCTGAAACAAAAAATAATCAGTGATCAGTTACATATTACTCCATTTTTCATAATGTTTAATACAAAGAAGGTTTAAGTTATTTTGTAAGTAATACATGAAAATAAAACCTTCTTTGTCGTGTATCCAAATAAGAAATAATAAGTATTAGATTACAGTTAAAAAAGTAAACTTCCGGTTGAGGTCTCGTATTTCTGATACAACTCGAAATTTGAAAATAACATGTGCAAATGTTGAGACTGTTTTTACTTTCATTCCTACGCCGATAACAAAACCAAAAATGTAAAATCTATTTGTTGACTTCGAAAAATGTTTTTAAAACTTCTAGGTTTAATGTAAATAATATTATGCCGAAACCCAATAACTCCAGAAATTGACCATAATATATTATAAGAGAGAAAGAGAGAGAGAGAGAGAGAGAGAGAGAGAGAGAGAGAGAGAGAGAGAGAGAGAGAGACGGGAAGAGGGAGGAAGAAAGGGAGAGGGGGAAGAGAGAGAAAGGGAGAGGGAGGGATGCGTACACGAGATTTGATATAAACAATAATTTCCTATTTTCTGCATTTGTGGAAAACGCGACATCTAATCGAGTATATATTAACAAATTGTCCTATACTTTGAAAATTTTAACAACCTATGATTAGAAATATATTTTATCTCAATTTCGATTGTAGCGTTTTCGTGAACTATTATAGAATCTATCATGCTAAATTCGGAAAAAATCACGAAGACATCTAACATTTAATTCTGTCTAAAAATTACCCAAATGGTTTTAATTATGAAATATCAGTTGTTGGTATAAAGTTAGGAAAATGTTTAAAAACAAGTGGATACATTTATTTATATCTATTTCTTTTACGATCAATACAATCTCTCCGAATTGTAGTAACACCATAAAAAAGAAGTATGCGCAACATTTTCGCCTACGATTTCGCAGATATCTCATAAAAAGGAAATGCGTCGGGTTTTTATTGAACATTTCCGGGCCCGGAGAGCCGGGAAATCTCTGCGGAACGCAGATAAGAACCGGGGCGAATTATGAATCTCGCGAAAAATTCCGAAAAGTAAGACAAAGTCGGGGTTGTCGTGAATGGAGCGCGATTACCGTCTCGTGGAAAATGCGAGGGCCGACGCTTTTTCTGCCCGGCGGAGATTATTCTCTTCGTATATACGTTCGGGTATTTAAGATCTCGTGACGCCCGATGCATCGTCGCGATTACATCAGGTCCGGCGCATATTTCAACGGCTAATACGAATTTTGTTAAAAACGTACATCAGTTTTTCATAAAATATAATTATTATATTTATATTATTAAAAATTCCAGAAAATCTGCAATTATGACCTCAAAAAGAACGCTTTAAGAGCTCTTTAAGATGTCTTAACAATTGTAAGAAATCTTAAATACTGCACAGGAAGAGCTCTTTATGTGGTCTTTAAGAACTCTTTAAGAACTCTACAAGAACTCCGAAATCGAAATTAATATTTTATGTAGACATAAGTTACACCACATTTTTAGACTGCGAACTCATGATGAGGTCTTTTTGAAATTATCATAAGGAGCTCTTAAATACTTCTTATATACTGTTCGAGATGTCCTGAATGTAACAAAATTTCAATTTTAATAACGGAAAAATAACTGAAAATTTCCAGAAAACTACTTAAAAAGACAACACTTTTAACACTAATTACAACAGCGCGTCAAGAACACTTTCTGTGTACATTCTAACGCACTTATATTTTTCGCCGCCAGGTGCAAATGCGACATTGTTTCCTATCCGCTGAGCGACAAGGGTTTCCGTGGTAGGAATGGATTTCTGTTGAACGATAAGCGATTAAAGAATTCTTACAATTCACGATACTTGCTCTTATGTATACATGCCATGTTGATTATGAACAATAATTGTTTCTTGTTTGCAGCCCTCTTTAATTTCGTTCAAATTAAGGGTAGTGGGCTTCGAAAGTTTAAAAATTGTAAGGATCTCTGTTCAAGAATTTCGCTTGACGAAGGTCAATCGCGTAATACGAATTTCGTATCACCGTTTTTTTTCGACTCTTTCGACTGACTCATCACGTAAAATTGTTATAACTTTTTCTGAAGAAGCGATATGTCCGTAAAACAATGTGGGTTTCCGCAAAAAGTTATAAATTATTATCATCACCTATAGGATGTGGAACTAGGAAGGGAAGGAAAAATCCTCACATATATTAGACAATACTTATAAACTATTGAATATACATATAATGTGGAAGTGCCAATAAGGAACAAAGTCATCTTCAGATAATAAAGACAGTACATTCTCGTGAGAACATTATCAGGAGCTCCCCAGGATGTAAAAATGTGGTTTTTTATTGTCGTGTTGTCGTCCTAAATGGATTATGTATCCTCAGGATGTCCTGAGGGTAGTAAAACCGAATGCTGTCTTAAAGAACTCCTTAGGACATATTTAGGAAGATGTATAACATTGGATTTCTTTTTTACAGCACTTATGTTTAATTATTCTTTTTTAATGACCAAAAAGTGTTAGTTTGCATATAAGTACTGCAATTGTGTTGTCCGTGTGTTACTTTGTATGAGTCTAATTTCAATTATCGGTAAATTATATTATCATAAAAGGCATCGATCAGTCATCCCAGACGGTGAGATAAGGGAGGTGAACAGAACGACGGTTGGTAACTATAAAGAGGGTATGAGAAAATCGAGAACCCTCAAAGCGCATGTATATATAGGTCCTCGTACTGGCGATTCGAGTCACGCGCCCCATCGGAAATTAGAGCCGCGTCAAGAAACCCTTTCGAAAGACTGATACCAGTACGCGGTGAAAGTTACGAATGATCCTGAGGGATGGAAGAACCCAAGACGACTACGCGAAACTGGAGTGTCAAGGGATCTTCGGTAATCCACCTAAGCTACCCTAATCATGCTTTTAACTTTCTAATTATGACGTTTTACTCATGGAATTGGTGAAATCTCGCGTAAAAATGAATTATGGATACGGCAGCTGTTAGCCTCTCTATCATTTGAAACATCAAAGACATTTATCTTGCATAATATACGTATAGCAATATGAAGTTGTTATGAGAATTTTAATAATTTACAAAAATAATGAAAATTAAAAAAAAAAATAAAAATAATTTAGTAAATCTTCGGAAAATGTATATATCCTCGTAAAAAAATGATTTTATGCAATTTTAACATATTTTTGTCTCCCGATTACACATATCACAATAATAATGGACAGTCGTGGAGGATTATAGCCGGCATCAGGAAAAAACAGTCCAAAATCATAATTTTTTTTAGTTTTTTTAGTTTAGTTTTGAAAGCACAAATGGTACGAAAAAAATGAAGGTCATGCAATTATTGTGATGGTCCAAAAACTGGGTAGCACTATTACAGATTTAGAATCTGCATGATATATTCATCAAAAATTTCTAGTACCAATTGGTATTGAGGTACAGAATGTGAGTGGCAAATCACATAATTTACGTGAAAAATGTTCGTTTATTTGCTATACCTTGGCTGATTTTAAAGTTATTTCGAGTTAGTGTTAATTTTAAAGGCTTTCTAACGCATCATAATTCACATATGAGTAAATTTCACATACGATGAATGTATCTCCAGTTAGAGCCACATAAACTTTTAAAAAATTCTGATTTTTACGATTTCTCTGGTTTATCAAAAATCGCTAAACAGTTAACAAAATATCGCATAAAAAGAAGACGTAGCAATGAACTTCTTATATATATTAAGTTTCAATTAAAATTTATCCCACGCGGAACTCTTTAATGTCGGAGAATGGTTTAAATCCTCAATTCCACGACATTAGGAGGCTCGTTGTGGGATCAATTTTTATTTAAACGTAACTTATAGGGGTACACATTTTCCGTTCTTTCAAACTCTACAAATTATTCCTGTATGATATTTGGTTAGCTAATTAAGTAAATTTGGCAGACCTGAAACTCCGAAAAAAAATAGCATTTTTTCTCTTTATGTGGCCGTCATGAGGCAAAATGTCATGTGGAGATATTGTAGAGTGTCAAAAACCCTTTAAAGACAGTACTCACTCATCAGAATAACTTTAAAATCAGACGAGATATTGCAAAAGAGTTATTTTTTCTAGAAATTCAATGGCTCGTTACCCAATTTCTTTTTTGCTGGAAATATGACATAGAATGGAAATACCAGTACTCAGTTGTTGGACACCACGATAATTTTTATGTAAAAAAGAAGGGAATATAAATTTATTAAGGCTCTTTCTATTTTTCTTGACCCGGTATAAAATTGCTGCTTAGTGCTCTGCCCAAATCTGCCCAAATCTACCCAGTCTAGTAGGTATTGAAATATTTCTGTCAAATTTGAACTGATTTTTCAAAAAGTATGATCCAAATTTTGTAAGTATTCATCCAAGATTATGGTATCCAAACCACGAATGCAACGATAATAAAAATTTTGTATTTTGAAAGTTTCGTTATGAAAATCATTGGCCTCACAATCTACTACTGGGATGTTTCCTCCTAGTGTCAGCGCAGAGTCGATCGGGGAAAAAAGTCGGTATCATCCTCCCGGCTGTGTAGAAACTGGCACGTGGATGTTCCCTAACAAATCAGCATTGTCTCGGAGAGTCGGTCCGTGGGGTGGCTGGGTGGTGCTCTGACGGGTGGGATTGGCGGGCCTCGGATGAAGACAAAGGAGCATCCCGTTACGAATCGCACTTCGCTGCTGGAGCGAACGTGTCGTATCTACATCCCGACTCTGGTTAGCTCGTTGCTTCGCAGTCTATTCACCGAATCCCTTTTCCCTCATCACCACCGCCGATTATTACCGATACATCCACCTCGTGCCTTTTCATCCCGGTGATGTACTTCTTCCACCCCCGCACTGGCGGGCAGATTAGCGTTTTACATGTACGCGCGCGTTGTCGTCTAAAGGACGTCCCTAGCCCGCGGAAAAGAGACAGGCGCTTCAATGTGCATTCACACCGACTACTGACACCGTCGAGACGCCAGATAATGCGACGAGTGTGTTTCGTTTCGGCTCGTTCGACTTCCAATCGACACGTGCGACTCCACTTTGCTGCATTCGCGAAATACACCTGCGAACGCTTCATACGCCCTTCGAGACTGAGTGCGATTAACAACAAAAAAACTCGAGTCGAGGGTGTGAGTCCTACCCTACCAAGACTTGTTGACTCGAGTCTGATGACATACATGTGCATTTTTTATTTTTGCTGAGACCGCCAGCTATCTGATGCAACGTCTGAAATCGACTCTGGGCGAGGTCGACGGATCAATTATTATTTATTCACGAACATGTTAGCTAATCCGTTTACCCGCAACTATTAGAATAGGTCTGCCGCCTTGCCAGATTCACGCGAGAAAAGGTCGTAGACATCCAAAAGAATTTGATTTATTTGAAATGTCTCAGTGATTAGCATCTAACTAGATCTCTGACATGATCTATCAAAATGTACATGGCAAGAAATTTATGATGAAGTCTACAATGTGTATTGTAATATTTACAAATAGTATTTTAAAATTGACTATATGCATAGTAATATTTACAACATATATTGTAGACATACATTTCTCCTCGTGTACACGGAAAATAATTCTAGAAATATTATCGAATTTATTCGATGGTTGTTGATTTACTGAAATTACTGAAAAGTTCCGTTGAAAAGAACCTTATTTACCACATTAATTCGACGGATATGAGTATATAGTGCCATTGTTCAAACGTGTTAAAGCAGTGACAATCCGAACGGGCGTCAGCCGGCCGCAGGTTCGAATCTCTGTTAGGGTCGAAACCTTTTTTTCTTTACCATTTATTTTCGAGCGTCGAAAAATTAAAAAAAATAAAAAAACTTCACGTATGTTTATCTCTGTTTCAGCGAAACTAGAAGCGTGCAAAGTATATACAATAAAATATTTTTCTGTCATTTTCAATTTGTCTGAAAACATTCACGAAATGGAGACGTATATTTTTATTAACCGAATAAATTCCGTACATTATACTCCTAGATGTATCAACATACATTTGTTTCTATTGATTCCTCGCATTATAGTGTAACGAGACAATGAACACACATGGTCACAAATTAATAAGAGGGGATTGAGGTATTCTTGACATAAATTAATGTTTGGTAAAGTTCTATTTTATGCTTTAAAATAGAAAAACTTTATTGTTTATGGTGGTAACTCACACTGAAATTAGAAAATGCAGTTTCAATATTAGAAAGCGTATACCCTTTATCGTAAAGTGTTAAGTAAATTTAAATTCACTTTTTGTCTCCAATAATCTATGATATTATTATAATAAACGTCTAAAAAGGGTATTGTTAAGCATACTACAGTTACCAAATGAATAAATTCTAAAAAATCACTTTTTAACAAAAAAGTCATTGTCTAAACTACACGATAAAAAAAAGTTACAAATTTTCTCAAAGTTTTTCGAGCCACATATTATACAATTCCGGAAAGAGTTTCTTAATATTCAAAGTAGCCGATCCAAAATGGCTGACAAAATTAAAAAATCTTTTAAATCGTCTTTACACTTGGTACCTTATTATTTCTGAGATCGTTGATCACGAATTTCATGTCGATTTTCACACATTCAAAATGGTGGATCCAACATGGCCGACAAATGTTAGAAAATTTGTTAAATTTTTTTAGTTTCACCACTATTACAACAATATTTTTGATATGAGATATGAATTTAGCGACTGCGAACCATAAAATAGAGTTTAGATAAATAGATGCATAAAATTGAATTCATCAAGGTATGTCCCCTAATAGTTCGATCGTAATTTTTGCTCTTAAATTACAGTTACCGTATTAAAAAACATCGACTATGTTTCTTTTCTTTTGAAATGCAGAAACTTTGATCTAAATCGGTGCCTGACACTTAAATAGGTATACTTGTGAGTCATAAATGTGACATACATTACTCCGACCTCCTTTACCAATATTTTAACATTTTTAAGATTGTTAAAAAAGCAACAAATTTGTTTCTTTATTTTTCAAACGGAACTACCTCAAAGTGTTAAATTGAGAAATTAGCAATCAGCTGCCATTCGTATTATTATTACGCTTCGTTATATCTGAGAGTACATTTTTCAACGTAAACCAAAACATTTTCCACCTAATCTACAGGATCGGGGCTCACTTAAATCACGATGCAGCGGCGTATCTAATTATATCGCTGCCTGAAAATCATTTTTTTTTTCAAATGACGTGTCAGGAACACGCGGTTAACGGCCTCGCTTATGTAGCCGCATGATCGCTGACCGAGATGTACGCGTTTATCGCAACGACACACGGACGCACCCCGGCACTCACGTGTCGTGAACGCACCCGCACGTAAGTGCCTGGAATATACATCACCTGTTCTCAAGTTTTTACGCGCACTTAGTTTTACCGTGCCTTGCGTACTCGTGTGGAACGTTACGTTCACCGTGCGAAGACGTGCGTGTACGTCTCCTATTGATGACGACTCTTTCTGGAGCAATCGTTTGCGTAATCTGCAAACGAGTGTAAAATAACAAATCAGTGCTGCTGCCTTTCAATATCAGCTTCATAAATACTATGTGTGTAGGAAATGCGATTTCCCGCACGCTCGTCGATCAAGATTATCTGTGGATTTGCAGGAAATACTACTTTTCGTTACGAGTGTGAGAAGCTCAGGTTCCCGCACGACTAATGTTACATATTCGGGTATTTACACCATCCCAATGACAAATATGAGAGACACATGCGGGAAATCGTATTTCCTACATCTGGTACGAAATAGGATATTTCTATGGTCACTTTTCAAGTTTTTCGTGTCTTGTATATCGCCCAACGGGCACGAAGAACCCAAATGTTTCTAAAACGTTTTTAAAATGTTTCAGAAACGTTCCTAAAACGTTTCATGTCTGCAACTTTTACGGAACGTTTTATAAATGTCTCATCCATGTTGCAGACATAAAACGTTTTAGGAACGTTTCTGGAACATTCTAAAAACGTTTTAGAAACATTTGAGTTCTTCGTGACCGTTGGGGATCTCATATAAATTCTATCTCATATACAGTAGGGCCTCCCTTATTGAATCCTTCATACTTCTCTAGACATCTCTTATTCTCTGGATATAGGATCTCTTATTCCATATACAGTAGAACCCCGTTGGATTGTCACGGTCGGTTCTGAGTCTTGCCCGCAGACCCCGCTGGACTGTCGGCATTAGGGGAAGCATCGCTTCCACCTCTATGCTCTAATCACATGACGTTCATGACCAATCACAGACAATCTCTCTGCTTTCTATTGTAACTCCAAATCGATGCATATGTCTAACTAGACACGGCCCTTAGGCGGTGAGTGTCGTAGTGGGGGTAAAGGGATTCCGAGAAGTGCCAATACCGTGGGGCTGAATCCCGACAATCCAACGGGGTTCTACTGTATTCCCCTTCGGTCGGCTTCCCTCCTCCATTGCGTCCTAACCTTCGCGGCTGAGCGAATCTCGAACATTTGTCAACCGTCGACCACTATGAGTGGGGGTAAAGGGGAAACAGAGAATAAGGGAGACCGCCGCCATTTTGAAAAATCTGCAGTATACAATAAGGGAGACCCAACTGTAAATCCTATCTTATATAAACACTATGTTGAGTATGCTTTTCAAGATGTTATTCAAGTTTATAAACCATTTCACATCCGTTTTGATTTCTTGAATAAAAAATTAAGATAAATTATAGAAAATTATATAGAAAATTTAATACTATTGCCAGCACTTTGATAAAGTGATTAAAAATATTTGTTTTATATATTTTATACAGCATTTCGAAAATTCCTCTGGATGGCGAAACTTTTTTCGAAATTTATGATTGTCGGTATAACATAATTATTTGCATCGCGGATTACACGCGAATAAATTGTCGAGTGTGCGCATACTTTTTTTTTCGCACGTGGGTCAAAGTGGCTACGATCTATTTCGATAACAATCCCATTGGGGTGTTCGCGCGCGGGAGGCTAAGTTACTGCTCCCGCGTAATCGTAAACTACACGTAAGATCGTTTTCCAGTCTTATGTAATTCTCGTTCTCGTGTGTACTCGCGATAATTGTGACTTTACGTCGCGCGCGCGTGAAGAGGAATACAGAGATTTATTAACTGTGCGCGGCTTAGATCCCTATCCTAGTATAAACACAGTGAAATAGGAATTAAACTATTTACGACGATGCATTACTTGCGGTTGTTGGTATCTTTTTTTTTTCATTTTCTTCCCAAACCCATTAAGAGGGTTCTAAAGTGGTCCGTCGATAAAGTAGGAAAGTTCAAAAAAAGAACGTAAATTAAAGATAACCGAAAAAAATTTTCAAAATTCGGACTCTGCAATTACAGCGCCCGAATTTTGAAAACCTGTTTCAGACATTTTTAATTTCTCTTATTACATACAGATTACATTACCAATTGAGGACTAAAGAACCACCTTAATGGGCATTATTAGTGTAAAATATTCACTTTTTCTTCAGTTTCAAGGAATTGATGAATCACATTTTTTTCATTGGTCATAATAAATTTGTTATTTTTCTGAAAATAAACAATATAAAATAAAACTTTTCCAATAGCTTTGGTATTTCTAATAATCAAAATATCAAATACAATACCACAAACTGAAACACAAAAAAACCAACAATATTTTCATTTGATGTAAAGAAAATTGTGAAAAAAAATATTTTGTATTTTTAAAGTTGCTTATTTTCAATTTACATTAAACTGCATATCATGACTTACAGAATAAATTGCAAGAATCTACCAGATCTTATAGATCAGGTACTAAGAACCGTAACTGCAAATATATCCATCGTAATTCTATTTATATTGCGAGAGGGAAAATTACTCCCGATCGGTGAGACGCCAACTAGTGGTGAGCTTCTCAACTACGAAAAATTGACTTAGAGCGCCTTACTAAAAAATAACATCAGACATTTTACCGCCAAACTTCAAACTTCACTTAGAAAATAGTACTTTTCGTATTAAAAACATTACGCCCGTGATACGAACAATATTTTTCACCCGAACGGGTGTAAAATTCGAATTTATGGCCCGAATTTTAAACTGGAATGGGTGGGGAATTCCTATCTTAGTCGTGTAACTTTCAAGGGCGTAAAATGCGATTTTATACTCGGTAGAGCCAAAAATCTTTTGACATTACTTTAGTTAGCATCATATGAACAAATTGTTTGTAAATGTCTATATATGTGTATGTGAAATATAAATGTATCTATAAAAAACATTGCAACTGTACTATTATATTCCTATATGAAATATAAAAAATAACAACTAAGTAATTGACTGCATCGTTAATGTGGAATTTTGTTTATATTTTCTATTTCTGATCTTTCCTTAAAAGTGTTTCATATTAACCCATTTTTGTTACATTTACTTTTTCATTGTCCCTGTAAACCCTGTAAACAACGATATTCCATAAATAACAAGGGTTAACTTTCGGTACAAAGACGAGTAAAGGTTAAAAAATTATTATTTTTAATATCTATTTACGTAAAACATACGTACATAGGTTGTGAAATTATATTTATTTGCTGAAATCTACAATTTACTGTATAATCTCTATTAATTTATAAAAACAATTTTAATCTAAAACAGCAATATATTCCTCATTTGTTCTGAGATTACATACAAGGATACAGATATGGGCATTGTTCTAGAACTTTTAAACTTTATGTTGTCGCTCATTATGATACCTTAAAAATTTTAAATATAACTTTGCAACACTACAGATCAACAAATTTTTGTTCGTTTTACGTGTAATAAGCGTTTATTACTAATTACCGATATGTAGAAAACAATGAGAGTAAATAAAAGTAGTGAATTTGCCTATTTTTGGTGCGCGACACTCACTACATTTGTTCAGTTATAACACTGAAACTTTTTGAACCCTTTTTTTTTTGGTCTGTGGTTTTTTGTGGAAGTATTTGGGGATGCAAACAAATGAAAAATCCTTAACTTAATGATGTGCCTCACTGAGGAATAAAATTATGTACCTTCAAACTTGCGAGATAACTTTTTTTTATAGTTGACAATTTAGCAATCAACCGTAGATAATTTTTTTCACATTGGTTTTTAAGAAACCACACAACAGGGGTACATTACCTATATGATAAGAAGTAATTTGAGCCTTTGCCCAAATGTGTGCCACCTATATATAAAAACTGCGACCACGTCAAACTTTAAATTTCCAAGCGAAACTCACTTTGAAAAATCAAATTATTTAATGGCACATCTACAATTTAGCTTCTAAGTACTTTGGAATCATTGTGATCTTTTCTCGTATGTTATTAAAGTATTTATAACTTTTGTGTTTTTTTAATACAACAAAAAACACACTTTTTGACAATAATAAAATAATTATTCTTTACAAATCGTTTTAATTTTTTGGTCTCCTTAATGTTAAATCATGTATTTGGATTTCAAATTTTAATGAAAACTGACTTTGGATTTGTAATCAGTGGCCTCAAAAACCCTAACATATCAAATTTTATAAAAATCAAAGAAATTTTGTAAAAATAGTCCGCCATATTTAATCCGTTTTTTTAAATTTGAATAACTATTAACTAGACGTTTAATTTTATATACTAGCTTCTAAAAATTAGGCCATAAGCAAAAGAATTGCATTTTTTATGTATATTAAACGTTACAAAACTAAAAACTAATTTTACGAGTAACGTAACATGTTACATTAAACAAAAAAAATACATTGTGTATAAATGAGTCACGCAAGGTTTTTCCTGTCATTTGATCAATTCTAAAGCCAATAAAATTAATTTCATGAATGTGCCTAAAAAAATGCAATTTTCTTCAACCTCAAAGTTTAAAAGTTACAGAATAATGCCCATATATAATGTTTCTCCTAATCCATAAATAATATAATGGATATACTGGTAAACATAGGCTCGTCGATTAGGTGGGAATTAATTATGCAGTTTAGTACAGAAGTAATATCTCCATCCAGCACGTGTTCGCGCAAGCAGGGACATCTAACGGGGAATAAATGGAATTCTTTGCACGGCCTGTGCATATATAATTATAACCATAAGTGCGATGGATTACCAGGTACGGCTCTGGGACCACACGACGATATGCCATTATGCCGCAGGTAGGTGAGCGAAGAGATTTACGATATCACCGCCACGAAGGCTTTCCCCCGCCAAGCCATTTTTGGACCAGAAATGGCCCCATAAAAGGCATCGCGCCTTCCTGAACCTTGGTTAGAAATATGCACTTGAATGGATACACTTACACGGAGGTATAGTCGGGTCGCGATTTTATTTTGACTGACGATGGGTTGGTATGATTTAGTATAGATAAATCTTTGTCTATGAAATTGACGGCCGTGAAGATGTTGAGCTAAGATTTCGGACTTGGTGAAATAATTATTGTTCTTCATTAACCATTTCCCTGTGAGGTATCACATACAAAAAGGGTTAATGGAACTGAAAAAAATAGATGTAACATTTGAATTGCTCCATGCAAAAAGGGAACTAAGTAATTTTAGATAATTTTTAGAAAAATGAAAAACTGATGTATTTTATTTTACATACAGAATAAATAATATAAATATTATTCAACAGAAATGTAATTTTTATGCAATTACAACAACAAAGATAAGATTTTATGCTTAAAATTGAAAGGTGTTTCTTACAAAGAGCAGTAGTTGACTTACAAGTATACCTTTTTTGCATGCATCACTATAAAATCGAAACAAAACAAGACTTGTTTACTAGAAGATTGTGGCCAAAATATGGGCGACCTCCAATTTTTATAATCATCTTGGCAATCAAGAGGCAAAAATACGTAAAAAACCAAATTGTATTTTTCTTTAGTTTTGTCTTTCCGAAGACTTACCCTAACGTTTTATTTGTAATTTATTGGGAACAGTATAATTACACTCTGGGATATTTTAATTTCAATTATCTTCGTCTATATCATTAGTAATAATAGGCCACTACACACATGATCGAAGAATTATAAAAATCTAAATATTTACCTGGAATATGGTTTAATTTTTTAAAATCAATTTTACTTTTTTTATCAGAACTTGGCCACTAGTAAGTACGGGGTAAGCTTTATCAGGATAATTGCAAAAATGACCGGTTAAAATTGATGATAAATCGTTCATATTTGACATTACACAACACAAAGACATTTCATTTTCAGGACTAAGTCCAGGACTTAGATCCCTATGGAAAATGAAGATTAACAATTTATAATGTGTCGAACTACAGATCTGGGCATTAAAATTAAGAATTTATTATTATCTCAATTTCGTAAAAAATAGACTTAGTACCCTTATTGCAAAAAACAATATTCATTTAATTTGTAAAATTAACAACATAAAAAAGTTTAAAGTGACGGAATGTTATTTTTACAATTAAAAAAACAAAATCCTACAATAGTATTCAGCGTATTGAAGGAGGTTAGCTATAATATAAGGTTTATTTTACTATTCCGAAATATTTAAAATGACTACATTGAGGTTCTTTATATGGTGAATTTCTGATCAGTCCAGGAATATTGCAAGGTCTGCTGTTTCTTCATCTGTAAAATATTATATAATAATCAAACATTAAACTGTCCTTTGCACAGGTCGAATTCCTTGAAATTCACCATAATTGCAACAGATTCTGTTGTTTTCTCAGTTTCACTCATCTTTTCGTGTACCGTAATATTGGATAAAGTTAAAGGTAGCCTATTGTCAAAATATTAATGTTAAACTTCAAATTAAAGTTTCATTAACTAAAATGCATCGCTAACTCAGCTGGAAAAAAGGAGTAAATATCTATACAATGTCCGAAATTGTGAATGTTTGATTTCTGAAATATACCTATCTGATCTAAAATTCAGTTTTGATACGATATTAATGACTTTTAGAGGTAATCTGATGCCATAACGCATAATAAAATCCGCAAATTCAACAATAAGATTCAAAACTTCTTTATTTCAGAAATTTAATAAAGTAAAATAAATACAATTTTTGTACATACACCATTGGAAAGAGCGGTCCTTGGCCAATAAGAAATGACTAGTATCAAATTTTTCTCATAGAGTTTAAATGCTAAAATAGAGAGTCAAACTTCATGATGAAATTTTTGTACAGTTGGGTGTTAAAGGGTTAACAAAAATTATATAAATTAAAGCTGCCCTACCACCTGGCAATGTCGAAAAAAGAAACGTAACATAAAAGGACATAAGAAACCTAAGTATCAAGCAAATCCATTTTGAATTTATATTGAACTAACTTCATATTCCTAACCAGCAATTTTAAAACCCTTTGTCTTCTTGAAATTTCCCATAATTTATAGGCTATTTGAGAAAATCGGTACTTAAATCGACAGGGTTAATATTAATTACCAATATTAATGTGGTGGAAGAGAAGATGATTTTTGCTTATAACTTTGTGACATTATTTGATTAATAATAAAATTGGTCAACGTTTCAATATTATTAAAGAAAGAAATTAGTTTTTTAATTGTTTACGTTGTAATGTCTAACATGTTCTGTTTTTCATATGCTTTAGAATCTAAACTTAACATAATTTCTAAATGTCTAGAAGTCGGACTTATAAATTCTCTCCAGTATTAATCATAACCTAAGATGAGTTCTCTGCATCGTTGTAAAATCTTAAATGTAATATATGATGACATAAAGTAAGGTGATAATCCACTAAGTTAATAACGGAGCAATACAAAAAAATTCAAATTACAACTAAATAACAATGAATCCAAACCTTTTTAGCACAATTTCAATCATGTCGACAGTCCATAATAAATTCTTGATTCGGTAGACATTTTACCTTCAACTTTAAAGAGAAATACAAAGTATTTAACATTCTTTCATGTCAGCGCCAAAGTCAGCTTATCGAGTAACTTTGTGTATACAAAAACTAATAGTAGATTGTGCAACTAGGGAGCAAAATAGGTGTTTACCGATTTGTGCAATTAGAATGAGGCTATACAACTCTACTTTGTTCCACGTAGGAAAACATGTTATTTTTCTACCGTGATATTGGGAGCAAAATAGGATTTTACTCTTCGTGTATAAGAAAAACAATTAATATTGTCATTACACTAAATGTTTCAGTCTTTTATACATAAATTTAAATACGAGTTGATACATAAACAGCCAAAATATTTTTCAGTCATAAATTGTGAATTTTCACGCGAGCACCAGCAACTTTTTCTCCGCATCAAATTTTGTTTCGCTCACATTAGACTTCCGATATCTCAGGATTGTATTCAGATTTCAGTTCTGGAACTTGCTTGCCGTGAAACACACGTAGGAAACCAAGAACGATTCCAGCGAGCTGCTTGCCTTTTAAAGGAAGTGTATTGTTGCACCTGCCATTTTTTAAGGCGTAATGCCATATAGGTGCTACGAAAAAATTACCTAGCTTTTCACCGATTTTCCATGTTTTTATTTCCTTTAATGGAACTAATGGACCATTGTTCATTTAAAACCGTTTTCACCATCGCCATTTTATATAAATGTGGGAACTCGTAGAAATGATCAAATTTCACAAATTCTTTCGAATGCGTCAAACAAGATCAAACATACCTACACGTACTTACTAAGCTTGTTATGCTTGTAAAACCATGTCCATATAAAATTGGGTCTTCTTTTTAAAGCAGCAGATTTAAGATTCCATTGGATTCGAAATTCCCTGCCCTGGTACTGCGCTAAATGGGTAGATCGCAATGGTTAAAGGAAACTGCAGGGATTGGGAAGGGGTACGATCTGTTCTTCGTGATCTCAAAACTCGAAGCCAAGATCAATTTATCTCGATATCCGGCCTGAATGCAGGTTCCCGCGTTCTCCTCTCTTGCTAGAGATTTGCACGAGATGGCGAGATAAGAGAGTAAAAAATGAACAGCTGCGAAACAGCAAGAACGGGGGACGAGGATTCATTTTTACTATCAAGAATCGGTTAACGAAAATGGCTGAAAAAACAACAGCCAAATTTGGCTATTGTCTTTTTATTGAGTTTTTACCTGATTTTATCACATAGCTGATACAGAATAAAATGAGGATATCGTGTGAATTTTAAGTTTGTCGATCCAACAATAATTGCGATCGTACCAGATCAATCGAATTACACTGGCGATATTTGCAGACGGAGTACCGCTATTTGAGAAATCTTGTTATCTCAACAAATCGTAATTCGTTGCTTTCTCTTTAACAATATTTTATGGATGCGAAATATAGGATAATATAAGTAGATAACAAAACGAATGTAAACCACGAAATATACAATAAAAAAGATCTGATTTTCAGAGATGTTTTTGGTTTATGAACTGGAGTTATGTAAGATCACATAACGTAAAAAGCAGTGCAAATTCGCTGAAACTCAAAATGCAAAAACGGACATTTTTTTACAAACGTTTTGTAATTAAATTTTTTTTCTGTCGAAAAAAAACAGATATTTAATTCCATTATGTTCCGTAGAGTTTAATATAGTACCTGGTTCGTTGGATGGTGATCCGAAGGACCCGAGTTCAAGTCATGGTGGGCAAAGTTTTTTTTTTAATTGACATTGCAAAAATCTTTTAACCATCGGGCTCCGCTGCAGTAGCAAGGTGCAATCAAATCTGTTAGATCTTGTAAGGACCTTCCTTAAGCACCAAAATATTCGTCGAGTACTTTAGCAAACTTCAATCCACCATTTTGTAATCACTAAATGACAAAATCTAACCATACACTCCTAATTAGAGAGCATTAAAATCTTTCAGTTTTATTGACCCTTGAAAGGTTCAACTTTTGATTTTCGAAGTTCATCTCAACGTCCAGCTCTTTTTTTCATTTTCAAGAAAGAAAAAAGCAAATTTGAAAGAGTTTGAACCTGTATTTTTGTGAAAATATTCCATGAAATGGTGTGTCGGATACTTATTAGTAACAATATATTTACGAGTGATTTGATGTGAAACGACATGATGATCCAGAATCTTTAGAACTAACCCGACTGAGTTTGATCACTGCGAATCCAAAAGACAACTCACGTCACGAGATCATTTCTGCCGAATCCATTTACCAAAAAAGCCATGATAATAATTGTCGCAAGTGAAAAAATTGTTCCGCGACAGGCAAGTTGGACGGAGCTTAAAATGAAGCTCTACTGATAAGTTTTATCGGACGGATGAGTTTAAAGAACATCTTAATGAGAAATGCAGCGTTGGATTTGCTCACCTTGAATAGCGTGACGCCCCGCAATTTCACGGGGGGCAGGGGGAAAACCCAGGGGCGAATAAACGCGGCGTAATATAGCCCGAGGGTCGTCGGGCTCCTGCGAACTTTTTAAATACTTTCGAAGTCCCTCGTAAGGATGACAAATTGAACGTAGCTCATGAGTACCAGGAGGGATCATTTTCTCGTTTCTCTCTTGCTCTTTTCATTGCACGTCGACGATTAATTCGATACCCTCTCGCTCTATCCCCATTTTTGTTCATCTTTTCCTCTGCATTTATATGCCTCCACTTCTCCAAGACGTGAAACTTTTAACTTCTGAACTTTACATATCGTTTAAGGATTCTGATTCTGAAAACAAAAATTCATCTGTACAAATTCAGAATCAATTACATTTGTTCGAAAATGTTCAATCCTTATGATAACAATGAGCATTTTTGTAATTTTTAAAATTATTTTGATATTTAAAAAAAAACTTAATGCGCCGGGACTTGAATTCGGGACCTTTCGATTGTAGGTTGTGTTGAAACTGCAACTAAATCAGTGTAATTTCGTTACTAGGGGGCTTTTCGGAGCTCTGAGCATGAATCTTGTGTTAGCTTGTCAAACATGAAAATAGCGATTCTGATACGGAGAATGAATTTTTTGAAAATTGGACCATTTTCCAACTCCACAAATCGAATACAATAGATGTGAATACTATTCGCAAGTCTTCGTGCATCGAATTATATTCTATGGGAATAGAATAAGAAGATTTAAGTGCATTAGATCAGACATTCGACCGCCATATTGGAATCGCTATTTTTTTTTTAATGCCTAACAACAGATTGGTCCTGATGGCATCCTAACGAGCTCTTATGTTTTTAAGAGTACGTCTTTTACGACATTTGCTGCAAATTTGCATTTGTAGTTAAGATTGATTAAGGTGAGCTTATTTCAATTTACTTTCACTAATACAATTTTAATGCAGACATATTTTCGAACTCAGAACTACATATTTGTAAATTATTTTTTCAAATGTATATTTTCAGCAATTGTAGACATGTAGACTGAAAGATGACAATCCTACATGAGCACGACGAAGAAAAGCGTCCTGAAGTTAACATGAAAATCCATTACGAGCGTCAAGATTCATTAATTCGATAATAATTTAACGAACTGCTGTCTGTACTGCTTGTTTCCACAGCCTCGTCTCTCTGGAAATGAAAATCCTTTCTATTCTTTTCCCCCAGAGCGATTCCCATCAAATCCGCGGATGCATTCATCCCTAAATCGAAAACGCATCTGTCTCGAATCGAGTTCTTTTTCGTAATTAACGCATTAAGCTGAGATGAGCATTGTTGGCGAAGGCTCGGCTAAATCCGTTTGACAAGAAATATTTTTAAGATTAAAAAATCTTAATCCATGTCGGCCAAGATTAATATTTCTTTCATAAAATATAATAATCGGTTTCTCAGGTTTCATGAATATGACAATAAAAATTATTCATTTATTTCTGAGCGTTTTAAATGAAAATACCGTAAGATATTCTCATATCAACTTACACCGAGAAAATATATGAGTAATAGGTACCATTGATTGGTATTTACTACAACTGTGGTACTATATACCGATAACACAGGTCCACTTAATAAGACTTTCTTTTTAGATATACTAGTGATTGTCGGTGTATTTTTGGGCTCTAAATACGATGGCAGGTGGCAAAAATGACAGGTCAAAAAGCCGACTGTCAAAAAATCGACACTTCAATTGGCGTAAATCTTGTTACAATTGAATCCCGGTGTAATATCATCTCGCTATATTTACGTCCCAGCATATTTGCCCGGTTCTGTCTCGTTATATTTACGTGTTGCCGCCCTCTTTTCCCCACCTTGCGGGTCGTAATAAGGGCCTGCTGTGACATCACACCACTGAAGGGAGTGGGAGAAGCGATGATCCCATTCTTTTGTTAAATATAGCGAGACAGAAGGGGAAGGCCCGAGTAGGTGAATATACCGGGACTGTACTCGGAAATCATAAAATATATGGTATATATTATATAAAATTGATGAATTTTCTGCATTTTTATCGTTTAAATCATAATTTTTTGGTGCTATAAAAAGAGTGTTGCGATACAATATAAACCCGGGAACTTGACTAAAAAATATTTTTGAGTTGACATAAATTTTTATTTAAAACCTAAGCAAAAGGTTGTTTCATATAAAATTAAGAAGATTTAAAAATTCCTAATTATATTAATATGTTTTCATTTATTAATAAACATTGAAAACACAAAAAAGAGGAACATAGTGAATTGTGAATTCGATAGGCTAAAATCGTAAGATTCTTGCAAAAATTTAAATTACAAAAAAAATATAAAATTCTGTAAAAAATTAACGAAACTACTTGCCAAACTGTTCATTATTCTCAGCAGTTTTTTTTTTTGTGAATTTAATAAAAAAATCTTAAATTTATTACTTAAAACGTAAATAGTATTTTTCGGATTTTGCGACTATAGAACCGAAAAAAACACGTATGTAAACAAATCGCAATTTTATTCGTTGCTGTACGAATAGTAGCAGCCGAGTTATGCACTTTGCTTCGCAGACAAACATTTTAAGCCTTTCATTGTGCCGGCCGACACAAGTTTTTGAAGTGATATTACAATTTGTTTTCTATTTGTATAGATCCTCCTTAATTTGATGATCTACTAATTTTTAAAAATATCGAAAATGGATTCCAAATTTAATAAAACTCTTAATCGCGTGGCAAATCGGAGCATTAATTTTTCTCGCATCCGGTTAGACGTCGCGACAACAAAAACAAAAACAGTAGTGAAAGAGAACGCGAGAAAAATGCCGTGCGGGGGTGATAGGACGATTCGGTCAGAGGGGGCGGCAAACACACCGGCGGATATCTCGCAGCGAGTTAATTCCGTCCTAGGGAGTAGCTTGCGAGGGGGTTGTCGGGGCAAAAGAGGGCGAGAAAGAAACAGTGCAGAACGAGTCGCCCAGGAGAGATAACACATTTTGACGGTATAAAAATGAGTATTTTCCCGCCTCTATCTGCACCAAGATAGCGCGCACCCGGAGTTGGATACCTCTCCTCGGTACCACCCCCGTCTCTTCCGCCGCGTCTCACCACTAATCTTTTTTTTTCTACTGGACATCGAGGTTTTGGTCGATGGTTTTTGTTAATTTTATGGTGATTTTTAGATTACAATTTATTTATATTATCATGATAGTAACGAGAGACGAGGAAATACAAGAGAATTGTGGTTCAACAAGATCTCTGTACGAGGCGAGAGATCTTGATGAGGGATAACATGTTCTGATGCCTTTATAGCAATTTAAACGATATTATTTCTCGAGAGGTATAACTAATAATTATACAGCCATACAACAAAAAATTTTTGTTCTGTCCTGGAGGTCTCACGATGTGTAGCGTATGTGTTTGGGGTCGCTCGAATCCGAATCCGAGGTCCATTTAACTCCATCAGATCAGGGTTTTTATATAAACCCATAAACCAATATGGCGGACACCTTTTGGAAAAATTCATCGGATTCGCTTGAAACTCGTTACTCAGGGGTTTTTGGGGGTCGCTGGTTACGAATTTAATATTAGTTTTCAAAAATTCAAAAGAAAGGACAAAATTACTGTAACGGTTTGGATCAAACTCACTCCTGATAGAGGTATACTCTACTCTATCCCGTGTAGAATTTTCCATATTTTGGCTATAATTTGGCATGAAACGCCTTCCCAGATCCGGGCCAATTCTAGGAAGGTGTTTCGAAGAACGGGGAAAACGTTTCCACCAAGACATTAAAATTGTTGAAACTAGCTATCAGAGAGCGTAGGATGTCAATATGTTGGCAAATTTTTGCTGGATCCTCAAAAGAGAATCACTTGAACAGAACAACAAGCGTAAAAGAAATCCTCTATACAGATCGTCTGAAGAGAAAAGAACACGATATAGGTCAAAAAAAAAGAGAACCATTAAAATATTATGCGTTTTAGGAGCAACATTCTTATAATCAATCATGATGTACAAAATCCGATCGAGCAACCTCCCCACGATGTACATCGGGTAATGCCAATGCCGACGGTACACGGATTCAGAAAATTGGTCTTAATTAAATGAATGTAAAAAGAAAGTCATTTTCTGAGGATACATAAAAATCCAGATTTTAATGGGGTTAAATAGACCTCGAATTCCGCCATTTTTAATTTTTGAAAACTGATATCAAATTCGTAATCAGCGACCCCTAAAATCCCCGCGTAACGAGTTTCAAGCGAATCCGATGAATTTTTTCAAAAGGTGTCCGCCATATTGTTTTTTTTAGGGTTATATCAAAACCCTGATCTGATGGGGTTAAATGGACCTGTGATGCGGATTCAGCGACTCCAAATATATAAGGTACACATAGTGAGACCTCCAGGTCAGATAAAAAATTTTTTGTTGTGGGCTGTGTTATGACACGAATAAAATTCGAATTAGGCGTATGACGCTCCGTAGCACGAAATAGTACTTTTTGATACACGTGTCCGTAAAGTAGACACTTTACGAACTCCTTTTAGTCGGTAAAGTGTGACTTTACGGACTGATCTCTGCACTTTACGGACTAAAAACAGTCGTTAAACTGCCTACTTTTGCGAACAGTGTATCAAAACATAGTGTTCGCTCCTCGGCCGTAAAATTGAACTTTACGGCCTAGGACCGAAAAGTACTATGTCCAGTTAGTAGGCGTAAAATAGCCATTTTGCGCTTGGTGACCGAATCATTTTACGATATAATTTACTATTATTCATCTTTTCTTTGCTATAATTTGTAAAAATTACTATTTTTACAATCTTCTAAATAGAAAAGTTTTGTTCGCCCTGCGGTCGTAGAACTTCTCGCCCTTGGTATGAAAACTACTATTTCGTACTAAGGCACAGTAGGCCAAACGACTTTTTGACCAAAAGTGTGGAAGTTTTGAGATTTAGCGAAATCTTGTTACACCAAGGTTTTTGGAGTCGCAGAATACGAATGTGATACTAGATTTTAAACATTCAAAACGCATCGAACAATAAGAATTTGTAGATCAGCAAATCCTAAGTAAAAACTAGTTCCATTATCTCTGAATACAGTGGTTAGTATTTTGTTTAAATATTGCGAAAGATTTTCGGAAGTAGGGCTCTTGGCCATTGTGCAAGAGCGTAAAATAAGAGTTTTACGTCCCGGTTGGTTATTGTACGCACGAGGAATTGCGAATAATATTTTTCGATTCCATAGGTGCAAATCTCTATTTTTACTAATTATTATGACTTAGTAAAATCCCTATCTAATAGGCCGTGAAATGGACACTTTACGCCTGCAAAAGATTGTTATCGAAGAAAAAAGAACCAGACACTGATTCGGTTAATTAATCAATATAAATGAGGTAAAATCCTCAAAAATGAAATTTTGGATGTCACCCTCCAGACGATATAACAAATATATTTTAAATATGAGGGTCAATTTTCCTTGCATTTTAACAACATAATTTAACTTAAATGTCGGCAGTAATAAAAATGTTTTATAAAAGTATTTGTTAGAATCATAAGGATTGTTTTCCATTAATAATTGTTGACTACTCTTTATGAAAACACTTTTTTGCATTCAAACTACGTTTCCATTGTCGTAGACTCTACAGTAGATGACACATATTCGACTCAGTGTTTAGTGCAGTAGCCCTATTTAGAAACTTGACAATAATTGAAACGTGTCGTACCTTTGATGTGACATATTTTTGGATCTCCTGTACAGTAACATATATTTTTCTGAAATTAATATGTTATTAAGGTAGTTGATCTACGGGATTTTATATGTTGAGAAATAATATTGTTTTGCATTTCCAAGATTTTAGTTTTTAATACTAATGATATTTTTCAAGAAAAAAAGCATTCCTAGCTTGTTTTTTCTCTCATTAAAATTTACAATTATCTTCATTTTTAACTGTCATATCATATATCTTTCAAAAATTAATAATTTTACACAATAATAACAACGACTATTTTAATTTACATTGTGAACTTAGAATTGTATGCTTTAAATATAAAAGTTCAAACAACTTCAGTGTCATTTGTCTATAAATCAATTAAGTTCGTTTACTGCTTCTTATAAAAATGTATTTTACTCCTTTCTTTTCAATTTGTTAGGTTTTTGATTGAATAAAATTTATCAACCATACTTACAAAAAAGGTTTTCTAACAACCATATCGGAATTCGATGTAAGGAGAACTTTTATTTCACTACAGTGGTGATTTTAGTAAAATTTGAAAAACTCTGTGATTAGAGCCATAATAAATTAGGTTGAATCGTTAAACTATTACTTTTTAAGTGATATATCCGTTAATACAAGAAATAACGACTTTATAAGAAATATTTTTCCTTAAGAAAACACATACGGAAAAGATGAATTCATTTTATGTAAAGAAAGCATTATTGTACTTAAACGTGCAAAAATAATTTGTTGAATGCCTTTCTTTACTAACACAAATCTTGTTCTTATGGCCTTATAAACAAATTTTTTTATTAAACATTGGATTTTTAGGAATCACGGCTTATTTTTTCGAAAAATCAACATTACCAAATGAATGTCTATAAACATTATGCCTAATGATTAAAATTATTCATAAAATGTAATATTTTTTTAAATAAAATAAGATCTTTTTAGTATCTTTAGAAATTTGTAACCATCGTTCATTTAAGCAATTACATGTTCCTTATGCAAAATCAATTTTCAAAATTCATTATGGCGAATGCAAAATGACGAACAAAAATGCAAAAAATTGTTGTTTGTATGTTTTAATGCCAAATATTACGTTGTATGTACTCCATGACATTCTTTACTATAATAAATAAATACAGATATTGTGTCAAAAACAAAGACATATAAGGCTATATAAAGACATTTGTTACAATAAATTTAATTCTGCCTAAGTTACGTGATCACAAATTATGAACAAATTGAACAAGCAGGTCGCTGATTATGAATGCGGGGTACATTTTTAAAAATTCAAAAAGGTGGATCTAGTATGACGGACGAAAATAATTGTATAGTTTGGATTTCAAAGAATCTTTGAATTTTAAGGTTTTTAATATAGCCTATTACTAAACCAGCGTCATTCTTAAAAATTACAAATGACGGATATAATATGATAATTTGTTCGATCCGCGATTTTGAATTTTGAAAATCTGAGATTAGTTTCCTAATCTGTGATCACGGACACATCCGGGTAACACAATTGAACTTCTTGCAGTGTAGTGAAGAATGCTTGGAAGGGTTAATTAAATATCTTGTGCAAGGAGTTTAGTTAAGGGGTGCAGATCGAAAACCGACAAATAAAAACCCGACAGATTATAAAACCAACGGTTATAAAAACCGATAATAATAAAGCAAAGAGTAAAAATCTGGCTCTTTGATAAAAATGACTGTCCGTTTCTCGAAGTGTCTATTTTTTTTAGCGGTTTTATGCCTGTAGGTTTTTTGACTAATCGGTTTTTTGACTAGCCAATTTTTCAACTCGCACCCTATTCAAAAAGATGAATAACTATTGAGAGTGTTATTAAACCAGGAACACCTGCTGCATGTATTTTACCTGTACCCAGTATCTTAATAGTTAATACGTGGCGCTTTATCATAAATATATATCATATTTTACGTGTAACTTCATCAAGAATGATGTGTTTATGATTAACTTAAATATATCTAACATAAAGTATATTAATGGCAAACATAGCACTTTTCTCTTTGCAAATTTTCAATATACAAATTTCTATCCTACTTTCGATTTTTTATTCCCTGGTAAAATTTACCGATTTACCCAAAAAGAAGTAAAAAATGACTCCCTCACTTGCGACTTAACCAATTATGGAAAACGAGAGCAAAAAAAGCACGCGAATGATCGATGTTACCGAAAGTTGGCAATTTGTAGGTATCCCTATGGGCCGAGGCGAATCTCCCCACGTTGAATTTGGTGCACCAGGAAAGTGCTCGTCCCAAAAATGGCGGTCGATCGTATTGCCGAGATATCGGCCGGTTCCATCTCATTGTTTCTCCGATCGCAACAATACCGGCACTGGTGCACAACCGCCCCCTTATTCAACATAAGTGCGTGTGTGCGTTTAATACACACGTCGACAATACCTGGTTAATGCACTTCCACTGGTGCATGCGGATCACAAACACATGCACGGTGGTGCGATCCTATCTCGATCGGGCGTTTGTGTGAATCGGCTACACGAACACGCGTAAACAATTAACACCAGGGTGCGTAATAAATTTGAATTTTTACGAGGGATAAATTACCAACACCTTCGCCAAATTGGTCACACCAATTTTTATCTGCGTAATGTAAGATCGGGGTAAGTAAATTCTAATTAAAAAGATATTTTATGATATTGCAACAAAATTACTAAGGAAAGCATTTTTTTACGAATGAGATTTTTTTTATTTCTCTCCTAAAATTGTTGATTTTTTGGTATAGGATGAAAATGAAACTAAAGAAAATGGTCATTATATACGCATCAAGTTTAGCTAATAAAGAACCGGCGATTTTTGGCTTTTGCATGAGTTTATATGATAAACTGCAATCTGGGTTGATAACCTTAAGTCGAAGTTGCTTAATTCTGCCTAAGATTTTGTGCTTTTAGGGCGAGTAGAAATCTGTCATCGGATTCTCAAAATTACAATAGCATAGCAGTAAAACAGGATTTGGTTTTTTTCTTTTCAAACTCATTTCTTTACTTTGAGTTTAGAAAAATTTCAAATTCAGAATCAGCAAGTCCTAAACTTCTTAAATACCGAATAAAAATAGTGGGAATTTTAAAGATACTCAAATCATAAACACTTGTAAAAAATAGTTATTAACACAAAAAATATCTAAAAAACATAAAAATGTTAAAATGAAATAATTTTTTTGAAAATTCAAATGCAAAATTATTTTTTTTCATGGGATATTCATTTGATGTCGAGTACATAGCTTGGGTACGACATTCTCTTGTTTTACATTCGAGGGATAATAGGTACGATAAAAATTTTTGCGCATGCGTGTTACAGCCGTGGTACTCCACACGGAGGGTACTCACTTAATCCCTCGGTGCATGCGAGGTATCGCTTTTTCTCGAATGACGTTATCAGCCTGTTGGGGTGCGAAACTTTTCTGAATGAAATCAATCGGTCCCATAGATGACGATTTGTTTTACCAGCCGCGTCGAAATGTTAATCCTACTTTTCACTGCATTACTTGCAATAACGTTGATATTTATATTCATTGATTAAAAATTAGTTTCTATGGAACATATTGAAAAAAATAAAAAATTATATGAACAAAGCAATAAGAAGCGTAATCAGTAATAATATTAAGCAATAATAATAAGCAATTAGAGAACTTGAAATATTGAAGGAATCTGCAAAAAAAAATAACTCGTATAAAAAATAATCGTGGCATTATAATAATAGTATTACTAGATAGTAGTGTAGTACATAATTTTTTCATAGTTTATTCGTTTTTTTAAAGTACTGAATTTTTCAAAAATAAATTTCACTTCAACAATATACATTTGCATATTTTGATTTATTTTCTTTTCCATTTCAAAATGGCGTCTGAACATTAAACTTTGAAATTGAAGAAATTGCATTTCGAATGCTAAGTTTTCTATCTAGTAAAATCATACAGTTATTACGAGTTTTGCATGACCTATTTTGGTTTTCGGAAGCTGTAATATGTCATAAAATCAAATGTCAAGATGACGTATGCTATGTGTTCAAAAGAAATACGTGTATTTCGAGTTCTATTACAATCAAAGTGGGTGTGTTATTTGGTAATTAATAATTTCTTAAAGTTTAGTCATCGCTAAGTAGATTCTTGAGTCTGTTTACCAAATTGCAAAACGCCTGATCCAATATTACGGAATCGTTATCTCAAGTTTCACATTTCCGGAATAGAAAAAAAATGCCAATTTGATTTTAAAGTCAACATTATTGTTAATATTTTTTTGATTGATTACGTAAATTGTTTTTGAGAAAAAAATACTTTGTATTTGCTGCTAATAGTCCATTACACTTATGTAAATACACTAGTGTAGTAATAATACAAAATAGTAACAAAAACCAAATCTATTTTCATTTTTGTTAAGTAAGGATAAAATACTGTGACCTACAGAAAAGAAAGAAGTAAAATGAACGCAAAATATAAAAAGAAGGTTCAATCGCATTAAAAATAACATATTAGACATATCGGTAATTTCCTCAAATGAATTTTAAAAAAACTCACACACATGACACTAACAAAGTAGTGTCTAAAAAGAATATCACAGAAATATAAGCAGATACAAAAATAACAAAATTGTCAGTAACTGAAAAGGATAAACATAAATATGACAAAAATAATAAAATAACTGCAAAGTAATGACCGAAATAAAAAAGAAATAACAACCCAAAGTGTTGATGCATTTACAATAATACAGACATAGAATACTTACAAATGAACAAAAATACCACAAAAATTGCAGAATTAAAAGTAACATGAAAGTTACAAAATGATAAATAACAAAGACGACATAAAAATTACAAAATAACCACAACAACGTAAAAATACGAAATCGAAAAGAATAAAAATAACACAAAAATTATAAAATGAAAAATGACAAAAATAACAAACACAAAAAGTGGACTATAATTCATAGAATATATTCAACCTTAAGCCGACCGTATAACAATTTTATTATCGTTAATCGACGGAAAGTCGACATTTTGTAGTCCACGATAGTCCACTTTTAGTCAACTCAAATTTTATGGAAGATAACGTAAGCATTTAAAAGTGAAAAATAAAAAAGTACCCTAAAAATTGCAAAATTCAAGATGACTAATAATAACAGAATAAAAAATAACAAAGAAATTAAAATAAAAATAACAAAATACAACGTACGAATAAAGTTTAATTAAAACAACATAACTAAAATAAAAAAAAAACATTTAGCAATTTACAGAATAAGGCAAAAAAGTAGATAAGAAATACAAAAATTAATGGAAACAAATTATAAAACTGTACCGTGAAATTAAGATCGGTTAGGAAAAATTATTATCATACTCAAAAAATTCTACCTTTTTCATATATTTCATTTGACCAATAATAACATTTTTCCGAAATGACATTACAAGTTATTACGTTTATTAATTTTTTATTTTTAAGACCCAATAAATCATCGGTGAGCCAATATACGTACATTGTACGCTGCTTTCATTTTTCTCACTATAAATGCTCGAATTCTTAATTTGGCATGCGATTATGCGCGAGTAAATCGTTTCCGAGATGATGAAGCGAGTTATTATAATTGAACGCTATAATAACCTAGACGGCAGCCGGGTGTAACTGAAATCATAATTACCGTAATTGCACTCTAATTATCGTAATTTATTGCCGGATCTGAGATGATTTTGTTTTTCTTAACATTTCACTCGCTCGTCGAAAAAGTCTTCGTTTCGTATTAATCTCGTTCTTGCTCAGATTTTTTAAATTTATGTATTGTTCAAACTATGTTTTGTCAAGAAATCTTTGATTTATTTTTTGTTATAAAGGTATAAAGTTATAAAGTAGGTTGTTGATAAATATTAGGCTAAAGTTGGAAAATTGGTCAGCGATGTGCGGGATATTGTTTGAAGTAAATAGTAAATACCTCCAAGAACAAGACTAACGTTCGTAAAGAAATGATCGAAGCAAAATGAATCATGAATATGAAACAAAGGGCCCAAAAAATATATAAAATAACAAAAATATTTAAATTAATGTAGTTAAAAAAAATGAATATTGTATGAAACGGGCCTTAAAATAACAAAGTCTTAATGTTGAACATCAGCATCACATGACGAAGATAGTGCAAATTAAAGTGATCTACAACAAATATACACATATAGTACAAAATATGAAAATAACAATAAAATACCAAACATTTTCAAAATAATAAAACACAACGAATGCCCACAAGTTTTGAAAAAAAAAATAAAAAGAAATGTTAATGAAAAAAGTCAACAAATTTGGAAATTTATGAAAAACGGTTAACTCGAAACTACACAATCTGTTAAATCTTCCCGCACAATTTATGACGGGGAAAAGGGACGGACGCACCGGATATGACGCACTGACTGAATCGCGTAAAACCAGTAGGAATGCGATTAAGCGCCCGCGCCAGCGAAGCGAATTACGCGCATTCGGCATGCGAGTGCAAAAGAAGTGGTACACACTCAGGTATGCGAAGCAACGTCCTATCGGGCAGATATGTTAATTTTTGCGGCGCCCTCTTGCACGTCCTGACTCCTGGAGGATGACGCGCGACGATGACGCCGTCGTCAACACTCTTTGGAGAACATCAACACGATCCAGTTAAAATGACAAAAATTAACATGAGATTTTCGAAACTACGTTAAAGTACACTACCCTCAAAAACGAAAAAATAATTTAAAAATAACAAAAATAAACAAAAACAAAGACAACAAAGTAACAATGTCAACAAAAATTAAAAAAATTCGTAGCAAAATTTGAAAACTTGTGTAAAGTCGCTACCAATAACATACAAAAGTACATTAACAGAAAGAAAGTGAGTTTATGATAAAAAACCAACGTAACAATAAGAACAAAGTTGTGACATTGACATAATAACATTAATAAATACCCAGAAAACTGTAGCAAGTAACTAAAGACCGAAAACTTAAATTCCTACAGAAATATATTAATCTAGCAGAAGCAATGAAGGCATGGCACGTTGTAAGAATCGTTGTAAGAATAAAAAAAATAACAAAAATAACAAAGTTAATATAATTCACAAAATGGAAATTGATTTCAAACCCCATAATTGTAAAAAACTCTAGAAAATATACGTTTAGCGTATTGCGCGAAAATAATTAACAGAAATAATAAACACTACTCCTGGAACGAGTGTAACACTAGACAAAGACAAAATAACGGAATTAACAAAGATAATAACAATACGACAAATAAATGATATGAAAAGTTCAAAGCAATGACAAATTTAATAATTATGTTAAAAATCTGAAAAAACTGAATAAATAACAAAAAAATATTTAGTACAATGTGTACAATAATAACAAAAGTAACACACAATTGAAAGTGTAACATGCACAAAAGCATAATTTTGCGCATGTTTCGGAGAACGATTTGAAAATATAACAAGCTATGAATGAAAGGAACTTTGAATAAGTATAAAAATTAATTGCAAGAAATAACAACAAAAATAACAAGAGTAACAATATGGAAAACTATAACAAACTTACTACATTTGCAATAACTGACAAAAATATTGAAAGAAATAAAAAAATGAATAACAGCTAAACAAAAGTAACAAAAATAAAATATTAGAGGGATCGAAAAGTACAAAAGCAAAAGTCCTCTTAAAGTAAACAAATTCAATAAGAATGACAAAATAAACTAACAGGAGCATAAACAGAAACAAAGGTACAGAAATAATACAAGTGGTGAGATAATCAACGATTCAATAAATGATTCACGTTATGGGGATAACAAAAATAACAATATTGCGAACACTACAAAACGTAAAAGTGACGTGTGATAAAGTAAGAGAAGTAACAAAATACAAAACATTTAAAAATTGTTAATTGCTACAACAGTAAGAAAGACAACAGTACAAAATAACAAAAATAACATAAAAAAGGATAAGCAAGAAAACACAAGTACTTAAACGTAACAAATATGCGAAAATTTGTTACTTTTCTGGTATATGTCACGTTAATTTTAAATCGTTTATATTTTTTATTTTTATTTCATTCATTTTATTAGCATATTATTTTTCAGTTTGTTATATATGTTATTTTTCTTTCCTGTGTTATTTCTGACGTGATTATAGATTTGTTATCATCTTTCATATCGTTTATTCTTATCTTTCCTATCGTCATATTCGCTAATTTTATAATTTGTTAAATTTTCATTGCAATCTCTTTTATTCATTATTGTTTTGTATTTTTGTTGATCTTTTGCATATTTGTCAATTTTGCCATCATTGTAGTGCCCTTTTACTTAATTATAATAAAGTATGAAAAATAAACAAAAATTGCGGCACGGGAATGATACAAAAAATTATAATTATGTAAACAAAACATATCTGTGGTGATAAGAATAAAATCAGTAGACAACAACATGGATAACAACAATAAAAATTTGGTTACTAACATTACTAATTCTAGCTAAATAAAAAGAAATGCATTCATCAAATAACAAAATAAAAGTATCGATATTTAAATTATTAGGTCCGACACGTGTATCAGCGACAACAAACATAAGAAACTGGCGTAAAAATCATAATGTGATGACGTTAATACGAAGAGGAACATAATATAAACCAAATTAACCTTGAAGTGAAATTACAAAAATAACTGGAATAATATACCAGTGACAACAAACATAACAATGTGACGTAACATTACCAAAAAAATAAATTTTTATTAATTTAATCAGAAAAGGAAGAAAATGTAAAACAAAATAAAACCTGAAGTGAAATTACGAAAATAATACAAAGCATGCATCACGGGAATAACAAAAATAACAAAATAATAAAAAATCCCGATGTAACAAATATAACAAAAATAATAATGTGAAACCAGGTTAATGTTATATTTAAATTACAGTGGTCCCCGTCCTAACGCATCCCGTCCTAACGCATATTTCTTTCCCGTCTAAATGCATAGATTCCCCTTTGTTCCTCTCCCCACAACACGATTCTTAGTTGCTAGCGTTGTTGGTGAGACATCTACGCGCATGCTCAGTATGATAAATGCAAAGAGACTTTTGCCGTAGTGGGGGTTGAGGGAGGATATGCGTTTGGACGGGGACGGCCATTTTTGATGGAACGAAACATATGCGTTAGGACGGGGACCACTGTACAAAAATAATCTACATAACAGGAATAACAAAAATACGTAAAACGTAACCCAGATATAATGAATTTGACACCTGAACCAGTGACAACAGACATAACAATGTGACATAACAATAATAACAAAAATAAATAGATTAATTCAATAAGAAAAGGAACAAAATGTAAAACATGAAGTGAAATTACAAAAATAATACAAGTAACTTGTATCACGGGAATAACAAAAGTAAAAAAATAATAAAAATCCCAAATACAATAAAAAAAAATATAAATAACGGTTTCTGTACTTAATATAAAACTCTTTGTTATTTCTCCTTACCCTGGTAGAAATTTGTCTACTCTGATCTACCCGTCTGCCCTGAAATCAGACTTCTTGTTAGAGACTGCTCATTTTGCCTGTACCTTTAAAATGGGAAATATCGAAACTGGACAAAAACTAGCCAAAAACTGGATTCATTTTCTACTAGGATACTCATGATTATGATCATGGAGAACACGTCCTACTAAGGAAACATTGACAGTGGCAGATAAAACTGAAGAAAATTCAGGATTTCTTCAACCAGGCATTAGCCAGAGAATCGTTTTTCAACCAGGATGATGGCGTGGTGGAAAAAACTCGATGGCGATGGCGTCACCGTCGCACGGGCGTCGGGTTTTCGTGCGGCGGCCCTGGTCGCGGTTGGCGGCCCTGCTGGGTGGGTACGTGAGATAGAATCAGTAGCTGGAGCTAGTTAGACGATAGCATCGCCGAGCCGCGAAGCGAGGGAACCTCTGGGGGTGGTCAGGGGGTGGGTGAGGGCGAGAAGGAGAAAACGCTAACGAGACTGAGAGAGACGGAGAGAGAAAAGAGGCGAACGGAGAGCGATCGCTGATAAGGGCAGCCGCGCAGCCGATAACGCTCCCTTATCTACGTCCAGTGGCGCCGCAACTCTCAAGGCTTTCCACTTCGCTTCAAAATATATATATATGAAGCTGGCTTGCATATATACATTCGCGGCTTATAACCGAGAAGAGCCGAACGACCACGATCTTTGTATAATACGTGTGACAGGGATGGGAATGACGGAATTATAATACTGCAAAATCCCATTCGGTCCTCTCGATCCCTCCCTTTCGGATCGCTTTACATGTACGTCAAGCGGGAAACGTTCCTTTCGATCCTGATTCCCGATAACTATGATCGGCGTGTTTAATGAATATTTTATATACATACATACATATATATGAACCATCGCGAGGTACACCTCGATAACGATTCTTATCGGTTAATAACAATCGCACTGGTAACTGCACATCGTGAAATAACTACCGTTATATTTCAGATTCTCAGTATTACGGTGCCGTAACGAGAAATTAGGTTCGAAATGACCGACTTTGTAATGATATTTTCCAAAATTCGATATTTCGAAACGGTAATATTTTCGGTAATGCCGACAAGGTTAATTGATTTTTTGACAAAACTACCGATTCTGATGTCAGGCCGTTATTAACAAATAACAGGAATAACAAAAATAACAATTGCACATAATTTATTTCTCTGTTCAATAAACTGCAACGCAAAGAAAGACAAATCCAAATTTAGTAATGTCATAAAAATATAAAATCTAATGATCATAACGAATTGAAGTAAGAAAAAATAACAATAGAAATATATTTAAGCAATATAACAAAAATAACAAAACAAAAAATTTCGTAAAGAAATTGCGCAAATAACAAATAAGCAAACAAAAAACGGATACAACAAAAATAATAATATAGTAGATTCCTGGTATAATTTGCCTGGTTCCATCTGGTTATATTTACCTGTCGTCGCGCTTTACCTTTTTCTCCCACCTTGCGAGCAGGGGCCTCAGAAAGGGCCTGCTGTGACGTCACGAACAATACGCGACTGAAGGGAGTGAGACATGCGCCGCTCACTTTCTTTTGGTAAATATAACGAGACGGGAGTGAAAGGCAAGGAACCGAATGCGTAAATATACCGGGACACAACTGTAATACAATCTCAGGTGCAAGAGAAATGTTGTGCTGAAATTACGAAAATAACAAATAACATAAATAATAAAAATCCCAAATATAATGAAGATGAAAAAATGTATCAAATATAGCGAACTTAACAAATTAACGTAACCATAATACAAAAAAAAAGAGAAGTAATAAACAAAACAAAAATAAGACCATATAAAAAGGAAGCCATATTCGGAATGGAATTACAAAGAATGCATAAGTATGTAATTGCAGGACAAGAATAACATCCCATATATAACGAAAAAAAAACAAATGTATCGAATATTACGAATACAACAAATTGACGTAACAATAGTAACAAAAAAGATTTTATTATACCATAATGAAACATGATGCCAATTTTGCAGTAACAAAAAATAAAATTGATATTACGAAAGTAACATGAGTAACAAACAATAAAACGACTTAGTACAACTTATAATTTTTCTACAAAAATAATAGGAGAAACAAAAATAACAATTGAACACCAAATATTTCGATTTACAAATAAATATACTCGAATAAAAGTCAACCCCAAATTTTACGATGTCATAAAAGTAGCAAACGGAACGATTGCAGCGAGTTAAAGTAACAAAAATAACGAAATAAAAAAGCATAGAAAATTTTGTAATGAAATTGTAGAAAAAACATAAATAACATGCATAGCAGATATAACATACAACAAAAATAACTAGATATACAAATCCCGTATATAAGGAAGATTTTGTTATGAGATTACGAAAATAACATAAATAGCATAATATCGACAACAAAAAATAATAAAAATCACAGATTCAAGGACACTAAAAAATAACTACAACAAAATAACAACAATAACAACAACAGCAACAACAACTACGACAAAATGGCAATAATAATAACAGCAACAACAACAACTAAAATAATAACAACAATAATACCAAGAACAAGAGATTTCAATAAAATAAACATAATATCATAAGACACGAAGCAAATTTCGTAATGATATATCGATATTTCGTAAGTAATTGCACAATAAGAATAACAAAAATAACAAAATAATGAACATGCCATATATTACGAATATAATAAATTGAATAATAGCAAAAAAACAGTTAACCAATATCACAAAAATAGAAATATAAAAAAAAAAGAAAATTTAGAAACCAAGTGACGGAAAATAAAATAAATAACATGAATAATAGGCACAATAAAAATAACAAGTTATACAATTTTCAGTTATAAGAAATATTTCGTAATAATATTACCAAAATAATATAAACAATATGTCTAATCTTAACAACAAAAATAACAAATAATAAACATTTAAGATTTAACGATGATAAAAACGTATCCAATATAGCGAATATAGCAAGTTGACGCAATAACAGGACAACAAATATTAACAAACAAAACCGAAAATAACACCATGATAAACCTAGCGTAACAGAATTAGTAGGTCATTGCTTGACAAGAATTATAAAAATAACAATTAATGAATATCCGCGATATATCAGAAGATACAAAAGATGTCCCATATTATTAATATTAGAAATGAACGTAACAATAATACCAAAATGAAGCAATATTTTAAAAAGCGCATTTTATGCACTCGAAATTTACATTCGGAGTTCCCCAAGTTTAAAATTCGATGCATAGTGTTCGTATTACGAGCGTAAAACTGTATTTGCGCCATTAATTCGAAAAGTATTAAAGGAAGAACAAAAACAATAATAACAACAAAGATATTGGGATTTAAAGATACTAACAAACTTAATAAAATTGAAAACCCATTTTATAATGCAAATCTCGATCATAATATATTAATGGTTAATGGTATAAAGATAATACATGTATCAACAGTAGAAGGAAGAAATTACCTTACCATACAATAACAATAACAAAACAAAAGAAATTAAAAAAGGAATAAAATTTTGTAATACAAATCCTGATAACAACTAAAATAAAATACACACCAGAAATAACAAAAATTAACAGATGTTTTGCTGTTGAAGGACCCTGTATATGAAACTCTCAATTTTACAAATATGTCAATAATCTGACGTGTAATAAATATAGGAAATACCGACAAATGCGGAAGAAATTGACGTAATAACAAAAACAAACTAAAAGAGCATATCATAGCATTCTCGTCCAGTATTATTTACCCTAGCCAATGATTTTCCAACAAAATTACGCGAACGACTTGCAACCTTCTGATTCTGAAAGGTCAAAGGTCGGAGTACGATTCGTTCCACGTGCAATTAGTTTAAATAATTTAATTTGTTGAGAATACGGTACTCGAAGTCCGGGATGTGTTTGCGGAACCAATATATCTAGAAGAGGTAAATGGACTCGAAGCATGGGATTTCTTTTATTGGCAGGATGATTTATACCATGGCGAACGAGGGATAAGAAAGTATGAAATTGAATGTTTCTGAAATTTATATTGCGATTTACGGAGTGCGCTGCGAAAATCCGGTTTTCGATGGTTAAATTTATGCGAGTATTACATCGTTTTGGAATTCGCATTTACCAATGTACCATCGAATTGCAAATTTTAATAGCGAATAAGCATTAAGATAACGTGGTAGAAAATGAACGCGAAATTGGAGAAAAGTTAGAAAAATAACGGAATTCAATGAAATAATAAAATAAAGCAAATATAAAAAAAAATACTAATCGAAATTTTAGATAATTGTATATACATATTATTAAATTCAAAATCTAATGAATGTAACAAAAGCAAAATAAAAACGATGCGAAATTAAATATATGACTATAGCAACTTTATATTATTAAATGTGTATTATAACTGTTATGTTTACTACATCGTTTACTTCTTTTTAGTTTAATTCCAAGGATATATAGTAAGTAAAATCGGGATTTCTGGTAGCGATGATTTCACATCTTTCTGACTATCTATTTATGTACCTACATATATATAAAATCATATTTTTATAAACAAATAGTGGTTCCATCGCAAACCCAAAAGGATTATTTATTACTTAAATTACCCCTATTAAATATACCGTCAAGACCAAGAAATAAATTCATTTATTTTAATTTTCGGTTATTGATCAAATTTTGTTTATCTTGTTACTATAGTTAGGTGTGTTATTTTTGTTATTTTTTCATACCATGCGATTGATCGTTTTGAATGATGCATAAAACTGTAAAAACAAGAAAGTCACATTCCTAAATTATTACACTTGAATAACAGAATCCTCAGATAACAATAAATTTGGTATAATGAATGAAAACTACTAAGAAAATAATATTAACAAAAGTTATTGATATAACAGTCTCATTTAAATAACAGAATTCACAATAATACATTAGTGAACAACTAAATTTTGATTATTTCTGAAATAACAAAAAAAGAACAACAAACCTATTTCCGTGAGTTTTATTTCTTTGTACTTAGTTATTTTGATTGTTTTGTTGTTTATGCGGACTGTTATTGTTTCGCTGTCTCAAGATTATTGAATGTTCATATAATAGCAACAAAAAATTTCCATTGGCACTATTAGTACTAATTATTTCTTTCTTTTGCACTGTTGTTATTTTTATAATAATATATAAAGGGCATAGGGGGTTAACTATACAAAAAATCCCCCCACAGCCCTGTGATCCGAGATGGGTCCATATATTGCTACCCCGATGACTACAAATTTCTGAAAGTATGAACTCAAAATTGGCTTTTTCGAAAAAGTTATGGAGGGGGAAAGAAAAATAAAAAAACTAATTTTTCTCGAAAACTACTAGATCGATTTTAATGAACTTGAAATATGTTAGAAACGTAGGTAAGACAATTTGAGAGAAAAATATGATTTTTTTTTTTTTTAATAAGTAAAAAACTGATTTGAAATTTTCAAAATTTTTTTGTTGGCATAATTTTTGATGCGACCACCTTCATCTTTTTTCTTGAGGTACCTTACAATGTCCCCTTTCATATATATTTTTTTCAAATTTGTAAAAAATATAGTTTTTGAATAAAAAATCGTAAACCATGGTCGTCCTGCTTGACTTGCGCATTCGCACACACCCGTGCACTCACGCACGCACGCACTGACTAAAAATACTATGTTATATACAGTTGAGACTCATGTGTAGCCAATATAAATATTCAAATGTTTTTTCGTGTTTAATGCACAGTGTTGAAATGTACGAAGTTAAATTGGACCGAAACAAAAACCGGTGCTGAGTGTATATAGTATAGGTCGACCTTAACCGATGTCAATGAGATATTTTATTATCCGGTGTGATGTCGGCGTGATTGTTGACACGAGACTCCTATATAGAAGAACTGCGAGGCAATAGGTGACTTCTTCTCCGGTAGGCATCGTTCCTTTTATTCGATAGCCATTTCATTCTCGTTATCGAAATCCATCCTTTTTTTAGTAGATTAGGAATCCGGACGGTGCGACCTGACACTTGTATATGATGTTGTGCTTTGATTCATATAGTCTATGTAAATCGGTATAGCTGAGTGCAGGTTTATATTTGGTATTTTTTTCGGAGTTATATCTCTGTGATTCTGGAGAATTTTACTTTTTACATTCTTTTGTTTACATCTGACATTCTTATTTCTTCATAATTTTCAAGATGAATAAGACCGTATTGCTAAGACAAAAGTGCCCTGGTTGCAATACTTTTTTAATAAATACTACAGGCCGAAAAAAAAATAGTAACAAATCAACAGGAAGCGAATATTTACTCCACTTCTTTGCAGCAAGCAATAAATGTAAATAACATTATTTGTCAAAAATGTAGAATGTCTGTTTATAGAAAAAATATATCTGCAGAGAAATCTGAAGTAAATGTCGTAAATGATGTTGTGCCTGATTCGGTAGATAATGATCCAACGTTTGAAATAGTTGAATCAAAAGCATCGGTTTCTGAGGTTGAACTTATGGAAGTTTTTATTCGGAGAACTATTGCAACGCATAAATCATGTTGCTTTTGTGGCGGCACAAAACATTTACGTGTCATTCCTGAGGAAACACGAATAAAAACTTATATCAAAACTCAAATCTACATTCCATCTGGGAATCGATGTTGTCGTATGCACTTGATAAACGATAGAATATACGAAGAAGATCTTATCCAACTGAAAGCCTATTCTAGTACTACAAGCCTTACGGCATCTGAGTTATCAAAACTAATGGAAACTCTTTCTATTAGATGTGACTCGACATTGCTTGATAAAATAGGGGAATACAATATTTCTGAGAAAGAACTCAAAATTTTTACAGGCTTAAATTGGGAACAATTAAATGAACTGAAAGATATGTTAACTTCATTGCGAAATAGTCATTCCCGTTCCGTCATTCAAGCTATTGTTGCCTTTTTGTTCAAATTACGGTCGGGTAATTCGAATGCAATGATCGCGTCAATTTTGCAATTGCAAAATGAACACGATGTCTCGGACTATTCGGCCAGTGTAATGAAATCATTTGAAGATGATGTTTTGCCACTTCGTTTTGGAGTGAATGCCTGTGGTCGGAATGAACTCATTCTAAACCATACCACTAAAATGGCAAAACATTTATTCGATTCTAACGATAAACTTTTTTTGATATGCGACGGCACATACGCTAGACATCAAAAAAGTTCTAATAATGATTACCAAAGGAAATCGTACTCTGGCCAAAAGAAAGTTCCCCTTTGTAAACCGTTTACCATCTGCACAACTGACGGGTATGTTGTAGACATTGCTGGACCTTTTCTTGCGAATCAAAATGATGCCCAGATTTTGGAATCAATTCTCGAAAATCCTGAAGGTTTATCTAAGCTGGTTAATGAAGGTGATATTTTTGTTCTTGACCGTGGATTTCGTGACGTAAAAGAAAAGTTGGAAGAAAAAAATTTAGAGTTTTGATGCCTGCCTTAAAAGGAAAAAGGAAACAATTAACTGCAGAAGAATCAAATAATTCTCGCTTTGTTACGAAAATTCGGTGGGCTGTAGAATCCGTTCACGGTATCATCAAGCAAAAATATCTTCTTCTTAATCATAAAATCGATAATAAGTTATTACTAAAAGTTGGATCATACTTCAGAATTGCATGTTTTCTTAATAATATTTTCGGAAAAAGATTACATTCTGATGTAGATAACTTCGATGATATTCTTCAAAAGATGCAAACTCAGAAAAATGTGAAGTTTTCTTTGGCTGATAAAGTAGAAGAAGCAGGATGGCTACGTCGTAAACTTCCGTTTGGAACTATCTCCTCAGATGATCTTAATGATTTTCCGGAATTAACAACAAATGATTTGAAAATTTTATTCACTGGTACCTATCAACTTGCTCAGACAGTTTCCTATTTAGCAGAAATTCTTGACAAAGATGACAATCTAAAAATGGAATTTGTTAAAGATGATTCAACGACTTTAAAAATTAGAGTTCCGTCCCGTCACATTTCTCGTCAAACCTATAGGTGTTTTATTAAATACGAACCTGACACTATTCGACATTCTGGAATTACAGAATACACATGTGAATGTGCCTTAAATGGCTGGGTGACTCCTCCATCTTGCCTTAACTGGCTGAGGGATTCCTCCATCTTGCCTTAACTGGCTGGGTGACTCCTCCATCTTGCCGTAAATGGCTGGGTGACTCCTCCATCTTGCCTTAAATGGCTGGGTGACTCCTCCATCTTGCCTTAACTGGCTGGGTGACTCCTCCATCTTGCCTTAAATGGCTGGGTGACTCCTCCATCTTGCCTTAACTGGCTGGGTGACTCCTCTAGCTTGCCTTAACTGGCTGGGTGACTCCTCTAGCTTGCCTTAACTGGCTGGGTGACTCCTCCATCTTGCCTTCACTGGCTGGGTGACTCCTCCATCTTGCCTTCACTGGCTGGGTGATTCCTCCATCTTGCCTTAACTGGCTGGGTGACTCCTCCATCTTGCCTTAACTGGCTGGGTGACTCCTCCATCTTGCCTTAACTGGCTGGGTGACTCCACTAGCTTGCCTTAACGGGCTGGGTGACTCCTCCATCTTGCCTTAACTGGCTGGGTGACTTCTCTAGCTTGCCTTAACTGGCTGGGTGACTCCTCCATCTTGCCTTAAATGGCTGGGTGACTCCTCCATCTTGCCTTAACTGGCTGGGTGATTCCTCCATCTTGCCTTAACTGGCTGGGTGACTCCTCCATCTTGCCTTAAATGGCTGGGTGACTCCTCCATCTTGCCTTAAATGGCTGGGTGACTCCTCCATCTTGCCTTAACTGGCTGGGTGACTCCTCCATCTTGCCTTAACTGGCTGGGTGACTTCTCTAGCTTGCCTTAACTGGCTGGGTGACTCCTCCATCTTGCCTTAAATGGCTGGGTGACTCCTCCATCTTGCCTTAACTGGCTTGGTGACTCCTCCATCTTGCCTTCACTGGCTGGGTGATTCCTCCATCTTGCCTTAACTGGCTGGGTGACTCCTCCATCTTGCCTTAAATGGCTGGGTGACTCCTCCATCTTGCCTTAAATGGCTGGGTGACTCCGCCATCTTGCCTTAAATGGCTGGGTGATTCCTCCATCTTGCCTTAACTGGCTGGGTGACTCCTCCATCTTGCCTTAACTGGCTGGGTGACTCCTCCATCTTGCCTTAACTGGCTGGGTGACTCGTCTATCTTGCCTTAACTGGCTGGGTGACTCGTCTATCTTGCCTTAACTGGCTGGGTGACTAGTCTATCTTGCCTTAGCTGGCTGGGTGACTCCTCTACCTTGCCTTAACTGGCTGGGTGACTCCTCCATCTTGCCTTAAATGGCTGGGTGACTCCTCCATCTTGCCTTAACTGGCTGGGTGATTCCTCCATCTTGCCTTAACTGGCTGGGTGACTCCTCCATCTTGCCTTAATTGGCTGGGTGACTCCTCCATCTTGCCTTAAATGGCTGGGTGACTCGTCTATCTTGCCTTAACTGGCTGGGTGACTCGTCTATCTTGCCTTAATTGGCTGGGTGCCCTCATTTGTCCACCTTCACGTGGTGGGGGTGTTACGGCTAACGATCCGCTCGGGCTATATCAGATCAGGTTCAACCATGCTGAATGCTGGCCGACGGGGAGGTCCAAACTAACGGACATAAAGAAAAAGAATTATAGAACCCCACCATGGGACATGGGTCCTAAGACAAGATCGTATTCGGACGTAAATTCCGCTTTTCCATTTCCGGAGTGAAAAAATAAGGGTCTCATTAAAAAGAGGCTTCATACTGAAATGATCTTAAAGGTCAACGTCAAGGTCACTATTGGATGTCCCCCTCGGAATCCAAAAACTTTTCTATTTAAACTTTTTTTTTCTAAACAGCATTCATTCTCAGATTTCCGGGTGGTAGTTTTAAATTGTGTACCCTGTATTATATATATATATATATATATATATATATATATATATATATATATATATATATATATATGTATGTATGTATGCATGCGTGCGCGCGAGCGCGTGTGCGAATGCGCAAGTCAAGCAGGACGACCATGGTTTACGATTTTTTATTCAAAAACTATATTTTTTAAAAATTTAAAAAAAATATATATGAAAGGGGATATTGTAAGGTACCTCAAGAAAAAAGATGAAGGTGGTCACATCAAAAATTATGCCAAAAAAAAAATTTCGAAAATTTCAAACCAGTTTTTTACTTATTAAAAAAAAAAAAAAAAAAAAATTCATATTGTTTCACTCAAATTGTCTTACCTACGTTTCTAACATATTTCAAGTTCATTAAAATCGATCCAGTAGTTTTCGAGAAAAATTAGTTTTTTTATTTTTCTTTCCCCTCCATAACTTTTTCGAAAAAGCGAATTTTGAGTTCAGATTTTCAGAAATTTGTAGTCATCGGGGTAGCAATATATGGACCCAGTTCGGGTGACAGAGCTGTGGGGGCATTTTTTGTATAGTTAACCCCCTATGCCCTTTGTCATATTCGATTTGATTATTTTTGTTGTTGTTATCCGTGTTACTTCTGCTATTTTTATTTCGATTCCATTTTATTTTCATTGTTGAAGTAATTTTTATTATTTATGAGAACTTTTATTATTATTGCTACTCCAGGTTAGATGTATTTCTTTCGTTGATATTTATTTGTTACTATGCTATTTTTATTATTACCTAATTGTCGTTACTCTTGATATATTTTGTACTTTATAAATATTGCACATAATAAGAGAAGTAAAATAATTATGAAAAAAGTAGAAATATGCAGCAATAAATAACAAACTTCATGTAATTAGTAAATTAAGACATGATTATAGAATGTTAATATAATAACAAAGTCATTTCTTCATTATCACATATTTTAAAGAAACAACATATTATAGTAAATTATTTTATTCATTTTTATTTATTTGTATTGATATTTTTGTAAAGTAAAACAAAAATTGATTCATTTATTTCTGTTGCCGAAGTAGAGGATTTAGAAAAATCGAAAAAAGAGGATTCTTATTAATTTTATAACAAGTGTACGTGAATCCATTTTTTTTTCATCATCAGAAAAACCGCGAGGCACAATCAAATCCGCTGAGTTAGTTCTTGCTACATAATGTACTATTCATGACTATTAATACATTTGTCATTAGCTTCTATTATTGTTAAATCTGTTATTTTTGTTGTTATTATCTCTGTTGCATCTGTTATTTTTGTTTAGATTTGTACGCGAACTCCGTTTTTTTATTGGATCAATGGATGAATGAAATTTTGATAAAAGATACAATTTTCCATTCATCTTAAAATATCTTAATTAATTTTGTATTATTGAGAATTTCATTTTCTGTCTCTGCAAAATATCGATTTATATTTATGTTCTTTTTATTAGTGTTATTTCTTTGTTACTTCTTTAATTTGTTATGGTTACTGTTATACTTAATCATTTTTACTTACACTTTTGTTATTTTTATGACATTAATGAAATAGGTCATGATCTTCAATGTTATTAAAACTGTTATTTTTGTTGTTATTATCCCTGTTACTTTCGTTATTTTTACTATCATTTCTAGCCTTTCTTTTTGTTCTAAATTGTCCTAAATTAGAGTGCCTAGAGATAAACATTATCTTCAGGTGAAAAATATCCTTTTTTTTTATTTCCATACGTATCTTTGTTATTTTTTTAGTATTCTGGACCTTGTTTTTTTGGATCTCTGCACAATATTAATTCCCTACTTCCAACATTATCGTTATTATTGTCTTATCCTGTTTCTTGCTTATTTTAGGGTCACGCTTAGTGCTTAATACTATTTAAGTTCGACGGCTAAAGTGATAAATCTCCTTTGTTATTTGTTAGCTTCGTGGCTTTATTAACAATGTTATGTTAAATTCTTTGATTGTGGTTTAACATAATTTTGATCAAGTAAGTCAACATTTGCCATATTTTACGTACCCTACGCATGCAAAACTATAAATAATAACGAAAATAACAAGGATAATAAAAACAAAAATAATAAATAGTAGGTGTTCTTAAATTTTGAAATGAAAAATGTCCTGTACTTTATAAATCTGCAAAACTAAAATACTTTTGTGCCCACTTACCAAAATTTGGCTTCAATGACCTCTTTTGAGGTCAAAAATAAGTAAGTTCATTTTATTTCACTACTTGGGTCAAGAAAACAGCTGTTTAATAAAAAAAATGGAAGTTAAACAAATTGCAAGTACATAAAATCGAAAAACGAACGGAAGTCATAGAATATGAAAGAATGAGAAAGAGTGGTACGTCACAAGAGCTAGGAGAGTCGGAGGTAGATTGTTTATCGCAGACTGGCATCTAATCGTTCGGTGGAATCTGGCATCCTATCCCGGTATCTCTCGAGGGATCTCTTTTCTGCGTCCCCCGCCTCCGCCCCCTGCCCCCAGTGCCTCCTCGCGGGGCCGCGATGAATTCTCGTTTTTACTCCCGTTCCTTCCCTTCCGTCCTTCGTATCTCCGTTGTGTCCCCGTTCGTACACGTACACGATATCTGAGCGATAGCGAATCGCCCCACACCCCCTGTCCCCACACCCCCACGTCATCTCACGTTCCGTCGGTTCTCGGGTAGCATCGTTCGTGGTCGATCATTGTCTTTCCAAATATTTATTCGCAGGTGCTCATGTAGGCCGACAATGGCAACTTTGTCGCCCGCTTCGCGTCATAATTTTAATCCAAGTTACCGCCAGGTGAGTTTTTGCAGTTATTTGTTCGCCTTCCGACTCGATTGTCATGTAAGCGAATTGGGACAAATTCGAGGCATTTCAGGACAAAGGAAGAATACACAATGACCTTTTTTTCTGTTTCATGGTGCAGCCAGATAATGGAATTCTGCATTCATTTTTGGAGACTATTTAATGGGACACCAGAAGAAAGATGCATTTTTATTGGTGCATCGAAAATTCATTAAATATCTCTCCTTAAGGGGTCTGCGGGTGTTAAGTTTTACAAGCTACATTGTTGTGTAGTTGTTTTTGCAAGCAATGTGTTTTCTTGACTTAATGTGTACGCTTTTTTTTACGGAGCAATATGAAATTAAAGACAAGGATAAACTTCCAAAAATGTCCATCAACAAATTTTAATGCACACAATGTATATTACTCATTTTACTGCGCTAATTACGAAAACAAGGGTGCCAGTCGCCCCAAATTTTATTTTGATGATGAAAAACATAATGATGAAAAACATTTACTACTATAAATCATGGGTTTTCGCTATTATCTGGTTAAATACTCGAAATTTCGAATAATGTTTATATTAAAAGTTGTGAATCTAATAAAAATACAGATTACATATCCTGTGCCCTCACCCCCACCCTTCAAAGTTAATTTCGTAAAATTATTCGTTTTCGAAAAAAATAGGAAAAATGAGAACCTTACTTTATAGTTTCTTTTCAATTATTTAGAATGCATTTTTTACTCACAAGTATTAGTTTTCGAAGAAATAGAAAATATTAGAAAGCACTATGAAAGGGGGCCAGATTGACATTACTATTTATTTCATTGAACGTAAGACACAATATTAATTCACAAATGTTGTTATTTTGTTCTTTCTGTATTTAAAATCTATAAGCACAACAACACACACGAAAGTAACAAAATTATAAAACGACTAGACGACAAAAATAATCAAACCAAAAAATATGTAACAACGAAAATAACAAAATTACACAAATAAAATAGAAATAACAAAATTATAAAATAAATTAAAACTAACAATATAACATAAATAACAAAAACAACTAAATTAGAAAATTAGACTACAAAATAATACAATTCCAAAAATACTACAAAGCTCCAAAAATAAAACAAAAATATCAAAAGAACAAAACAATAGTATAAACGACAAAATACGCTAAATACAATGAAAAATGGAAAATTAAAAAAGCGAATGATCGAAAGTAAAAATACGGTAAAGCGTTTAGGAAGGTGAAAATCGGAAACACTTTGCGGAGTCGAACGGTGCAACACTGTCACACGTGCTTGGCGCGCGAGAGTTTCCGCGGGCCCGCACCTCGTGGCGTGTGCATCACGTGCGTGCATTACAGTCCGCAAAGTTGGTAGTATGTACGTGAACCCGCGGCGATATACGTGCGTGCGAGGCAAGGATCAGCGCATATACGCCGATCGAGCGGACGAGATAATCGTCGAGCGGACAGCACGTCCGTATATATATGTATATTCCTACGATTCTTCCGTATAACGAGCCTGTATGTTCGGTTTTGCGCTGCATCACTGCCGCGCGCCGCGTGCGTCGATTGCACCGCTGACGACGTGACGACGATGCTTCTTCCGTCGGGCGTTGTCGCCCTATGTTGACTTGTTCGATATTTTTCTGCCCAAACGATCAGTCGACTAATCGGTTTGGTTCGGATAATAAATCAGATTGATTGTATTCGATGCAGATCCCGTATCAATAGTACTAATCTTGATTCGATTGATTCCATTGATTCGATTGATTCGATTCAATAATTCGACTTATTCAATTCAATAATTCGATTGATTCGATTCAATAATTTGATTGATTCTATTCAATAACTCGATTGATCCGATTCAATAATTCGATTGATTCAATTCAATAATTCGATTTATTCGATTCAATAATTCCATAGATTCTGCTCAATAATTCGATTGATCTGTTAGATTCTATTCAATAATTCGATTGATTCTATTCAACAATTCAATTGATTCGATTGAATAATTCCATTGGTTCGATTGATTCGATTGAATAATTCGGTTGACTCGATTCACTAATTCCATTAATTCGATTCAATAATCGAATTGATTTGATACAATAATTCGATTGATCCGATTGATTCGATTCAATCATTCGATTGATACAATTGAATAATTCGATTGATCCGATTGATTAAATTCAATAATTCTATTGATCCGATTGATTCAATTCAATAAGTCCTATGATTAAATTCAATAATTCTATTGATTCTATTCAATAATTCGACTTATTCAATTCAATAATTCGATTGTTTCGATTGTTTCGATTGTTTCGATTGTTTCGATTGTTTCGATTGTTTCGATTGATTCGATTCAATAATTCGATTGATTCTATTCAATAACTCGATTGATCCGATTCAATAATTCGATTGATTCAATGGAATAATTCGATTGATTCGATTCAATCATTCGATTGATTCAATTGAATAATTCGATTGATTCTATTCAACAATTCGATTGATTCAATTGAATAATTCCATTGATTCAATTCAATAATTCTGTTGATCCGATTGATTCAATTCAATAAGTCCATTGAATAAATTCAATAATTGGATTGATTCAATTCAATAATTCGGTTGATCCGATTGATTCAATTCAATAAGCCCATTGATTAAATTCAATAATTCGATTGATTCTATTCAATAATTCGACTTATTCAATTCAATAATTCGATTAATCCGTTTGATTCTATTCAATAATTCAATTAATTCTATTCATCAATTCGATTGATTCGATTGAATAATTCGGTTGATTCGATTCACTAATTCCATTCATTCGATTCAATAATCGAATTGATTCGATACAATAATTCGACTAATCCGATTGATTCGATTCAATCATTCGATTGATTCAATTGAATAATTCGATTGATTCCATTCAACAATTCGATTGATTCAATTGAATAATTAGATTGATTCAATTCAAAAAGTCCATTGATTAAATTCAATAATTCGATTGATTCTATTCAATAATTCGACTTATTCAATTCAATAATTCGATTGATCCGTTTGATTCTATTCAATAATTCGATTGATTCTATTCAACAATTCGATTGATTCGATTGATTCGATTCAATAATTCCATTGATTTGATTCAATAATTCGATTGATTCGATTCAATAATTCGATTGATTCTATTCAACAATTCGATTGATTCAATTGCATAATTCGATTGATTCAATTCAATAATTCTATTGATTCGATTAAATAATTCGATTGATTCATTTCAATAATTCGATTGATTCTACATTTCTTCAATTGATCGGTTAGTGTGGACATCGACTGAATCGATTGATTCACTTAAATACAATCAGATGGCTTTCTTTTGCTAAATAAGTATACTTGATATCATTGATTCTAAGAATTCTATTTTGAGTTTATTGATTTGGATTGTTTCGACCGTTTTGCACGTATTAGATTGATTTATTTGCCGTATGCGGCCAAATGTGGTTGATTTAGTTTACTAAATTGATTCACTCAATATTTGTTCGGCTGGTTCGATATATTTGATTGATTTAATTGATTCAATGTATGATCGGACTTTTAGTCGGGCCCTTAATTAGATTTATATAGTATGCATATATACATTGACGATTAAATATTGGACTGCTGATTCAACATCGCTAGTATTGATCCGATTTATTGATAGGATTATATTCTATGTAGATTAGAACCAATTCGACTTATTAATCCTTTATTTATTTACGTGATTCATTTGAAAATTATTCGATTTTTTTATTCAATCCTTATTCGACTAATTTGATTGGTGTTGTTTATTCGATTGTTCGATATCGATGTTGATTCACTTCACACACTCGATTGGTTTTGTTTATTGATACGATTCGATTGATTCATTCGATTCATCACCGATTTACATTAGTAATTTCGTAAAGATACTTATTTAATCGGTCCGGTGTGAGTTGGTTGTATTATTATCACATAGATGGCTCTAATTTTGAAGAGCAGAAGTTGTTCCCAATGAGCCACCACCTGATTGATTGAGTATCATATGATTGAAGTTTACTCACCTGAAAAGCAAAACAAAATTATATATGTAAGCAATTTTTAAGTCATAAGATGAGCTATTTACATAATACATGACATTTGAAATCATTGATAAGGCAATGAGTTATAACAAGGGACAAATTTGATTAAGAAATACAATCTCCTAACTGCAAATTCTGACAGAAATCGTGGATATGAAACCGACCAGGTCTTTTAACCCTCCTGTGCTCCAGGACGAGTATATTCGTCCACACTACATTGTTCCCTTATGGGAAAAGAAAAACTGGCACACAGGAGGGTTAAACGCTTTTGCGCTATACTTTCAAAAATATATACTCTATTAAATACGACTCAATTGAATATTTTCCAATTTCTATAAAGAAAACCCTACGGAAGTTTATATAGATCGAATATTTATAAACTATTTGGAAAGTATACTCCACATTTTAAGTGACATACACAAAATAATGCCTACTGACTTTTTTGTTGTCATATATCCATTTACATTTTTATACAACATTGTGAAAATTACGTTTTAAATATACTTTACAAATTTTTTCGTTTATAACATTACTAATCAACGGCTAGTTTCTCACTTGATAAAGGCTGATACAACCGCGCAGCATTCGAAAGAGATGATTCCACAACCGGGAATTCAGCACGTAGCAGAGAAAAGGAATTCGTAAATAATCATTATTCCATTCTTTCGGCGATAAGCAACTCTGCAGCGAGTTAATAAAGCGACTGCGATAAGGAGAGAAGTAGAATCTTATCGAAATTATCCGGTGAAACACTGACGCATCTTTCCTACCAATAGCCAAAGACATGGCGATCGTCGATGGATACTGTCGATGAGTCACACATTTGAAGAAGAAAGAAAAAAACCACAATCGCCATTTTTAAATTTTGTTTACGATTTTGTGTAATGAATCTAGATGTTATACTTCTGAGAAAATTAAAGTCGCAAGAGAATTTTTTGTTAGAGATGTTTCAATGTCAGACATCACATCCTGTTTTATGTATGATAAATTCACGATGTTATTGCATGGAAATCGTAGTGCAAGAATCATGTGATTCGAATTAAGTGATGCTATAAACTTTTTTAGTCAACCGAATTTGTCACAGATTCATGATTTAGAATAATAATTTATAATGTGATAAAAATATGAAATCTTATTAAATAATATATCAGTCAATTAAAACATAACATTTGTTTGGTACCACGAGATTATTCTTCATAGCCTTTCATTTTATTCGATCACTATGTGTTTGTGAGATTCGTCGAAAAAACTTTACTTTGCATGAATCGTCAATGTTCATAACATTACTTTCTGTGGTTATCCCGTGTTAAAACTTTCTTTTTTATTTTGTTTTTTTGAAGAAAGGTTGATTAGTAATTAGTTTACAGAAAATTTCTACTTCTCAATGTCACATAACTGTCATATCACAAAAAATATGTCAATTAAATTTCTGAAATTCGATATAAACATCGCTTGCTTTCTACAGTTAGTGAGAAACAATGGTTCTTTTGATTCGTATTTGAAAGTATCATGTGGCGACTAGGTGATGCCATGTATCCCTCAAAGTTTTATGTGACAATCATGGATTTTATTTCAATTGTCGTCTAATCACAAACGACTATAGTAAGGGAATTAGACAATTTTTCTCGAATCACATTCTGCAGTTATTTGTTATTGATAAGGAATAGTCAAGAATGTAGTTGACAAATAATCGTTATGTGATACTGACATGAAACCACAGTAATAAAGGATATTTCTCATATTATTACTAAACACTACTGAAGCAAGTAGTAAATGTAATGCGATATTTTTGTATCGTCATCATATTTTAAGACAATGTTATTATGATGTGATGATCATAGCATTGACATCACATTCAACACATATTAGACTATGTGATGTGGGGTACTTCCTCCAAGTTTCATAATCGTGGATTGTAGTTTCAATGTCACGTAATAATAAGTCACGATAAAAATTATTTTTAATCACTCACTAATTTTTCATGAGATTTTTCTGTTATCACATTTATCTAAATTTCGTGATTATTATATAATTGTTGTCATTTAATTATTCAGTGAGATATTATATTTACACTGTTTCGGTGATTTTTAAATTTCTGTTCATCACTTGTCACATCAGTACCATAACTTATATGATTGCCACATTGTCATATAATAACCAACTGCCATATGACACCATGTAATTGTAATATTTTTGCATGAGTGTTAATTGATTTTTACGCGATATTAATGAGACTTTCTCCAACTTTTTAGCAGCCGTCATACAATATTTTTGTCTTTCCTCATTAATAAGACATTTTTCAAGCTTATTAATGAGACAAGAGATTATAGTCTTCAGGCGCAATTAAAACTACTCGAACGAAATCACCAGGCTTTCGCAGCTTCAATGATTTATGTAGGTTATACACTGATCTTTTTCTAAAAGAAATGAGCCGCTGAAGAATAAAGAAAGAGCGGGAAAAAGAAATGGAAGCAAATGAAAAGTAGAAAGATCCCGAGATGGACAGGCGCGACTATGGTGGGGAAGGGGTAAGATCGTTATCGGCACTTTCCTGTGTCCTGCCACATTCTGGAAAGAACGTTTCGAGCTTGTATGAGGAAACGTCGTTCATGAGTTATTCATGACTGTCGCCAAACAAGCACTGTCAGTGCATCTGTGAGACCAAGTTCGTTCCTTTCAAGTTGACGGCATTTTGCCGCGATTTTTAACGCGAATTTCAACGCAGCTTTGAAAAACATTGACTGAAATTACCATTTTGATTCAATATTTTTCTGATTAATAAATTTCTGACAATATAGGTATCTGATTTTGAGGGAAGATTCCAAAAATCGAATTTTCATGGAAAGATGGTGAATTGAATCAGCGATGAAGAATCACTGACAATGTATTTTGGTACCTATTTGTGCTATAAAATTCGTCTAGAATTCCTGTAAGAATCGTGTGATAAAACGTCCTATTTTATAACGATCGTTTCAACATGTGGTTTCCGTAAATCTTTATTCGCAGGTTGTCACCGGTACCCATGTCGTATAATGCAGCAGGTACGAAGGTATGTAAGATCGGTAAAACCACGACGAAACAGCTGGACAGCGAACTCGTCTAAGATCCTTGAATGATTGCATCGATTCCCCTATTTCTTGAAAAAAAATTTTCGAAGATTAAAACATTTGTCTAAAAGTATCTTTTATTCTCAATTTGTACTTTCTTATCATGTTATGATTTTTTTGTAGAAGATCTATGATATCGCAAAATTGAAATATGATTCAATGATTATTATTAGACACGTCATGAAATGTGAATTCTATACCATCTCATGACATACCAGGCCCATTTAGTGAACCATGGTTGTGAGCTGCACGCGCTATGTGATGGATACGTAAATATCTTCACCCAGGATGACATATATTTCGATTACATGTTTTCTACGTGATCTCCGTAGAAGCTTGACGTTATTATTGTATGGACTAACGACTGCTTCTTAACAGAAATAATGATTGTTATGTGATCTCTAAAAGTCATAAAGTACGATTTCGTCTCCTCAACTTCACAACGTCACATTATCATACGACCCAACAACATCTGCTGAATTGCATTAAATAACGAAGATGACCACAGTGACTTGTTCCAGGATGAATATATTGATCATGTGATTGCTATGTGATCTGTATAAACACATGGCGTTATAATAAGATATAATTCTATAGCTTTTGTTGCGGTGGGTTGAATGACGGAAGAGGCCTGCTTCTAAAAATCACGTGAGTGACATTGCTGCATGAGGCCTTCATCATCACATGATCGATATGTGATCTCGCTGCATTCATTACGATATTACTATATGCAGAAAAGTATGGGTTGCATTAAATGAAAGAAGATATATCTAATTGCTTTGTGCAGGAATTAATACATTAATCACATGATAATTATGTGATCTCCATAAAATCATGATATATTTCATATAATTTCATCTCTACAGGATCTTCATATTGCCAAATTTTATCTCATTTGACATATACCACGTTGCATAAAATATATCTATCACATGATTACTATGTGATCTTCTGACGCTCATGAGATAATTATCGTTGATTTTTACGGCATCTACTACACACGTAATAGACCAAGATGTCTCAAGCGGCTTTTTCAGGACGAATGTATTTATCAGGACGAATATATATATCACATGATTCCAATATAATCGTATAAACAGAGGCCAGAGGTGATTCAATAAAAGAATTGGTCTTCTTCTAGAAATTATGTGACTGTCACGTTTGATCCACAAGACCTTCATACAGCATAAATGTCAGAGCTTAACGGAATTTCTCAAGGAATCATCTAACAATAAATTAAAAACAGCTAAAAAATACATTTTTCTCTGTCGAATGAAATATTTCAAGTCGATTCGTTTCACGTCCCCAAAAAATGGTCTTATCGCCTTCGTGAATCCGAGCATGAATCGTGGCCAGTCGTTACGTTGGACGGATATTCCGCGATCGTAAACAAATAGAAATTCATCCGATTTATCTCCATCGATCCATCCATCCATCTCGTTCGTTTTTCTCATGATTTTCTGTGCTTCTTTCATCGTCTGTCGTGGTATAGGGACGTACCTCGGCCATACTGGGATACGCGAAAAGCGAGAAGGACCTATCGCTATCAGATAGTCGCCCGTCTCACCGCAAATCTCGTCCGTCTAGTCATACAGCCCGGCGATTCGCTATTTATCTGGACTTCGCAAAACGAATCTAGGAGATTGACCTATCGTTTTATGAGATCTGCCCCCCTGTTCCCCACCTCTTCCCTTCACGACTCCACCGAGCGAGGATTAGATCTGACGTCCCTCTCTTCAAACATTTCTTTCTCTCTCCGTCTATTTTTCGCTCCAACTCTTTCGTTCTATATTCCTCTCCTTCCTTTTCCAGGGCAAACGGCTACCATGAGACTCCGTCTCACTTCAACTTGGGCAGGCACCGAATCGCGTTTTATTATGCATCTCTTATTCCACCGGTTCAGTTCTTTTGTACTTCGTCGTTCTTTTATCCTCAGTCGGTCTTTCCGTTCGCTCCATTCTTTCTCCTGATGCATCTTTCGTTTCTCTCGTGTATATCTGTGCATCTCGTGCCCCGTTGTTGCGTATCTCTCGTCTTATGAACAGATTCGCTTATCTTCTGCTTCTCTCGCCTTATCTCTCCCTCTCTCTTGCCTGATCAGCATGCTCCTCGTTGCAGCCTCGTGGAACCCATATACTGGCTCAAAATTATTAACGAATTTCTAGTGCGTTCTATTTTTCGTAGAGTGATTAGACGGCATTGTGTGCGGATAACGAGGGATCAAGGAGATGTATCGATAATCCGACAAAGAACAGCAACCAGGGTTAATAATGGAATCTTGCATAAGTTTAGTTGAGGAATGTGTGCTGTTTGCATTGTCACAACGATTAGTATGTATGTGTTTGGTGTTTAACTAGCATACAATTATTATGACGGAAATGTAATATCATTGTCACGTGTCAATCACACTCTACTGTGGGCCGGGGTTCTGACTGCAGGGCCCTAGGTCGTCCGGTCCTTGTACAGTCGGTGTAAAGGCAAGGGCCAATTAGCCTCAGGGGGCAGAAAGGGCCGGAATATTAAAAAAAAAACCACACTCTACTGAAGTCTATAGCTTTGACGTACTTAAATTGCGGTTAGACTATAAGATGCGTTTCTTCTTTAGTTGTCAAGCCATTGTAACAACTCTTATAGACGGAAATGTGATGTCATTGCCATTTGTCAACCATATACTATTGACCTGTGTAAATTTTATGTCCTTAATTTCGATAATGGTATGCATGACATTATACTCCAATTAATAGACAATTGATCATTTTTAACATTTGCGGAAATGTGATGCAAGTGTTATGTGTCAACGACGTCATTCTGCCTTGTTTAGTTTTCACATACTTTAATCGTGGTATGGCGGCGAAGGCCATGCATTTTTATCTCTTTATTGCTGGTAAACTTTTAACATTCGTTATGACAAAAATGTGATGTCATCATCGTATATAAATCACATACTACCGATATGTGCTGCTGTCATGTATTTCAGTTGTCATAAGGCTATGTAATGAGTGAATCCGTCAATTATCAGAAAATTTTTAATATTCGTTACGACGGAAATGTGATTCCTTCTGACCCGTGCAGTATTGACGTACTTTAATTCCGGTAAGGCTATGACTGACAACCTTCCCTGTTATCAGGCAATCTTCAACATTCGGCATGACGGAAATTTTATGTCATTGTGATGTGTCAATCACATACTACTGATCTCTGCAGCTTTAAATACTTTAATTGTGACATGGCTCTGAATGTCAAACAGTGATCATTGCATTGTCTGGTAATTTTCATCTTTCATTAGGACGGAAATGTGATGATCATAGTCTGTCGATCACATAGTACTGCTCTGTGTTGCTTATGCACTTCAATAGCCATAAGACTTCAAATATCATGTATTGATCTTTCAATTGTCAGGTCATTTTTTATCATGTTTATGATCGAAATGTGATGACATGGTCATTACTTCAACAACAACTTTATGAAATTTCCGAAGGCACTGCTTCTTATGCGCCTTTCCAGTTATTAGGCTATTTTTAATATTTGTCGTGACGTAAAAGTGATGTTATTGTGATGTGGTAATCACATGCAACTGATCAGTGGTGCTTTGACGTATTTCAGTTACCATAGGTCTATGAATATCATGTGTGAATTCGTTAATTGTCAGGCAATTTTTATTATTGGTTATGACGGAAATGTGATGTCATTGTCATGTCTCAACGAAATGTTCCTTACTTGCGTATCTCTGGAATACTTTAAATGTGGTTAGATTGGGAATGTTATTTGTTTGCCCTACAATTATCGGTAATTTGTAGCAATTGAAAATTTCGTATACATTTGTGACTGTGAGTGTCACAATTGTCATAAATTTGTCACTTATTTATCATTTATCATTGTCTATCCTACAATTGCAAGAGAATTTTTATCAAATGAAGATTTTTATGACTATGAGAGTCTTAAATATCACTAACGCAAATCCAATTGCGTATCAGTTGTCATTCCAACGTTTCTGACACTTTCGTCTTTATGAATAGCATTCTGTATAGCTCTGACATACTTCAATGTCATGCATATCGTTAAAAGTAAACTAAAATAATACTAAAATATACAAAATAAAATAACTGTTAACGGAATCGTCGTTATTGTGCGCCATTCCACAATTAAAGTTTGTTAAATCATATATTAATATCGTTGTTTTTAACCTTCCGTTTTGAAATGGTTAACGATCATTAAATTGGTGAGCATATTTTTCATTAAGATTTTAATAATTTTCCTAAGTTTTTTATCGGTGTATATCGAATAGTTGTCAACTTTTACAACTCGTAACTTTTCAATATCATACTCAGTATTTGAGAACAATTGCAGACCTTTACTTATTAGTAGACCACAAAAAGATGAATGATTTGAAACTAGTCAAGACTATTTAACTTTTAACGTTCGAAAGAACTAACAATTGTCTGTAGATTACAGTTATGAAAAACAAATATTTTCATTTTCAGCAGTAAATAATTAATATTTATTATTCATTTAAAACTTATTACTAACACTACTCATTCCTGAACTAGCTGTTAAACAGATTTGTCATTAGTAACTGTGGTACTAACTACTTGCCATTCGTTATAATTGGAATAAGATAAGACTCGATTTATTTACCGTTAAGAATTATTCATATTTAATAGTATGATTGTTAGTATTTTAGACTCTCAGTGCAATACAATTAGTAGACCATTTATTAACATATTAATATTATATAAATCTTAAATAATAACTATTCACTACTCAAGATTTTTTGCAAATAATAGTTATTGTATATTACACATATTCTAAGCGTTATTCATAATATTTTTTAAGAAAACCCTAAATTTTCGATTACAGAAAATTAGTATCAGAAATGAGATATTTTTCAATGCAATTTTTGTTTTTGTAATTTCCTACTGGTATACTAACACCATACCATATTACCAACTATTTGTAAAATAGAAATAGTACTAGTTGTAATAATTTAGTACAGTTCGATACGTGGACTTATTATTAAAAATATTACTATTTTAGTTAATAATTTGAGAGATTTTCATTATATTAGAATATTCGTTAATTTCTGCGTGACATACGTTTCAGTTCTTTTAGTTTATGCAGTTTGATTATAAAGTAAAGATAAATTTTTGCATAGCCAAGGTTGCATTAAAAAAATTAAATCGTTTGTTGACAAATTATTCTTTTGTATATACGCATTTATTATACGTGAAATTTATTTTCTTGAAGACCAGTCTCATTCTCGTCAGCAGTTAAATGCTCTGAACAATGAATCGTGTTTCCGCCACTTTTGATAGATGAACTTTCGCAATTCTATTATCCTCACATTTCTACATAATTTGCATGCAATTTGTTGATGTTCTTATTGAAACGAACTAAGATCCCATTAAAATGTAAATTGCAGCATGTTTGTGTAATTCCTGATTTATGTGTCAACATGTGTCATGACTGTATTAAGAGTAGTGTGAAAATCAACAAGAAATATTTTCTTTAAAAAAAGTTCTTACGACTTTTTGGGGACTTAAAATATATTTTACAGATATGAGAAATTCTCTCGAACTTTTAATTTATTAACAAGACACAATTTTGTAATTCAAGTTTTGATCGTAGCCATATGATAAGCTCGGCGAAAAAAATATTTGGGATTCATTGTATTTTATTGAGAAAAACGCTTAAAAGTGAGCGTAACTCAGTTTTTGAGAAATTCTAATTTATTTATTAAATCTTTTATTATTACTTCTCACAATTTCTTAATAATTTTAGTGATCAGGTAAAAAATTTGGAAAAATTAATGCGGTAAGGTTGTAGAGAATCTTTTCTCGAAAAAATGAGCCGTCGTTCGTTAAAATCCATTCATTTAAAAACAAATGTTAATTGGCAATAAGAAAAAAGTTTGAGTAATTAACGAAAATGGTTTAAAAGATTATTTTTGCAGGTATCCACTTTTTTAAAAACAATAATACTTTTTCCCTTCAACAATGTCGTTATTAGATGAAACTAAATTCTTGGAAACGTTATTAAATATTTTTCCCAAGCATACTATATCCCGTGGTCTACATCTACATATCACGTGGTATCCATTATCCATTTGTAAAATTGTCGAAAAAAATGTATTCCGATTTTTTGGTACTTTTGTAGATAACATCCGCTATATTGTTTTTCTGCAGCATGGAATTGCAATTTTGACCCCATAAATCGGTAAAGCATACCCAAAATTAATAAAGTAAGTTGGTTTCATTATGATATTTTCAATTTTCCATTTGCTTGAGAGCTTTGGAAATGAGCTAAAAATCTCGTCATCTTGGACGTTAATAGGTTAACTAACTACAAAAATAGTTTACTACCGTCTGGGCAACTACTAAAAACCGGTTGAATTTTTCAAATACATTTTTTTCAACGTAACTATAGTGGTCTTAATATCTTCAATGTATTCTCTTCGTTTTGTTTATCATATACATCGGAAGGATGGTAAAATAAAACTCCGAATTTGCGTAAATTTCATAAATTTTTGTTCGTTTCGACGACTTATGGGTCTTACAGGTCTGCCGATTTTCTAAACTCGGATTTTTATTGTAGTATCGAAATAGATTGAATTTATTATATGTCGGTGTTAATATTAAAAAAGGTATTTTGATTATGATTTTATGTTATCTACAGAAGCGTCAATGATACATTTTTTATTACTAACATTTTGTTAAAATCAACGATGAAATATTATCTACATGAAAAATAATTTGCTTTGAAAAAATGCTTAAGAAAATTTCAAACAATATTCGTGACACAGAACAATAAACGAATCCGTGTACAAGAATACACGTTATTGCAGTATATATGTAAATAAAGTTCTAAAATTAACGTAGCGTTACTATGGAGATTTAATCTTCTTTGCCTAATGTTGAAGTTAAAATCAAGACAAGAAGCAATTCCGAGTATCCGTGTTTATCCTGATGCTGGATCTAAAACTTATCCGAATATTGCCGTAGATCGGACTCGCTCGATATGTAAATGTGAAATTGTAACAATTTTAATAGCACGCGTGTCATTTTGTAAGACGTCGAACTAATCTTTCCAGTTCATTTTTTTGATCCGGTCTATTTTTATTTTCCTTTGATTTGTAGATTGTTTAAAACTACATTTTTAAAAAATATTTATAAGTAAATTCGATTAAATTAAAAACGAAAAACAATTCGAACTAAGCATTAACAATAAGTGTTCTTCATTTTATAACACGGATGACGTCCGTTACAAATTATTTACAATTTCCATTTTTTTAAAAAAAGAGGAAGGTGAGTCAATATTGAAGAACCTAAAAGAAAATATTTATTTTACATCTTTTGAAGCGCGCATTTTTATTTATACAGAAAATACCAGAAATTTGCTACTAGAAGGTTTTAGTGGTCTTCGATTACGAAACTAGCATCAGATTTCGAAAATTCAAATTGAGAAGCTAATATGGAGGACAAAAATATTAAAATTACTTCAGGTAGCAAAAACTATTCACTCGGGGATTTTTGAGGATTGTTACGAATGGTTAACATTTTCGATATTCAAAATGGCGGTACCAAGATGGATGACAAAAATATAAAAAGTTTCTTTCTCCAGAATTTTCAAGGTCATATCTAAGCTTAGATTTTTAAAATAAAAATGGCGGATGCAAAATGGTTGACCAAAATGTTCCTTAACCCTTCAACTCTCAAATAGCCAACATTTTGGATGCATATTCTTGTGTAAAAAAGTCTCATCTTTCGAATGGCATAGCCAAATCTATCAATAAATGAGAGCAAATTGTGTCTTTTTAACAATAACAAAAAAAACGTTGACTTTCAATTTGTTTTTTAAGGAATTTTTTTAACTATGCTGTCGGTACTTAAAAACATTCTAACCTATCAGTATGCGGGACCCGAATGTTATTCTTCCAAAATATATTTTTAGATACTTTGATTTTTATTGTTAACCGATCCAAAATAACGTCCGAATCCCCGAAATTATTGAAAAATCACAGTAATGTGCACTTTTGAAGTCTAATCTAAGTTTTAGCGGGAAAAATAACTTTTGTCAGTTTCGTGGCAACAGATGCACATTAGCAAAATTAGCTCATACAATTGATTTTCAAGATGGCGGCCATGATGAGTCAGCTAAAATAACGTATTTACACAGCTTTACAGTCACGGTATAATGTTCAAACCTCTTTATTCAATAGTTTTATGAACTTTCAGGATCATTAGATCTAATTAATTATTAGCTTATCAAAATTCAAAATAGCGGATCCAATATGGCGGACCGCAAACTCAAAAATAACCATTCAGGAAAAATAAAAAATACTGCCGAATTCTACGTGAGATTTGAAATCAAAATATTGTAAATTTTCTCGCTCAAAGCAGCCGTTTTCGAGTAAAAAATTATCAAAATCGAAAATTTGGCTACAAAATTTGCATTGTAATATTCGTCAATTTCATTAATAAAAAGTCACTAATATCCGGGATGAAAAAAATGACATTCAGGATATTTTAACATGACACTTTGACCCCAGTTGGCTTCAACCTGTTTGAGGAGGGAATCTTCAGCTTTGTGGTAAATGATCGGTATAAATATGAATTCCTCGCGTTCTCTGTTCGTTTTTGCTACTAAAATTAAAAGTTCGAAGCATGTAATGCTGGCCTAATTTCGAAGGAAGATCGAGATCGTGATTAGACGACTATTTGAATACTCGCGCCATGTTTTAAATAAAGAGCCTTGACTTACACGAGGAGCTCGTAATGATAAAAACTGGAAGCGAGTCCCCGAGCGTCGACGCTGCTGGAACGAGATAAAACTGATAGAGAGATCGATGAAGGCGATAGCTCAAGTTATTACCGGATAGAGTGAGACCGACTAATAGCGCGGGAGAGACAAAGAGAGATGCATTGCCAAATGTTAAAATACAGAACTGAGAAAACGCGAAATGAGAGATAGCGTACTGCGATAATTCGGAAGTTTCAGGGAGATAAATGTGTTTATTTACTGTTCGTTATAGCTCCGATAATTTTCTAATGCAGATGTTATATCTCTTAGTCCTGAAAAAATTTTGCATAATGCAGAGTCAGAAAAAATGATGAAAATGTTTTATTTGCTAAATACATGTGGTTTCAGACAATTAAACAATCCAAAACCACGTCGGTAATATCCCAAATATTGAAATAGTTAAAAAAATAGGGTGAACTTTCGAAAAGATGTTTTTTTTTATTTGTTCTGGGTTTTCTGAATTATTTCCACACATCTTGAAAATTTCGAGAAATGTTTCAAATAGAAAATGTAGGATACGAAATTTTCTGCAAAAAAGGTCTAATGCATTTTTTCTGCAGGAATCAAACAAATTGAGAATAATTACAAATTAAATACATGCAATGTAGATTTACTTCGCACGCTCTCCGCATGATGGGGTGAAGTGTTCTTCTTTCCCGCGAGACTATTGCAGTTACAGATGGTACATATTCACACCTGGTTCGTTAAATATTTTCTATTTAGTTCGCATATTACACCGAACAACAATATTAAAAAAAAAGAATTGATTAAACTATGTTCGTTTTTATTTTTCGATCTTTGAATATGAATTAAAATCAAACATCTGATGTTTATATAAAAACGAAATCTTAACGGAAATTACACAAGTACATTATTTAAAATACAAACGACATTTTAGCAAGTTAATATTACTTAGTAACTATGCTTATGGAATGTTTACAACTGCCAGACAGGCCAAAAGAAAAATGTAGGATTCCCGCCGTGTTTCGTCGAGTTAATAGATACGAAGCTTTATGCGTATAGAAAACTATTTCTTCAACCAGAAGAAAAACCGGAGGAAGATTATGAAAACTCGAATGTACAAATTGAGAGAGATATAAAAGATAAGGGTGGAAAAGTAAAAAGTTGAAAATAAGAGAAAATTAACGAAGAGAAGGACGTCGGAGGGCGGATGAAGCACAGTCGCTTATACACTTGCTTGGTCGCCGATAAGCACAACCAGTTATCGAGAAATGGAAATGACTGATAAGCACTTGGACGCATGTTTTTTGTTTTTATAAATATCGCATTAAAGCGATTGCCTCCGCGGAATTCCCGGCCGCCATCGCACACGTAAAAACAAAAAATATGCCTCTCATAAAAACTACAGTTTGAAGACACGATTTACGGTGATGCCAATATGTCATTAAATTCTTGATACATCTTTTCAATATTGTCAAAAATCAAAAACTCTGTCGAAAAAATTTTAAATGGCGGATTGAAATTGTTAAATAAATTATAGTCTTAGTTAAGTATTTCTGTAGTCTTTATCTACAACTTTGTTCAATGTATGTATAACTTAAATAACATCGGAAATTCAAAATGACGTATCCAATATGGCGACATTAAGTTATTTCTAATAATAATGATATTGTTAAAAAATTGTCAGTTGATTTTCATATAAAATACTCTACAGACATTGTATAATGTATGCAGAATTTACATAAAATCGGTCATCATAGGCAAATGGTGATTCAAAATGGCCGCAAAATTTTCCAACGGATATTATATATCCGTAATTCCTCCGGAAGGTTGTCTGATATCCAGGTTCGTTAAGTCTAACAGGTCTTAGGATTGGCCGATGACCGACTTGTGGAAGTAGTAGGCTGCACTTGTTTCTGCAGGATCCGATATCGGGACTCTCAATCAACATCCACGCAATATCTCCAATCTACATAAGTACGATCGATTCTTCGCTAAGGCACGTTGCGCAAGGTCGTCAGACAGAATCACACGTGCACAGCTGGCGAGATTAATTCAACGCCTCGAGTCCGTCGTCGCTCCGAGAAGAAACGTAAAACAAATTACGCGATTTTGGAAGATACTCCATCTTGATTCCATAAATTACGCGAGAAATTCTGCTTTCAAAAGACCAGGATTTTCTCGGACGCGCGTACTTCAACGGATGTAACACAATACTCGCGGTAAATTTAAACCGAAGACGAGCTTTCTCAAAAAAACAGAGGCGAGAACGTTTAGGAAACTGGAGCACGTTGCAAAACTGAGAGTTTCGTGTAAATACGTAATTTTTTTTTAAACTCTGGAACATAAAAAACCGTACGTCGTACAATCAAGATGTTAAAATAAATTGACAATTTACGCCGTTCGTGCGCAACAGACGCTAAAACCAGTCGTACGAGCGTGTTTGACGACCAGAAATTCTTTGGAAATAACGCGATTATAAACATTGATGTTTCCAATGACCGATTAATTCGCCATTTTTATTTGACAACACACTGAACAACTGCGCAATCCCGTTCTAAAAAAGAGCATGTGGCTTGGAACTGCAAGATGCATGTTGGAAGAATGCACTCATCGATAAATTTCTCTGCATCTTTTATTTCAAGTTTTCAAAACCCGCATATATCAGCGCTTTATCCGCCGGCATTTATGTCGTTTGTTCCCTCTGTTGTGTCATTTATTTCTTGAGCGCATGGAAGAAAATCGTAATTATCAATATTTTTCATTAATTATTTAAAAATTTTCAAAATGTGAAAATAGAAATGTAATATATAATAAACAGCGAACAACGTTTTTTCATATTGTAAGGAATTCTCCAGGCTAGTAACTCAATCGTGTCGTGGTGATATAGATTTATTGCATATAATAAAAGCAGAGTACAGGGTGGTCATATCTTATTACTATTAAATGTAATTGGAGTTGAAATAATCTTTGATGACAACGCAGTCGTTGAATATTCGTAGTTCCTAAAGGGTCTCGGCGGCTTCGTTGGCGTTGGCGGGAAGATGTTACCTTTCGGTGCATCTGTGTAATTCATAGATCGTCTATTCCAAGAAACTAATAATTTTGAAATCATCTGTTTCGTTACGTGTCCATTTTGTATCGGACATTGTTTTTGAAGTATATTGCACTTCCATATTATGTTCAAAAAACACTGTTAATGCATACATTTCCTTGATTATACCCCATTTAAGTGGGGAAAATGATGACAAATGAAAAAAATGTTATTTTGATAAATTGTTCTGGTGTATATAATCGTTTTTTACGGTAATTCAAAATGGCGTATCCAATATGGCGAACGTAAGTTATTATTTCCAATAATAATAATGCTTTTGAAGTATTGTCAGTTTGTTTTCATATGTGATATTCAGTCATTCTATAACGTATTAATAATGAACGCGATATTGGTAATTCAAAATGGAGTATCAAATATGGCGAAGGTAAGTTTTCTCATAGTTTTCATATCTGATATTTTAAGGGTATTATACAACATATACACAATGTTCACACCATGGCTTATTTAAAATGAGCATCCAAAATGGCGGTAGTAAGTTATTGTATCAAACAATAATTTTATTGATCAAGTATTGTGAATTTGTTTTGATAAAATGAGTTTTTCATTTCCACTTGAACCACATATTCCAAAAATTACATTCGCCATATTGAATCCACCATTTTGAATTTTCCAATACTTAGTAAGGATGATAAAGGACTTTAAATCTTCCTAATAATCTTTCCACAATTTTTATCCTCTTCTGCAAAAAAAACCAATTGCATATTCGATCCACCATTTTGAATTTTGTTCTTCCTGATCTCAATACAGCGAATCATTGGACTTTATCCATATTCTAGGATTTTAGTCTCCTTATTAGATCTGCTGTTTTGAATGTTGTAATTTCTATGTAGAATTCGTAATATGTACCCCTCCCCCCCCCTCTCTCTCTCTCTCTCTCTCTTTCTGATGTAGGGTTTTTAATAAGCTTTGCTTGGGATTAATCCTGACCCCGAAATGAGAAAAAGAGGTACATCAACTGTAAGTCGGTTTTTTTAACGAAAATTTTGTTTTTATTTTTGAAGGATATCTTTCTACTGTTTTTAAGTGTTCTCTATCGGTTTCCGTCTAAAAACTCTAAAAAAAAATATATACATATATAAAATATTTCAATAATAATGGTAATTGAACAATAATTATAAGGTTAATCCGTGCCACCGATAACTCTGGATCGACACATGGGAACGAGGTAAACGTAACCATTAGACAACGTTAGACTCCATCAGCTTAGTCCAAAGTGGCAAGTCGTAACGGTGATCCATCCTAAGCGGATTTCGCAAGCGCGTAAAAAATGTTCGATGCGAAACTCGATAAGGTGATCCAGGGCCTGAGCGATCCATCGCGACGGCTTAATATTAAAGTAAGATTTTCGAAGGCTCTTCGTGGTGATGGTCCCGTAATAACGGCCAGTACCGACCTGGCGTACACCAGCCTGAAAGCTGAAACGACCCGCAGGCCAGTTGCCGGACTAAGTAATCAGATGTTATCAGAAAGCTACGCGATTGGCCGCAGATCGCTTATCAACATGGCCGGATAAACGTACTACCCGTCTCGACTGTTTTCCCTTCTCTCTCCGTCGGTTTGCTTTTTATTTTATGCCAAGGTGCCTGCGAAATATCCGCGCAAACAATGGTAAAAACGCGCTGGCAAAAATTACTCCGGCTACTTAGTGGCTGCAGAACCGCGACTTTGAGCGCCTCTATTGATCTGACCTGTTCCGTAGTTAATTTGTCGGTTTTGCTAATTCAATGACGAGAAAGACGTCGGTCTATGAACACTTAATCAAATTTTGTAAATTATAAAAAAATTTACTGGATAATTATTAATAATTCCCTCTTATACCGAACTAAAGATGGGAATTACAATTATTTTCGATTTTTTAGTTCCTTCAATTACCTATAGATTATATTTGACTAATTAGCACATATATTATGATTATGTTGTATGTATACGAATGCAAACTTTAACTGAACGAATTATCTTGTTTTATTCTGAAGATTAGAAGAGGCCGATATGAATCGAATGTCAGGTATTTCCTTTAATCCCCGATAGATGGCGCTACTCGGCCTTTTTCGTGGCGTTTAACCGAAAGCAATCGCATCAACAAGAAGAACGAAAATGGTCTATTGGCAAAGGTTTGACTGCCTGGAACTACGTTTTCGAGGCGCTGAATTCGCTTCCAGGATCAGTTTTACACAATCCAAAATGTTGTACCCAATATTACTGCAAAAAAATTAATAGTTCTTTGTAAATTTGGTAATTTTTACCAAAAGCATATATATATATATACAGCCGTAAAATGTAATAAATAAACACCGTCCACCATTACATTCAGCACTGATTAATAATAATTAGGGTCTTTGCCAATCCTTAACCCATTAACGCCCAAAGAACACTTTTTCTTGCTTTAATTTCAATCAAGTATTTCGTATCAAAATCGAAGTTCAAAAAAATTGAAATGTACATATCCTACTGTTTTCGAGGTCGCTCTTCAAGATTCCCAGGTCAAAATTGAGTTTCAGCCATCAGGAATTCCAATATGGCGCCGAATTTGACAAAAATTTCCAGAATATTCGAAAATATTTATCCTTAAGAATTTTTTTCGAGGCATTAGAATATAGGGATTGTATTGAAACGATGAACGATGGTGATCGGAATACTTGAATTTTAAACAAAAATTTTACTTGCATACCCCACATCATTCCAACGACTTCAAAATGGCGTCGACAATGAAAATTTCTTTAAAAATTTCTGAACGCTCTAACTAAAAAGCGACGAGCTTTTTTAAAAAAATGCTAAGAATGAAAAGTGCTTAGAATTCATCGCGAAATATAGCGGATTTTTTTCATGACATTTTGAGAAATTTTTTTTTTTAAATTTGTTTCAAAATTTTAATTTATTTACTAAAAATTCTGAAAAAAATTTAGTGTACTCTCTGACGAATTCTAAGAGTCTTTTGTTGTTCAGAGTATTTTGTTGTTTCGGATTCAGTGACCCAAAATACGTAAAAAATAACGATGTGGATCCGGCGACTTGAAACATGTCGTTCGTGCCAATACTAGATGTGCGGATATTTATAGACAAAAAACAGCGTTAGTAAAACTTCAATAAATGGCGAAGGTTTAAAATGAATGATTAAAACTAACTTTCTGCTTGAAATATAAGATCAGAAGAAGAGTTTAAGCCTAGGTAGATAAAAAAAAAAAAATTACATGTGTCGATGTGGCAGTGTGCTGAATACTGCAAAAATCGCATTTTTTTTTTATTTCGGGAATTTTTATCTCGAGAATGCGCCATCGTACGCAAAAGTTACCAAAGACCTTTTTTGTTTAGAATGGCCCAAAAAATAAAAAAAAAATTTTTTTGGACCAAAAAATTTAAAATTGCTTAATTGTTTTAAAAAAATGTTATAAACAATTTTGGCCCACTCGGAGAGCAATCCACCCTCGAAATTCGGATTCAGCGGCCCAAAATACGTTGGAAACACCTTATTGCATAAGGGGACCTATAAAAGGCTACGAAACGGTCCCTGCTCCTACACTATATGTACCTTTCAATTTTTTTGAACTTCGATTTTGATATGAAATACTTGATTGAAGCAAGAAAAAGTGTTCTTTGGGCGTTAATGGGTTAATAAACAATGTCGAAAGCTGATGTAAGTTAGTGCAGAAATATAAAATAAAAGAAACGTTAATAAATTTGATGAGTAACATTAACATTTAATTGATTTTAATATTTGATTTGTTACTGTTACTATTAATACTGAAAATAATAAACATTTATTTTATACTTATATGCTACTGAATGTAACTGAATAGAGCAAATACTGTTAATGGGAATATTTATTATCATTCGTTATCTTAGTTGATTACAAAATGTACGAATCGAAATTGTTAAAAGCTTTACAGGATATTTATTATCATTTTTAAATTTATGTAAAATAACATCCATCGAAAATACTTCCTTTAGGTAATAAATTACATTCGACAAATTAACATATACATGCTAAAATCATTCAAATTGCGCCCAAATTAATTTTTGTTGGAAGTAGCATTTCGAATGAGAGAAAAAGAGATCTTCCACTAAGAAGTAAAAAGATGTTGCGAAATCTGTAGATGATAAAATAGGTAGAGATTCCCGTGAATGTTTTAAAGACGTAAAATGTTCAAGTGAGTTTTCGATTTATTAACATATTTGAATTGGTTGTTTTGATTAATATTCACTTTTTTTTATAAATTGATATCCGGCTATTATATTTATTGGCCCTTAATATGCTCACGTTTGAATAAAATAAAATCTTTTGAAGTAATCTACTAAACACTTATAAAAGATGTATTAACTTTATAACATTTTAAGTTTTGATTTTCGATGTCACTAATTATAAATTGAATTTTTCTAAATTACAGATGACCGGTCAAATACGGAAAAGGGGGCCCCCAGCCTCTTAAAATTTAAAATAAATATAAAAATTGTTGCATAAATTGTTATCCAGAATTATAAACTGTCAACAAGAAAAAGCTTCAAAAAAAGCCTCGTAATCGAAAATTAACAAATTTTAATTAAATGATTAGGTGTTATTTTTATTTAGCTCATCATAAATATTTTAAATGGTTCGAAAACTTGTTATGCACCTTTTTGGTCAACAAATTAGATTGCCAAAACAAAATTCGATGAAAATGAACAAATTAATCCATTCATTTATAAATTAATATGAATCAGAAAACAATATTTAATCCTAAGTGAAACATACGAATCCAAAGGACGAAAGAGTCGGAAAATTTTACGATTTCGGTAAAAGATTAAACAGGCATCAAGAATCCCAAAACAATTTAGAAAAAAAACTAATGACAATCAGTACTTATGAACATTAATTAACACGGATAAAATTTGCTGAAAATACAACTGCTTACGAAAATTGATGATCGAAAATTCTGAATTGGAAATAAACTTCATACGATAATACATTCAAAATACAAATTATTTGGAAGAGCGATAAAACTCTTCGGTAACCAAAAAAGGCGAAAATAGTCATAAGAAACAGTTTGAAGAATACACCCGTGTCGTTAAATCGAGTTTTTGCACGAATTATATTTCAATATTTAAAATAACAGAACATTTTTTGAAAACGTAATGAGAATCTATGAAATTCAAAAAAAAAAAAATAGCCGTAAATAGAATTCACTGCCTAAAGTCTTCAACGATCCAGATTATGTATGTCGTTAAATAAAGTTTTTATTACAGATAAATAAAAATACCAAAAAATTATTAGCAAGACAAATTATTATGATGATTACAATGTGTGAAATTGTAGTGAAAATATTCTAAAAGGGGGTAAACATCTACATGCAACAAAATTTACCAAAGAAAAAGCTTGATCGTTAAAACGGAACTCATTAAATGAAGGCTTTACCATACTCATATTTCAGTAAAAAAAATTATGTATAAACTATTAGAAAGCATAAAAAGAATGTTTGAAAAAGTAGAAAATTGGTTATACTTTTAAAAATCTTAAATGTTAAAATGAGTCGTTAAATCAAGGTTTTATTGTACTTCAATTGTAATGAATAAAAGTTATTATAAAGCTTAATCAAAATCTTTGAAATAACTGTTAATGGTAATGTGTCGTAAAATCGAGGTTTTAGAAGAAAAGTTGACGTTAAATCATAACAAAACCCGACGGCAACTATCGAAACTTAATGTGTACACCTGAAGGTGTCTTTGGTACGTGGGAAATGAGGGATATAAGGGTTGAATGCTAAATCGAGGCTTTGTTGTCATGAATTATTTTATAGCCTGATCAAAATCATTCAGAGAGAAACGACTGAAAAATATCGAATGGATGTATGTCATAAATTGGAGGTTTTAGTATCTTTAGAATTTAAGCACTAAAGATTGACGGTAGATCATGACGAAACTTGACAAAAATTACTGAAATGTATCGAAAAAAAATGAAAGATGAATTCGGGAGGTGGGTAATGGTGTATGACTAAGGCTTCAACTTTAAATCAAGGATTTATTGTCCTTCACATACTGTGAAACCTGACCAAAATCGTTCAAAGAGAAATAATTAGAAAATTATGTCGTAAAATCGTGGTTTTAGTAGCTTTTGCTACTAAGATAAAATATTATAAAATATGACGACATTTATGGAAACTTAACGAAAACACCCGAAGGTGATTTCTGGAGGTGGGTAGTGGTGTATGACCAAGGGTTAAACTTAACACGTGTCAAAACACTTTAGCTGGATCCAGTCTAACTTGTCGTTTCGAGATATTTTTCGATACGAGTGAACGGCTGAAACTTGCTTTCGCGGACATGGAAGAGTTAATCGTAAATCGCAATCGTCACGCATGAAGAGATAAGGCGTATTATAATACCAGCCTCCGAGACAGAGCGACTACCGAGTTGTTTAAAGAAAATCGAATTAAAGTCGTAATAACAACTCTGATCCTCCCCGATATGGACGTCGAAGCTTCGTAAAAACCGAATTTATTTACCTGCTCGAGAAATGCAGTATATAAAATAATAAATGCGCGCCTGGCACAGCGTCGAGATTATTGTGTTAGCTTTTATTACCGGCAGTAAAACGCGGTTTAAAAGGTCGGCCAGTTTTATCAATCGTTTTCTGCACTTTGCTAGCTGATTGTAAAACGGGTTTATCCGATCAATATAATATTTGTAAATACTTCAGTTAATCGGCCAAGAAAATTTTGTTTCGCCGCTTTGTTTCTGAATCGTAAATTCGGAATTGATTCGTTTTATTTATCTATTTATTTCTGTTATTGTTTGCTTTTATTGAAAAAGAATAATAGTCATCCATCAATCAAATAGTTATCACAACACGATTAATTTTTAGTTACTGATTAATAGTATTTTTTTTCTAGAAAAATAATTGATTTGATTAGTCGAGTGTAACTAGTTTTAGCAATATAATTTCTAAGAATTAATTGACGATTGTACATATACATATTTGTAAAAGTTTATCAGTGAATGTAAAAATACACTGTAATTGAATTACTCATCAACTTTTCAGTACGTAATAGTTTACTAAATAAAATTAAAAATATGTACCATATGCAAAATATATTCCCACTACAGTAACAGGTGCCGCTGTGTCTGAGATTTAGTCATTTTCCCCATTAACAATAAATAATTATTTGTATCGCAATATTCATCATAAAACAATTTTAGAATCTTGACGTAAATATCTAAAAATATAAAAAAATCTAGGTTTAGAAAGAGATAATGGAAAAATCTCAAGTGTTATAACAGACCTATGTTGTTAAATCGAGGTTTTAGTATGGCAAAACATTTTATTATTCTATTAATACGACAACTGCTAATTTTGCGCTGCTTGATCGAAGATTTGTTGCAGTTCGGCAACGTTGTACTTCATTCGTCATAGTCGGTAATAATTAATTAAAAAGCTGATTCAGCCACACACAAAGCAGTATTCGTTTGCTGTAACCAAAGGATTGGTTTACTATAATTGGCGTAACCAAACTATTTAAAAATTGAATACCTACATCTTGTACTAATTTTTTGTTTCATTTTTAAAGTAATTAAAATTTGATTTTGTTACAAATGTTTGTTTCTTTATTTTGAGAAGATATGTAGAAATTTAAATAATTACATATTTTTCATAATTATTATGTTTATTTGTTGATAACTATAGACAAAATGTAAAAAACATTGAAATTGATTTAAAAGAAATGTGTTGAAATGGCGGATCTAAGATGGGCGACCAAAATGTGAAAAGTTACTTGATCAGATTAAAACGGGGGGTAATGCAGGATGTCCAAAGTCGCCGATTTAGTATCTGATCTTAGATTTTAAAAATTCAGAATGGTGAATTCGTATTTTTTACCTTGGTTCCATCATTATCAACTTGGAGAATCTACGATCAGATCCATAATCTGCGACCTTGAAAACTTCATAGAAGCCAGTTTCAGCTCGATCAGATTATTATTTACAATTGCTCAGCCATCTTGGATCCGACATTTTGAATTTTCGAAATCTCAGGTCGTATTCGTAAATGACGACGTCACAAAAATCCCCGAGCAACAAATTTAAGCTCTTTTCATGTAACAAAAATGTATGCTTCAAAGGGTTAATCAGTACAGTAACAGTATTTCATAACAAGGGCTGAAAATTCGATTTCCCACACGATTGATAACTACGGGAAAATCCTGCACAAGTAATAAAGACATTTTCCCTAATATCCGGGAAATCCGTATTTGCCGTACTATTTCTAGTTCCTATACCGTTGCAGGAAATTACCTTTGTGGCATTAAAACCAGTTGGAGAAATTCGGGTTTCCCGCCCACTTAACTAAAGTACCAAAGAAAAAGTTAAAACGGGACTATGTCGTTAATCAAAGCTATACCATACTTTGTTTCAGTACAAAAAATTGACGGAAAATTATTAGAAAACACAAAGAAAATAATGGAAATCAAAATTAAAGAGTCGAAAATTAGTTATACGGAAAATATTTTCTGTTAAAATGAACTTAAATCATTAAATTGAGGTTTTAATGTGCTTCAGTTAAAATAAATAAAAATCATTATTCCATTTTTTTTTAACTCTAACTGTTAATGGGTATACGTCGTAAAATCGAGGTTTTAGCATACTTCAAATAAAACCGGACGACAACTGTCGAAACTTGATATAAACCACCGAAGGTATCTTCGGTTAGTGGGAAAAGTTGGATAACAAGGGTTCAATATTAAATGGACCATTTCTTATCTTTCAATTATTGTAAGAAGAAATTCGGTTTTCCGGCATACTATTAGGAAAATGGTCAGTTATTCATAGATTAACCCCAAAAACAGATATACGAGATGTTTCTGAATTTTTCCATGAATTTTGTAACAGACTACACATTCATAAACCTAACCTTACTCTTATATAATCACTGAACATAAATGTCGTTATTTCCAATTAGTGTTGATGGAGACATAATGGCAAGATGAAACAGGAAATCTTAATTTTGAATATGCTCTTGTTTGCACGTGATTCAGTATTGTATACAAAATTGGTCCATACAATTTGTTCTTCCTTATAACAAGATAATTGTTAGGAACCACGCTAATTCTCATCTTATTCATGATCATCAATGTATGTTTGACATGGATATATAATATTTGATATTTCCTGATGTTGACAATAAATTATTTCATCAACGTCTCTCTATATCTAAAACTGTCAGTTCGGTAGTTAGAGTTGAGATAAGACTGCCGCTTGATAACAACTAGTCGTGAGCAGATCTTGGAAGACGATTGAAAACAAATCTATGAATTATTTGAGCTTTCATTACAGGTTTATTTATTCGGAGCACAAAAACTAGATTTTGTTATTTCATTTCATTTATCGAGTTGGAAAATGAATGACATGAATTGCCACGCCTCATCAGTGTACAGAAGAATTATGACTGATTCAGCATTTAATTGGCTGAACAGTTATCAAGTTCCTCATTTGATTTTCAGTTTGCTCAAACTCTGTAGGATGTCTCCAACTTCCAGGTTACGAAAAACTCTTCATAACTGAAAGTTACCACTTGCGAAAATACAGAAATAACCCCAAATTCGCTATCGTGGAAGAAAGTGACGTAAACTTTGTTATTCTCATAGAGACGTATTCGTTTCGTTGGAATTTTGTGACAAAAAGCTCCGGGGGTAGAAACTTGGAGTTGAAATGCGAAACTGGTTTGTTGGACGTTGGACTCCGACGACAAGCGTCGTTCGCACGAGGTCGCCGGAAGTACGAAAAGTAAAGTCCGAGCACGTTAATTTCGTTTGCGAGTGTATACATATACGTGGTAAAAGACCCACCCTGCTATCTTATGACATTGAGGAGTTGGTATCTGTGCCACCAAGTACGAGCTGCTGCGACCGAGATACGCCTCTCTCGACCAGCGCAACTTTGCTCGCACCGTTTTGACGTGTCTGATAACCAGCACGTACATACGTGTCTGCACACGTGCCAGATGCAACTTTCTCATTTAGATGTAGGCATACGTAGTGTGAGGTAAGTGTCCTGAGCAATGCTCGACTCTGACGAACGATGACGACGACTCCAGAAAACAACAACAGAATTTAACCACCATTTTGAATTTTGAATTTTTACCAATTTCTTAAAAAAACTCCACATTGTACTCTGCATTTCTCATTGGAACCTAACCTTCAAAAAATGTTTTTACGGTCAACTACAACATAATGTACTGATAACAACGAAACAACATACGATAAGCAATTTGCAAATTCAAATTGACGCTTGGAAAAAAATCTGTGGTTTTGCTAAAAATTGATATAAAGAGGTATACCCATAAAAGTTTTCGGTCCGTTAGCCAATATTTAAACACCTTCATTTAACAAAACGGATGTCGTAACAGCGAACAACAACTTTCAAAACATATGATAATTTCTTATACAAAATCGAGGCATATCCTAACAGAACCTACCAGAACGAAACCTTCCATCTAGGTTAATTAAAGTTATTGTAAGATTAATAATCGTATTTAAATTTGTCATAAGTTTGGGTTCCTTTAGGGTAGAATACGTACTGCCCTTGAATCTTTCGTTTTTAACCTCTTGTAATCCTGGTAAAATTTAGTTGTGATAGCGTAGAGAATGGAAAAGTGATATAAGTCGTTATACAAATGTTAGAATATAAAAGAAAGTATACGTTTTATATCTTAAACTTATCTCATTTCTGATCATGCTTTTTGATTAAAATGATCGAAACTTATTTGAGATCAGTGTTTCTTTTAGAAACGCTAGATGACTTTGGAGTTTCAACTTGAACTCGGCCAACTTTACACTATTGAGCACTCTGGATCATTTAGGTTACATTTTTAATATAGAACATTTTAAATTTAAATTTAAAATTCAGTCGAAATAGCATGTTCAAAAATGAAGACTATGACTTTTTTTAAGCATTGACAATTAATATGATTATGATTATGGACATACCCGACTGTAGTTTCTTTTCTGACTACAGCAATTGCTGACGTGAAGATTTTCAAAAAGTATCATATAAATAATTATATTACAGAAGTAAAAATTAGATTTAATTGTATCAAAAGCAGAACGTTCAGTCATTAGCTAGATAATTCTTTTTCTTACAATTTTACAAAACATATTCCCTTTGCATTATTGAAATTGACATTGAAACGATACATACATTATTCACGTCGCAATAAAAGTTGTTATTTTAATTGCTCCCGATTTAAAATGGGATTTAAGCGTTTATTGCACATTTCTCTTTATTTTACGGCGCGATAAAAGCACGGTTTAATACTGTATAAAGTGGACAAATCTCTAAAGATAATTTTAATCCTATACTCGAGATCAGAAATGCACGGTGTTTTTCCTCCTCGCATTTAATAGCGGTGCTAGCAGCGATCAACAATTGGCATCGTTTACGGTGCACCTTACCTAATTGTAATGCGAGGAAGCGATGCACTTTTTAGTCATTCCAGATATAGGTTTACAGAACAGAAACAGGCTTTAGGAATAAATTAACATTTATTACTAATGTTTAGAATATCCGCCCCATGAAAATAAGTTTTATTGCATATAATTGAAATGTTTATAAAGTCCTTACTGAAGTATTAATGTTTTTAAAGTGACTTTTATGGAATAATACAGCTTTTCATTTGATTATTAAAGATTAGTTTTTGTATTAATAAGTCTGTTTTCAATTTTTATTGATACATTTTATAATTGACAAATTCAATTCAAACTAGTGTTGGCGTGGTGCCTCGCTCGCTTCGCTCGCTCAGAAACTTCGACCCATTGGAGAGTCGGCTATTCCTTAATACTCGTTTGTTTACTAACAGCTTTCAATTATATTATAAAATTATATTGATATTTGGGGGTCCAATCATATTTATGTCCAAGTGGCTTCGATAGATATGTTACAACAATACAGTGTTTCTTATATGTATGAAAATTGAAAATGATTAACAACTAGGACCTATGACCTGAGTCGACGTAAAATTGAAAATGAGGGTCATTTTCAAAACTTCGACCCCGATGACAGGCCAGCCGAAGTATTAATAAATAAAAGTTGCAAAACACTTACTTCATGCACTTGTATTCTAATAGACTATTCGATGCATGTTACATGTTTACTGTGTTTTTTTCTAATTACTGTCTGTATTAGTATGATCTTATATATATAACAATATATATCGTCAAAGATATCTTGAAAGTTTCGAAAAGATCTCTGACGGATATCTTTTAGATATCTATAAGACATTTTTTAGATATATCGAAAAAGTTAGTTTCGTGTCAAGGGCGTAAAAGAACTTATGCGCCCGTAAGTGATCACCAGGCCCGAGGGGCTGGCGAAGACTACCCCTGGGGGGTAGGGGGTCGAAACGACGAAATTTAATTTTTTTTTGCCGACGTGACCAAATTCAATACTTTTTCAGGCAATAGTCATAAACATTTTAAACCAGTTTTTACGGCATTATCGTTGACTTTAGGAAGAAAGTGCATAAAACCTTTTTTGTAGAGAATTTAAGGATGTTCATCTCGCCATTTTAACGAATTAGAACATTATTGCACTAGTGAGTAAAGTGGTACTTTCATGGACACATAGTACACCCTATATTTTTACTCCAGTTATTACAAAGTTAATCAATTCCAGCAATTCTTTAACTAAATACAATAAATGATTAATTACAATACTTAACATTAACATTTAATCTCTTTATTCTAAATTATCTATAATCGTAAATACGGTAAAACGCTAAAATTGTCAATATTTCTAATCATAAAAAAAACTGAATTTTATTTTCTTTGAAAATCTTCTCTTGCATATATTAAAATTCAAATTTACCTACATTGTAAATGGGAAAAGGTATTGAAAAATGTACAATTAAACTTGGCCAGTTTAAACTGTTGAACTAAATTTTGAGATTATATACAACTGTAAAACAGAAAATGTGCTTGGACTATAAGTCTCGATAATACTTACACGTTCTCAACCTGGTCAGGTGAGTAATTAAATAACAGACTTAGTACTCACTAATAATTTTGCCATGGAACGTAAGATGACTCTTAATGTATGGTCTGTGCTAATTGCTGTCATATTTTGTTTACTCACCTGTAACATAAATATACGACTTCATTAATGAACGTTCAATATAGTACAAAAATGATGATATTTGTGTAATTTAGCATAAAGAATAATAATTTAATACAAACTTATATACAAAAAAATTATGGTAATCAGACGCGACTCGAAGACGGATTTCCGATAGGCTCATCCTACCTGGCCGTCCTTAAGATTCCTCGCTATTTCAAATTTTCTCGTATATACGAGGCCACCTACTCACCAATGAACGAATTCAACCAACGAGTTCAACGAACTAATTCTACGAATGAATTCAACAAGCGAATTGTATGGATCAATTCAACGTATGAGTTTAAAGAACTAATTCTAAGAATGAATTCAACGAATGAGTTCAACGAATGAATTCTACGTGCGATGTCTTCAAACGTGTTTGTTGTACGAACGAATTCAACTGACGAATTCTACGAACGTGTTCAACGAACGAGTTCTGGGAATGAGTTCAACAAACGAGTTTGGCGAATTAGTTCAACGAACGAATTCTCCGAATGAGTTCAACGAATTCTACCAATGAGCTCAACGAATTCTACCCAAGAGCTCAACGAAAGAGTTCTGCGTATGAGTTCAAAAAATGAGTTAAGTGAAAAAGTGTTTCAGAAATGCTTTCTGAGAATGGTAGGGATTCCTGAGATTATATTCTACAATTGAATTCCACGAGCAAACTCTGTGAATTCTGGTAGAAATACATTCTACCATGCATATTAGTAAAACCTAATTCAAATATTATTTGAAAGAGAATTTTAAGAACTCAATCATCGAAACAGCATTCGCATAAAACAATTTTACAAAAACATTTTATCAACATTTTTTTAATGATTTTGTATTAATTAATTGCAAGTAATTGCAATAAAATCACGAAACGATTCTCAGTATTAATTCTTAAGATTTATTCAGCAAACGATTTTCTGGGAAACGATACTTCTGGGAAATAAATCTTAGAAAACAATTCTTGAGAATAATTCCTAGTCTATATTCTATGACGTGAAGCCTTGAAATAAATTCAATTTACGAAACTTTCTATGAACGCTATCCTTGAATTTTCCAATAACATAACCTATAAAAATATCCATAAAATGGCATATATTGAAATAATTCTTTATAGGAGTACCGTTCAAAACGTATTTCAAAGGATCGGTGCTGCCGTCGAATCAATGCTTCAAAGGAAGGCGCGTGATTTCAATAACCGGAATAACCCTTAAATCATCCTACGGACTCGACCATTAAGCTGTAAAATTCCAGAAGCCGTACGCCCTCTTTGACGTAGTGGTGGAGCGAAGACGGCAATTAGTCTCCAGGCGCTAGTATAGGGGGCGCGTTAATTATCATTTCCCTCAGCCTCGATTCGGCGGGCAATTCAAAACGGATAAGCTGCGCGCGCATTTATATCGCTCGAAATCGCTCGGAGGATGTTGGGATTTGCATAACGATATTATTATCGAGCGCTCAGGCATAAATAAAGCCGGAGATAGCGGCCTCGATGCTAACGTGTCGTCGATCCTCCCGATATCGGGACTGCCGATCCCCAGATGCGAAATCCTCCAGAACGTTCTTAGGTGTACTTAGCGCACTTACTTGCTTAATCGTTACTATTAATATTTTGCAATTAACTTGTGCCGCTTTGACTTATGTGATAGTTTTTTTCTTTTTTATTCAGTCCAGCAGACGCGGTTCAAAGTTTTTTAAAATATAGATATCCATAAGCATACTAATATTAATCACAGATTTTAATTTGTAATACATTATTACTTTATATTTATTAATTAAAATTAACATTTTCTGTAATGACATTATGAAAAAGTCAGACCATTTTGCACTATTTAATATTATGTTATAAAAAAATTCAATAATAGAATAATTCCATCAGACCACGTAGTCGTTATCCAAAAAAAGCTATTTAAAAAAGTGGTGCAGCGGCTTTTTATGCAATTACATTCATTTCATCTATACATTTCAAAAGGTACTTACCTACATAAAGTGCAATAGTGGATTCTTATTCCAGATAAAATTGTGTGAACTCCAAATTCTTTTGATTATAAGATACTATCTTGGAATATTGAAATTCTATCAAGAATTAATGGAAATTTCGTTCAATGTTCAAAGTAAGAAATTCTTCTATGATAATATATCCTAAAAACAGTTTCTTTAATGGAATAATTCGAGGAAAATTGCATTAGAATTGTTATGATCCATTTATTAAACTATTTATTAAATGAATTCTAAACAGGAAATTCTTTGAATTTATAGAACTATTCCTTTTAACTCTTTTTGTAATAATTCTGTAAAATGGATTTTCTGAATGAATTCGCAATGGAATTTGTGGATGTACATTTTGGAATCACCTAAAGACTTCCTAGAAATTATCTGAATGAAAACTAGAAATATGTGCCTATTAAAATATTTAGGATTAAATAAACATAATTTCAACGATTTCATAGAATGAATACATTAAGAAACTATTCAAAGAACTATTGGCAATGTTTTTCGACGAATTTATTGAAGAAACATATAGCCATTGGATGGTTCAAAAAATATTTCCAATTCTAAGGAAAATAATTTCTTAGACTGGATTCATGAACTGAATGCGTGGAGTAAGAGTTAAATACTTTTAACGAATTCTTTGAAGAACTGTATCCAAAAATGTCATCGAGTGATATCTTAAGTGTCTGTCAGTATAGAAAAAACTTTCCTTTGAGGACGATTCTACTTAAACATTATTTCAATACATTTTTATATAATGCATGAATAATTGAAATTGTTGTAATTAATTTTCGGATTAAATTCTTCCAACAAATTCTTGGAATAAATATTTCATACTTATTCCATATGAATACAATTGAAAACTAAATGATTCGATGGGATACTTCCGTCAACTTATTGAAAGAAATATTTCCAACGAATTCTTAAAACAAATCGTTCCAAGAAATTCTTCTAAGATGTATCTTCCGATCCAATTACAAGCTTCCAAGAAATACTGGTCTTAAATTCTTCAGAGAAATGTTTGTATCAATTTTGCCCGAATGATTTCTTTGAATCTGTTGAACATTTTAGAACAATATTTTCCTTGAAAGGAGTTCTACTGCAAAATTATTCCAATACATTTTCTGAATTTGTACGATCGAACTTTAAAAAAAACTAAAACAATTGTTTCTATGAAATTCTTCAAAGATGTATTGCCATCAATTGATTCAAAGAAATGTTTCTAACAATTCTTAGAACTAATGCAACCTAGGAATTCTTGGTAGAAGTAGTCTAGAAGGATACTTCGAAGAAATGTATCCAATAACTTTGCGTGAATTATATATTTGAATGCCTTAACTCTTATTCAGTATAGAATAAAATTCTCCTTGAGGATAAAGATGAATGGTTGAAATTATTGAAATAAATTCTCAGAAGAACAATTTTTTCCAACGAATTGTTTTAACAAATGCTTCAAACCAATACCTCAACAAAATGAAGCCAACAGATTCCTTGACGAAATATTTTCTGCCAATTGCGGGGAGAACTATTTGAAGGGAATTCTACAATTAAAACTCTAAACTAAATGCTTCGATGTAATTTTGAACGAGTTCTTAGAACAAATATTTCCAAGAAATTCTTCGATATTAAATCATTCGATGAAAACTTTCCTCAAGTTCTTTAGAGAAATAATCCCAACAAATTCTTAGAACAAATGTTCCCAATTTTTTTATACCAATTACTTTTATAGAAATTCATGAAAAAGTGCCCTTTCGGGCGTTAATGGATTAACATCATAACTAAGCAAACTAATTCCATAATACATGCAACAATGAAACGTTTTATCTGAACTTTAAACTCGCATTTGCAAAACAAGTGCGATTTTCAATCGGAGAAGAAAGCGGGTTAGCATCCAGAGATGGGAAAGATAGGAACGATCGCGATCATGATCGAGATCTCGTATCGATTGACGAGCGACTGACTGGGTATGTGCCATAGGGAAAAGTGGCGGGTTTGCCCGTATCGTACTAGTCCCATATAATAGTGCACAATTCGCATCATCGATCGTAACGATAGTCGGGATGGGAAGCTAGGCAAATTTAGAAAGAAAACGAGATCGATCGATAGATACTGTCTGAACGGTTTGTGCGATATTGTCTGACCTGGGAAAGATAATTACATGTGACCATATACGAGCCTGGATGAATGTTTCGTCATAATTGCTGTTGGAAATATAAACTTTAGGATACAACCTGACACCAAATTTCAACAAATGTAAAAAAGTACTATTCAGCAGACACACATTTCCTCATAATTATAACTGAAGTCAAGGATAATTCCTTATTGAAAGGCTACAAAATCAAACATTTTTGTATATTTCTGCAATATTTAGATGTAAGTTTAGAAATTTGTTTTGACAATTAAATAAATATCCTGACAAATAAATAGAATTTTATGCATGGTGATATTTAAAAAATAATCATTGCATCAATCAAACATTTCAACATTGTTGAAATATTTTTTTCCAAGCGCCATCTGTCGGAATCATTTCAATTCACGAACAGGCAGTTTTTTTGAAAAAACATTTAAAAAAAAATGGTAAAAATACTGACTTGAGATGTTAATTCTATGAAAAATATGAAGAAAATATGTGAAAAATTCAGAAAAAATAACCGGGTACCTTGAAGAACATTCGGCAGATACCAAGGTACGATTCCTCTGGGACCTTTCGATGTCCGGTCGAATGCTGTAACCAACTGAGCTGTATCTCCCCATATTAAAAAAAAGCTGCTTATTTTTGCCAAATTTGAATTTATTATTTGTTAAATATCCTGACAATTTTCTCCCAGCAACAAGAATAACTGTAATTCAACATAAAAATTCACATTTGTATACCCAATTTGATATGAATTCATTACAGGGCAACCTTCGACTTGGCCCCTCTGCAAGTGACTGCCTCTCGCAGTTACCCCTCTCTAAATGGCTATGTTGACGTATTTTACTCCGCTCATCGAGGGATTTTCAGGGTCAGATCACGTGACAATAAAAATCGGCAGGATATATGGCTGTACAGAGGGAAATCCCAGTGTAACCCAACTCGAGCGATTGCACAAGAAATTACCTGGGCATATAATATCCGCCATTTTTTATTTTGAAAATAAGACTACGTATTAATCCAGGACTCTAAGCATTACTTTATACCACTAGTTGAAATATTTACACTAAAAGACTTATCTAGATATAATAAGATGTCTTAAATTCCTCTGCATTCGTATGTGTATATCAGCGCCATCTTGCCTACCAACGACACCTTAAAACGTAGTAATCTTGTCGGTTTTTTATGAACTCCGGAGTAGAACTTTTTCAAATACTCATTTTACAGTATAATAGCAACGTCAGCCGCATTAAGAATTGTCATTCCTGATAGAATATACGAAATCAGTATTTCCACACTGCTTTTACGGCGGGAAACGACATTTTTCGCATTTACATGCAGGATCAAAAAGCAGTGAATGAAATACGGATTTTCATTAGGAAAAACAGCGTTCGCAACACTTTAAATTCCTCGAAATGAGCCCTTTAAGACCCCTTTAAGAGATACATGCTTTGGTAGAGCATTAACACATGTCTATACCAATGAAATAAAAATTGAAAGACGAAAAGAGCTTGAGGAAGCCAAAGAGAAAATAAAAATCTACGAAAGAACAATATGGGAAGAAAGTTGAAGGTGAACGTAACACAAAAAAGAGACAGGACGAGAGGTAGAGGGGAGCCGTCAATCGGTGCAGGGCAGTTCGATATCTCGAACGCGAGCACCCGAGGGCGACTCCTCCTCCTCCGTACTTCCATCCGCGCATAATCATCGGCAATAAATCCCAGTTGCATAAGTGTAACGAGAGATAGCGGATCGCAACGCACACAGCCTCCAGGGTACAGTGCAGCCCGGTGCACTGCTGATCATGCGAAGACAAAGAGAGGAAGAGGGGAAGTGCAATGGAGAATCATTCCCGTGTAGTCTCAAAATTTCTTGGAGTGAGAACTTTTTATGGAGTGCATATAGAGTGATATCGCGAAGTCTCACTCTTAACGAGCATAAAACTCACTGCTTATGGAGTGAAAACTCTACATTGAGCCAAAGTTCCTTCCTAAACAGAGAGAATTAACTCTTTCGGTACAGTGACCTAATTTCAGTTCGTCAAGAGTGAATTTTCACTCCAAGAATTTTAGAGAATATGAGTCGAACTACACGGGTCTAGTTATGTCACATAAAAAATGATTCAACCCCGAGGAAACACAACCGCAAGACTAGTTACTATCTTAACCCTCCTGTGAACTAGGAGGCCTACAGTCCTCCAAACTCCGTTGTTTCCAGACGGTAAAAAATAACTCATGCCCAGGAGAGTTAAATGATGCAGAATTGTATATACCAAAGTTCTAAAAGAACGCTTAGCGACTTTTTTAAGTTTTATCGACTAACCTTTATTTATCACCGATAGGTGCGGTTGTAACTTCTAGCTACATTTGGCTTCTGATATGCAAGTGAGTTTAGAATTATTATATGTCACGCTGCGTATAGAAAATAAAAAGCACGTATATTACGCTAGTAGTACAAGGCAGTTAACATTTAATACGATCACAAGAATCAAGTACTATTTAGATGCTAATTAGGTGCTTCAGCATTGCGTGAAGCTTAAAGTACACCCCTTTTAATATGCAAGAAAGATGTAAAAATTAGGTGCTTTTTAGGTGCTTTGCAGACATCTAACTTCCGTGCCGAAAAGCAACCCGAAGCTGAAAATTCAACCACTAACGATTTTTTAACAATAGAGAAGGGTAGGAAATAAATCGAATTCTAAAAACTAGCCTTAAGAATGAAATTCTAGCATATTTGTTCGGTGTAAGATAGAAAACAATAAATTATAAATTACAATATAAAAACAATGATTTAAAAAAGTAATAAAAAAATGACGCATTAACTACTATAAATTCCGACTATGTGACAACCTTACATTGGTAACATTATAATCTTACGATACCATTAATATTCTGGTAGAGCAGTTCTTTAGAATGGTCACAACTCGATATTTCAATCCGCGAAATTCAAAACGCCATCGGCCGGTTATTAAGTCGATTATTAATTCGAGATAAGCCGTTATTTAGTCTCGTGCGTTTATTTACTACATAACTGAGGGTAATTGAGCGAATGGAATTTCGAAGATTGATTTTCAACGAACAGCATACTCCGGCTTTGATCGATCTTTATGATTTAGGCGTGGGGTCTGATTTTATTCGGGCTCCAGAAAAATCATTAACTGCTTTATTGTTCCTGTCTTTTAAAACTCAATAATTATTTTGTTGCGTAACCTGTAATAAGGGAATAATTGAATATTGACAATTTACAATAAAAAATTGTATTAATAGAAAGAGATTTTTTTATGTTTATCATTAAAAATTTGTGTTCATCAAGAATCTATGATATCTATGAATAAATGCACAAAACACTACATTTGTTGTAGGCGATAGCGATTTTCAATCCACAGGTCAACAAAATTTGATTTTGGGAAATTATCAGAAATGCGCACTGAACAGACATACTTGAAAAGACATACCTTTCTGACGTATTTTTGTGCGCTGAATCGATATCCGTTTACAGAATTTTCCGATCACTCTCCATTTTCGAAATATCTGCCATTTTGTGATTTTTTTCAAATTCCATTTTGCTTTTTTTTCTCTAATAGAACACAATAATTAAACCTCTCAGTTTAAGCACATTTAATTCTTGGAATACGTTTGAATTTTTCCAGACAGAAAAAAAACAGTGGTTCTTAGTATTATCAGTAAAAAACTTCCAAAAAATCAATAAAAAGACAAAAATTGAGGTAGGATATGATATAGGCTTTTAGGATAAAAATTGCGTATAACTTGAAAAAAAAAAACCTTAAAAATATTCTACGTCCATAGTCCTGTAGTAGGATAATCATGCTTCAATTTCTGAGGTTCATAAGTTTAGTTAGATTGAAGATATGAATTTTTTCCGATTAAGTCGAGTTAATGGTAAATTTAGTACATGTACACTGGAAGTAGTTGCACCGAATACGAGAATGATTTTCATACATTTCGCAATATTCAAACATTTTGCAAAACTTTTCAACGTGTTTTGCATATATTTTTGATTCCGTAAATCCAAAATGGCGGATGAAATAATAAAACTTATTTCCTCATAAATTATGCCTATATCCTACATAATATTCAATGCGCAAATACGGATTTGAATTCAGCACACAAAAATACGTCAGAAAAGTGTATGGGCATCTCTGGGGTTTTTGAACACAAATTTTGAAAATTCAATATTGCCGCCCAAAATATAAACGTTACTGGTTGCAAATGAAACTCAGATATTGAAATTTAGAATTTACAAAATCTGAAGACCCGATCTTGTTGTGGGGAGGTTCAGAATGGGTTTAAAAGTCTAAATGTTGATGGAGGACTGTATAAAATTTCTTTTTTAATTGTTTATTTTTCGAGTCTAGCGACAATTGGGAGTAATGATGTTTAGAATAATTCTAAAAGTTGTTGTAAATGTTGCTTTGAATTATGTTAAATAATCTTTTCTAATTTAGTTTTATTTCCTTTTTTCGTTTTTAACTTAATATTTGAAATTTATAAAAAATATCACCCTAAATGCAGTATATAAGATTGACAGTAATGTTGACATTTTCACAGTATTTCGAGGAATGTCAAATTTGCATAAATTTTGTAAATTTAGAATTTTTGTTAAAATCCTAAACTTTAAAATACACTTGTATATCCTTTTCTATATATTCACTACTAATGGCTGACATAAATAGAGCTAATTTACAACACACATTATATAACGCAGCGCAAAGAACGTTATCTCGCAAGTAAACAAGACGCGCGTGGCTGAAAAGCACGGGAACCTAATAAGAAATTAATTAGTGCAATCTCGTCCGCTAATAACAATTGCGATTCGTTTAATTTCAATCCAGCCCTGGTTACAAGTAGTAAATTACTATCTGCTCGCGACTACGATTAATACGCGGCGTGCCCGATAGTGCGCGCAACAATTAATTATTATCCCGCAAGCGGAAGATTAGATTCGCTACTAACGAAATTTCTCGAATACTTTCAATTAAGCATTCCAATGCTCGCAAAAATATCATCGACTTACAGCGGATAACGTTTAACTCACGTGTAGAATACTGCTCGCGAGAATCGCACAATCGATATATCGCGCAATAAAGACTGACTCAGTTCGAAGGTTCGAACATGAAAATCTAATCGGAGCACGTAGCATGGCGTATCTACGCTGCACCTATCGCAAAGACAAATTCTGTGGCTGCCGATGTACTTACAGCACTCCTGTAAAGTGATCCCTTTTTTATTTACGTTTTCTATATAATACGCGCAATTTCCAATGTAGGGTGATCTCCATCGATCACTGATAATTCACTATCGTAATTCACCCTTTCACCGTGGGAACATTTGATGGTGATGAAAATGGAAAGCTCCTTCTGAACTATTTTTCTTTGCCAAGTATATGGTGCTAACTGATTTGCGAAATGCTTGATAAATCGCTCTTAGTATCGAATTCGAAAAGGTTCGGTGTAGGTGCGAAGAGTTTAGAAGTACCTCAGTTTAGAATAGTGATCTATGAGAATTTTTTAGCATTTTTCTAGCATTCCTCCTCTGCTAGATTAATTTTAAAATATCTCTTATAAATAAAACCGGATATACGTATAAGACAGGTTTTTTCACGGTCTTACTGACGAGTCCACGTGAAAAAACTGGGACGAAACGTATATTTTCTAAAATAGACAATTGTTCCCTGTATCACCGCTAGAGGGACACAGAACCTATTAATAGTCAAATCACTAAAATTCCTTATATTCCGAACAGTAAAATCAAAAGGTCTGAGTGGTTATACTGCAAATCCCGGCAATGCTCACTTAAGTTTACTTTACGACACACTTAGTGGTTGCAATCGTCAACCCATGTATTTGATTTATGATTTATGATTTATGATTTATTAATTGTTTATTTAAGTAAAAGGACCGTACATACCAAGAAATTAATCTAATATCTATGAGAATTGCCTGAATTCGACATGAGTTTTCAAGAAAATTAGTAAAGACAAAATTACAAAATGACGAACTTTATACAGAATGAGTAAAACTTATTGGTAGTATGAAACGCTCTCATTTTATCAGCATACAAGAATTGTTGACTTGAAATTTGTAGTAAAATAGAAGTAGTAACCAATACGAACGGTTTTTATTAGTGTAATATTGGACCACATTTTTGTTTTCAAAATTGTTGTTTGAAAATTTTCAAAATTATAAAAGAATATTACATTTTAAATAGGGTATAATTTATAAACAAATTTGCAACTTTTTAATAGGAATAATATAGAAATGCATTAAGGATAATGACGATAATGATGATAGAAAGCTACTTAATGTACCAGTATTCGACTGGCAAACGAAAGGTCCCAAGTTCAAATCCCGGCGCAGCGAATCTCTGGAGTTCGGTCCTTATTTTTCTTTTTATACAAAAATTATTTAAATAATCGTAAAATAATGTCCATCATAACTACCATCAATTTTGTTCGTTTAGGATAAAAAATGAGGTTTTATCGAGTTTCTACTGTAATGGGTCCGAATGATTACGTAGTCTTGTAATTCCGATGTCACGTGATGATGCCTATGATTGTTGTGATGCAGTAGGATGTTATTGATAATGCTGATAGATGATGTCAAAAGGCGACATCAGTGGAAGATCAAGTAGAATGATTATCAAGACTGACGATGAGGAGTTAACCAAGTAATGTCGAGCAATGTCATCAAATCATGATGCCAAATGATTACGGTGTTCAATTTCGAATGATGATTTGCACGGTACATCAGTTAATGATATCTAATTATTTAAAATAAAGATGATGATATATTATAGTGCCAATGTTGACCAATGTTTCCGAATCATCATACTAAATGAATGCGTTGCTCTCATCACAAATTCCAATGACGATGATGCACGATGGTATGAAATGATAATGCCGAAATCAGTAAAACACTGACATCAAATAATGATGATTTTGATGTACAATAATCATGATGACAACTATGCTCCAATTTGATAATGATGCATCATGACGATGTCAACGATTGTTTTCCGATCATGGCACTAAACAATTATATTATCTTATAATTAGAAAGTAGGATGATGAGATTTCATATTATGTTACCAGATATCAATGTCGATATTGTCTAATAGTTACATCTAATGATTTTAATTCCAAGTCATCATAATGTCGAATGATGATTCCTAATGATGATGGTGAATCATAATGCCAATGTCAAGGAATACCATCAGATGATAAAAACGAATGCTATCCTATTGATCATTGTTTGGTGATGAAGTTTTTCCTGACGTTCTCAAGTGTAACTGTAAAACGATGTCGTACAACAGACGATGGTAGATAAATATGATATAAAATGACGGTAATATATCACAATGGTGATGTTCATGCTGTACGATTGTGCTGATCCAGCATTGCACCGTTAGATATGGATAATGTACACAGTCATGATCGCTTATTATTAAAATTTCTGATCTGGGCTGTTGATGTCTAGGGATTAAACTTTGTCCTTAATGATGATGTCGGATCATGACATAAAATGATGATAGTTTGTACCTTTCTTAAATTATGAATAAGGAAAGTTGGATTTCTGAAATTTTAGTAGTCAGAAATTACAGTGTCATCAATACTTTCAATTGCTGGCTCTGGGTGGGTGTTGTGTGTTTGCCTACTTCTCTCTTGTACCGTTCCTGTCTTTGTTCTGTACCTCCGAGAGCCGATCCGCGAATAGAATATTCGTCATTAAATGCATGGGATAATACATTGTCCATTATCCTTTTTTTTATCCACTAATTTCAATGGATCTGAAAGGTACTAATGAAAATAATCTGGAGATACCTATCCTTACTCTAAACATAACCTAGTAGACATTTTTATACCTTGTGTTATACCTTGGACGATAGCCAGAGCCATTACTAAAAGTGGGTTCTTGTGATCGGCTTAAACGCAGGACCACAGTTTCTATTAGGGATAGTGTTAAATAAAATATTATCAAAAATGATACATTGCAATATGACATAAGAAAAAGTCCACAACATTTTATCAATTCTGAAAGGAAAGCTTATAAAAGTCATAAATTTTTAATTTGCTTAAACCAAAATATTAAGATTTTCCAAAACCACACCTATAAAAACTATTACATTTGCCATCCATAGTTGATATATATCTACCATACAATGAATCGCATTCGATAGATTATTGTCCGAGATTAATATCGCGTCACCGATTCGCGGTCTCCTTTAATGCAGTGCACGCATAAAATCAGCGTAAATCAATGTGTGTTGCATGTATGGATTATTCGTATACAGACCGAAATTGAATCGTTGCACACTTTACTTTACATCAATCGAATATTTAACGTGTATAACATTTCATTACAAATTCTAATACGTAAAATAACTTAAATGCAACTTTTTTTTAAATTATTTGTTTAAGTGAGTGTAACAGTTTGTTTAAAAAATTTTTCCTAAAATCTGTAGGAGAAAAATCAGTATTTTTCGATTTGTAGTCAAAGATCTATCTGGATTATGACAAAGTGTTGAATTCTCTTCAAAATTGTTATTGAACTTTCAATGACGAGGGTATTGCTATATCTCTTGACGTTGTCGGTACATTTTTAATGGGGTATAATTTATATAAACCTTTAAAAAATTTACAGCTTCTTAATAAGAATAATGCTGCAATACAGTAAGGATATTCATGATAATTACGATAGCAACTAAGCTACTTGATACAGAATCCGACAGGCAACCGAAAGGTCCAGAGTTCAAGTTCCGTCGCGTTCGGTGCTTGTTTTTTTTCGATAAAGAAAATCGATAAGATCCATTACTTCTAATTGTTTGTGGTCCTGTGTTTAAAGATTTGTTCACTAAATTTCAAGACTTTTTTAATATTGTAACGTTGTATTGACATTTAGAATGTACAATGTGACTCCCGAAATTCTTGTTTTATCTTAAGCTTTGGTTGAACGCTAAGTGTATATATGAAGCAATAAATCATATGAAGCAAACACTGAAAAAAAAATGACAACGGCCTATTACTATGATTTATTTTAGAAAATTTTTAAATTACCCGAAATATTTCTATACTTATGCCCTCTATCTGCTTCATTACAATTATAGATTAGAGGGGGTTTGCGAAAAGGTTTTTTAACAAAACTTAAACAATTTTGTTTCATGATTATAAATGTAAAACAACTGCACAAGCAAATTCTCATTTGTTACGCTAACCGTCTTTAAATAGTAAGATTCCTAAAATGTTTATTATTTATACTAATTGTAAGTCGTAAGAAGAACCATTCATGAAGTAACAGAATAGTCAATCCGAAAGTTTAAGTGACACGTACTAGAACCTGTTGCGATGGTTTCACAAATCAAATTCAAGACACACAATAAAAATTAAAATAAACTCAACAAATAACAACGAATAATTAAAAAAAATACATCAAATTTATCAATATTTACTTCACGCCATGTGATTGAACATAAATCAAATCAACGAATTAATTAAGATAATCTAACTTCACATAAGCCAACTCAAGCAACTAATCATTTTTTACATGCATTGTAAAAAAGTATATATAAATACATAATAAAATACTTATATAATTATATTAAATAATTTTATCATAAAGTGTAGACAACCGAATAAAAAATGCAATTGTAATGATATTCCTGTAAAATATGAAAATCAGTGGAGTTTCTTCGAAGAACGCCAGGTGGCGTCCAGTCTCGTTAGTGAAAACTACCTATGAAATTTCTCAAGAGAGCAAGGAACATCATGATCGGGGATTTGTGCGACTTCATTTATTGATTCATATTTTTAGTATTTGTTTATTTTAGCATCACATTTTAAAGATAATTAAACATTTGTTATATTAACTGTTAAAAAAAGTATCTTTTTAGTGCATTTATTATTTTTGTATGTTCCCTTATCACATAATTTTCAAAATTCTTACCGCATTTTTTTGTTTTCTTAAGTTTGAAATAGACAGCATGGGTGAAATAACGGATTATGCACCTGTGAATCGGCAGACCCACGCATTTTCACGCTCATATGATTTTCACAATATCTTTGATTTTCTCGTTTTCTGTTCCTTCACCTGTCCAACGATAAAGTTGGCGGCTCGCAGTGGTATGCAGCGCGATTACGAATTGTCGTTAGCCTCCCTATAAATTTTATGTTGCAATTTACACCGCTCGCTATCTACATCTCCATCTGCATCTCCTCCCTTCTCATTTTTCGCTGGATCTTCATTTACTCGAAAAGCGTGAAATTACCCGCCGAATAAATTGCACGCATCTGAATCAGGGACAACTAATTTTTCCGCCCGTCACTCACACATTAAGGCTTTGTCGTGCTAAGAAACGTGTCTTCTGGAATTACTAAATTTTTTAGTATTAAAGTTCGGATTCTCTATTTGCCCGTATTTAAATTTTGTACCAATAACAAATTACCTCCACGAAGATTGTGTACCACTAAATAACTACATGTGTAGTGACGACAAGCTATGAGCTGATTAATTTTTAAGATAAAGGGGAAAGATATTTGAGTATAAAATATAATTACTGAGGAAAAATGAGTCTGCAATGTGTTCTTCAAATATGGCGATCGCATAATTTGGAATGTTACCATTCATGAAATTTAAAGAAATAAAATGATTAATACTCTACTACCTTGAACTTGTTACTCATCTTATGAAATGGCAATTAACTTACACATTGCAATCTACAAACCACGAGAATGGCACTGACCGATTTTTCGGAATCACTTTTTTGAGTCCGAGGAACTGAACCACATAACGTCACGTAGTTCCTCTCACGCACTACAGTGCCGATTTTCGCGCGTTTCCCCTTCCTCTTCAAGCTCGCTAACGCTTTTTAAGAGGGGAACTGGATAAGAGGGGGACTGAAGCTGCAGGATAGAGAGGGGAACAGAACGCTAATAAGTAGGGTGCACGCGGTGTTTGGGACGACACCCTGCGGATTAGTTCATCTTTTAAAACATGCTTCAATACAGGTGACACTAATGAGTTACGAACATAAATAATAAACATTAAACATCCGATAGTATAATGTCCTAACATTTGAAATTGTCATAAATTACTGTCAATTATTAGACACCTTTTGTATAAATACAAGAAATTTACAAAAATAGTTAATAAAAACAGTAAAAATAGTAAAATTTTAAAAAATTCTTGTTATTTTCACCAGAAATTATGAAAAATTTTCATATAAAGAAAATCTGTGCCAAAATTACCATATGAATTAGTTAAATTCCAAGGTCATTGTTCTCGATACAAAATGTCGATAGCAAGATGCCTTTTTTCGGTTGTACCATTTGAATATCGGAACAAATTGTAATGTCATCAATAGAATTTTTTCGAAAGCGCCCGATTCCAAGTAAGGAGTCCAGAGGAGTCCAGAGACAAACGACATGACACTATTGGAAGTGGCGGCAATTACGAAAGCAAAGACGAGGCAGTCGACGTCGAAACTGAATAGGACAATCGACAAACGACAATCGACAAAAGACAATATCGCGAGGATGCACAATACTGCGATATAGGGTGATAACCGTCGTGATGCCTGCAGCCACCGTTTATAACGCAGGTGCGAGAGTCGTTTGCGCGATTTGCGCCCGGATTGTTCGTAAATAATTGCGACAGATGACGTTTAATACTTAAATTATTTTATTGTATTTTTTTCACGCAAACATTTGCTGCACTTTTATTTGAATCCTGATATTTTGGATTCTTCAATCGTCAGAAGACGCCAAATTTTGAATTTTTTGTTACCGCGCAGTTTAATTGATATTGAAATTAAAAAAAACATAATGTGATGATTTCATAATTAAGTTATGGATGATCGCCGTCATGAAAGTCATATTATTAAGTTATCTTATACATATTAATTAAGATTAAGGAGTTTCTTAACGTTTTGCCTTGCGAATTTGACATAAATTAAAATTTTCTGCTTAAGCTGGCGAAAAACTTTTACCCTCTTACAGCGATCATCTGATAACCAAATGCTTACCGCCCTTGAGCGCCAAATACTATTTTTCTTCCTCTGTCTCGGGAGCAACACATTCTCTCCCTGGGGAGGAAAATTATTTTATTTATTGTCTGTTCTTTATATAATTTTATAAAAATGTAAATGATCATATAACTTGTTAAAATAACAATATTGAATTTTAAAAATGCTACGCCATTAGATCCGCTATTTTTAATTTGTATTCTAATATTTTGACATATTTTCATCCTTATAAATATCCAAAATTTTTGAAAAAGTACAGTGACGAGTTTAGTAAATTAAAATTCCACAACGGGTACCAAATCCGGTGATAAACGAGGACCAAAAAATTAATTAATGGAATCGAAACAATGTCTAAATAAACATTTCTTGATTTTGTTATTTGGTAAACCATTAAAAATTACTAATTTTTTTATGCGTAAATGTTATTGCATCGTCAGTTTTATTTAAAAAAAAAAAGTTTTATTGGCCTTTGTTACGAACTATACATAGCAATTTATAAAGGTGTATATTAAAAAATACCGAAAACATTTTCCGTGCAAAGCAGTACAAACGAAAAATTATCACATTTAATCTAATTTCGATTTCCATTTAAACTTGAATCCTTCATAATTTATAAAAAATCAAATGAACACGAGAGAAATCCCTAACGTTTTAAGCAAGTAATAAACAAAATTATTTTTAAGAATAATAAAATGAATGAAAACGTAGTTTTGAAGATAATTTGCAAATAAACTATTTTATAACTGAAAATATCAAGATTGATGTGTAATGTTGTAGGACTAGTTGTGTAATATGTAAAACTTAATTCTTCATCGCATAAATTTGAAGTTGTATAATTTATTTTAGTATCCATAAAACTTGTACAAAGTGATATTAATTGCAGATTTTTATTACAAAGGTATCGATTCGCTGAAATTAGTAACCGGTCATTCCAGTTTTTTCATTCTTATGCGTAAAATTGAAAGTGATATTTATGCTTTGAACTAATAATATCAATTAATTTTATTGCTGTTGAGTCCGTAAATATCCTACAACATTTTACTTATAATTGCCAACAGTGTCCATATATTTACACACGAAAACTGCACTTGTAATACAGTCAAGTTTTATTCATTAGCGTGTTGTAACATATTTATATATAGGAGCCTCAAAAAAGATAAAGAATGATTTATTATTTTAAACTAGAAATAAGTCAGTAAATTAAAATTTTTGAATTAACATCCAATAAAAGATTTTGAAAAAAAATATATTTAAATCGACGATTCATAACCTGTGACATTTGCTCAGAACTTTTTTTTTAATTCACTATGCTAGTAATATTTTGAATTACATAAACATTTGATTCTGCAAAAATTTTGTGTATAGTATAAAATTATAGTATTAACGTAAATTCCAGTAAATATTTAATAATTAATGAAGTTAGCGTCTTTTTATCTATGATTTTGCATGAAATGGTATGCTGAAGTATAAAATTTTCAAATACGTAATCACCTGGATTCCCAAATCGCGAGGCTTTGTGGAAATACTTTTCATAACCATTTCCCTCGACATTGAAAAAAGTAAAACATAGATACATTAAAAATTTGTATTTCATATTATTTTAGAGTTTTATTACACTTAGAAACTTTTATTTTCGAAAATAGCAAAAATATTTAAATTTAGGGATAACCTGGATAAAATTTAGAAGCAAACATAGCAAATGTTACAAACCACAATAGCAAAAAGTACGAAAGCCTGGCGATAACACCCTGGTTATCCCTAAACTGAAAATATTCTTGCAATCTTCACAAATAATATTAAATATTTAGTTACTAGTTTCTTTCAAATTTACTGAATACATTCTGGATACTGGGAATTTTTCAAGATGGCAGATTATTAATTGGAGATTATATTTTCAAATGAAAAATATCTGGTCCAATAATATAAAGGACAGAGATAAAAAAATCTAAAAAAATTCCGTGATATTTCTCGATAAATTTTAAGAACTTTTCATTATTAGCATTTTTTTAATAAAGCTCGTAGTTTTTGGAGTTAGCGCGTCCAGTAAATTTCAACGAAATTTTCATTGCTGCGGCCATTTTGAGGTTATAAAAGTAAAATTTTTTCTTAAAATTGAAGTATTTTATTCACCCATTATTCCAACATTATAGTTTCAATAGAAACCCAATATTCTAAGGGCTCGAATAAGGGCTGAAACTCAATTTTGACCTTGGAATCTTGAAGAGCGACCTAAAAACAGTAGGTATATATATGTATTTTTTTGTTAATTTCAATTCCGATACGGAATACTCGATTGAAATTGAAGCAAGAAGTGTCCTTTGGGCGCTAATGAGTTAATTCAATAATTTCTTTTTTCTAGAAATTATTGATTTCCGATGATGTATTTGATAGAAAATTATAATGTTTGTTACTATATAGGCTTGAGTGAAATAATCAATATTGTTTAGTAAAATTAACTATATATGTATATGGTGCCAGTTACGATTTCAATAGTACAATTAACTATACTATAGTGCCGATTATATACATCAACTTGAGTGAAATATGCAACTAATATTTTTTTATTGTAACCAATAATTGTTAATATGATAATCATCTGAATTTATTATAAAGATGAAACATTTTTTCTAAGTAACAGGTTATTTTACTAATTCAAGGAAATATTTACTTGTTATTTTCGAATAATTATTTCTTTAAAAATACAAAACTGTAAAAACACATTACTAGACATAAAGTATGCAGAGTTTACTTGAAGAAACCTTCCTTAATTTGAGAGACCAAAATAATAAAAAAATATTTTTTTCATTCAAACGAATAATTGATAAAATGCAAACAATAATATAAAATACGCCCGTTATCAAAATTTGAAAATGTTTATACGTTAAGAAAATGAATTTAGTAAAGTCATCATTTGAATGACTTATGCGTGTATTATATCACTGACAGCAGAAACAACATGAAAAAGTGAAACAGTCGAACCTGATGCAATTTGCACGACACATTTACACCCGTGATTTAAATACAAAGAATGCTCCAGCATCATTTCCAATTGATTGATTGAGAAGTATCCATAATAGATTATCCGTGCATTTTTATTTAATAATTGGCATTTTATCTCGAGCGATTACATTTTTCATTCGCTATTTTCTCGACAGGAAAAGTTGCGTGGGACAATCGAGGACAACTTGAGAAATCGAGATCTACAATGATGTAATTTCTGAATAATGGCGTTTATGATCTGATTATAAACTACATTACGTGCATTTTTTAATATTCTAACAGTAACGTTGCGTTATTTTGCTCTGTAAACATAGAGTCTGAGAGATCAAAACCTCTAATCATGTTTATGTCTTAGTGCGTTTATGTGATACTTAAAAGCCACCACTAATGTTTGATTTGTTTCACAAGATACCTGATTTTTATATATTTTACATCGCTGATTGCGAGATTACAAATATACAAAATGGCAAATCCAAGATGGCGGAATTTTCAATGTGCCATTTACAATTTTGAAAATTTTAAGTGATATTGGTAATTAGCAACTACGAAACCCTTCAAACAGAATTTCATCTCTATCGAGTCTCTTTCACGAATTTATACTTCTATTTTAGATTCCGCATTTTGAATTTTAATCAGTAAATCTGGTAAAACTTCTGAGTAACAAATTTTAACATAAAGAAATGTATGCTTTAACACTTTGCGACACTCCTGAATGACACCTTTTTCTTTTCACTTTCTAGCAATTTGCCAATAGCAATTAATAATTTTATATCCAAAATTGTTATGGCATGTAGTTCATAACATTTCTTTACTTTAATAAAGGTATACAAAATATTTATTGCTAGCAAAACATGAAAAAAAACTTCGGATCCGATGGGTAAACCGAAAAGAAAGAAAATGAAACAAGGGGGATTTAGTTTAAATTTATAATTTTATAACAATAATTAATGGATTGAAGAGACTATGTTATTATTATTATTATTATTTCGACTTTATTGACATCAAAGAGAGGTACAATACATTCCCTTTAATATAAATGGCAAGCCACAGCGACAATGCTGACCAACAAGAGACTGTGTTTAATACAAATACACTTGTCACTTTGAAAATCATAAATTGATTCACTGAATCACTGAAGGTATTTTAAAAAGCTCCCTCCCAGTCGGAAAAAAATGTTGAGCACCCCACTACATTTATACAGTGGAAAATTGGAAAAGGGGACGGAACCCTAACTTCTTAACTTCTATTATACAGTAAAGTCTCGGTATATTGACCCACTCGGTTTCTCGCCTTCCCCTCCCGTTTCGTTGCATTTACCAAAAGGTAGCGCCGTTTCTCCCACTCCCCTTAGACGCGTTATACTCATGAAGTCACAACAGACCCTACCTTTCACCAGCCTGCAAAGTGGGGGAAAAATAGCGGCCACAGGTAAATATAACGACACGAAAACGGAGAAATATGCCGCACGTAAATATAGCGAGAAGCAATTGCACCGAACTCTACTGTATTGTTAAACAAGGCACAACTTCACACAAAAGTAAAAGTACCTTGTAAGGTCGTTATTGTTTATGTTGTTTACTTTTATTGTGTGTTTGTGTCAAACAAGTTCGCAATTGTCATTTAATTTGTACCTTCCTTGCGGCTCGCAGAAAAATTGACCGAGAAAGTAAAAACCAATCATCAAGATCGTCTCATTTTAAGTACCTATTAAAAACCTATTTCAGGTTCATCGAGAACACTGCGTTATGTAAACCTTTAAGTGTTAAAATGAGAAATGATAACATTTTTTAAGTTTCAAGACATCAAGGATTTGTTTTAAAACCACATTTTGATTTAATGGTTCATTTAAGCCAATTTTTAAAAGAAATCGGTCCTGGTTGTAAGACTTAGTTTTCTCTGTGGCAGTTTAAAGGGTTGCATTTTACACAAACGGAACGATAGAAATAAAATCGGATCGTAACACACCAAATCGCAAAAGAAAAAATCTGAATTGAAACTCTCCGGAAACGTTGGTGCCAACGACAATTGTCGTAATGGGTTCAATTGCAGGGGGCAATTACGGCGTTGAATTACGACGGTATGTAACAATTAACACCAGGCGATTCCGCGTGAAAATCCGTGAACCTGCAAAGTGGCGGGAGCAACGCCTCTTTCGACCTTAACAACTTCATGTTCGCACTCGTGGAGGCGTACGTGCCAGCGGATATAAAGAGAGCAGCGAGGCGCGAGGCAATCAAATTGCGAACGAGCGTAAACAAGCGAGCGAAATTAACCTTCCAATTTCTGCGGCTTGTTGCTAAATAATCGATTGTCGGCGTAGGTCTATATACCGTCGGAGGTACAGGACGGTCGCATCGTTCCTCGCCTACCTCCCACCCCGCCGGCCTAAACCCCCACCCCCGCACCCGCAGCGTGCCGGCACGAAGGCAACAGGTGCCAATGAGCCACCGACGAGAGCAAAGGCGCGTCCACACGATGCGTGCCGTCTCTCTTCGGTCTGCCAAGTTTGTTTTGTCTGTATCGGGTGCGGGTCGAAAAACCGGCAAATCAAAAACCGACAATCGAAAAGCCGACACTTTAAAAACCGACAGTTCAAAAAATAACTATCCTCGTGACGATGTGTCTATTTTTTTATGTGTCGGCTTTCGAACTGTTGGTTTTTTTACTGTCGGCTTTTGACTGTCGGTTTTTTGATTTGTCGGTTTTTCGACCCGCACCCTCTCTATCGAGTCGATGATACTTTTTATAAAATATACATCAGCAAAAAAAGTTCAAAGTTATGTATTCAGGAGGTGAAAAATCTCAACGAAGTTTAGAAATACAAATGGTCCTACAGCAATCCTTGTAGGTCATATCATCCGTTCTTTCAAAATAGCAGAAGATTATCCTAAGTACTTAATAGCGGCAATACCCCCACTGCCGGATGTTTACATCCGTCACGAGATTACCCGAAGCGTTTCGACGGCTCGCAATACTTGCCGAATATTGATACGGAGTAACGCGAGGCGTAGTGGTGGGGGAGAACGGCAGGTCACTAATATAACTTAGGGCGGAAGCACCACGCTGAGCGGAATAATTTAGGACGAGTACTACTACATATGCTGTATGTAGTTTATACATTTATTTTATTTTATTCATTAAATAATCATCAAAGAATTATTGTTAACATAAATATATCGTTAAACAAATAATAATTAGGAATTACACCAATTTTAAAGAAGAATTTTAATGTTTCAAATACATTTATCAACTACACATCTCAACCTCACAGTGCAAAACGTCACTTTTTCTTCCTAGGGAGCAAAATAAGTCTGTCTAGGAGAAAAATATGTGTTTCGTATATCCCGATATCGCGGGAACTAAATAGAAGTTTCGCTCCGGTACTAAAATCGGAAAACATCTATTTTGTTCCCTAGTTGAAGAATATTGTCTAACTTAATTCTGCATGGCAAATATGAACATATCTTAAACTTACTATCAAAATGTATTGCCTTATAACGAAAGAAGATGAAAATATGGAAATACTAGTTTTTGATACAGCATGCATAAAGTTCGGCTTTACGCATTTTAGAAACCTTTTCAAATACACTTTGCGCATACTTGCATAAAAAAATGATGCTACGCTTTCAGATCAAATATAACAAATTTTGTTTTAAACTTTTTAATTAGCCTTATGTTGAAATAAAATTCTTTCAATTTTGACATTTTCAAATTTACAAACGTTTTTTATTTCGATGTTCAAACATGTTGTTTTGAACTTGCAGAAAAGTGTTTTTCTCGAGAAAAGTGTTTTATTTTTCAAAAAGACCGGTACAACGGCATAAATTACAGTATATAATGTGTGAGTTATTTTTAATTTAACAACAAATTTACTTGTACGAAGACCTTCGATACAAAGAAAATAAAAAATTTCTTTTTAAATATGGATATGATCGTAAACAAACAAAATTAAAACCCAGACTGCAGGCTTGTTGGGGTTCGAACGTAAATATCCGCCATTTTATTTTATTCAAGTTTTTACTCATTCTCCGAATCTTTATTCTTATTGATCTCCCGTGGAAACGACTAAGTAGTTATTGCTATAACTTAAGTAGTAAGGAGTAAAGCCGGCTATCGTTCATAGCTGTCTTTGCCATTTAAAATGTAGGACCAACCACTTAAATAGTAGTAACAGCAACCCCAAAGTTTGTTGTACGGGGTCTTTACTATATGAAGTTGCTATCCAAGAATCATTAGCTCCACAAAATTGTTGTCCAGCGAACTACACTGGTAATTTCATCAGAATCCGAAGTCAGAATTCACAAGTTGGTGCATTTTTTCTTCATAACCTCAACAAATTTACTTTTTCGGTACTTTTTGTGAGATACTGGAACGATATTAAATAGTTTTTAGGGAACGCGATGGTTAAGTGGTTAACATGCTCATCTCGTAAACTAAACGTTCCTTAGGTCGTGAGTTCGAATCCACGTCCAGCAACTTTTTCTGTTTATTTCCATTGCGGATAATTCAGGAAAACTTGCTGGGCGAAGGTATGAATTTGGGACTGCTATCGACATCAGTCGATAGTTATCGATACCGTGAATGATTTTTCCGTGGTCAACGGTTCGTAAATATGCCTGCTACGGCATAGGCCGCCGACTAACTGTTGACCTATGTGTGGGATGATGACTAAGCTGACTTGCCCGATTAGCCATAGATGGTATAAAATTGGCAAGTAAATCTTACCAATATATGTATGTTAGATAATTTTTAAATTGTGACCATGACGATCTAGAAGTTAAATTTACAAAGAAATGGAATAGATTTTTCAAATTCAAAATGGCGGACCAAAAATGGCAGACGTTTTAAAAATTGTTCCTATTCCCTGGAAGTTTGCTTCTTGGGGTGTTTTTTGGATCGCTGATGACGAATTTGGGGTCAGTTATTAAAAATTAAAAATGGTGGATTCGATATAATATATGATGCGAAGTCTGCAAATCGCATGGGTCATTAAACTCCTGTTCTCTTGTTGCACATATTATTTTTACATACGAAAGCATGCTATTCTGCACCAGCGATATACGCAGCGAAATGATATTTTGCGCTCAGAGTGCGAGAAAATAATTTCAACTCCCGGGCAAACTTGTTCTGCTCGCTAGGGAGAGAAAGTACTATTTTCGCTTATTGAAATGTAGGGAGTATATGTGGTTAGGGGTTAACACCTAAATATTTAGTCAATTCAACTACATACTAGATCGTCCAACAGAATCATGATATTGAATGAACAATTAGTCAATTAGACTAAAATGTAGTTGAAATTACTCAGTATTTGGCTTCTAAAAAACAACGACGTATTAGTCAATATTATACCTTTTTTCCCAATATGGTATCTGGATTTATTATGCAACTTTTATAATATGGACCCCTAGAGGGCCGATTCTTCATAATAAATCCAATAGTATGCGATTCTAAATTTTTACATATAAGATCTGGTTGATTCTATATGCTTGATGTGAACTGACATCCCAGTTACGTTGTTTTATTTATTTACTCATTTTTCACCCTTTGTTTACCTGTTTATTTATAACATTAAAAAGTAATAAATGTTAGCAATCCAGGAAAACAATACATAACCTTGTCAGCCAAATATCCAGCTTTTCCACACGTATAAGACGCACAAATAATATAGATACCCATCTGGAGGAAACTTGATATAAAAACCATCACCCTCTGAAGAAGATCTCCCATGTTTTGACTTGATGAAAAGCTCGTATTTCACTCTCTACACCTGCAGTGTACAAAATACCAGGCTCCTCTGGGAAAGTATACTTTTAGAAAATTATGGACGTTAGTTTTTTTGTATATATCAGAAGATGTAAACGAACGCCATAGGGAACAGTAGAAAAGTTTTAACCCCTTCGCTGCGACGAGAATTTTACAAAATGTGCCCGAAATGCGGAAAAAAATTTGGTTAGATTTTACTGTAACTTAGTGTATAGGTTTTTTTTTGGGACGCTGATTAAGAATTTGAAAGCAGATTTCGAACATTTAAAATAGTGGATTCAATATGGCGGACACATTATCTAGAGTCCAACTATTGTCCTTGATACATCTTTCTCGGAGGTTTTCGGGATCGTGAATACGAATTTGAAGTCAGATTTGGAAAATTTAAAATGTCGGATTCAATATGGCGTCCGTTTTTGTCAGTTTTTGCATGTTCAAAATTAAGGCAATTTATTATTCATACGATCGCCCAAGAGTACTGGACAGCCCACTTTGTTGCCAGAAAAAAATGCTGCTCGTGGCAGATTGCTAGAACAATAGGAACACTCCCTCGATTATTTGTAGAATATTTATTCAGAATTTTTTGTTTGTCCCAAAAACTTCTTCGATTCTGCAGTTACAAATCTATATTTTTAGTTTTTATAGATATTTCACAGAGTTTATTATTTTCGGATTTCTATCCAGATTATCCATTTTAAATTTCAAATTAAAAAAAAAATGTAAAATAAAAATAAAAAAAATTCATAAAAAATATAAAAAACTAAAAAAAGTGCATTTAGAAGACCTTTCTCCAACCTTCTCGTAGTAAAGTGTATAAGTAGATATTGTATATCGAAGCTAATGGGGAAAGGCTAATATAAATTTTTGAAAAATTTTACCTACCTATCGGATCCGTTATATGGTCAGATTTATAATCAGCAACCTCCAGAACCCTCGAGTGTAGCAAGTTTCAAGCAAAATAGTTCGATTTTTTGAAAATGTGCCCGTCATATTGAATTTTCAAAATATATCATCAGAACGGTAATTAGAGACATCGATTCCTGATGAAATACCAGAGTATCGAGTTTTAATGCAGAAATTGACCTAATACGATGTCATAGCTCATAACAAAGATTTTTACAAAATCGTAAAAACAACATCTTTTTTCGACATCATATTTTTGAAAAAGGGCAACGGCATGTTATTCGGTAAGTCTTAGGCTGTCTATCAATGGTTGAGTTTTCAAATTGGATACATTATTGACTTCATTAGTCTAATCTATGCCGTGACAAAGATTTGCGTTTTTGCCGCAGTCAGAGAAAAGTCCTAAATGACAAAGATCTTTGTCACCCGCATCGAAGGGGTTAAATAATTGAATCTCCAGCAACATAAAAAAAAGACTTGTGGAAAGTCGTCTTATAGTTTTGCAGAATACATTTCCAATTATTCTACATAGGTCTACTATCCCAAACAACATGAATACTTCTTATTGAGGTCGACCAGGTCTCTCCGAAGATATTTCCAAAAGACCTCTTGAAGAAGTCTTAATTGTGGTCATCTGAAGAAAGAACTCTTAAGGAATCTTTACTTATGACTTCTTAAAGAATAATCTCGAAGAAATCTTATATTTGAGGTCCTAAATTTATCTCATTTTGGATCATTTCTCATTTTAATGAAGCGGTCCCTAGTTTTGAGAATTGTGGTTCCTTCCACAAGATGGCGATCGTATTTCAAAATCGAATCGCTCGAAATTGACTAAATAAACAGACCTTTGAACAATATATAATGAAAGTATAAGTGCTTGTACGATATTTAGATAGTGATATTTTTTATTATTATTTTGCGATCTTCATTCTAATCAAAGTAATTGTCGTTCAAATGTTGTGTACTTTGGGTAAAAAATTATAATAAAAAGAATTCATTAGTTACATTAAATGTGTGAAAAAATAGAAACTATAATTGTTAGAAATGTAATGTTTAATTATATTAATTATGTGATAGTAATGGTGAAAGTTTTAAATAATAAAATATTTTGTATTATAGTTAATTTTAATTTATTTTCTTAATCTAAATACACATTACGAAGTAAGAAGTATACACATGCTTATTATTAATTTACAATGGTTCGACGATCGCAATTAAATAATAAAAAAAAGGCTGACCCTGAAGGAGATTCGAACCCGCATCCGTTTGGTCCGCACGCAAGTTATTCGAGCCATAACACAATCGGCTACCGCTGTATATATATATATATATCGTTATTCTAGTTTCTATACAGTGCACTCAACCGTATTATAGAGAAAAATAACTTTAAATGAACTTATTAATTATATGTATCAACAGAAATGCACAGCAGTCTTCGAAGTGCTATTTAGAATAGTAAAATTTGCTGTACAATTTCTCTCTGTGTTGTTTATGTTAGTATTACCTGTTTATGTTGAAATAACCTTGCTATGCCCGATTGAACTTCCGGTCAAACTTAAGGTCATATCACGTTTATTTTCGCGTTCTTAATATGTAATAAAATGAGTACAAAAAAATATGAAATTGACATCAAATAACCTTGAAATCGGCGGTATAGACTTGAATTTCTGGAAAGGTGAACCAGTTTTTAAAACGTTTTGCCTAAGAAGCCAAGAAGGTAATTTTGACTTGAAATTTAAATAAACAGTCTAGTACAAACACTGCTGCATAAAAATAAAAAGCCACGGAAATTATATTATTATTATTATTATTTATTTATTTTGGCATAGGGATATCCCCTTGAGCCAACCAAACATAAGATGATACATAGTTCTTACATAATAAATCTAAAAATATATGTGCAACATGTGCAGCAAGAATTAATTATACTAGCATGTTATATATAATACTCATCAACCGCACAAAAAAAAACATAAACGCATAAATTAAATTCTAATAAATTCCAAACGTTATTTTCTTTTGAAGTTTTTGGCGCTCGAATAATAAGTTATAAAATTTAGACTTAAACCTAGGAAGCGAAGAACACATTTGTAGGTCACTCGGCAACGCATTCCACAGATTTGTTGAAATAATTAGGAATGATTTGTCATACGATGCATGCGTGTGCTGGGGTAACCTTAATACTTTGGTACCAACCCGTAATCGTCTATCAGTTATGCTCTCATGCCAGATATAGCTATCGTAAAGATACTTTGGTGATTTATTTGATATAATACTAAATGTTAATACTCCAATAAAATACCATCTACGATTTTCAGCTATGAGCCAATTTAATTTAGTATAGTACCTAGAAATGTGTTCACCCTTGCGTAAATTAAAAATAAAACGTACACCTGCATTTAAGAGTCTATCTAGTTTGATTTTTAACATCGCGTTAACATCATTATAAACTACACAACAATAATCCAAGTGAGGCACTAATAATGAAATGACAAGCTGTTTACGCAGATTGAAAGGTAACGAACTACCATTTACTCTTAGTTGACGTAAAGTTGAATATATATTCGACGATATTTTGGTAACATGGGTATTCCAATGTATTATCAATGTATAGACCCAAATTGCGCACATTTTTCGACCACTGCACAGGAGAACCCCTAAGCTTTATAGGTTGCAGATTATCAAGATTAATTGAATTGATATAATAGGGGCTACCAAGTATCATTGCTTGCGTTTTGTTTACATTAATTACTATTTTGTTATTTACAGCCCATTGGCTGAACCGTTCAGCGTCATCATTGATGCGATCAATCGCGTTATCTATTTCATGCGGAAAACACCTCAGAAAAATTTGAGTGTCGTCCGCATAAATCATGTATTGCGAGTCTTTAAATACACCAGAAAGGTCATTAATGAACATCGAAAAGAGGAGAGGACCGAGAACTGATCCTTGCGGCACTCCCGTATTAACAGTCATCCAAGATGATAGCGAGTGATTGGTGTTATCAACAACCGCTTGAGATCGATTGGTTAGGTAAGATTCAAACCAGGCAATTGCTGTATTTGAAAAATCAGCCTCTTTTAATTTTAACAATAGAAGAGAATGATCAACCACATCAAATGCCTTGCTAAAGTCAAATAAAATGGTAATAACTATCATGTTTTTGTCAATATATGCAAAATTTGTATTAAAAAAAGGGTTCAGAAGCAAATTCCATGCATTTAAGAATGATTGAAAAGTTAACGATGAGTGTGGAGAAATAACGACACGCGTCTCTAATTTGTCGAGTAGGTAATGGTGATCGGGCCGTGAAACGATCGGTTACGAGCGCAACTCCGTAAAAAAAGACACGTAACACCCATTGTCATGTGAGCAGCATCGAATAACTCGGTTTCCATCCTCCCGAGGAGATAAGGTGCATCGATATGAGTCGTATACGCATCGGCGTAATGTTAGAAATTGAAATTAAAAATAGGGATTACGCTTTATGGGAACGGGGCATGAGATATTGCGTGCGCGACGTTATCCGTGCAATTTCGTGTATCTTCGACATCTCTCGGCCGTCTCGAGGACTTAGGCGTGTCGAGCACCTCGTAATAAAGGCAATAAAGCCAAGTCGTATAAGCGACGACGTTCACGATCTGTAGGTTGGTACATACGACTGAGGTACGTACTTCCATATATACATGATCGAGACCTGACGATCAACATGGATCACGCACCGCCCATTTGCGACGCCGATTATTATATTACCCGCACCTATGTCAGTCCCTCGGTGCGTGTTTCCACATGCGATTAATGACGCCACGAATGTATACCTCGAAGAATTACGATGTGTTGGGACTGGGTGGCGAATGAGACATTTGTTTATTTTTTTCCTTTCATTGTCTCATACAAGTAGGTTAGTGTTACTCTTCGAAAAAAGACGGGAATGTCTGCACATTTCCTTGAAAGAGCAAAATGAAAATTAATTATAAAATCTACCTGTGGTATTCCAATTATTAGTAAGCAATAACAGTCCTTTTAGAAAATGAGTGACTAATTTGTTAAAACAACCTCTTCTAAGTCATTGATTCTTAGAAATGACGACGACGTCCTGCATCAATATTCTAAGTATTGGCTAAATCGCCAACATAATCTCATTATCGTTTATATCATTCATCAATAGTTTATTCATCGTCTTCATTATGTCATCATCGTTATTATCGTCATCGTTTCCAAAATATCATCTTCCTCATCCTCCAACTCGAATCATCGTTGTTCATGTCTGCAGTAATGTCGACGTTTCTCGACTTGATGTACTTATTCTCTCCATAACTCGTAACAATAAATAATATTTGTAAATAGTGCCACGGTAGGTGTCGCTGTAACCTTCATTTTTTCGCAAGTCCTATGGGTTTTTGTCAACAATCTGCATAAAAAATCTGTATGAAAATATTCGCGTGATTCACCACACGAGTACTGATAAGCATATTCGTAAAAATTAGGTATTAATTCGAGTGGAGCTGTGTAACATAGCAAATTGGCTGTGATTGATTTTACCGTAATGAAAATCAGAATTTTCAGCCATTATTGCAAGCCAATTTTTATCAGCGTATGTGAATCATTATAGTGATTTTAACATCGTTTTTATCAGTAGAAAGATTTTAGACACTTGGAATATGAACGTTACTGAAGAAAATAGTGTAGAAAATGAATGTCCGACAACATTTGAAAAATGCTATAAATGAACAAATCAGATGATTTTCTTGTACTCTAATTTAGCTCCTAATGTCGGAAAAAAACTTGAAACAATATTGATTTACCATTCCTTTTTTCGTCCCACACCTATAATTGGTCCTCGACAGTTAGAAAAACGATCGATTGACGATACTTCGCGATGTTTCTGGTGTCCCTGTCATTTTCGATTTCTATCGCGAATTCTCGAAAGGGATGTCCAAAAAAATAAAACAAATTTTAGATGGGGAAAAATGGCAAAAAGAAACATTCGGAGAAAAGTCATCCCCGACAAGCGATGGGGCGGACCGATATCGAAGCGCGTATATAAAACCCCCGCGCCTATCTTCGCAATCTGATGCCGAGCGCGAACCAGTTTTCGTATATGGAAGGCTTCGAAATGTGTTGCAAGACTTTTCATTTTTTTTACCGGCATTTATTTGTTATTCCCAGTTCCTGGCATTTAGAGATCCGAAACGAGCTAGCGGGAGATCGATAGCTCGACTCGGATCTTTGCATCGCAGATTCCTCGATAACTTTCTCTACATAATCCATCAGGATTTCCTATTTATGTTATGGCAGCCCGTCGGTAAACAATTTTTAATTGGACCCAAGCATTCGACTTCGGCTTCCAAGCGAAAGCTGCCACATTTCGTTAATTTCAAATGTCTTACGCGTTTTCGAAAATAGTTCAGTCAGTTTCGTGTAATGTTTTGAGAGTTTTTTTACATTTTCTTAAAAGAATTCAATCATTTTGACACGTATTGTTCAAATTTGTTCGCAGGCTTATGAACGGCAATCTGTCTGTCCACGCTGCAATAGGTAAGGCCTTTTTTATCAAACTCATCTGAATATACCCTGACCAGAACATGACTAGACTACAACAAAGTATATCTAACCAGAAGTCTTAGTATAATTTGGTCCTCAATTTATGATTTCAAGAAACTGATAGATGTTTTACAAAATTTAAATCAGGAATAGGTCTAGCATGTGTCGATGTACCTCCACATAACCAGGATATCATCTAGGATAGGTCCGTCTTTATCTAACCGTGTGGACCGGGCTTTTTACCCCCTTCACGAGCTATTTTCAGTGTTGGCGGTATTGCACCAACATTTATTACCTGGTACAAAACGAGTATTTTCGTTAGGGACGGAAAGTGCTGTCACCGGGAGTGACGGATACGGTCAAGTCACATGTCAATAAAGAGGGTGGGGCATATCGCTGCCCAGTGAGAGAGAAGCAAGTCCTAGTGTACGCCAATTGCAGAGGTTGCAGTGTATATACCATATTTCATATGAAAATACTATATAATATAAAATATTAGGTATGAATTGAAAATTTATGTTTTAAAACGTTATATAATTAAATACATAAGACTTTTACATATCTTTTTGCTCATTTTATTCATCTGTTTTTAAACACTCGACGACTTAATTTAATCTCATGGGTGTCCAGGTAACCGGGCATACAGATTGCATATTTTCATCAATTACACTCAATTTATGTAATTAAAAATCATTTTATGTTGCTTTGTAATTAAAGAAAATATCTTTTCTTGGCACTGGTTTATTTTAATTCGAAGTATCGGCGCTTTTTCCTTAAATTATTCTATTTTGTAATCTAGAGTAAAACAGTATTACGATTTTTAATATTTAATTTTTTAATATAATAGAAAAAATCCAGATTTTGGAAAAAATTGCTGAAATATAATGCAATACATACGATAATCATTTGTAATTAAAAACAATAACTTTTATAGTGAATGCTGTTGATTCTACGTTTACAGGTTCATCAGACTTCGACATTAAAAATAACTTTGACAAGTTGTTGCCACGTTTGAATATTTGGCAATTACTATAAGATTTAGTATCAAAAACGGTAACTACAGATCTGTAAGTCTAATTTCAAGAACACGTTTAAAAATGAATGGTAAATTGAGATAATGACTCACGGTTGGCTAGCCAAATATAAAGTGCACCTGTATGAGAATGTATTACTCACCTGAAACATAAAGAATAAAATCATCATTTAATAATCAGATAAAAGTGAGGTTAAATTGAATAATTTACCACGATAATAAATTGAATACATATATTTATGTTGTAAGATAAGTAATAATTAATCAATTGAATTCAATTGTTTATACGCTTGTGAAGAATGTGCAGATAGATTATGAAAAACATAGAAACTTTAATTAAAGAATTATGTAAAATATTGTCTACCTGCTGAATTGTAACTTAAATAATTGTTTAATGTAGATTTAGATATAAAAATATATTTACAAGAAAACACATTTATTAATAGCGGACGAAGATCGAAGCGCTCCTCAGAAACCTCGATTCCTTATTTTGTAAACTAGCGTAACTCAATAAATTGCGCATGAATGATCAAGAAACTATTTTTTTTTTAAATTTCTCCATATTTTTTGCTTGTGAAGACACTTTTTAAAAGCTCATGATGGATGAAACATAAAAACTATACTACAATCTCCAAGATAGAAAATAAGACATCGAGCAATATTTGCAATAGCTGAAGCACATTTTCATTAAAAAAATATTACATCCTGGTCGCGTTTCAATGATTTTTGAAGGAGTCGAACAATGACATCAATAATTCAGTTGTGTTATGAACATTTTCTATGGTAACGTTTAAATCAGATGAATATGTAGGATTAAACATAATCATGAGCATTCATATCATATGACATCAAATTCAGACAGCCCGTAATAATAATGAATGCTGATGTCCAATGATGCTTTCGCAGTAGATTGATACGGCATTATAGTGTCCCATGTTCCGGGATGAGTCGTCACCATTTTATCGTGATGATCATATAGTTGTGAAGAGATGTATTCGTGATACTGACACCGTCTGGATTTTGCGCGCTTTTTCACGATAGGAAAATGTTCCATTACCATCATCCAACATTACCCACAACTGGTATTTTCGATTGAAACAGTTGATCAATTAAAAGGTCAAACATAATGCTGATGACAGTGACATTGAATTATAAAGTTGGATGATGATGTTAGCCTGATCAATGGTATTCTGTCACCATCGATCAAGCTACACTGAATTGGCATTACACATTGAAACTGATGTTATTAGAAGATCATATATTATGCTGATGATGATAATGTTGAATTACGAAGTCGAATGATGCTCACCTTTTGTCACCATCAACCATACTCTCCTGGCCTACTGGGAATTAAAAATTGAGTCCACAAAGCACTGGTTGACTGGTGCCCAACTCGCGCCATATTGTACCAGAATAGCAAGTGGAAATATTATGTTGAAGATGGTAGAAGTATTATAAAGAACAGAAGATGATGTTCATGCAATGAATGACGTTCTACTTTCATTGTCCACTCTACCCTCCCCTAATAGCAGTTGGACGATGATGACCTTAGGTCGCAATGATGTTGGAATATAGGATCAAATATGCTGATGACGTCAAACTGGAATTATGACGTGGATGACGATGTTAATGTGATGAATGATGTTTTGCTACCACCTATCAAACTACCCTGACTTGTCTCCATAGATCTAAACTAACCTTAGAGTACAAGGTTAAACATTACGCCTGGAGTGACATCAACTTATGCGGTAGAAAGATTATGTGAATCTATCGTAATTCTTATACACTTCCAGTGTTAACCTATTCGTGAAATAATCCTCTTTCTTATGCATATGAAATTGGTGAATCGAGGTAATCCAAATGTCGAAAAGTAAATCTTAGTTTTTCTTCTAAATTTTCAAAATATCAATTTCATCTCTAAAAGTTGCATATTAACTATGTACCAGGACAAAATTTTCTCCTCAATAAAGATAGACCTGGACTTTCATGCTTGGTACCAACCTGATAAGATCTTCCTTTTCGAAAGTCTAATGCGAGTTCGAGGACTTTCCTCGTTTTTAATTGGGACCTATCAATCAGGGTATAAAAGCAGTATGGCAGGCTACTCTCGAGTCTTTTCATCTCTCGTGAAAGCGATGACCGATGGAGGCGGACGATGACGATAACGAGCATTTATCGGATGATCTGGGGGCGTCCACGTGTTATCGCCAATGCGATAACGAGAAGTCCGCTAAGATAAGCTTCCAATCGCATCTGACCCATATAACCTCTCCACCTCCTGCTGTCTGATATAAAATCTACTATCAGTACTCTTGTGTTTCACTCGTCCGAACCACGTCACTGGTTCGCGATTTCAATCTGTCGGACAATTGTTCGGCGCATTTATTTAGCAGAAACTTTCCTCCTATCTTAACAAGAGTAGCGATGTTTGCTGCACGATCGTTCATGTCCCAACCGGAATTATTTTAACTCACATCTGCTGTAATATCGGTAATGTTTGATGAATTTGATTAAAAAAATGACTTATGAGTTTCTATCAAATGTTGCATCTCTGGAATAAAACAGTCATTGCCAATGCCCTTTAGGTCGCAGGTCATTGACCTATATATAATCCATCTACGTTAAGGTACGTGATGGCAAGTAGTAATTTGTAGTTAAACAGCTTCATCTGTCCCCAAAAACAAAGTGCTAACGCGTGTATACAAAAATAACAGCTCAGCAACGAACATGAACTTAGGTTCGACACCGTTTTCTAATTGCATCTTCGTTTTTTTTTTCAAAATGCATTGCTTCGATAAAAGGTCTTAAGATCGAGACTAAGATCTTATGGTAAACTAGCATTCCAAAAAATATATGATCCATCACAGACTCATGATTGTGATGAATGCTGATATCTCAGAAAGTAACAGTGAAGTGCAAAGACATAAAGAAAGGTGATATTTAAGGAAAGCAATGTCAACATTTTTTTAACGAATTTTCTGCAACACTCGTTTAAACTCCTGCATTCGTTTCGAAAGTACGATAAAGCTAGATTTTTGTGTTATCGTCGAGCTTTGCTCAAATGTTCACGGAGAAACCTTATCCCACACATTCGCTTATCGAGGCACGTACAGCGGATAATCTAAACGAGAAACGGAAAAAAATTACCGTTTTAACGCACGAAATCGCCGATGAGCATAAATTACGGGCAAACTCCCGTTGCGCGTTTTTTTCCTGAATATATTGGAGATAAAGAAGTATTTCCGATTGAAATTCCGATAACTAGCGTGAACGTGTCCACTGCACATTGTTGCTAATAACACTCATTGAATCAAGATTTAAAAATTGGTGTAATACGATAGTAATCTTTCGAATCTTATTCACAGTGTTCAAAAATTTAGTAATTAAAGGTGATAAAGTTTGTTTCAAATTCAATTCGATAGTTACATTCGTCTGCAATGGTGAATTTGTATTATAGTTTTCAAAAAATGTAAAAAATAACTTCAGGAAAAGACAACTGCCTCGCAGCATGCATAAATAGTATTCCTTAAGAAACGTCGTAATTCGAGCAGACAGATAAACGGCCGACATTCACATAGATCAAATTTCGTGACGGGTGGCCGAAAATCTTTTTTTTTAATGTCGTCACGAAGTGGATTCGCATTGCTTATCTGCAAAATCCTTTAGCTGATCGCTGATCAGCGTTTGGACGAAAAGAGCTTAGGAAATATGAGTAGACGCCGGTAACGCGGAGAACAGTTTTGTTTGAATTTAACATTTCTTTTCTAATCGATGAATCAAGTCTGAATTTTTATTACATGACTAGTTTCATTAAAGTATTCAATCTTGATTTAAATTCATTCATTTCTTGAAAAAATGTCGAAATTGTGGTCATCGCCCCTCAAAAAGTTACTTGTACTTAAATAAAATACTACCTTATGGTAAAAAGAGTTGCTGATTATGAATTTGAAGGTAGAATTACAACAAAAAAATGGCTGATTTAATATGACGATTAACGCTCGTAACTCTTACATTATTAATTGAAATTTTAGAACAAGCGATGTCTGAAAGTTCTAGAAGTCGCCCAATGCAATTTTCAGAGTTGCAAAATGGCTGAGTCAAAATGGTGGTCATCCAGAAGCTGATAATAATTGCAAAATTCAAAAGCAAAACATTTAGATCATATTTTATGCAATTCCGGCTGACAATGTAACAGTCATCTTCTTGACATTGGCCATTTTGAATTTTATAAATCTCACTTCAGTTTCGTTTTCAATGCCCCAAAAAATTTACGTAGCTCTATTTTCATTTACCTCGAAAGTCGTGAATTAATTTGTTAACTGGCTTATCCATTGCAATATTGGATCAGCCATTTTGAAATTCCAAATTTTGCCTTATGGTTCATAATCAGCAACTTTTTAAGTTTCGCAGACTTAGTTTCTTCAAATAGCATGACTTTTTATTTGTTTAAAGCCGAACATTCTTTTTTTGGAGTTTCAAAAAGTTGGAAAGCTGGTTGAAAAGGGAAGAAAATTTGCTAATCGATTTTTGCCAAGTAGTGGGGCGGGCGGTACGAAATGGAGCGAGACCTGAAATGGATGTGGGGATCGGTGCGAAGCAAACGGCTGCGCCGATAAGAGCAGTGGCGAGTCGTTATCGCGATCACCGCTCGACCACGCCGTGCGATAACGATAACAAACTCCACGCTTCGCTCGCCTCGCCGAAGCAGGAAAGCTTTGAGTTACTCCGTACGATGCTGAATTTTTCCCTACGAATTTCCCTGCAGACGTCCACTAATCGAACTCTAAGTTATTTACAACAATGCCTCCTAAAAATTGGATCCGATGGTCCATATTTTAGTTTGGATGGTATCGAGAAATGAAATCGTCATTTTTATTATCAGGATTCAAAGTCGTTATTCTCGTAGCTAACAAAAAGAAACAAGATAGGCGTTGAACTTTTCGCTATCGCTGGTGCTCGATATCGCAGCTCTGGACCACGCACTACTGATAATGGCGAATAATGGAATCGCAAATATCGTTTGGCTTGATATTCTCTTCCAACTTTGTCTCGATCTTTTCGTACTTTTGAATATGCAAAAAATGACATTTTTAGATTTATTTTTTGTACATTCAATTTAAGGTATTTTTACTTGGGGGTGCATGCAAAATCGATTGCCGAATTTATGTCATCATGACGTACTGCCTTAATCTTTAAAATGTAAGTTCTTCTTAAAGAAAGTTGGTCCTTTATGTTTTTGAGAGTAAAATCATCTCAAAATCTTTACTACTGCGTCTAATAATTTTTTCGGCGTTTAGCTAACATTTGAAAATATTTGACGGAAATAGATCTTGATTGCGTTTTTATCAATTTCATCCGTCGCCATCATTTTACCTTTTCAATTCGTTATTTACATCTTTGTATTATTAGCTTTGTTGCGTGCAGAAAATGATACATGACTAATTACTATAGTGCAGAATCGAAACTATCCTGCAGATAACAATGGTGAAAGTAACCACGTTTTATTTTTATTTAACACTCATCAGATTATTTTCTATATACATCAATTTACAATTCAAACAAAAATATGGCGATTCCTAGAAAAATAGTATACTTTCCCTAAAACGTTACAGCAAGTTTATGTAGACGAGGATATCAGAAATTATCGAGACTCAACTGTCGAAAATTTCGGTGCATCGAAATATATTTGCTCTTCTAAATGATGTGAGAACCATTTCAGATTTTTACTGAACTTTTATTGAAATCTCCGACATGGTTATAAAAATTTACTTTTCGGAAATTCTAAAATTTAAAATAAGAAAAAAAAGAATTCAAATCATACAAGATTAAAAATAGTTATGCAACTTGTATTTTTCCAAACTCGATGAATCAGTGATCGAAAGCAACGGGATTTTTGCCGTGATATGTTTTTATCATTGATAAAATTTCCATTAAGATTATCTGAAATTATTCAAAGTCTGCTAAAGCCGAGGGATTTGGATACTGATTGAAGAGATGTGCTATAAGATCTCCTGAGTTATGCATAAATATCAAATGACGCGGTTAAAATATTTGGTATCAAATTTAGTGATAATTAATTCGTGAATATTATTTTCGAGAAATGTATTTATTCACTTTCGCCAAATTGTACTTTTATAGTCTGGTATTCTTGATTACTAGTCTACAAACTGTTCTTAACTCAAATGTGTACCATAACATGAACACTTGCAATCTGAACCTGCATAACACTGGTAAGGGGCAAATCAATAAAGCACCTTTTACTTCTCTCTCCGCAATAATTGTGATACCATCACACACGCAAATCTGGCGAACTAGTATTATAGACAGTATTCCAAATTTTTTGTTAGTTGTCTAAAATGGGAATATTAAGTCAGGGTCTTTGACACAAGATAGCAAATAATTAAGCTATATTTTATTATGCATGAAGACTTTGGGTGAAAGAATTGACGCGAATAAATTTATGATTTATGTCATTTGCAAAATTTTGGATTAGCAATCAGTGCCCAAAACACCTAGATACCAGTTTTTGTGAAAAATTGTACACCTGAAAGGGCTGAACAGCAAAAAACCAAAACTTCACCTTGAATAGCGATTGTCAATATTACTGTTACTGGGCCTTAATCCTTTGAAGCATGATGTAGCATATATGCTACACCTTTTTGTAATTCATTATTTACATATTTGAGGTAATTATTAATTAATTTTCGTGCAATTTTTTGCTTCCTTACTTCAAGAACATGTTAGGAAATGTAATAAAATCAATATTTTTAATTAATTATCGTGCTATACTGTCTAAAAAAATTAAACAAAGTGTCAAAATGTTGGATTTTTTACGGAATATATATGTGGAGAAGAAAACGTCACTCAAGTATGACGAGACTGGGTTCTAGGGGGTTTTTGGGGTCGCTGATTACGAATCTGACCTCAGATTTTCAAAATTAAAAAAAGCGGATCCTATATGGCCGACCGAATTGCACAAATTTATTTGATCCAGGTGAAATTGAGTACTCGGGGATTTTCGAGATCACTGATTACGAATCACGCCTCAGATTTTCAAAATTAAAAATGTCGGATCTAAAATGGCCGACTGAAATCGAGGGTGAATCTGACTTGTTTTGACATTTCGGTCGGCCATTTTGGATCCGCCATTTTGGATTTTGAAAATCTAAAGTTAGATTCGTAATCAGCGACCCCGAAAACTCCAGAGTAACAAATTTCAGCTATTTTCAGCATAAAGAAAAATTTATCCTTCAAAGAGTTAAAATATTAATTTTCAAGATCAAGGGTGAATTCAGGATCAACGAATATGTTCCTTATCAGAATAATAATGAACAGATATTAAAAAAAGATAATAAACTTTGCAATTAGTTCCTACTTAAATATTAAATTCCACTAATCTGATAATTTCATCTGCAGCATCATCAAAAGCAATAAATCCAATCATTTCTAGTAAATTCAACTACCATCTACTTACTAACTAGGAAAATGAACAGAATGTAGTCTTGATACAGACATTTTTTGTACCTAAAATCTTCATAAAATTAAAAAGGCGACATCCTAAGACGACTATATTTTACAATAATGCCACACGTACAGTGAATTTCGAATAAGCTGACCCCATTCCATTCTACGTGGAGTGCGGAAAAGTGAAGTAAATACGCGGACTGAAGGAGTGAGAAAACGATTTTTAGTGGGATTTGGACTGCGGCCGGCTTGCGGCGCTATCGCGTCGGTCCAGATTGAATATATTTCATATGTTTTCATAACTACCGCAGCGACGTCGAGCCGCTATCTCGCCTTCTCTGGTACCGCGGTCTGGGAAACGTGGCAAGGGGGTGCAGACTGCGGGGGTTTCGACGCGAGACCACGGGAAATCAACCGTGAGGAGATACCGCTTGACTGATGTGCGCCTTTCTGTTGTAAAACGATAAAGGCGCCACCACATTGGTCGCGCGAGGGTTTCCGATAGCGGGAGCCCCAACGGCCAACGGAACCTTCCTCGCGTCGACATCTTCTCCTTCGTCTTCTTTTTTTCGAAATGACGATGGGTGCCAGACCGGCTTCTTCCTGCATCGTATCCAGCATCCCATTATCCGCGACCTCTTGTGCTCTGACGAGGACGCGACATGTGAGACGCAGGGTCGCTCTATGCAAATCCAAAAATCCAATGTAATCGAAGACGTCAGTCATTTAACATTTTTCTATCGTCAAGTTTGTCCACCTGTAACGCTATTTCAGAATAGTATAGATGTTGATTTTGCGGATGTTAAAAAGTAAAGAAACTCTATGCAAAGCAAATAGAGTTCAAAATATAAACCATTGAGCACTCATGAATTCGGGGTGATTGCCCAGTCAGCACTGGACGTCCAGTGGACGTACATATTTCGTCCATGTTACGTCCATACGTCCAGGACAAAAAATGGACGTAAATGGACGTCCAATGTAGGTACATCTCCGGACGTTATATGTACGTCCATCTCTGAACATCCAACGGACGTCCATATTACGTCCAAATTAGGTCCATAAATGTATGGACGTATATCCTATGTCCTATGTTCGTACATACTTGGACGTCCAGTGTACATACTTATGTGGACGTCCACGGTACGTCCATTTGTCGACCATTCGGACCTGCATTTTTATGGACGCAATAATGGACGCCCAGTGTACGCACTTACATGGACGTCAACCGTGCTTCCATTTTTCGACCATTCGGGCTTGCATTTTTATGGACGAATAATGGACATCCAGTGTGCATACATACGTGGAAGTCCAGTGTACGTACATAAGTGGATGTCCGCGGCACCTCCATTTTTTCAAGAAGATGCGGCGCTGCGCGCACAAGATGGCCGCCACGACGACGTGACGCGCTGGTGTGAATAACTCCTTCGTCTTTTAGGGCTCCTTTTCACGCGGTACTCCTTACGTTTTTACATTTTTACGTAAATTAATGAAATTCGATAATTTCGGTCGCATTTGTTGGCGTGTATCGTTGGAGGCCCGTAGCGCAGAAGTGGACATACGTTGGATATATTATATTACGTATATTTTGTTCGGTTAAAGTCCATTTTCGGACCACTGAACGGCCATATTTCGTGCGGAATGTTACAATATTGAACGTATATTGGACGACGAATGGACTTGATATGTTACGTATTTCGTCCGTTATGGTCCATTGAACGTCCTCTTGGTCCAGTGTACGTACATTTTGGACGTCCACCGGACGTTCAAATGTGTGCAGTCTGGTCGTTCCGTGGAATAATAATGGACGTTCAGTGGACCTCATATGGACGTCCACTGGACCATATTTTATCCACGGTACGTCCATATTTAGTCCACATTCCGTACACAGCCGTAGGCCTTTTGGACGTCCAAATTCCACCCAGAGTACGTACACGCCTAGACGTCCATTGGATGGACACCTCTCTCTCTTCTGGACGTACCATGGACGTACAATGGACGTCCCAAATGTGCAATATGGACGTCCAGTGGAAGTTCGTTCTGGACATAGCGTACGTACATTGGACGTCCAATGGACGTATATGTGCTGATTGGGTGGGGTTTGCAATTGTTCCATTTCCTGCCCAACTTTTTTTAAACCCGTGACCTTTGAAAATACTCTTCTGTTTTTTTGCTAGAGAAAATGTACACTAAATCTAAAGCAACTTCTTAGCATCGGGCTAGAAACTGGGTTGGGAGACGCATTAAGTGACAAGTAAAGAAAAACTTATTGAACTGGCTAACGTACCTATATCCTTCCTTTCCACTCCGACTTTAAACGAATAGTAGGAATAGTAAATTGATTCGTTACTACTAACAAGTCCCTTTTCCTTGTGATACAGACACCGACTAGGTGGTTATTCGTAATAATTATTACTGGAATAATTTTGTTTCAAATACAAATGCAAGAACCATTTATTTATACAGATGTCATGACGAACCGTAGGATAAATCGTTTGTTGGGTATACAAATAAATTCTTTCAGAATAGTACTTTCTACGTAAAAAAGTTGAGGAGTTTCCTCACTTTGACGTGTATAACTATTGATCTGAGTTATTTTAATAATTTGACCAATATAACTGAAAATATAGAAAAGAGCAAACCTCTGAAGTTAGCACATGACTATGAGATCATATTGACGTCCGTATGACTTAAGTAAATCCTTTGAGAAAATGTCAACACTTGAATATCGTCGAGACTGAAAATCAAATGTCAATGTTATGAACGGAACCAACAAACCTGAAGAAGAAAGTATTTTCAGAATCTGACTGACAAATATGTCCTTATTAAGACTAGTAATGCAAGAATTGCGTTTAAAATGGATATAGTCAGAACGAAAAACTAAGACATTATAAGCAAATAATTGTCTACCTTCAGAAGTTTTTGTGTTACGAAAGCACTTCCAGTAGGAGAAGTTGCTTTCATAAATTCCGGCACCGACTTTAAGTTACTTTTTCACGTCGTCACTCGGGTGCCGCAGGAGTAGGGAAGAATGATAACTATGAGGAAAGATATTAAAGTGATTCCCAGAGCGGGCAGAGAACGGCATACGGTCCTGGTCCGTATGCGGCACTGTAATGGCGTATACACGTGCCTGTATCGCCGGCGAGATCAGGCTATAAAGCCAGGCATTCAGTCTTTATCAGCGGCAATACTTCCATGGTCTGATAAGCAGAATAGGTGTGCATAGGTCGACCATTCTTGTCATACCTTTTGTCCGGTCGAGACCGCCGATGGGTCACCGATTTTCTACAGGATTCACCCGAAATTCGTCTGGAGGTTTAGTCCGCTGTTTCAGGCGGTCTTGTACGCACAGGCATAAATCATGCGGAGATGCCAATGACTTTCAAGTCATAAAACGCTGGACTTTTATGTTCAAGAAATAACCAGCCTAGAAAATCACTGTTTTTTTTATATGCCTTTTTCCAAACTGTCCAAATTATTTTAAGAAACAAGAGAATAAAAATAAATGATATAACCTTAAAGGAAACAAAGAAAGCTACGTTATCATTGGTTTCAGTTCTCTGTATCAGAGGAAGAATTACCTCCAAGCAACTGGACCCCACAACACAAGACATCGTCAGATTATCCATGTCGCATTGGAAAAATATTACCTAAGAAACTGAGATATTACACCGTGTATTTGATATGTAGGAATACTTTTCGAAGATTTCCAAGCATTGCCCAACACACCCTGAAGTATATTTAGCCGTGAAATTTTGGGTTGTTATATTTATTTTGTCATTGGTAGTCTGCTTTTATGCCTAATATATTTTAGATTACCAGATTTCGAAAGTTTAATGTATCTATGAATTGTACGCACTATTCTCACAAGATTAATTTCATTCGTCGAGTTGAATCTACAACTGAAACGAATTAGCGATGTCACTATCATTAAGAAACTCCGTATCTTAATTATAGAATGTGCAGTGCGATACTATCCTTATGGTATCCGTCAAGTACATCCTTATATTCGCGATTATGTCACAGTCGATATGTGAAATAATTAAAGTATGTCACCAAAAGACGAACGGATGAAAATTAAAGTTTTTGTGAAAAATTGCAAGCCAATAAAAACCCGTCTGGGAACCAGAGTTTTGTGCAGCCTAGTAGGAGTTCTAATTTATTTCTTGATGCATTTTTTGTGATACATAAAAAGCGATCGCTGCATTCCTGTGCTATCGTCGCTTCCTTTCGTTCTTCTCGTTCTGCACCTTCATCCAGCACGTTCACGCATCGCAGATAAGTGAGTAACGTAAAAGGTACAGTGCATACCTGCGACTTGCACGTGCTCGCCTCGCGACCACGTGGTCGATCTTTATGGCCCGTGTCTAACGTTCGTTAGCTTCCTATCTTACGAATTCGATGAAGTACGTATCTCCGCCCGATTATTTACGATTGTGGCCTTTTTTTATTTCTCGAATCCGTTATAAAGGAGAGATAAATCCTTTAATGTACGCATTATTTTATTACCCGGCAATAATAGCCATTCGTTTTATCTCACGCAAGATAGCTCATGTTCGAAATGGTAATGTACAACGCCCGTAAAAAATTTTCTTCTCACAAAATCGGCTCCATTTTACCGATTTCGTAAAATGCACCGATATAATGTGAAGCGAATTACTGGATTGTTGCAGAGACACTTTTCGGTTGTTTTATCGGCAAATATAAGTGATTCCATGTGTATTGTAAAGACGTAGTAATAAATCGCATATCGGTAGATATTAGTTACTATACCGCGCACTACCAAGAATCTGCGGTGGTCCTTGGTCAATTTTGTTTCTCTGCAAACAACCTCAAATCGTCTGATATCGTTTTTATTCAAAACAACATATTCCGGGTTTAGGTCATGATCCGCCGTAACAAATTTTAAATTAGCGAGGAAAAAAATATGACGACTCTTTCTTTTCATTCCTTCATCTTTACCACTAGGAAGAAATAGAAAAACAATTAGTATTTTCCTTCTTTGTCTGAATAAATAAGTACACTGAAATTTAACTGTGTTTATATTTTCACCCTTTTCTGCTAAAGCAGTAATATCTTTAGCATACCATGAAATAATAACGTTCAAGTTTTTTTGATAATTATTTACTAATAGAAAAATGTAATTATTTACTTGTGACCTTTGCGTTCGTGTTTACTTTTTTATGGTTTACTTCGATTTATTACTTCAAACCTGATCGTACTTCGCTTTAAGATGAATCTAATTCCTGTTTGCAACGATACAATTAATGGACTGCGTATGTAGCTTAAAATTTAATTTTAGGAATAATGTCAAAGTTCAGACTAGAGCAAATCTATTATTATGTTTTTTACGAGAATTTTGTTGCCGTCAGTCGCAAACAATATGAATTCCCCGTTTTAACGTATACGTAATTGACAGGTTGTTAACAAACGTTACTGTCACAGTCGTAACACAGATGTCGCACGTGTCATCAGCACCCTAGAGTCCCTCTAGTAAGACATCCTAACCTAACTTCTATTCTATAGGGAATGTATATTTTTTTCAAATTTATCTCAATATAGCACCCGGAATTGTAGTTCGGCCACATTTAGAAAGAAGATATACTTCACAATCGTATGATGACCAGTTTACTATAATGGGGAATAATGATAGTATTAATTGTCCTCACTAGGCGTCGTTGATTCTCACACATAAATCTAAAGCCTCATCTTGAATCGCTGATAGCTAGGAAGAATGCATATTGTTACGCGAACAAAATGTACTATGCAGTCAATAAAATAAAAGGTTAACTATAAATGATTCTGCAGATATTCAAAGGTACGCGTTCTTAATTACAAAGGAAATGGTGAATTTTCGTGAAGTTATGACCAATAATAGCATCATTAACCGTAATTGCATTGCACTTAACATTTCAAGAAGGTAATCAAACATGTGTACTATTAATGACGTACATTTGCAAGACTATCCGTTTTATCATCTCATCTTGTAGAACTCCATGTTGGTCACTAATTGCAGTGAAGTAAGTAAATATTTTGATGTAGGATAACATAAATATCACGAACAATTAATGATACCATCCTAGAATATAAAAAAGAAACGAAATTAGAATTTGTCACGTAATCCAAAATCGAATCTCCACATCAAAATCCAAAACTGACGACATTTTTTTGGATTCTCGAAGATATCCTTCGGAGGATTTGTTTCTAATCAATATACGTAATTGCTTTTAATTACAGGTACGCATGATGCATTTTAATCGTGCGAATGTTTATCATTTTACACAATTACGGCGGTACTTATCTCGTATGGAAATGACAATTAATATTTTGCACGATTACCGATAACGACATTTTAATCCGCGTAATTAAAGTTACATTTTTTTCAAATCAAAATCAAAACCGATTACTATCACACGCACGATTTTCTTTTCATTTCCTTTGTTTCCCCGAGATACTTTAATTGGGTTGCAGGTCGTTAGCATTAATAATCCTCGCGATATGGTAAACATACGTACGTACACGTTAGAATCGCGTACCCTTGAAGCTGATAGAATCCCCAGATACAAAGCAGCTTATCGGGAGTCTGAATAAATTTATTCGTTTACTTAGAAAATAATATGACGCGAGTTGCGCCATAACAATGCGTTATTAACAACTTATTGCGCCTGAGTCCAAGTTTATTATGTCCGAGTACGAGTTATGAGGATTTTATTGTATGTAGGGCACCAGATTTCACTTTGGCATTTTTATCCCTATTTTATTCTAGACGGGTTTTTATTAGCATTTTTAATTCCGTGACATTTCTATTTTTAGGTGAATGTGTTTGATGTGATTTATCTTATGGAGGTATATGCGGCACACTAGAAGTGAAAAATGACAACAAATATTTACATAATTTCAATTTTATATAGCTAATACATTACCGAGGCAACGAAATTTATTTTACCATGTTGTGACATGACTTTGAAGGAATCAAAACCTATTTATTTTGGAATTGCTGTCGGGGATAGACGTGTTAAAAACCGTACATTTCCATCGGATGTTCGTCATTGCCTGATCTGGTCATTTTTAAACTGATGAATGCTCGTATTGATGACATAAACCTATAATTCCTGGTTATCATTCAGATATTTTATTGACAGCTCGGATTTTTAGTTAGTCAATTATCATTTGGAGATTAATAAGCAAGGCCGATTTAATTACAGAATTTATAAACGTAGAATACATATTGTTCACGAATAAAGTACTAGAGAGGATTGCACGAACCATGTAATTGAAGCGGTTCGCGAAGTCGTTCAGAATATTGTTTTATGAAAACGTAGGTCGAAGATAAGGGTATGCTTGTTAGTTGCTGGCCGGATAATATTGAAAATAATGAAAATGTATTTAAAATTAATAATAATGATTTGACAATGATTGAACTGTGAGTATTCCAATGACGTTTACAAACATCATCGGTAAAATTGCTTTAAAATGAAAATCAGAAGTAGATATCATGGAAATTAAAGAAGAATATTATAGTATCGCCTTTAAAATATACTTAAAAATTCTATTTTTGGTACGAAAAGTCATGAAAAATTGGACCCTCGTTACACGTTTTTGTTATTTACGTAACAGCTCGCATTAGTAATCATGTTTTATAGTAAAAAGTGCAATAGAAATGAATGTTAATAATAATAACGCCTTATACTGAACGAATGATGAAAATTTCTTTTTTTTCCGACATTTGTATTTATAATTTTTGGCTATACAAAATTGCATAAAACTGGTACTGTATTTGTTGTATAATAAAATGTTTAACAGCGATATGACATTAAGAGGTACCAATATATTTGCAAGGTTTGACTCAGCGTCCCAAAATACCCCTATACACCAAGTTAAAGTAAAATCTAACAATTTTTTTTGCCTTTTGTGAAATTTTCGTGGCAGGCAAGGGGTTAATAATTGAATAAGAGAATTCTACCCTAATGGTACTTTTAAATGGTTTGTGTAATGCTCCACCGATAATGTAGGCATTTAAGTAAAAATCGTAAATTAATAGTTACGTAAACAATATAGCAAAAGTCTGGCTGTGCATAGATGATTCTAATTATTATTTGCGATGTCGTAAAAGTATAAAAAAGAATTTAATTCAGAATGACTACGAATTGTCGGAATCAAGTAAAACTCGCCTATTCTCGGTCAATTTTCAATTAATTTTTGTGGTATTTTTTAAGAGATCGTAATTAGAATTACCTTTAGCTTTATAGAAGAAGACGTTTAAAATTTAAGTAAGTCATTAGTCCCCTTCAATTACATTTGAACTATAATAAATATGTTTTCTATTTAATTTAAATATTTCAGATTAGGAATTGGCTCTTAAGAGGGTTTTTCAGTGGCATGTCGGCATAGGAGTACTCTACGCTAAAATATGTTGATACTAAAATATGCTAAAATAAAAACTAAACATTTTGAAATAGATTGTTAAATAAGGATGTTCCATAGAATTAATTGTAGGTTCTAAAAAATTATTAAGAAAATTCTGGGAAACCAGTTTCCCGAACATAAGCAAAGCCTTCCATTGATCACTCTCAGTCAATTTTTAGTTGATTTCTTTGGTAGTGTCTGAGAGTTCGTATCAGGATTATTTAGAGTAAATCGATGTCTTATCGTCTTGCCATTTCCTAACTCCCTTACAGCAGTAGTACGGGCGAGATGATAACATCAATTCCTAACGAAATATATTCAAATTAAACATTAACCTACGTCATGGATATTAAACTACGTCTGTATTTATTTTGCACTTCTATGCATTTTGTTTGATTGTATGTAATAGTCTAGTGAAATCTGGCAGAAAATTAAGCGAGAATTGAAAAAGAATGTCAAAACTCCCATTTTTATTCTTTCCAATTATTGGCAAATTGTAAACATATTCATTGTAAATTGCCGTACGTTCCTAAAAACCAACGCAGATATGCAGTTTCTATGCAATTGGGACAAGACAAATTTCAGCGGGCTCGGTGAAGAAAACGAACGAGAATTCGTAATATTCAATTTTGTTAAATAAGTATAACGAAAATTTATCCTTTAAGTTAGGATTTCACGTTACCGACACGGACGCTTTAGCTGCGTTATAACGGCCCTCCGCACATGGGTTCACATATCCGTGCGGAAAGGGACCGTCGATAAAGTAGGAACTATAATAAAAAATAATAACTAAAATTAAGAATGACTGAACCGCTACTTAAACATTTTAATTTTGTAAAGGTGATTGTAAAAACTATTTATGATGACCTAAAAAATACCAGTAAAAGTTAATTAATAGAGATGTGTCAGCATTATATATAAATTATCTATTCGCGAAAACTCTCGTTGAATTTTCATTTAATTCGTTTAGCATTTTTAGCAATTCGCAATACAGTAATTAGAATTGTCTTTGCAGGCACCAATCTTGAGAATTGAATCATTTTTAAGATAACGGTTTTGGCGTGGTTTCCTATTTTATCGACTGATCATTTTAGAATCTCCTTAAGAGACTGCTAGAGCCGCTCGGTTGATAATGTCGGTACCTAACCTGAACTATTCAAATTCATCAGAAAGTTCTGTTAGGGTGATTTTATACATAGATTAATCTTGAATGTAAATGCATTTTCTGCTATATAGGTTCCGATTTTGTAAAAAAATTTGATATATATTCGGCAAAAGTATAAAAAATTACCAAAAACAGACAATGTGATCCGTTTTTATTTTAGGGTAGAAGTTGACGTTGCCAACCCAGCGGATTAAGCGTCCTTATTGCGAGTTTAGGCAGATCAGTCGGTAAACTAGTACTCTATCATAACCAATTAGACAATCCAAATTTGATTTCGGAGAAGTGAAAATTAAACAGGTTTCCCTACGCATTACTTAAAAACTGAATTCAAAATAATAAGAAAATTGACGACGATAATCATCGATAATTTATCTTGAATTAAGTTTGGTAAATCTTAAAAGATCATCTACAGATTACTCGTACGAAGTAGGCGATTGCTTTGCCATTTAAAATTTTATCTTAAATTGCTAATATTCACGTAATAACTTTTTCGAAAATATTGTCACCAATGAATATTTGAATAAAAAAAAACTGAATACGACTCTTTAGATTTAATTGATCACATTGATCACTATATATGAAACAAGTTTTGCAAAAATGTTGAAACTGGTATATCTGCCGATGTTATCTACATGGAAGTCGAGTATTCGAAAATGAATGACGACCACCGCAGCGAAATCGTTGGGCAAACGGCGCGGATCGCATATAATAGTTCTCTGCTAAACTGACGAGCGCTTCATATTCGCAAGCAACCCCTTCATTACTGGCTCCCAGAAAGTGCGGCCGCGGAACGATAATGTTACCAAGATTGCGGTCGCTGAAATGAAAATGGAACTTATGGTTGGTAGCGCGTTGGTGCTGCGTCGTAGTGTACGTGTAGCGAACGACGACGGCGGCGCGCGATGCAGCAATCGGTGGGAGCGCGAGAGTCGAATCTAATTAAATATAATTAGTGGCGATTTGCATAGATAGCCGATAGAGACCGGACGCGCTGATAACCGCGATAACGGCCGTGCACGGCGATACGAGAGACGATTATTGTTGCCGGCCGCTCGCTCGGCACATATATATGTATATATATATATATATTATAGGTGGATATATGCCGTAACCGAGTTTCCCCAGGTTTTGCTGCTGGACAGGCATCGGCACGATCGAGAATTTCCCGCCCCACCCCTGTTTTACCCCGCCAAACCCCCACCCTCGGAGGGCCAAATTATGCGAGCAAGAGGCCAGATAAAAATTCTAGATACGAAATTGTGGTGTTACTGCAAAATAGAATCAAAACGTCGCGATGATTTACGCCGACAATTTTTCAAAATCAATGTAACGAAGTACCAGGATGTTTCATTAATTAATTACCACACTTGCATTACCACCTTGTGTATTTAGTCGTTTACTGCAGTTAATGACTGATTACAATTATTTTTTTCGTTTTGAATATCTTTCAATTGTTGAGTCATCCTACATTCAGTTTTGGGTATCCCGATGTTATTTCGGTGTATCTAGGACATCATTCTCAGAATATCTTTGACTGATGCCCTATTTTTGAAGTCATTATGATGTAGTGAAATGAACCGAAAATCTTCGAATCCAAAAATGAACCAGGCATACCGAACGGAAGGTACGCATAATGAAAGAACGAGTAGATTAAAGATATTTACATAAACAACTGAAATCACACTTTATAAATGTCATAACTAACGTCAGGTGTGGCCAAAAGAAATCAATTATCATAAAACCTCCCATTAGTGACTCCTCCGCTAGGTATCTTACTCCACACTTGCAACGCATTAGTCCTCTTACCCCCACCATGTCATAGTGGGCGTGGCATTGGCAAGGCTGCGTGCATCTGCGCATTGAATGAAGCACATGCGCGCGTCGATAAGTCAGTCACGAGGAGGGGGTAAACATATCCTTCTCACTGCTGCTGTTCTGTTAGTGTCACTAATGTGAGATTGTATGGTAATAGTAGAAGGGTAAAATAAAATTATGTATAATTCTACGGCATTTCATTATTAGGCTTCCTAAATATCACTTTCGGAGCAATTCATCTTAAAGAGCACTTAATATGTCATGAACACCAGTAACAGTTATCGTACAAATTATTACAAAACAATAGAGACGTTGAAATTTCATTAAAGTTTATTGACGTTTCGAAAGTGTATGTTTACGAACGAGATTAAGTTTACAGATAACTTGTCTATCGTAATTTATTTATCACAATTCAATTTACAAGTAACATAAAAAATATTATTTTAAATATTTTATAAATTTCCAAAACGTCTTTTGTAATGATAACTCTATTTTGGAATTGTTCCAAGTTTCTTATATTATAAAATCGATAGTAAAATTTAATTACGAGGATTGTAATGTACATTATGAATATAAAAACAATTTTTTTTGAAGTGTGAACAATTAAAAGAATGCTTCAAGAAGTACACAATTCTGCAGTAATATTATGATACTAAATAAGAAAGACAACTAAAAAAAGATGTACACTTACGATAATAAAAGAAAAATGCAGTACGTGATGAAAAAGATTATACTCACCTGAAACAGAAATAAACAGTGATTAATTATACTATAATTAATTATTAAATATAAGATTTTTTAACATGTGAATTGGTCGAAACATCTAATAAGACCGTAAATATAAATTTATTCATATACAAGAGATTTAGAATGAATTATTATTTTACAAATCTTACTTTATTAACTAATATATATCTATTCTATATGTAAATATATTTAATAATATATTGTAAACAAGTTATTATGAAAATAATTATAACACTGATGTTTACTTAAGAAAGGTAAAAAATTACAAATAATATTTTCACCGTCTTAGTGGCATTTCATATATAGTGTGCAAAAGTGCTTAACAGAAAAGGCCATTGTGAAAAAATCGTTTCAGAGATTATCATCATTGCGAACTAGAATTACATTTCCAATGATTTACAGCATCATTTATCAAATAAATACTTCATTTGTTAACACTAAAGTTCTAACATTTTATTTTCATTTTCCTTTCAATCTCACTTAGTGCGAGGGAACAATCAGCCACGCACGAAATCAGATTTAAAAAATCTAAAATTAATAATGAAGAAGTAGAACTAATGCAAATGTTACTGCCTGAAAAATTATAAATAAAGATACAAATTTTTAGATTTTCTTTAAGAAATTTTTCCAGAAATAAGTTTCGTTTTTAACTGTTCTTATGGGATAATATTATCGATCATAATCAATGAACAAAATTATTTTTATCCATGATTAACGTATTATTTTTATCACAACTAATATTTTTTTCAACGTTTGGTCCATGGTTCTGGTCCATGTCGCGGAATGAAATATTTGATTCAGATGTGAAAATATTCTGCTGAAATATTTTTCGAAAATTGTCAAAATGGTGATTTTGACGTCACGTTTAGTAAATCATTGAAAACTACGATATATCTTTTTTCTGATGATCGCATTTGAATGGAAGTACGCACATTTTGTTCATAAAATTAAGTACTTTTATCGAAAAAATAAAATAGTATTAAATAATGTTGACATTTTGTCAAGAAATTGACCGATAACATTTTTTCAACATCAATTATGGTATTCAGCTCGAATTAATTTTGTTTAAATCGGATATGGTATCTCGAAGAAAATAATATCACCCGTTATTACCCTTTTACGGTATGATTTTTGGAGGCGCACCATGCCCTGCGCTCAACTACGTTGAAGTAACCTTTTCCAAAACTATAACGTCTAAATAATTATTATACTAGGCCATTTTAACATTTTTTTGACTCCTGGTTACGAATATGAAAATATCAAGCGGTAATTAGACAAATTCAATTCGCCATTTTTGAAATTGTATAAAAAACGACTTCTTCCAGTTGTTTAAATTTAATAAAAAAATAGAAGTTAGAAACATATTTTAAGCAAAAAATGTAGGACGTGAAATTGTGTACAAAAAACTTCTGATGAGTTTTATTCCTAATATCAACAACTAGCGCATCCATTTTTCTTTAAATAAAATGTTAAATTATTATCTTCAAAATGCCATTTTAAAAAGAACACACGAGCTCAATAGCAAAATTTAAGTGGAAAAATGTTTTTGGTCAGTCATTTTATTTCCCCATGAAAGCACACGATTTTATGAAAAAAAAATGTGCGTCATCTCATTTAAATACGATCATTAGTAAAACAGAAATTTGTAAAATTTCAGTAATAGTGACGTCACGACCGCCATTTTTAAAATGTTTTTCAGATCTGAACCTATGAAATATTTCTTTTATTCTAATGGACCCTACTATCGGTAGCAAATTTGACTAAACTGTATTAAACCTTATATTTTCCACTTTATGAGCATTCGAATTTCCTTTTAATTTTGAACCGACCTTTTCGTAAGTTATACATACAATCTATGAAAACTCGAAAAAACCAAGCTTAAATAGCTTAAAACTATTTCAAGTTACCGCTTACTTTAAAGATTTTCGATTAGAAATTGCCAGTATGGATGAATAAGTAAAAGACATTAAAAATACTATATTCATTGTATGATACATCTGAATCACAACGTATGATAAACAAAAATGGAAATGCAGTCTAATATTTTATCCAATCTTAATCTCCAAAATAAAAAAAATCGTATACAATTCACAGTAATTTGTAAATTTTGTTGAACAAATTTTTTTTTTATAATTTTACGCTCAAACTTTATAGGGAATTTGTCGAGATTCGCCAGGGCTCGAACCCGGGACCTTTCGGTCTAGCAACTGACAAGATACGCGTTCATACCTTCGGTCATCATTCGTTTCTTATAAATCGATAGATGTTTTTTCTTTTTTTTTTATGTTTGCCATACTGTGTGATTCGACATTATTTCTCGATTCATTAAAAAAAAAAACCTTCATAACCTTAAGAATGGAAAATTATACGTCGACAAAAATGCCTAAATGATAAGAATTTCGAAATTAAAAACTCTTGAAATAAAAGTCCAACAAAAAACACAGGTTGCTTAATTTTGGTTATGAACAAAAGTACACAATATACACAAAGGCAGCCTTAAAGCTCAATTAGGAAGTGCAGACCATTAAGGGCATTTCCGCCGAGCATGTATACTTGTAGCTGTAGATCCGAATCGTTCGCCAGGAATCTTATTGTGACCAAAAAAGTGGCGAACTTCGCATCAGTTTCCCATGCGAGTTTTTCCGTTATCTCGACTACGCTCCATGCTCTCGCGGCCGTTAGCGTTTTCATGCGTGCAAGGCATGTTAAATCAAAAGGTGCCATTGCATGGGGAAGTGATGGTGAGGGGTGGGGAAGAGGTCGACGATGGTATAAGGGATTCGATATCTGTTCGCACGTCATTACCCCAGACTGCCGTACCAGCAGGAACATTCCCGTTCCTGGATATTCCTTCTCATCCCAACTTATTCCCTACTTTCTACTTTCTACTTGCATCTGCCATTTTTTTCACCTTCTTCTGTCTCTGGTATCATATCAAGGCTGACTGATCGTTTCTTCCTGACACGACCTTTTTTATCGTATCCTAGATTTTTTAGAAAATGGCAGTATCGCCTTGACGATGGAGACTATGCTGATTAACAAGTGTTTACTAGTAACATTGATAACCGTGAAGAAAAAAAGTTACTTTCCACACGTGACTGGTTCATGACCGAATTTCTAGTGATTTATATGTGATTCGTACGCAAAATGTCCTCTGCATATGATGCACTTGCTTTCTGTCGAGTTCGAAAGCCGGAACTTGCACATTCTAGGATTCCTTTTATCACGCAATATAGGGATCAAAATAGCATTTTGCGCACCGAGTGTGAGAAAAGTATATTATGCAACTAGGAAGCAAAATAGTATTTTACGAAGAGAGTGTTAGAACCTTGTTTTGTTCTCGAGGGAAAGAAAATGCACTCTTAATACCGCGATATAGGGAGCATTTTACGTTCCAAGTGTGAGAAAAATAATTGCTCTCTATGAAGAATATATAAATGTTGAGTATGTGAAATACTGAAATTGCAAATGTCTACATTTATAAATTGTTATTAGGTTTGATCCCATTACATGTACCACATTTTTATTTAATTATTTTAACTAGTGTTACTTTATATATGACAATATTTCTTTTAAAAATTTATTGTAAATAAATGGTATTGTATAAAAATCACTTATTTCCGAAAGTTCTCGGTCAGTTCTCAATTAATATCTCTGGTATTTTCTAGGACGCTGTTTATTGCACTCAGAATTTCCCTTACAGGGTACGAATTTTAAAAATGTTATTCAGCCATTTTTAATTTTCGTTTTTTAGTGAAATTTCCTACCTTACCAACAAACCACTTTAGAACCCCTTTAAATGACGATTTTAAATAAGGGTAAATTTATAATCATTTCTTGTAAAAGTTACTGGAATTTTTTAAAATCGTGAAATTAAAAATTTGTATAAAGTTTACAATGTTTATGACCTGTATTGTAAAAAATAGCGTAATTTACAAAAATTATATTAATTTTTATCGAAATTTTTTAACAGTATCTTTTTGAATTATTATGCGAAGTAGTAAAAATTCTCGAGATGATTTATGTTGGTGAATTAAAAAAAAACTAAAAAATCAAATATTTCATTTTTTTCGAAGTACAGTTTGAAATTTCCAAAAATTCTCCATTTGTAGATACTCAAATTATTCAAATTTTTCGAAAAAAATTTGGAAAATCCTAGAAAATAAGAAATTCAAAACATTAATCGAATAGTCACTGGTAAAGAAATAGTACAGGTTTTCTTTGCGTACGGTCAGCCGAAGGTTGCAGTGTCGGTAGCGTACCTACTTTAAGTCGTAGGTCGTTCCATAGCTCGCAAACGCCGCCGCTGATATCTGCTACATATCTAGCAACGTGTGCCATGCCTTATCTCCGCTGCCGTTCGAGCTGCGAGTTGGTATATGGATTTTGCGTGTGCGTGAGCGAATGGCCGCGGGAGTATGCGTGAGCGTGCGCGCGCGCGATCGGCATTGTGCATCAAACGACCATACCAGCGGATGGGATACCGCCAGATCTCCATCTACGTCCGTCAACTCTACAGACACACACAGGCGTATAAATGTATGAACCGTCACCAACGTCGTCGTCGTCGTCGTCTTCCACCACGTTACGTTGTAGGGACGTAATTTACGGACGTAGAGAACGTAACACGCGGACGGCTCGCGTCTTCTCGACACTGACTCCTGCGAGATCCGGATGTTTCGATCCCTTTAGATGCCTTCCGCACTTGCCGTGGAATCTTTTCCCCTTTCAACGAAGAAACGACGATAAATTTTCTTAGATAAGCTGCCAATTTATTGACCCCGGTTAATATTCGACCTTTGACTGCTTGGTGTACTGCGATGTCAGCCGATAAACCAATAAAACAAGTCAAAAAACCGGCAATCAAAAAGCAGACAGTCAAGTTAATTATGCAAATCGATTTCTAATCTGTCTATACTGGGTGAAATTCAGAAAAATCTGAGGTATAATCAGGACTTCATTAATAATCAATCTGTTTTACCGACTGTTGGTAAAACAACATCAAAAACTGTATTTCAATCGTACCTTTTTTGGTTCTACACATTTTTTTTCACTAAATGAAGAACAAATTACCTAATATAATGTTTTTAAAAGTTATATCAGCTTTAACGATCATTTTTTAATCTAACCTCGAATTTCAAAGGCATATTGAAACGAAATTGTAATTTTATAACAAAGCAGTTTTTCATAGTTTTTGTTAATTTGACGGTCCTCAGATCGTTTTGTAGGGATGTGGATTGCATCGAAACACTTCAAGTTATTAAGAGGGTTCTACAATGCTCCGCAGATAGGAAAGAGATTTTCTCGAAAAACCGTAAATAATAAGTAAAAAGAAAATTCTCGGTCAGTTCTTATCTAATGTATGTGTTATTTTTTAGAAAATCACCAACAGTAATTAGAATAACCTTTACAAAGTCCAAATTTTGAAAATTTATTCAGTGAAATTTCCTACCTTACCGGTGGTCCACTTTGGTACCCCCTTAAGCTAAGAATGATATTCTTCATTGCTATACGAGGCTAGAAATATTAATGTTACAAGATAATATTATATATTATCGAATGGTACCCCTTAAAGAGGATACAAATTGTCAGTCGGTAATGCAGAAATCTATGGTAAACAATTTAAATTTGAAATACCAAATCTCCTATTACAAGTTAGAGTTACATTCAATTAATTCTAGGCAACAAAGGATATCTTTTATATAATTGTGAAATGAACAAGTTTAAAAGAAAAATTCATAGTTAATTTCCTTAGTTTAGTAAGAAATCATACATGATTAGAATGATTAACGGTACATTTTCAGAATTTTTAAATATCGACTGGGGTTTTAATTTAGGTTCATTAGTTACATTACAACTACCTTATCGACTCAGCACTTAAACATACTTTTAATCTTGATTCTGTTGTTGATTGTAAAATAAATTTTGCCGTCTACATAATTTTCACGTAGGCAAACGTCATTTCTTCACCTAATCGGTTAATATCGAAAAAGTATGAATTATTATTCAAAATTTCCTGTTTTACCGACGGGTACTATTCCAAACAATTAAAGAAGAATAGAGAAAAATTGTTTAATAATTTTATTTATTTTAATCGATTTTGACAAAAAAATAATTACTAAAAATAATTAGAAAAGATGCATTTATTTTATTTGCCTTGAAAATACTAAAAAAAATATTTGAAGAAAAAACTTTTGAAGCGTTCACTTAAACTCCATTCGATGATTTCGATTCGATGACACGAAAATTTCTATGATTCCATCGTACGTGACAACCGAATCCGTTATCTGTGCGCGTTGCGTCAAGGACGCAAGGCCGGAATAGTCGAATTCGATGCACTGGGTATAATATGATTCTGCGATTTCACATGGAAGCGTTAACCTCTGTTTCCAACGATTCCGTTGTTACGATTCAAATTTATGCATTTTCGCTAAACATCCATACTGCTGAATGCTACAATCGAGTCAAAATTGAGCAAAACATTCATAAATAATTTTTTCATGTTTCTGAAATCTTAAAAAATAATATTTGCGTTCATCTTGGTAAGTTAATCGGTAATTTGGTCGGTAATTTGTGTACTTTTCCAAAGATACATTTTCACGTATGGGTTCATAAGAATTTAAACTTAATAAAAATATATCTATGCTCGTAAGTATTCAAATTAGTCACGCAAATACCTTGAAGGAGTAAAAAATTACGAAATGATTCCCAGTCGATGAAACAGATTTGTAAAATGTACCCAAATAAAACACACATTTACCCGCAGGCGGCAAAACAGAACGATATTGTCATTACATACAAAACTATTATTAATGTGATACACAGGTATTGTTCTCGTTTAAAATGTAGAGCATTGCAAAATGGAGGTTGCGACAGAAAATAAATTGAATATACAAAAAAGGGTAAAGCCGAACATAAAATAATGAAAATTTAATGCAAATAAAATCAAATGTAACAACGGTCGATAATACAGAACGGTATTTAATGCGAAATAAACATTCAGTTAAGGGTATTCTAAAGTCCTTCGTTGATAAAGTAGTACTCTATATGTAAAAGTATAAATTAGGTTGACAGTTATTTTTCCCCTCCCAGTTTTCCCGGACTTTGATTATACCCCTTCGCCCATTCATTTCAAAAGAAAACAAAACACTTTCAGCTGTCATGCAATTAGGGTTATTTCGCGTTTTTGGAGTTACTTATTTGGTTAGAATTTCAATTACAAAGCCCGAATATTGAAAATTAGTTCAATAAATCTTTAATTATATTTTTTAACATAGATTACTACGTTATCGATCAACGACTTTAGTAGTTCCTTATCGAGATTCTTAATTGGTATCGTAGACCTTATAGCATCTCTAAGGGTGGTATAAAAACTTACGTTCCACACAACACTCATACAAAACGTCACTTTTACCATCAGTCGGTAAAACAGTTTTAGGGTTAAAAAATTGAACCTTCTAAAAGTCGTGCATATATGAATACTAAACAAGTTTGCAATTTGCAATATTTTTGAAAATGTTTACATATTAGGCAGGATAGAGAGTTTTGAAATTTCCATTTGTTAAAAAATATTTCTGGTATCAGACTTCTAAAAGGTGCAATATGCAAAAAGTGGCGTAGAATGTGCTGAGGTACAAAGCAGATATCGATATCAGGAACATAATTGCAGGGGGGTTTGGTGTCGCCCAGTATTAAGACTGGATCTTTGTAGTGTTTGCGCGGCGGTCTCTCGCCCTGGGGCCTATTGTCGGCCCGACGATCGGGTATCGCGCGAGAAATCGCCTCATATCCATACAATGTCACGCACTGCGGCTCTTATGCTCCCGACCATGAGTTAGATGCCGATTCGACATCGACCACCGTATCGACGAACCTTTTTCGTATTCCATACGTCACTTCTTGCATGCTTGAATACATTATATTGCGCGTTATATACATTCACGAACACACGGGCGTATATATAATACAATACGTGTTATGTGGCAAGATATGATTTTTTTTTACCCCAAGAAATTTCTTTTGAGAATCTGCGCGCAGAATGTAATTTCACTCTTATAATAGTTCATCTGCAGTATTTATAGATTTAAATTTGATATACGTGTCCCTAAAAGAGACATTGTAGGACTCTCTTTAGTAAGGCACGACTAATAAAGTGCAATTGGAAGGACTGCTCTCCGCATTTTACGGACTAAAAGTGCCTACTTTGTGAACAGTGCATCAAAAAAAAAAAAGCTCCTCGACCGTAAGGTTTTACAGCCTCGTTTGGAGGTTGTGAAATCCTCGTGACCGGCATCCCCAGTTCTCGGACGCACAATCTGCACTGGGTCCGACAAATTCAACAATTTCCGAAGTTTATTTAGATTGAAGATATGATTATAAATTCGACGCCCGACATCGATACGCGAAGCTTCCGTAATAATTGCCGCCATACGTCAAAAAATCGCAGAATTTTCATTACCACTACTGATATGGAATCACAGGATTTCGACCCGGAAAACAATTACGTAATGGGCCGTATTACAAGCACGTGAGACGAAAAATCTATTCTGTATCTTTATTTTATTTTTATAATTGTAGTTTTTTGACCTTACACTGTAGCTAATGACATCTTGTACGAAAAATTTATTTACTATCTTTTTTATGTGAAGCCTTTTTCTATTTTTCTTTTTTTACATACTGTCAGTGTTATTTGTTTTTGAAAAATGTGTCACTATCTTTGAATCTAACATTTCTTTACACCATTGGGATTATGTAGATTGTTTAGTGTATTGCCAGATGGACATTTGCAAAATATGCTTTTATTTATCATATTAACAATTCAGGACATTTTTGATTTGTTATTTTAAAGCGTCACCTAAAATTTTCCCATATATTTTTGCGAATTTTCTTACCATTTAGAATTGTTTAAACAGTTTGTGTGAGATTCTGATCTTGATCAATTGATACATCTCGGCTTGTTTTCTGTACATGCCACAAATTTCTTATCTTCTTACATTCAATTAGTTCACTTTTAGTTTTATGCAATTCCTGCACAGTATGATTTCTTTTACGTAAATATTTCTTTTTTCCCGCAATTTTTTTACGGGTAACATTGTTTGAATTTTTTTCTTCTTATCACGTTGATTTCTTTTTAACATTTTTTGTTTTTCTCTACATTTCATCAACTGTTCAACAGTAATATCTTTTACTGAAATTTTTCTTCTATGCCATCTTTCTCATTCACGTTTCTTATACAAGTCATATTTTTCCAAATAAATTTTTTCACTAGATATCAATATGTTGTCTCAATTGACAATTAACATTCCTTCACGCATTACAAGACTAATTATATTTTTAATTTTATTAGCCTTAAACAATTTGATTAAGACATTTCGCCCTCCTTATCTTTCCTAACTTTCAGTAAATTTCATCAGCTTAACTAAATTTCCATAATCCTCTTACGCCTTTTAAATGGGGGTTTCAATCTTCCACAGATGAAGAGATATTTCAAAAACCTAAGATAGATCGAGTACCTGTATTTCGATATTTAATAACTAAATTGTCCCGATTTTCATGACACTTTGCTGACAATGTAGCCTAAGTAAACATCTCAATAGGATTGCATTTCGGATATACTGCGTATATGATTTTCATCCATTTAAAAATTTGTTTAGTTCCTCAGGAATTAAAACGTACATTTTCGATGCGGCTCGTCACTTAATCATCCTCGGAAGATCGGCGTATTGCGGGTCCTGGATTCTATCTGGATTCTTTTCGTCGAATAACAAAAAGAGAAGATTCCCGTCGGATTTCGTGCGAACCTTCGGAGGTTCCTCTTTTTCCCCTGGTGAACAGATCGCGAACGAAAAAAAGGCCAGCAGATACCAGGGGACAATCAGATTAGCGCAATCTAATTAACGCTGCTTTTAATGGCGTTCATTAGCACATGCCCCTGTTTCCCCCCAGGCCATCCGCCCCTGAGACCATGCGGTCACTCTCTCCCTACTCCTCGATTCTTCCGTTTTCTCCCTTTTTTTAACCTCAAGTATTTTCCCCCTCTAGGAATGATAGCCATCGGTTAACACGAATTTTGCTCATTTCAATGCATCCGTTATTGTTCATTAACAAATGCTCATTGACCCCTCTATTTGTAAACAACACTCACGTTGCGGTGCCCTTTAAAATTGTGAATAATTAGTTTGATTTGGTTAGGTTTATTTAGGATATGTTAATAATAATAATAATACATTATTGACCTCTGCCGCACCCTTCGAATATCGTAAACATATCTTTCTGTAAATTACGTTTAACTTACTTTGACCTTGCGAATCAGCAGGAATTATACAGGTAAAGTTAGCTAAAGTTAGGTTAGGACGTGTTAGTTAAAAAGGGTGTAATATTTTTTACCATCATATTTTGACATAATATTGTAGAAAATACTTTTTGTACCTGTCATCTCAAAATCTTATAGGTCAAGGAATAATATTTTGATGTTTTAGGTATTCGGCACAGATTATCTGCATTGTTGTATTGGTGCAATATATGCACTGCCTACAAAGGGACTATGGCAACGTTGAGATCGTTATCGTAACGATTCGTTGGCGATTTAAGTTCACAGAAACAACTTGGCAAAAAGAAGTTCACCAATTAATCCCGGATATATGAACATATGTAAAATAAGTTTTATCATTTTACAACATTATAATTTGCAATAACAAATATAATTAAATATCATGTTAAAAAATAAAAAGCTATTGAAATATTATTGATTATCAGAAAATTCAAGGCTTCGATGAATTGATTGTGTGAACATTTGTTGCAGAAAATATAATTTGCCTATATTTAGCACCATAAAGCGAGCATGATAAATAGTTTGCTACGGCGATGCCAGATTAGCTTACCAGCAGAGACTGGTCTAATGCGTGGATATAGGTGATGAAAAAATATGAAAATGAGTCAATTTTAATTCCTTAATTAAGGTCTACTTTCCTTACTAAGGTCTTTTCCTGTCGAAGAAAGGTTTATATTTTAAAAATTGCAGTTAATTTTGACAAAATTTAAAAATGACATGCAAATTTGATCAAACATATGTCGGCCATTCCAAGATTTTCATAATTCTTCAACTTTTATGTTTTTTAATATTTAAATAGTACAATAATACTCGAGCTGGTTTTACAGTGGGAGCGCATCTAGCGGCGCCGCACCGAATCTAACTATCGCGCTGAACTAAGACTATGTATATTCGATCTATCTCATAATGTAAAAGATCTCGATATATATTAAATAACTTTTCTGATTAAAATGATTATTTTAAATAGCTATTGCTGATAATGATAAATAAAAAATAATAATAATCCAAAGGGTTACAAATTAATCTTGATTTTGCTTTAGAATATTCACATCAGCATAAAGCATGATTCATATTTAAGGATTTTGGACACCCTTCGTCACTTTCACCCCCAAGTACAATCAGATTGTCGTCACCTATTCGCATTCCTGAAATACCTAATTGCCGTCCAGCATTTTACGAGTGGTGGAGCAATTAGCGAATGTTTGTCAATGCAAGGAAAGGAACTTGGAGATCCATGCGTGCATACGGGATATTCCAACTGCCGCCTGTCTCTCGATTGGCGGTCGGGTTCGTTTGGTTACTCAAGGCGGATTCTCATCGAATGATTCGCGGCAGTTCTGTGCTAAAGAGCCGGCGCCGTTATCTGTTCGGCTGCCCGTTCTATGGTCAACGAGCTGAAACGGCAAAACGAAAAATCAATGGATAATTAGGAGAACGGTGCACTGAAAATCGCATTACGCGATCGTACAACCGCAGGTTTCATACCTTCCAGAAAAAAGTCCTCGACTTGGGAAATTGATTCTTATCGCAAAGAAATGGAGAAATTGTATCTAATACATCTCGAAAATATCGAATTTTTGACGATACGTGCAATTAGCTCGGCCTCGTTTGCAAATATGCTATGTAGATAGAATTTTTCGTGAAAGTTTTACTATTTTAGTAATAATGCTTGTACCGCTAAGGTACCGTTACTGCATAACGAACTTATTCCAACTATATTATAATCTCCTTATTTTACCTTAATAGTATGATTCTATTAAAATGTCATTGCGCGATACTTGCTGTCAAAAAATATTGCGACATTTGCCATATTTTTACTGTAAAATGACCAACTGAATTCGACACTTCTATATGATTTGTTTCTTAGCGCTAATAATCGTAATATTAATAATCATAACGATAACTAATGCGGTACCGCTTCGGTACCAATAACATTTTCATTTGTCGCGTACCAGTTCGATCGTTTGTATGTAGTAGCGAGTCGATCAGCTAGGAGTAGTACCACACATTTAGTATTTTACAAATGATAATCTCTGTTTAGTATCCAAAGTATCGATTTAAGACTTGATTAAAATGATACAATACTTAGAATATCCCCATACATTATTTTCGAAATCGTTAGTATTGCTATCAAAACACTTCTAATACCTCTGAATCTTCCAATACTTCAAATTTATTTAGAAGTGACAAATGTTTCGATACCTATGTGCGATACCCAAAAACTTACGAAAAACGTGAGAAATTTTCATTATTTCTGATAGAAATCTATGAGATTTCGATACCTGTAGTATATATATATATATAATTGAAACGCACAATATTTCAAAAACTTGCAAAACGTGCGATACTTCCGATGCAGTCGGTACCTTAATACATTAAAAACTTTCGATTTGATTCCTTCAGTATCTGTTGATTCGTTAATAAACTTCCAACACTTCCGACATTTATAATATTTCTATCATATTTAAGTGGATTGCATTGTTGTTTTACAAACTAACGGTTAACAGTTCATCAAGTACCGCAAGTACCGAATATCCTTTTCTACGTTTAAAAATTATATTTTTGAATGAAGCATGAACTTTTAATATAATGAGACAATTGTATGGCACATAAAATACTTCGTTGTGAGGTAGCGATACCTCGGCAATACCTACCGCGTAACTAATATAGCATAACCAGCTCAGTTCAGTAAAGACATTCATGTCTACTCCACTATACAGTTTCTTTTTGTTTTAAGGTCATCAAGGCGTGTGACAACTTCATTGCATTCTTACACTGAATGCCACTAAAGATCTTGAAGTCACATCAACTTTATGTTTCCAGAACCGTCACTTTCTCGTTTAAAAATAATAAACGTCTGGAAGTCTGGACATACCGCATTTATAGAAACACGCAACGAGCATTCTCATGAAATGCATTCGCGTGTTTCCTTGCGGACGACTCAGTCGTCATCTGCGGCGTATCAAAATACCTCGTAAGTCCATTAGGAGTGTCATCGGTACAGTGATGACTCGGTAGCGGGCGCAAAGTGATTTTCGTCCTCATTTCTGTCACGCTAAATCGTTTACACTTCACGCACGTTTCGTCCATCAATCCGGTTATATATACTTTTTCGCGTGGGTAATGGACGAGCCATGTCTCGCCATGGCGCTATCGAATGCGGGTATCGATGCGGACTTACCAACCCGCACACCCGCAGCACGCTCCGCAGAAAATATAGCTAGCACCCGGAGGGAAGGCGTTTTTTGTTGGGTGTGGGTGCACAGGATGCGGCGAAACTTACGTTCCGTAAGGTGCGACGATAACGACAGGCCGCTCCGTTGGCTAGCCTGGTTCGGTGATAAGGACATGTGCGAATAGATGTCTCTTTCAAGTTGCGCATTTAAGCATTGATATATTTTTTAATGTGTAATTTTTATAAAAATTTATGTCGAGTTTAATAACGAAATTTTACAAATGAGGAAATGGCAAAATTGTTTTGCGGTACATGCAATAGTTTCGATCGTTGCGGTACTTTAGATACTTTCAATATCTAAAAAATCTTCCTTTCTTATCACTTTTGATAATGTCAATACTTATGGCATGTTCAAATATATCGATTTGTGAATTTCGATACTTTCGGTACATACGACAAACGATACGGTACACTTTATGTGTTCTTCGTCGCTAGTAATTTGTATACTTCAACGACTATGAAAATAATCTTGTTTTATTATATGTGTAAGTATATAGAATACTATCCACATCTTTTGAACTTATTTCGATGCTTTTACCAGATACAGTACTACCGATACGTTATTTATATCAGAAGTCGGTAATATTTTTGAAAACTTTAATGAAAATGGTCATTTCAGTACTTGCAGTGGCTTACGATCCGGTTATCGATGCATTCAGTACTAGCGGTACCCGCGGTACTTGTGGTATATGCGGTACTTGCATTATATTCAGTACTCTAATGCAGTTAATGCTTTCTGTACCTTTAGTACACATAATAGTTTAAAAATATATGTACTCAATTATTTTCGAAATCGACGGGACTAAATATTTTCGATACTTCAGATACTTCTATTCTTTGATGTTTTTTACATTTGTTTTCATAATTTAGTTATCTACAATACCTTATTTGAATTTTGAACTGATCGTATTCCAAAAACCTCCGTACCGTTTCTTTATTTTCTAGTTTAATGCAAAATATAAACACGTTTGCAACGATTTTAATTCAACGTCTTAAATTCCGGTGCAGTACGATCTATAAAAACACAGTTTTAGATAGCAAAGTTATAAATTAAATTGATGATAAGAGGGGTTTGGCGGTTTATTACTGATTCTATTGTAATCCTCATCCCATTATCATCTCAATTTCTCATCCGAAACTCGTTAAGTATTCCTACCTTGAAAAATACAGACATTGTTAACACGCGCTACGGGCGCATGGAACGCGTTAACAAGATCTGTTCGCACCACGGGGAATCCCGAAGAATAAGATAGAAATTCGATTCAATTACTTTGATCAATATCTGACACATACCGATTCTCTCGTCTCGATGCGCATGCGCAGATAGTCTTTAGGTGCGTCTACATCGAATCTTCCTTCTCCAACCGCTTTCTCATTATCTGTTTTTCTTAACCTTACAATTGTTTAAGTTCCATGCATTTCATAGTATGATGTATAAATACAATTGCAGTTTTAAAAAAATAATTTTTAGTTCTTTTAAATTTGTAATCGGTTGTTGTTTTCTCAGTTTTTCAATTGTTATAGTGAAAACCGAAAAACTGAATGAAGAGTGAATATTTTAACTCAATCATGAGTTAGCTTCAATCAAACAGAAGATGAACTTCAGTTCTAAAGAGGGAGATTGTCACTTTATACTGCAGAGGCGGTCGGTTTTCACTTCTGAACATTTGTGAGGGTTGTTACTGCACTTTATCATAAATTATTTATACTTTCGGTGGAAAAAACCACTCTTCTGAATGAGTAAATTTTTAGTGAAATAGACCGTCGAAGAAGTAATATCGTTATGTCAAAAAGTGATTTCTCAATTCAGAAGAATCAAACTCCATTTTGTAACTAGAGCTGATCATTTTGCAATCTAGAAAGGGCGAATTTGAACTCCACGAGATATTTTCAATTATAATTCTCAGGTTTCAAGATTTAATTATACTTTTACATTTGTAAAACTGTAATCCCCAATTACAAACCAAATTCTAAACCCAAAATAATGGTGCAATGCCTAGGCCACTATAAGAAAATTATAAGTCCAAAATATGATTTTACAACACAAAAAGGATGTTTGAACTCAAAGTATGCATCCAAACTTTCATCCCAAAGTCGGAACTCGAAATGCATATCCAAATTTTAAACCAAAAATGTGAGTCCAAAGCTTAAACCTCGAACAAGTCCACTGTACAAACCTAAAATGCAACATCAATGTTGAACATAAAATAAATGCCTCAATTTTAAACTGAAAAAGTGAGTTCACATTAAAAACACAAAATACAAACCCAAAACCGAAACTCTCCTTACACGGTCACAGTAAAATCGTAGAATGCACGATAAATGTTTACCTCTACTCATGATATTTATTCCAAGTAGAAACCTAAAATACGAGTAACAACTATAAATCCTAATTACAAGACCGAAGTGAAAACCCAAGATGCGATACTATATTTTCAACTCATAATACCAGTTTAAAATCTACACCAAAATGCAAGGTCAAATTCTAAACCCAAACTCTAAATCCAAAATATAAGTCCATAGCCTAAATTCTAATTACGAGACCGAAGTTAAAGTCCAAAATACAAGCCAAAATTTTAAACTCAGAATGTGAGTTCAAAGCCTACAACAAATTGCAAGTGCAATTTGTATACTCAAACTCGAATAAGCCCATAGCCTACATTTCAATTACAAGGCCTAATTTAAAATTGAAAATACAAGTCCGGATATTAAACTTATAATACGAGTTCATGCACTCGAAATTAGAGGTTCGAATTATAAACTCAAAATGCAAGTTCAAGGTCTCATTCAACTCCAATTATATATTCAAATTATATATCTATAGTGTAAGACGATAATCTGAACCCAGACTAATGTCCAAATTTTTAATCCAAAATATGAGTCATTAATTTTAACTTCAATCGCAAGCTCTTAGAATAATCCTAGAACTCAATCTAAACGAAAACTACCAAAGATTGAACCCAAAACTTCAATCTAAATTATCCCAGAATCTAAATGCTACATCTACAAATATTATTCTTTGCACACTCATCATTTAACCAACTTATAAGGTTGGGAAGATCTAAAGTTTTTTTAAATTGATGAGCACACAACGTTATTAGTCACTCAACGTGTAATGACTGTTCCAGATATTTTTCTTGGATGGAGCCGTCGATACATTTCGATTTATGGATCGATCGATCTTTAGCATCGGTCATCCTCCGTCTCTTTTCTCGTTTTGTTTATTTTTTTCAACGCCTCGTTTCGACCCGCACATCGATCGCTTTTCAGACACTGCATAGTGACGTACAGGACTTATATTCATCCCGTATGTATGATGACGAAGACGCCTCGGAAATGATTAACGATACCTGCGCGGATACAGGGGTGCGGTTTAACGCTCGTTACGCGTAATGACGTTAATGATGCGGCCCTTGCGACTCCCTTTGATTCGAGATAACGCTTCTGATAAAGTCCCCCGTATTTTAACATTTGCGTACAATAATGAAATATGAACACTTTTACGGTTTCTTTGTTATGTCTGTCTATTATGACACGGTAGTTTGGAATACGCTCTTTCCTAATTATGCAAACGACATTTCAAAACAATTTTTTATGTATCTTTTTGATTAAATTGTCGAGTATATAGAAGTTTCTTGAACTTTTTGAGGTTTTTTATGAGTCATAAATAATGAAGAGATCCATTTTATTGAAAAAAGTTGCGGATATAATTGTATGGTTTTTTCATAAAAATGCATTGATTTTTTTTTCATTTTGTAGACTAAAATTGTACTGCTCTATTTTGCAATTTTATTCTAACTTTGATCCATCATAGATATGCCTAGTCCCAACGTAAAAGGACTTTTATATGGCGTTTTGAAAAGGTCTTGACATCAGCTATCCAAAGGTGTAATCGAAAAAGTGCGACATCCGAGCCCAAAAATCAGCCTTATTGACATTCCTCCTTTGGCAAAGGAGACGGGAATGGACAACAAAACCGGAAGTGCAATATGAATTACTTTAGGCACTACTTTTCCATACTTCAGTAATCATAAATACAAATTCAAACAAAAATTTCAAAAACTAAGATTGAAATTTTAGTAAGCAATGAAAAATGCTTAGAAAAACAGTATGAAAGCAAAAAAGGTGTAAAAATTTACACCTTCCTCGAGCGCGATGCAAGTGTAGTTGGAAGGTATTATCGCAACCCGTGCGCAAAGTCGAGGAACGAAAGGGAAACAAAAATAAAAGGAGGAGATCGCAAGATCGAGTTGGAGGTTAGGTTGAGCTGGAGCTTACAGGCCATAAAACAATTGGCGCAACTCCGTTCAGACTTCCGATACTGCGATAAACTACGATGCGGGGGCGGTTGTGCGAGCCGCCTTTCCACCCCCCTTTTCCAGCCCCTGCCGATATTTACGGGAGCACAGCGCCCCCGCTTCGCTTTTGCCGGCCTTATCGGGTGATAGAATAGGTGCAGCTTGCCGCCCTGTATCGTGCGGCCACGACTTGAAAACATCAACCAGCATATCGCGCTTTTTCCCCGTTCCTCGTAATTCCTCGCAATCGTGTGGCTGAGAAACCAAATCGACGTGTTTGCCCTGTTAACTGCTTCTTTTTATTTCTCTGCTCGGGATACTGAATTTGTTACGAATCCGTTCAATTTACAACATTTATTTTGCAAATAATTCTGATAAATAATTATCCCAGAAAATATAGTAGGATATCATCAAGGCATATAAACTCTGATAACTCACAAATATTAGGAATGCTCAAAGGTACCTGGAAAGGTTTAGACCAGCGTTACCACTTTAAAGACATTTTGGGCGATGGTGATGGAACATTTTCCAATTTCAACGCATGGATAACCTTCTACCATTTTCGTCAAAAGTCCCCCTAAACTGCTAACATTGGTGTAGACATACCCATTCCCCAACTAGAAAGCATTAACTTAGTCCACCAGATCCATGAAAATTAATGAGGGAGATCATTGGTATCTTTGTAGGTTCCGTCAGATTTCTTCCGCATCCCATATCTTTGGTTAAGTTGATGTTTCATAGTAGACTACAAAGTGGGCGAAAAATTAGTTATTGCAACCCTAAAACTCTTCGTTTTTTTAAATTGTTGGGTTCATATAATGCATATTACATTTTCATTCTATTGCAATATGCTCCAACTGGTGTCCTGCAAATCCGTTTTTAGTAAACCCGCAGTTGTTTTCCGAAGATAGTCATATTCCTATTTCATGAGGACGACGATTGGATTTTACCCGATTCGTGCATTATATACCTTGCTGATCAGAAAGTCTTTATTCAAGTTTCATAACGGAAGTATGAGGTGAGGGTTTCCAATTCGTTTTACATATTGCAGCATTATCGTTCAGAAAATATGATCAATGTTGTATTTGGAGATACTTTGACCACCTTCTAAGGATAGATTCTCCTTTCACGTACATCCAATGTAGACGAATTTTAGATCAGACATTGCAGGAATACCTCATAATCTGAAATTCAAGTCATGTTTCTATTTGATGAGAATTCAGACTCTATCAAATTTCGGTCGCGACCTTCAGAATCCATCCTTTTGAGAATGTTTCAGATCAGTTATCAATGGGATTTTCCTAAAAAGCCAGATTTGCAGGACACATATTGAAACATAATGTGATAAAATAATAATAAACGAAATCTACATGGACACTAACAATAGTCCTCGGCAAATGAAATCGATACTTTCTTTTCATAGCCTCTTGGTGGAATATATACTTCAATGATGTTCCGTATCGAACGAAGACATGATTTTCATTTTAGATTCCAAAGCGGGTGTTTCAATGTGGGTTCCAATGATTACGAAAAATTTGACGATTTTTTGTAGTATTCATGATGAATGTATAATATCGTGTTGGTGATCAGATATATCCAGATCAGATATGGACACAATGTTTGTTGTAGGATGACAACATTTAATAAACATATAATAATGAGAACTATTAGAGGGAATATACAATCTAGACTTTCTGGGTATTCCCATGAAGGATTTTTATTAGGGTTCAAATGATTCAAACACATATTAACACGAGTGAGTTTTCATACTTTTGAATTCCTCCTGACCAAACACTGGGGCTTTCCAAGACTGATTGTGATAAAGTTTTTCCTATAGTATGTGGGAGATAGGTGAAAAGTTAAGGGATCTACCGTAATACTGTAAGTTACTTGGACGCTAATTCAAATACCTATCTAGTGGAAACATTATTTTTCTTCTACATTATCTTTTATACTCTGCCGAAGATACACTAGTAGAAATATTCTGAAAATTCTGCTACCTTTATGTTACTGGCGTAACATAAATTTACTAAAACCTGTACAATGTCAATACCGAACTTGCGTTGGCTCAATAAATTTGATATATTTGCTATAATTTTTTATGTAATTAACAACAAATCAACTTATTAAATTACTAAGAATTTATGTACATAACTATATCAAACATGTTGATAAATTATTTAATAAAGACAATAACTTTTTTTTATGCACTTCACATATTACTGTTACTGTAACTAAAAATCACTACAATTTGTTTTAGAAAATTATCAAACGATAACCGTATAAAGCTTCCGTTACATGTTTCAGAAAATTCCTAAAGAAATGTTTAACAATGTAACTTACAGCTTTGTTGTTTGGGAGTCTATTGTGCATCCACCTATTTATTATACCTTATTATACCATGGTTTGAACATGTTGCTCCTGTTTTCCAGAGAAATTCCTGACATGGAAAAACTAATGGTTACCCTTACGAGTGTGATCGAATTAAATTACGCATATATGATACTTAATGTTGGCATTCGTTATAACTCTAGGATACGAGTTTTCTTAAGTAATTTTAATGAAACTCAACGGCGACATTGTATAATAAGTATTCCAACCATTACCTGATCAAACCCCTATATAAGATGACAATGCATCCATTGAAAACTTCGTATGGGTAACTTCCAACGGTTCCCTGGTAGAGATTTGTCTGGTTGAGCTAGTCATTATCCTAGCTACTTGCTAGATCTGTTCGGTAGAATCTCGGTAGAAATATACACAAATTCTAGTTGAAAACCCGCTAGACCAGTAACATATATTTAAAGTGACATAAAGTAATAATTGCAAACTGAAAATATCATATCAAGTTTGTATAAAAGGTAAGAATCAATAGATTCGACAAAACGAGCAGATGTAAATGTCAACGATTTTTCTTTCGAAATGAAGATTTGATCTTTACAGCAGCTTTGTAAACAATCTCGAGATCACGTGCGCGCAAATCAGCTGGGAGCCAGCCGCCATATTGGTAGTTCGATCGAGAGGTATTCGAGATTCTCGAATCGAGCCGAGGTTGATAAGTTGTAAGAGCTTATTGCACTCATGTTAAACTATATTAGCTGTCTCAATGTCTCGCGTCTCAGTAGATTTCGTCTAGAATTCATGTCTTTTTTCGTAGGATTTCTACGCCTATTACAGACTACACGGAAACATAAGTTCCCCCAATTCCGCAATACATCGACACGCGAACGTAACCGGTGTCGAATACTATTGTGATAAGTTGGGTACCACTGCGGGAAACGCGGGAACCCGACCCGGTACATGGCAGCCATCTTGTCCATGCAGTTTCTGCGGTAAAAAAACGTCATCAACAGTAATTAAGTTTAAAACTGACGGATCAAGCGCGATACTGACGCCTCGCGATACGCGAGGTTATGTTTACAGATACTGATAAAGTAAGACCCGCAGAAACTGCAGGTTGGATAATATCAAACGAGCTGAAGGTGGCGTTGCTGGTTGATACATGCAGTAACTGCATTTACGTCTTACCGAAACAACTGAACTTATGTTTCCGTGTAGTTTCTACCCAAATCTTAAAAATCTAGGATAATTCTGGCTAGATTCTCGACAACATCTCTACCAGGATTGAATAATCAAACAGCATCAGCAGGAATTTAAATAGGGTATAGATAGTTTATAGGCTTGCATTACTAAAAAATCTTTTACACCATTACATGTCGGGCCCCTTCCAGCCGACATGAGACAACGTGACGAACGCCACAATGTTAAAGTCGACCTACCTGGGTGACGTTTGCTGAAACAATGACCATAACAAAATGTCCACTATGTCGTCGGTCGGGAGAAAACGGGAAAGAGAAGGACAAAAAAATAGAGAAAATCTATTGCAGCACGTCGCGGATAAGCAACAAAGCCGCACCGCGGTGCAGAACCAATTGAAAAAGGCGAGCGGCATCGTCGCAGAGTGATACTCCAGCCAGTCGCCGATATATTCATTCTGGATTACATCCAGCGCTTTTTCAATGCCCCTGTATATTCCCGCGAAACAATGCGTCTCGCGAGCACGAGAGGGAAACGCGCGTCGAACTGAAAGGCTTGACGAGCCACGATAAACGTTCGATTCTTGCTCCATTTTTCCTTCGATATTTCAATCAATTTTCGAATATGTAGACGTTTGTCCATCTCCCATCCAGCCCCCTTCTCGATATTTCGTTCAATTAAAGGCGCGGACAATGCGCGCGCCTCATCTTCCCGCGCGCTTTCGATTTTGTTTTTTTTCAATGCCGACCATTTTGTTACATTGTTTTAGGAATACGATGACATCGATACCATTCACTCAAATACTTTATGTATAAACAATGGCATAGATTTGTCGAAAAAACAAGTTGGAAATTGAACTATTCATCAGGTACCATCCATTTAATAATTTAAATTAAAAGGTTGCTACTAAAATGGCTTCATGGCAACGGACCATCAATTTTCCTTGACTTCGCCTATAAACTCTTTAATTATGTCTCTCGTTGTAAAACACATCAATTTTCAAGATATTACTCTGGAATCATTTTCAAACCAAATCCTGATAGAATAAGTAAAAACCATGATACAGAAAAGTAAAGCAGGAGCGAGAGAGAGAGACCACTACGTTGGAGAAAAATCATACACGTTGGACCCGTGCAGTGGTTGGTGTTACGGCATAATCGCGCCTGGATAGCGCAAGTTTTTCAAACTGGAATGGCGTTACTTTTGAGGCTTTTATCAGATTAACCTCTTATCCATCCCCCTCTTTATTCCCTTGGCGGTTGGCTGCCATTTTAAATCTCTCTCTCCCTCCCCTCTCCTCCTTTCTCTACATGCCTCTGTCTCTATCTTCATTGCCGTTGCGAGTACACTAAAGTGCGCTCTCGCGATAACGCGTTATCCTATCTGTCCTCCCCCTTCGGAACCCGTACTCGTTTTCTGCACTTTCAAGCGTTTTCCGGAAGATCCTGCCTATCCGTGCATAGTCCAGCGGGTAACCTTTTCCTTTTCGATTTTGATAAAAGTGGCATGAAAATGGAAAATAAATAAACTTTATTACGTAGATAGAAGCGAAAACGAATAACAATGAGAAAACGATCATGGCTGTTGCTATCCGATTGAAACAAAGCGAATCACGTTTATTCGCAAAGTTTACAGGACGCATTACTCTTGCAGAAGCGTATAAATCGAAATAAAAAAAAACAATCCATCATTTCTCGAAACTTGCTCCGCAGTCACTTCGCCATCCTGGAGAGGGATGAGTCTTCGAAAGAGGCGAATACTCATCGCACACGATGGACTACGTGCCTTGAGTGTCTGATTTCGTAATTTCCGCAGGAGGGACGTGCGCACGCGGTGTGCCTACATTTGACGTTTTGGAACACCGGCTAAGATCAACGACGAAACATCTGAATGTTAGGAAAATGTCAATATTGCTGATAACTCGAGATGTTTACGTTAGATCTAGATATCTTAATTTTTACTACAAATGGTGATCTTATATCGTCGATTGATTGCAGACTAAAACTTCTGCATTTTTTAGAGATACTGTCAGCTGATGCACATCAGATAATTATTAATAAGTCAGATGTACTGACGCGTTAATGTAAACCCAGATACATTTCCATTACGTTTGATCGCCATCCTGCCGCAGAAGGCATGACAAACAGGTGAAGTTACCCCTTTAAGTTCTCTCGTTATCTTCGGTGCGTTGGGCAAAGCACGGAAATGAGGTCGATCCATAGCAGTGATCCATAATCCATATACTCCCGTTTGACAAGCGGGGCTGCCTCGCACGCCGGAAGAAGAGATCCGAAGATCATTTAGCACCAGATGACTACGCCAACCGCTCAAATCCCCGATACATTCGATGTCTCTTTTTCCTTCATATCCTATCAGTCTTGTCTTTTCAATTCTCGGCATTCCCATTCTCTCCACGACTTTCGTTCATCAAGTTGCATTATCTTTCTTCCTGCCTATTGTACATTGGTTTCTATATTTGTTGGCTTTGTTCTTTTTTTATCTGCTTACTTGTTCCTGCTACTGTCGTCATTTTCTGTTTCTTTATTTCCAAGATGTTTTTAGCCATATCGTTTTTATATGATTGCTGGATTGTCTTTTCGGCGTAAAGAAAAATCGAATCTTTATGTATGGAATTGGTGACAGCTAATTCTAAAATGGTTCTATACTTATTTTTCCTCTCGTTGTTTTCGTTGTGGTTCTTGGTTGATCTAAATCATATTTCAGGCATTGCAATCCATATGCTTGTCCAAACAGATTTTAGTATAAACTTTAGGATTCTTTCGTTGGAGAGCTACGCCATGAATATCATAATTTCTTACCCTAATAGTATCGTCTGAAGAGTTCATAAAGTATCTCACATAACACGATGTACCAACAAATAAATAATCGCACTAAGAAAAATGGTAGCTATAATTTTCTCATACTCCCCCAAAATCTAATTTTATCAAAAGAAAAATCCTTTTTAGTTCGATTCATGCGAAAAAAACTCATAATTTGTTTTTATTTGAAAGCTGAAAAGCTTACCTTTCCGACAGTCCATACCTTATTTATTTTTATAAAATGAAAACATACCACAGTTGAAAGTATTGCCTACTTTTCGCTTATTTCCATTCTTTTCAACTTTGACAATGTTTTTTCGATATTATTTTAACCTGGAGAATTTTTCCTAATTAATATTTTAAAAGTAAATTTAATGCCGCTTCAAATTTATGAAAATTGACAGAATGATATGAGTTTTAAAACTACAGGAATTTTTCGGTAAAATTCATACCGTTTTTGCCCGGTCGCTGCAAACCTTTGATCATACTAGAATTGAAAATATCAAGATTTGGAATAATATTTATAAACAAGATGCAAGTGTATTTTCTGTACATCGTTGAAAAAGAATTCATTTACTGGTTTCGTTGCTATAGTTTCTCCAACAGGATCTTCAGGTTTAACAAGATATGTGAACCTCATCTGCTCTAATGCTAACTAACATTTGGACTAGTGCTAGTGCAGATCATTTCCTGGACTTATCCTGCTATTCTTTTTAATCAGTAGGAACTATTTGTATTTAGTATTGTACTATGTTATATGTAGTCCTTGCTTTGATACTGCATTATTGCAAGTTCAGACTTGTTTTCTCATGCATGATATACGTTTTTTCTGTAATCAATTTCTTTATTTTCGAGCAGGTCCTTTCACAGAGTCATGTCCTGTGAGTGACAGAGTCACTCGGTATGACTAATAACGAAATATCAGTTCATTTTAGATTTAAATATTCATTTCACATCGTACAATTTAGGCGAATTAAGTGTTATACTTAACAATGGTTTGATTCTCATGATCAAGCATGTAGCAGAGACGACCAACCGCGCCAATTTCATTAGAAAGATACATTTTTCTGTCGGAAAGTTTGTTCTGATTATATGAGCGGCCTTGTAATTATATGACGAGCGTCTCAAATAGGGAGAAGACGATTTTCACGAAAGAAAATTCGTCCTAAACATTCCTTTTTATTCGTAATACAATGCCTAAAAACAGGAAAATAAAAATAAAATTATGTCGCTGAAGTTTGATAGATCACGGAGAAAAATAATCAGCAAAATCAGCTGAAAAATTCGCAGATTCTACCAATTTTATCCTATAGGGACAGCTGTTGGAATTCCGTTAGGGATAGCCGATAATTTCAGCTAAATTTACTGAAAAAGTCCGCAAATTTAACGGAACAAATCTGCCAATGCAGCGGAAATTTAGAGCTAAGCGCGAATTGAGTAGGGTTAAGGCTACATTAGCGGAATCAAAACAGCTAAAATTGCATATATTTTCGGCAATTCCAGCCGAAAATTTTAGCTGATATGAATCAGCTAATCCAGCGGAGTCATTTTTCACCGTGATGGACCATCAAGGCCCACAGGTCGCCTCGTCACTTGTATTTAATGTTCTAGCAGGGCACCAATTGATGGCGCTAGCTGCACGGAGAAAAATGACTCCGCTGGATTAGCTGATTCATATCAGCTAAAATTTTCGGCTGGAATTGCCGAAAATATCTGCAATTTTAGCTGTTTTGATTCCGCAAATGTAGCCTTAACCCTACTCAATTCGCGCTTAGCTCTAAATTTCCGCTACATTAGCAGATTTGTTCCGTTAAATTTGCGGACTTTTTCAGTAAATTTAGCTGAAATTAGGATAAAATTGTAGGATAAAATTGGTAGAATCTGCGGATTTTTCGGCTGATTTTGCTGATTATTTTTCTCCATGTGTGTACCACACAGATAATGCTTCGTGGCGACTATTTTTCTTTAAGTGAAGTTCTCCAATTGCTAAAAAAGAAAATCAAGTCCTCATTAAAAGTTACCACTGATATAAATTCCCACTATCTATTTCATTTATATGTTATTTACTTATTTACCTCGGCAATATTAAAAATTCTTGAAATAAGCTAAAGAATTATCGTTTCCTCCAACAAAACACTCTGAAATGCGGATCCCGTGCGTATTTCCGGGTGCAGCGATAACCTTGCTTAAAACTCATCGCCACCTTAATAGAGTAAACGACATTGGTAGAAATCCGCATTAAAAAGAAGCCGCGCGGAAAGACGAAACAATGGCGATAAAGCCGAGTGGCGAATGGAAAGAAACGTAATCATCCGCAATTCCGTTGCCACCCCCTAGTGGGTAATTCGCACGAGCGACCCGGCCACGGGCCGCATCCTCGCTTAAGTAATATAAACGCGAGTTAAGAGTCAAGCTAGTTGCATACTCGTAACGGATGACCGCTGTATCTCATTGTTTTCATTTCCTTCGAAACACTGGCTGGGTGTAAGACGCGGAAATGAAGTGCGCCGGGTCGTGATCTAGAGACGAGGGGGCCCCCGAGGGTTAGGGATTCATCCCCCAGGTCTTGCATGACAACGAGGTTACCTTATACCATAGCTGAATCCTACCGAGGTAGGAATACGTGAGAATACGTATCTACATTCGTGAAATATGGGGAATCCCCGCTTTGCTTGGCCATTACGACGAATATCTGTTTCCTTCGATCATCACTCGGCTAAATTGTCCTATGTAGAAGTTTTATTTTAGTAGAAGTAATTATTGAGGAAACCCGACAATACAAAAAAAAAACAATTAATTCGCATTATGTAAATAAACGTTATTGACGTTCATATTTTACTATGGAAATAATAATATCAGATTTAAATACCTTATGATGAATATTTAATAGAATGTGCTAGATAATATTTTACATTGTCCAACGTTTCTATTCTAAATATAAGGAGGTACTTAACATGTCCATTGCAAAATTATTGCGAAATTCCATACGGAAGTATGGTAAATTTTTCATTTTCCACGATACCTGTATTTAAAATTTTCCAGCTTGAACAGAATATTTTCTGTAACATTGTATTTGCAAATGAAAATATCCGATTTGGTACGGGAATTCAACAAGAAAATACACAGGAATTGAAACACGCGTTTCTTCAAAGTACGCTAGATGGCGCACAAATCCAAAATTGAACTCGACCGTTATTCAGTTCAAACATAAAACTTATTTCACCTTTTTTTGACATTGAATAAAAAATGTATTTAAGAAAAACAAAATTAAGATTTATTCTGCGAAAATAGATTTTTTGAACTCCGCTACATTTTAGAAAATAGCAATGAAATTTTATTAAAGTCTAGTTTAATGTTCACCTTCACATTTATTTATAACATCCAAACAGGACGTACATCTTAAATAGATCGTTCATAGCACTTTCCCATGATAACTAAAAGGACTTCTCAAAGAAATCATAATTACAACATAAAAAATGAGTTCCTGAATAAGTCTATGACTAAAATTAATAACTTCGAAGAGGTTTGCTTATAGTTTTTAATTTATCTCATATGTGATCATCATATCTTTTGTAATGTCACCGCTAGTTTGTACATCTATTTCTTACACAGACACTAGGTGGTGACCGAATCTAAAAATGAAATCGTGCAATCTGTACATTCATATGCAGACCGATGGACGATGTATCCATAATGAAAGTAAAAGTGGTTTTACGATATTTAGCAATTGAAATCACATTTTTTTATTGTTATCATGGAATCTTCGCTGCATTAAATGTAACAGAGATTCAAATCGTCATGAATAATGATACAGACGCAAAAAATAATTCAATTAAAAATGACTGATATAATAATAACGCAAAACATAGCGTTTATAATTTTCAGAAATTAATTTTTTTTTTTTAAATAATAAATAATAAATGTCTTGTTTTCTTCAAAACAAATAAGATATACAATTCTACAGTTTCTACGGCCGAAAGTATCGCATTATATAGATCTTGAGAAATGAGAAATTTATTTGTTTATTTAATTGATGACCATTTCTCGTAGGCGTTAAAAATTTAGGATTCTAAATCAAAATATTTGTATCTTTTTGACTAATGATATTTTTAAAAAATAATCATGGAATTGTTCCTATGTGTCATCAGTTTTAATATTAAACTGAAATCAGATGTTTTTTAAATGCCAGCAATTTTCGGAATATTCATCAATTTGTTACAATCTCCCAATTATTGTTTATTATTCAATTTTGTTATTGTCACAGTTTAAAAATCATGTTTTTTACTATTGGAAATCTTTTACGAATCGGTGGGTTTTGAAAAGTTGAAAAATATTGTTTTTATTAGTCAACAAATTCCTAAAATTATTGATGGTTTGATGCGAAGCTAAAAATATGTTGATAATTGTCATTGAAAACATTAATGACGGCAATCGTCGATAAATTTATTGTTATTAGGAAAAACAAGGTAACCTTTTTTTGAAATCTCGAGACAAATCGATTTAAAGTTATTTTTTAAAATAATTTTAAAATATGACATTGAATCAAAATTTTGATGTGAGAGATTTATTTTAAATAAACTATTCATACCGTTTTCGATGTTTTATCAATTTTTTTAAACGTGTAGTTTCCATGAGTGATTCATATTAATTTTTTGTTAAGTCGAACTTTTTTTACAAAACTTTTTTCCACCGATCTGCAACAAACTTTAACTTGACCGTTTATTGCATAATTTTGGTACTTACGCAGATGGAAATATTTCGTTATGACAAGTACATTACAAGTACTAATTACTATTGTGTATGTACTAATAAATAATTAGTAAACTTAAATATAAATAATAAACTATGAACATTAAATCCTAATACAAAAATTTGGTGTCAAGTTTCGCAAGTTGCTGATAGGACGTGTTAAATCAGTCAAGTATCATCTAATTTTTGTATACTTAACAATTTAGCATTTATATTTAGTAATTTCTTAATTGCCATAAATTATGAAAGGAAATTTCCGATAGCAAAATTTTGTGGTGATATTTAACAATGTCCAACCATGTGAAAGTTGTCAATAGCATGCTTTTCAAATGGGTAATCAATACGGTACTCAATGACAACTCGAAAACCTTTATCGACATTTTATCGCTGAAACACAACACATTGTCCAGTTACTCACCGATGGACAGTATGAGTTTAGGAAAATCCACCCTGCTGCAACTACCCACATTTTTTACACCCCATGGCCAACTATCTCTCTTTTTGCTTGTATACGCATCAGCAATAAAAATGCAAAGAGTGAGAGGGTAAATTCTTATCGTGTACTACGTTAATCGAATTTCGCGACCTTTTTACGCACCCCCTAATATTACGAAATTTAAAGGGGCTATTTTGGATATCTCGAATGCCGCGAAAATTGATAGCATTTGATGTTTTGATAAAAGTAGTGTTTACTTAAATAAAGTAGGGGTTACATTTGTTTTGGAAGGATTGTATATGATAGGAATAATTGTCTAAAAAATTGAAAATAAAAATTTTAGAATATTTAACATTTTTCGTTATCTACATTTCAAATGTTTGCACCAGCAACTTTCAAAGAAAAAAATTGAGTACATCACGAAATTTGGGTAGATATTTTGTTTTCTACCTAACGAGTTTGGGAACGTCAATGACTTCTTTACCCTTAATGCGAACGTCTTTATGAATATATAATATATAATATTGAATTTAGACTTTTTAAGAAAAATAAAACTTTCATACAGAAAATATGTGTATATATTATAAAATAATAACAATATTTTTATAATGTGAATAAATCATATGTTTCTCTATTCACGTTTTAAGGTTATAGAATATGACATCCAAAATATCGGAATGTGTTCATCGGAAAATTATTTTTAAGTCTGCAATAGGTTACATATATGTAAATATGCTGTGTAATGGCGTCCCTGATGCATCGAGATATACGGTTACGATGGAAATACACTAAATTTCGTATTAATCTATGCCCTTTACTAAATAATAAACATACTTTAAGGTGTACTAAAAACTAAGATAACATGTTAAATATCAAACTTATTGATATCCGATTTAAGAGAACTAAGTGAACATTAAAACCCGTTTATCTCGAAATGCTGATGAAATCATGTCAGTTATATTGTTATGGATTTAGAGCACATAGTTACATATTAGTATCAGTTTGAAACCCGTAGAAATCCACGAACCAGTACTTGGTTTTTGTTTTCGTTAAAAAAATGATTTGTTAAATACAAAACTTGAAATCAATTAATTACACAGCACAACAAAATTTTGTTATCTTATACGAGTTGATTATGATATGATTTTTGCTCCAGAATTCAAATGTGACCATCAAAATATCCAATTCACTCTTATTTTTGAGATATTAAAGGTCAAAAGGGTTAAAAATTCGATTCTAGGAATTTTTTATCATCTATTTAGAAAAAAAAATCTGTTGTCCCGCCATCAACAGTCAATTCTGGTAGGATTTTTCCCGCAGAATCCATATATATATATTCCAAAATATTGAATTGTTATTGTGTCATATTTTGGGTTTTCCTCGAAAAGTAGCCAAGACAATGAGTTAGAGGTGATTCGAATTCCAAAAAGTGCGTCGAATATATTGGAAACGCTATTTTGCATTTCTTGTTTTGTTTCTTTAATCACATCCTATAATAGATGTAAAAAATGTCCAAAAACACAATTTTTGACCCATTGGACCTGCAATTTGGTCAAAGAATAAGTCCACATCAATATTTTGGAGTGCATATTTGAATTCCGTGAGTATTTCAAATGAATAACAGTGTAGTACGTAAAAAATACTTCGTCATGAAAATTGCCAAACTTTTCCAAGTTAAGAACATCAGAACATTGTCAGGGTTTTTCTTGCAGTGTCAAAAGACATTGCTGATTCTTTATCTAAATATTACAGAAAAATGGTTTGATTTCAGTCACATCACCTATGAAAACAATTGTTATGTATTTCGATGATTTTTAGTACTTATTTGTGAGAATCTAGTGACCTGGACTCTGAAACACACAAGTCTGAAATTGTTTATGTCTGTCTTCAGACAAGAAAATTGGTAAACTTTTGTAAGAAATAAGTTTAAAATAGTAAATAGAAAATGGAGTAATCTACTGAACAGAACATTTGTAAAATTAAGTAAATTGTTGAAAATGCAACGAAGATTATTTATTTGACTGTTTTTCATAAATTAATGAAAATAGATCTTGGTATAGCAGTCTCTCATACTGAAAAGTAAATAATATGTAATAATACATAAGTAAACAAATAACCAAAGGGTTGTCGATTTCAACCACGAAATTATGCTATGTAAATAGGAAAAATGGCTTTAAAATATTGTAATATTGCCTTAATTAAATTCTGACAGATATAGACAAATTTTACTAACGAATTTAGCATTTAGAATTTAGAACATTTGTAAATTCAAAATGCCTACGCTAGTTATGACGCAATTATAACACTGAGGAAATGCCTTTTACCAGGTACAAGATGGTGCCTTTTAAACAATTTCTTCTAGTCCATAAATATTATAACTGGCGAAGAAAACCTTGTAACTAGTAAAAGAAATAGTGCTGTGTCTCCATAATATGTAAAAGATCATTGCGGGGTAAAGGGTACTTTTCTCTGTGAATGCATCACTTTCTATCATAAAAAGTATAAGATTACTAGAAAAATAATTGTCAGAAATGAAGGTGTTTTATCTATTCTCTATTGTAAAAAAATAAATCTATGAGCTAAGGTATCTGTGACATAATTTTGTCGAAAATTATGCACTTTTGTTTCAAACATGTTCCAGATAATAATGCTATGATATTTAAAATAAAAATGTAGTATTTCAACAAAATGAAGCAAAATAAAAATGCCCATTATTGAACTTTATATCCTATAATGCTTTGCGACGATTCCGTGCAGATCTCACTTGTACAATCTTATAAAAAAATATGATATTTTAAAAATAATCGTTTAAAACCTCGAAAAGTAAGAAAAATTTATTACTGCAATAATTTGACACTACTGAAAACTTGCCCTCGACTTGCGTAATGAATGGTAACTATTTTAGATTTCAACATAAATTGATAATAGTTATTATAGAATATTTACGATTTTAATTACTTTTCAATTGAATTTTATCCTACGTTTTGGGAAAGCAAAGCACCAAAATATTTTCTGCGTGACAACTAAATTCACCCAAAACATTACAATATTCATTCAACAATTTAACGGAACAATACAAAGTTTACGATTAAAACTGAAAATTCCACACTATACACTATTTCCTCGTATACCTTCGTGACTTTTTAAGCAATGTATTATTAATGACCATTCGTTCAGCGGTCGAACCCGAATGAGATTTTATGAGCATTTTATTGCGATTAACCTGTTGATCACGAAAGGCGAACTAATATCAACCTCACTGTTTCATCTGATCAACAGGTTCAATTTCGTTGGAAAATGTGACAAATCAACCTGCTAAAAATACAACGAAGAAAGATATTTTAATACTCCATAGTGTCAATCCAATGCAAAATAATATTTTACAAAAAATAAAAATATCCCCTAAAATGACAAAAATATTTTGCAATTCGACTCGTTATTCTGATTTACTTACATTAAAAAATACAATATTTTACTGGTATAATGTTGTCCATTTTTTTATTAAACTGCCAAGACTTCCTATTCATATAATAACAAAAATCAGTAAATATCATGGAAATTGACCATAAAATGGGCTCATTTTTTTAGACATAAATATTGTAATTGATGAAACAACATAGCGTATGCGAAATGACTAATCCCAAACATTTGTTGAAAATTTTTTTTAAGATATATTTTTGCAACGGTGGATTTTGCAGAATTAAAATGCAATTATACTTATGAAATGTTAATTGGCATTTAAATGAGTCGCGGCGATAACAAAGTTATGAACTGAATAGACACAATGTAGAATAATTTAGAATATGACGTGTTGCACAATAAAAACTAGTGTTTATTAAGTATTTAGAATTATTTTCCCCCAAGATTCACATTGCCTGATTAAACACCAATAAAACAATTTCAATATTACATCATTGTTATAATGGTCCTTTCTTATATAGTCATGATTATTAATTTATTTGTCAACTTGTAGGGCACTAATATTATCTCATTATTTCACATTTTTTACATTGATTTGTAAATTAAATTTTGATTTACGCGTTTTGTTATTCCCATATGTTTTCATACATTAAACATTTTATGTTAATTTTTTACGTATTTTTATCTGATCCTTTTCCTTATTTATTTCTATTTTTCTTTGACTTTTGATTTCAAATAATATCGTCTACCACATTGATATAATACCAAGAAACTTTCCTCTATTATTTTAATATACATATAGTTGATATCAATTGTACGGAAATTTTTTTAAATAAGAGCGATTCCAAATAATTGTGACATAGAAATCCTTGAGAATTTAATTCATCACCGTCGATCATCAGCTGGAACCACCCCGATGAGATTATAATCTTGTAAATTCATTGTGACGAATCTTTTCTAAAAATAAAACGTATTCTAAAGTTCTAAAAATGTCCTCTTTCTATTTAAAAAATAAAAGTAGTTCTAATTATGTGCAAATTACAGAAAGAGAATAGGCAACTGTTTTTTATTTGGTGATCCAGGATATATTTATATGAATGTTTGCTTAGCGCCAGTAAAATACTTGATAATTAGATATAAAAAAAGCGAAGAAAATAAACATTCACTTTACTTCGTAATTAAAATCACTATTGTTTCATTATGATTTATTTGTTTCATAAATTTACCAGATACTAGTACTACTAGATGATCGCTAAGTACATTATTGAAAGTATAAAACTGTGTTTCTTCAAATATAAACGACAAATGTTCGATCATTAGATAATGATCTAAGTGTTAGTTTTACGTGTTAGGTAATACAAGGTATTAAAAAAGTTAATAAAGACATGAGGAAATGGAAATAATAGTTTTGAAAGTTTGGACCTACAATTTTAGAAAAGACTGATTTTACGGTGAAAATATGCATATGGAATTAATGTTATTTCGAATTGTTTTATTGGATAAAACTTCTCAATCAAAAAGAGTTAACGGTTATTTGGTTGATTATCACCAACGGCAGAATCTAATTAACTTGATTTGAATTTTTGTTAACCAGTTACTCATATCTGATGAAATTTTCAAATGGTGCAGTGGTACTTGTAAGAAATATCTCTTGAATACTTCTGTGAAGTTACAAAAGTACTATAAAATTGCACCAAAATATTGCGAAATTACAATATAATTTAAGAAAATAATAACCTAATTTCTGGAATTACATCAAATATCGCAAAATTACAACAAAAATGTCACTATTGCGATAGTTATGTATTTTTACAGCACTTAGTGGAAGTTATCAAATGTATTGTATGAAAATGTACAGTTTTTGTCAGAAATACTAGACAAATTATTTAACCCATATAATTTACCAATTGCCAAGAGTTTGTAATTACAACATTTTGAATTTATTCGATGATTACATTCAATATAAAGCTAGTGTTGGCGTGGGGCCTTGTTCACATCGCTCGCTCAGAAACGTCGATCCGGTGATGGAGCGTAGGCTATTCCTTAATACTCGTTCGTTTACTAATAGACTAGGATCTATCTATGTTGCCATAGCCTTTTAGATCTCCTCACTTGAAACAATATTTTTTTTATGTATTTTTGGCCGCTGAAGACGTATTTTTTGGGTGGACTGCTCAAAAGTGGTCGGTTAATTGTTTATAACAATTTTTTAAAACAATTAAATAATTTTGTTCCTTCGCCTTGGAAAAAATGTTTTCATATTTTTTGGGTAATTTTGAAAAAAAGGTCCATAGGAACTTTCCCGTAGGACGTCTACTTTTCAAAATAAAAATTCCCAAACTTAAAAAAAGTCGATTTTCGCCATTTTTGACACACTACCACACCAATACCGAGGGATTTTTTGATATAACGTAGTAATTGCAGAAAAGTTTAAGCCTAGGTGGATTTAAAAAAATCCCTCGGTATTGGTGTGGTAGTATGTCAAAAATTGCAAAAATCGACTTTTTTTTAAAGTTTGGGAATTTCTAGCTTCAAAAGTAGACGTCCTACGTGAAAGTTACTATGGACCTTTTTTTCAAATCACCCAAAAAAACATGAAAACATTTTTTTTCCAGGGCAAAGGAACAAAATTATTCAATTGTTTTAAAAAATTGTTATAAACAATTAACCGACCGTGATGTTCAAAACCTGCTGATGTCTCGTGACATTTACCAATTAGGATTACCTAACTTCCTTCTCGAAATCCCTACTCAACCAAAATAGAAAGTTGTCAATATCAACCCAAGTAGTGGTGCTAGCTGACACGATGTTTTACAGGAAAAACGAACTACATGCAGGTCACCGTAGATATTTTACCGCTATTGATGACGGTTCGTACCACTTGGGAATTGTTTAGTTCCATCATAAATCACTAGTAAGCTTCAAGTTAGGACATCAAGAATATTCTTATCCAATTGATCGTTCCGATGGTTGATGAACATATTAAAAACCAGTTAGAAGTTTCGGTTCCAGGAAAATTCAAACGATTTAAAATTTGAGCATACCCAAAGTTATCAGTCTGATGTTGTGGGACACTGAGTCTTTACGATAAACACCACACTAGGTATCGATCATTGATCGGAACACGATGTTCGTCTTGTAGGACCAGGTTATTCATTGAGTCCAGACTGACAACGGGCGATTGAATTAAAGAGACCAACGCGAAAACAAGATGAACTCGATATCTCGCTTGGTCTTTCGAAATTCAGCTTTGCCCGCGAAAACATACAATATCGACACCATCGCTCGTTTCTCCTAACGAAGTAAAGCCCTGGTGGTGCCTGCACACAGAATGAGCTGTCCCCCCAATCTCTACTGATCTCGCTCTCTCCCTTCATCTTGGTCCTTCTATCTCGTTCCTTCAATAGTCTCTGTATAAGAGATGCTGTCCTTAACGACGCAGATGCGAATCTACGCGCTGCTCGTTTCTCAAGGCTGTACTGACGACTGACGACTGATGAGCGGTTCGATTGGAAGAATTCAAAAGAAATCCCAAAATCTCCTGGCTCGACCCTTTTTATCGCGCGATCCAAAAGGGAACGAATCTGGTATTGCTTCTCTACGCTTAGCGATCCAATTACTTCCATTTAATTACGTTTCGTTAATTAGGTGAAGCAGTAGAATTTTGGCCAGTAAAGTCTTTGCGCCACGTTGCTAACTACTGGGCCATGTCGAGAGGAAGACTATTCTCAAATCCATCCGGCCTTCTCATCCTGACAAATTCGAAAATTCCTCGGAGGGAAGCTCCCTCCCTGCGGGATCTATCGATAAAAGACAATAAAAAAATGTCCGAAGAGTTTTGGAACCTTCATATGATGTATAGTACAAGTGACCTAAGCAGTCGTGATTACGGTATGACGGAGAGACTTGTAAAGCTGATGTATCGAATACGCACCGCTTGGTGGCGCATAAGTGTCGCGCCATGCGTCACGTGTCACATCATTCTCACAAGTGGTGAAACACAATTAAATCATCATTTCTATGATTAATCGAACTAAAGGGATGTAAATCCTAACTATTGCTGACAGAAAGTAAATCCATTAACATTATAATAAATAATCAACATCAGTAAGTTCCACAAAGAGTAAAGTATCAATAAGAAAATCTCAAAAACAAAAATCATTTTAAAAACCAAAAAGATTAATAAAAAAGAGACAGAAGATAGATGCCAACTACCCGAGTTGTAAATTAAGACATTAGATGTTTTCTCTCGAGACGACGCGAAATAAACGAGTAAGAGGAAGAGAATCAACGCGTCCTGGAGAAGAAGATGCACAAGTATCTCTGGCAGCTGGTACTGGGGCGATCGCCCCCTTCCCCATCTGGGGGGATCTTACATACCTGCGTGCTAAACAAATGAATACCGGGATCTCGCGCTATTCGTATGAACACACTTGAGGTACACTCCATACGTGCATGAAACACTGACTAAGAGCGGAGGTGCTTATCGCATCTCAAATCGTTGCCACGAGCCTAGGGATTCTCTCTCTCAATCTTTCCATTTATGTGCTCTCTAACTCGTTAACTTTCTTAGCCTTCTACTATCCTCATGGTTTAGTTCTTTCGTTCGACGTTCGTCAATTTCCATCATTATTCGTTATTTGCACTTTGAAGAAAAAGAAACGAAAAATAAAAATCTGGGCATTTTTGTTACCTCGAATAATTAGAGTTCAGATAAAATGGTCGTGATGAGAGATGATGTTGGTAATTGATGTTTTGCGCTCTCAGACGTCATCATCACGTATTCACTTTATCTAACATCAGTAGCATCATTTGATACTATACTTCACCGAATTTTCGTTTTATCCAATATTGAAGATGATAAAAGTAAGATGTTAAAACAAACACCTAATTATGTAAGATGTTGGATTCCTTGGTGTATTGCTAATAGATTTACTTTATAACTATCAATAACAGTTTAGATTTGCATTACCTGCGATTCAATTTATTATTCAAGATATAATGATGAATTAATAGTGCTGCACCATTTGCGAGAATGGCAACACGTGACGCATAGCGTGACACATATGCGCCACCACATGGTGAGCGTTCGACACATCACCTCATACGTGTCTCTCCGACACATTATAAACACGACTGTTAGTCAATAGTTCTTTTCAAAATGGTGGCTGGTTGAGCAGTAAATTTCGAATGGTTCCTAACCTCATTTTTATATTTGCAGTAAATTATTTAGTGGAGTTCAATGCAATGAAATTTTTAATGTTATAAGAGTGTCTTAAAGTATAAACGCAGATCGTTTATTCTCTCTATCTGTGATTTACATCATGTGAGATGTTGGATAACTCGAACATTATCATCATTAAGGACATTTGATAAAATGGGATGATCATATCTAGAAGTGCAAATGTCGAATAATGATGGATGTTGATCCTGTTGGATTATCATAACCTCCTACATTAATTTCAACATCAATATCATTTAGAATAAAGCGAATAAAATGAACCTGGAGGATGACTTCCAAATGTGCAATATCTTATCAAAGATGATTGTTAATCATGTGGGATGGTGTTAATGTTCCACATTCGATTTAGTCAACAGCGACATTATTTAAGATTTTGGTTAAGATGAACATTAATGATGTTTAAGTGTGAAACTGATGTCGTTAAAATAAATACGTTTCGTTGATATCCAAAACACATCCTCTACCAGCTTTTTTAGTTATTGAAATAAATTTATTTTATATTGCAGGAAATTTAAACTAATTTTAGAACTAAACTCTTCAAATTTCTTAATACTTACTGCAGAAATCTTTTGGGGCGATGGTTCATTCTTTATGAAGTGAATATTGAGCTAATCTACTAAACGAGTCTCCAAGAGTGCATTTATACTCCATGCAGCACGAGTTTTCACTCGTTGAGAGTGAGAATTCACTCAATCATTAAAGTGTCTTAATTTTCATTCCATAAAAAGTGAAATCTTACTCCGAGGGTATTAGAAACTTTGATAAAAAAATCTTCTAAATAATAAATATAATTTAAACAAAAAATTTTGTATTATTTTTTCTTCTTCATATTTGTTTCAGTTTTAAAAGATATCATGAAAGTTCTATGATAATATGTAACAAATTTTGGTATTTTAATACTTTACAAAAGCAATGACTAGTTAGCTGACAAGGTTACTACATTAATGAACATTCCTAGGGGCATTTTTTTACTATTTAACAGTGATTTCGATAAGAAATTCTAAATGAAATCAGACATTAAAATCAAATTTAAATATACATGAGTTTCGAGTCAAGAATTCGGTCAGTTTCAAGCATATCAAATAAATTATAAAAGTATATAATATTAGATATATTTTTACTCCTTAGTCACGTTTCTCCTTACTTAATAACATTATAAATGGCAACACGATATTTATAAAATACGGAAGATATAATTTAAAAACAAATAAACGATTTCTTCGCATCGTTACATGTTTTAAATTTGAAAATTTAATTTCAAAATCAAACGAGTTGATGCATGTTTTTGAGAAATCTTTCAAAAATTCAAATAAGAATTGCTATAAAATTATATACATTAAAATTGAATTTACATGTGACTAACATAGTGTATACGTCAAAGTGCTTCAAATTCTTTACAAAAACTATAAAAAAAATTATTTGAATTATAAATTTTCGACACATTTAATGAAATTATGTTAAGAACTTCTCAATGGTCATAGATAACAAACTAAAATTGACCTCAAAACCGATGGAACATAAGTGAATCCCGAACATATGTCCACAATTTGTTACTTTTAGTTTGTAAGTTACTTTTTCAACATTGAAAATGTAAATTTATAACAAAAACTGAATGATGAAAGTCATGTTGATCTTGCATCAGCACTTCATCTTCAAAGAAAAAAATAATCAAGATATCGACCTTAAGTTTTAAACTAAAATAAGTATATGCACTTGCATAAGTGAAATCACTAAGTAATTTTTTGTGATTTGATATTTTTTTTCAAAATTATCTACACTCTGTAAAAAACAGTTTTACATGTATCAATTGAAAGCTGGATATATCTTTCCGTTTGTCGAATGATTATAAAAAAATACAGATATCTGAAAGAATCTACTTCGATAAATTGAGGAAATGAACAAGTAGACACTGATATTATTTTCAAAAAATTAGTAATACTTGCAAAAACGTGTAAGAACTAAATAATATTGAATTGATTATTCTCTGAATGCGATATGTCGTTTGATAAAAGAATTAAGAGTTTCTACGTTTAACTGAAAATGATTGACGCCGAGCAGTCTGAGACGAACTTCTGAGATAATCATTTCTTTTTTTATTCTATATTAGAACGTATATATATTTTACAAAAACATTATATTTATACTCGCTAATATCTTTTTAATGATCGGCCGAAAATAACCACAAATCCATAGCTTATATGCAAGAATTTATATTTTTTAGGAGGGATATTATTTAAAAAATCAAATTTTTAATTTTTAATTTTTCAAAATGAATATATCAAAAACTTTTGTTAAGTGAAGCTACTTTGATGCACATTTTTTGCTATGCATTGATACAAAATTTGTTTGTTCTTGATTTAATTAATTGTATTAGTAAGTATCTTAAGACAGAAAAAAGGACTTTTAACGACTGAAATTTTGTCAATGAGTTCCTTACTGTGTTTTTAAGTATTCATACCATCAATTGAAAAATTCCGAAGCTTATTTAAATAATAATGTATCAAACCTCTAGATGTTTTCGAAGAATTTTAAATAAAAATAATAAATTACTTAATTTAGAGTGATATTGTCAAAATCAAAAATAACAGTAATAAGCAACGAAATTTAGTACTCGATATCGGAATCTACAATTTAGGACTCTGCGAATTTGAAATTGATGCCGGTGTGTCATCATTTTTTTATATAGTTCATTTTAAACAATAATCAAAATTATTTGGAAAGTCATCAGTGATCGAACTGATTACAGACTTTTCATGAATATATTCAACGTATTTAAAAGTTCTTTTAAGATATTCAAAATAAAATTGGATATTTCGCCTTCAAAAAATATAACTCAATAGTAAATTTTTGTTGGACAAAATGAACATCATTACTAATAAAAATAAGATAAAATAATTAAATAATAGTCTGATTTTCTACAGACAATTGAAATTTTTCCATTTTTTTGATTATCTGAATGGTAAGATGTATAAATGTTTGCCATGAAACTCATTGAGTTATACTTACTTACTCAAAATACAAATAAAAAATTGAGTAGACAATTCAAATATTAGCACATTAATAACCAAATTAGAAAAATTAAATCTAAATGTTTATATTCGTGTCTAACATTTTTCGAATTTTAAATATTAAATATATACATTCTACAATACAATATCTTCAACATTTTGTTACTACGTAACAAGATGTAAATTAACATACATACTGAAATGCTGACAAGGAGATCTTATCAGCAATAAACAATTCAGTGGAACTCACTTATCAAAACAATATAGTTTTTATTAAAAAATTATCTGTTTATCGTTGATTCTCCGAATGGAAGATCAAAAAATTAAAGTATTCATAAAAATTACATTACTTTGTTCTTGTCGTTAACTATTTCCATTATGTAACCTATTTTACATTCAATTTTCCTAAACCGATTAAAAGGTAGGTTGACTTATTTTAAAAGATTGTGTTTAAAAGTTATTAATTGTGGATTACCGTTGGTGCAAAAATTAATAACAAGTATTTTTCCATATATAAAATTTAAACCCAAATTAAATGAATAGCTGCATTTTTAACCGGATGTGCTCAGCGTCCAATAATTTAAGATGACGTGTAATTAATGTGAGCATCTGAACTAATCAGATTACGAATTTCGCGCATTAGCCAAGATTCTCTTTTGAAATTTTCAATAATGTATTTATTATAGTAATAAAATGTTATATATAAGGTAATCTCTGCTGAGGTGAAACTTAGTTTTCATTAAAAGTGTTTAACGATATTTTGTAGGTTCTAAATAGTAACCAGTGTTTTGAAATCATATTAGGTAACTTATAATAAATTTTATGAATCTGATACTAAAATCCTAACCAAAAACTATTTACATATAGGTGATTTTCAAAAAACTGCGATACTTTGAATCTTGTATAAAACGTAGAATAATATGTACTTGAAAGAAATGTATTCTCATGAAACTAGTTAATAGGAAACCACCTTCTTATTGGTAAATATGAATACGATAAATATAAAAACTATTTTCAAGGTTCTGCACACTGAAATATAAGTAAAATGCCTTTTTTCGAATTTTTTAAGACAAGATTATTATCTTGTCTCTCAATTTCATTTTTGCCATTATCGCATGAATTTTTTAGATTTCATGATTAAAGTTTACATAAACTCTTTTTTTCATCATATTTATTTATTTATTTATTTATTTATTTATGTTCTACGAAAATTACACATTAACTTTGTAGATGCTTTTTTAATATTACCTATTTTGTGTATGACCGTTACGGTTAGTGTAGATGGTAATGCACAAAATACGTAATATTGAGTATTCGCGGTTCATTAGCAGAGAAAAATAATTGATCTCAATACTTTTTTTAAATAAAATAAACAATTAATAAAGAATCAAACAAATTCATTATTCATTTTTCCTGCTTTATTGAATTGCACGGAAACAGAGATCAGTTGTAATGTGATAAACAATTGAATAGCCAACAAATACCCGAATAAAGTTTTCTGACTTCTGTCGAATATATCGAATTATGGGTGTTTTTTACGGAAAAATCAAGTTTTTTATGATTTTCACGTAGTCGCACCAAATATGAAAATTCGGAAAAATTTGATAAAATGCACATTATATATATACATTTTTTAGAAAAAAATACCGATGGCAGGTCCACATTTCGCTGGTGAAATTGAATTTTGAAAACTTAAATATTTTTTTTCTCATTGTGTATGCGTTATTAAATAATGAAAATTTTTTTTTATGTTTGTCTTAGTAAGTACTATTTTTGTAATTTTTTGCGAATTTCTAAGTTACGTAGTTTTTGAGAAAAAAAAATAAAAACCGAAAAACACATTTTTTACCTTTGTGCGACCAGTTAAACAGATAGGAGTTTGAAACTTGCAGGAAAATTCACATTTGGGATGGCAAACATACCGTAATTTTTTCAATCTGAAACGAGTTGGGGCAATTTTGACATGCTTAACCGGCTAGGTCCTTTGTTACAAGATACCTCCAGGTACAAGAAAGTAACGAGATATAGCGAAACTGAAGAAAAATATAGAGAAAGGCACAAAAAAAAACAAAAAAAGGTATTTATTTAATTTTTATCATTTGATGAAATTAAGAGCATACTACAGCGAAAATATTGGTGACACCTAAGACAATCTTGAATACCGACATTAAGCAATACTTGGCCATCTTGACAATTATTAAAACTATTCAATAAAAATCCGACCATTTACAAAAAGTTTTAATTTGGGTTAAATCTGTGGAATTAACGTCGTGTATTTAACGTTTAAACCCTTTTTTAAAAATCAACGATTGCTTCAGTCGACACGTCGTCTAATAACTGTTTAATTTATGGTTATTGTAATAAAGATATACTATATGCAGATAAAAAATCAGGAGTTTAATAAACGCCTTTCCAATTGACCTTTATATCAGAAATTTAACTATTTTTAAACCAAACTTGCGCATAATAAGTGTTGGTGTTTTTATTGCCCATCACATATAAACATGAGTTTCAATTTTACACACGAAGACAATGCTGAAAGCTAGTAATGTTGATGTCTTTGTCATCAAAAGCTTGATGATAGTTCCGTTAGATATTCGTTAATACGGAAAGCAACTTGCATCAAAAATATTGTGCTTAATAACTGTGTGTTCATTGACAGCCATTTAAGATGGGATAAACATGTTGAATATATTGTCAAAAGACTAAACTACCTTGTCTTCACGTTTTATAAATTAAAGAAGTATTTGAAACATGAAAATATGCTAATGATTTACTATGCGCTTTTTCATTCAATCTTAACTTATGGGATTTTGGCATGGGTTGGTGCTTATGATAACATTTTATATAAAGTGCAATCTTTGCAGAATAAAGTAGTCAGATTATGTAAGTTTACCAATATTGTAAATGTTAGAGAAGTATTTATAGTTGAATCTCTATCTTAGTATTATTTGTTACTGAGAGATGAATTCAGTCAAAAAATGTATATATCAACGAGAAACAATAGTATTCTTCTTCCAGTTCTTAAAAAAACAATTCTCAAAAAAAGTAGTAAATACACAGCGATAATAAATTTTAATAAACTACCAAATAAATTTAAAAATATAGAAATTACAACACCTACAATTAAAAAATCGTTTAAAAAATGGATCAAGTTAAATGTCAATATGTTTATTTGAAATACAATTTATACATTGTTTATTTTAAGGAGTTTATGTAGTAATTATTGCATTTTCTTCATTATCTGATAATCGATAACACTATCTAATAAATAAATGGCTTGGATAGAATTTTTGGCATTGTAATTTTAGGTTTAGTTTTAGTTTTAATCTAGTATTATATTTAGGTTAAGCTCTCGGGCCTGCGCGCAGATAATTTATTATCTCTGCAGGATATATTTGTATGTTTTATGTATAGATATATTGTACAATTTTGTATACACCTGAATAAATTGAATTGAATTGAATTGAATAACTAAATTACAATATTTGAACATCCCCTTGAAACTAGTAACGTTGATTCAGTAGCTTTGTTTTTAAGATGCTGCAAACTCTATTACCGCGTGGGTCACTGAAAAAAAAAGTGATGAAAGTGTTTTGGGTGTGTCAGTCACGGAATTATTTAGTGCCGCCACCAAATCTACTGTGTACATCCAAAATTATACAACATGTTTATTTACCAAGACATTTTATGATAACTAATATATTTAGAGATGCAAATGTACTAATAATGATATTCTTGGTTAAATTGTTCTCCGGAATCGGTGAAATTTCTAAACAAAGAGAAATCCGAAAATTGAATCGCATGGTACTGGTAAGAAGGGAATTTCGGATATATGGGGAATGAGGAGAATCGGGAGTAGGCGGAGGGAATAGCGGTGTGAATTAACACCTCTCCTGCACCATCAGATACCATCCTCGATTCCCTTTGAGGCGAATATGCAGGCAGAGGGATACGATTCGAAGGAGGGAGGCGACGAAAGAAAATACGCGACAGCAAAAGCGAGCTTATAATTGGCGACGTGGGTATGCAAACGCAAGACGACTTGGAAGGAAGATCGAGATTAGTTGTTCAGATTTCGAATGCCTGACGGTCGTCTCTTACCGCCGAAAAGAAAGATTGCTCTCTCATTATTAACCCCCCGATCATTGTTTCGACTTTGGAAATATAACATGGCGGATTTTATCAGAGAAATTCAATTTGTCACCATTTTTTCTTCCAAATTTCAAAATTGAGTCACCAATTTTATTCCGAAATTGTATATATACTTTTTGTCTTGTATGCCTAAGCAAATTTTAAAGGAAAGTTCCTATTATATCATCGGATTTGTCGTCTTGCTTCTTATGCACGATAAACACACCGGTCTTCCATGAAAAGTTTACGAACGGGGTCAAAGGTCTCATTAAAAAAAAACGTACAGGCAAAGAAACCGACGGTGGCTCCCGTTTTTTTTTACTCGGAGTCATAAAGATGCGTCCTTCGACTTATCACTTTTCAGATAAGGTGAAACTGATCCTGATAAAGGTCCCGCGTTCACCATTGGTCGGAGATTGCAAGAATTCGCACCAATCGCGGAGTCGCGTTCTTAACGAGGCGGAAACTAGATAAGAAACAGGAGCTTCCTTATCGGCAGGACTGTATAGATAATGGCACGGCGTACTTTAATGTACATGCGCGCGATACATTTTTACGAATCGATAAACGGAATCGGCAGCTCGGTTTTACCTAATTTTGCCCAGAGAACGTTAAATCAGTCATCCATAATGCATAAAAAAGAAAAGAAATTAAAAAAATGAACCTGAGATATTTTTTTATTCGATGCTGTGCAGCCGAAAATAAGTCGATAATTTGTATGTGGATAACGATAATGTAAAGAAGAATACGAATGAGTTCATTTACGTCGCGATAAAAGTATGAAAGATAACGCAAAAAAGTAACACATAGCAACGTTAGTGAAGTCAGTGAAGTCATCATCGAATGTTTGTTATGTATTCCAGCATTTAGCTATCGGTTATGAATAATTTTTTCAACATTGGTATTTCATTCAATTTACGTTTTTTACATAAATTTTACGTATATTTTACTATTGTACGTTTCAAAAGTTCTGCAAAAATGTCATTTATTGAAATAACATTTTTCCATAATATAATAAATGATTTTCCGATTAAGTATTTATTACAATCCTTAACTTGATCACAGTATTGTAATACCTTCGACACCTGATACACCTTGCGCACAAGTACGAAAGAAACTCTTCAATTGGACTAATATGACCTGTAACAATTATATACATACGTTACAGAACGCAGCGAAACGAGAAGCGAATTGAAACTTTACCGAATACGCCCGAAGTCAATAACGGATTCATCCCCACTCCCGTGTGTGCCGTTCGCTTCACATACAGTGGTCCCCGTCCTAACGCATATGTTTAGTTCCATCAAAAATGGCCACCCCCGTCCAAACACATATCCTCCCTCAACCCCCACTACGGCAAAAGTCTCTTTGCATTTATCATACTGAGCATGCGCGTATATGTCGCACTAGAAATGCTAGCACCTAAGAATCGCATTGTGGGGAGAGAAACGAAGGGGAACCTATGCATTTGGACGGGAAAGAAATATGCGTTTGGACGGGGATATGCGTTAGGAAGGGATGCGTTAGGACGGGGACCACTGTACCTACTTCACCGACGACGAATTCAAAGGGCATGATTGATGACTGCAGATACACATAAAGACAATTAAGGTATAAGCTTCACGTGACGAAGTCGCTTAAGAGAGAGAGGATGCATTCGGTACAGTATTCGGGGGTTTTTAGCAGGGGTCCACTTTCGTAGTTGTCACGGGGACTTCATTACGTTCATCGGGCTGAACCGTGTAAAATAAACGTTTTTAGAACATTCGTAGTATATGTCTTCAACATACTTTGAAAAGTGAAGTAACAAAAAATGTCCATTTTGATACGTTGTATTCGTACTTATCTCCAATAATAATCTCTAATATATCTGAATTAATAACGCCCATGACAATTCATGAATCATTATTTAGTACCTACCGAGTATGTCAATAAAATAAAAATATTTTGTCAGCATTAAAATTTGATATGGAATTTTTTCAATTTAGTATCTGTTACGTACCGTAAAAACTGAGACTCATAATTTGCGATATTCTCAACTGGAACTAATTAGAGGCCTGCAACTTTTGTTTAAATCGTAAGGGAAAGAAGTAATATTAATTATAAACAAATTCTGCTAAGGAATTTAAAAAATTTTGTAAGACGTGTTATTAAGAAAATTTTAAAGATTTTTTTCTACGTTGTGAAATCTGTTATCAAATTCGTGCTGTGAAAAGCTGTAACGTGAAAAATTACCCGTTAGCTTCGACGTATTATGCACATATATACTAGTACGCGTTCGTAATCTTTCCATCTCACGAACGGAAAGTTGTATCAAGATCACTTTTTATAAACTACATATTTTCTCTGTATAGCAAACTGATTAGATTGTGGAATGTGCTACCGGAAGTGACGCTAAAGCACATAAAATGCTTAATTAGCACAAACGTATTTTTGACCGGTGGAGCAGAAAAGGTTGAGTAGGTTATGTCTGAAGAAGCAGTCAGTGTTGTTTCTGTTGTATAAACAACGGAATATTCCTTTGGGCACAGAGTAAAATATTTTTTAGCTTACTAGTGGTTACGTCGTTTATATATTAATAAACAAAGTTGTTTATCCACTTTGAACCACGTTTTTGCTCATTTATTCCTGTGTTAGTGTTACAATATCTCTTCGAATTGAATATTGTAATTTTTAAGTTACTACTATATTATTCATCTCAAAGCTAATATATTTCACTAACACGTCGTTTTTTCGATATTTTACGGTTGAATTGTATCAAATATTTGGAACGGAATTCTGCGAAATATTATTTCTTGCCTCTTTTTCAGTTCAAATTTACTTTGGTTCAAATAATACTTTAGTATTATTATGTCAATGTGACTACTTAATCAAGATTTTTCGATAGGATTAGTCGTTAATGCAGTCTTAATAAGTAAGTACTTAAAATAGTACAATTACTAATGATACCTTCCGGTACCGACCGTGGCGTCCTCGTAAGTCATCGTCTAATTTGTCAATAATATAAACAGAAGATTTGAAATTTTTAGCTTAGGTCAATTTAATCATTTTAATGTTACATAACTTAGTTTTTCTGTGAATACCTTTCTATAAATACAAAATTACTTAATTATTTAAATAGATATGATAAGGAATTAATATAATTATTTAAAATAAATTTAACATGTTAATTGTGCTGAGTATTTATATAAATTATTACATAACAAACTAGACATAGTTAGAAATATGAAAAAGTGTTCAGAAGCTAACTGTTTTAGTTGTGTTTATTCATTTCTTAGTTAGATTAGTTATTTTCCTCGCATGTATTAAAACTGCTCCTAATTGAGTTCCTTACTGTTTTTTCGTCCTTAAATTCTTAAAAATAAAACACACTTATTTAATTTACTTGAATCAAGAAAATATTGTCGTTATGAAAATATTGTCAGGTACCGATAATCATTGTTTTTAATACGACATTAAGAATTTTGAACTTTTACAATACGGGCCTATTCGAATATAGTAGTATTTGATAGACTAATTTAGTAATTTAGTAACATATGAGATTTTTACTGCTATACTACATCCGTAAAACCCACCTTTTTCCTTTCCAAATAGTAGAAATTAACTTAAAAGTACTAAAAGTCTATTATTTCTGATTTAGAAAAGATCTACAAAGTAATTTCGACATATACTACCGACATTTACGATATTTAAAATCATAAAAGGAGAATAATCTAAATTATCCTCTTGAATGACAAAAATACCAAGACAGATTTTTTTATTTTACTGGATTCAAAAACGCCATTCTTAACTAAGAGTATAATTATTGAGCTCTAATTTGGTTACGATCAGTAATTTTTTTCGTGAACATTACATTAATATGGTATATATCCAAATAACATACTACTAATAAAATAATGATTGTTAAGATCTTCATTAATAATATATATAAAAAATAATAAAGGTATGCAAACATCCAATTTTATTCCTGAGGTAAAAACCCTATATAAAGTTCAGACGACTAAACCTAAAATAACAAAACGTAGATAAAAATTACTTTCGATTTAGTTTCCACCAGGTAACTTGTCATTTAGTAAAATTTTATAAATCATCTTCTTAGAGCATATGCAAAATATTTTATTTTATTTATTTTTTAGGCTTATTATTGCTAAAAAATAATAATTATAAACACAGTTAGGCAAGAAATATAAATAACACATCCAGAAACGAAACAGCCTAAAAAAATTAAATTAAAAATTTGTTGTTTGATACCTTACATTGCAGGAGCATCCAATAAAATATAGGAATTCTTAGAGTGTACTCACCTGAAACAAAAGAAAATGTCATCAATAACAAAATAAATGATTCTTTATAAATAATATTTTTAATATGTTATCAATACAATATTAAGTACAAATTTATGTATCCCTTTCATATTTTTATTGTAATCATTCTGCAGATTAATGGCAGTTATAATTCAAAACAGGAATGTTAGATTTTTTACATAGTTCATTTTATTTGTAAGTAAAATTTTGTTTAGAGAAAGATAAAAATTTAGTAAGGCGCTCTGAACGTCTGTAGTAGCTAAAAACTAATCTGAAACTTAAAGTCGGTGGTATTAATTATTCATTTTTTTACTAGATAATATTAAAAAGTAATAATTTATAATTAAAACTCTACTAAACGTAGAAGTTGAATATTTTAGTTCATAATTCTTTATATCTAGTAATGAATTAGTAGTTTTTTTTATTATGTATTAGTAAAAGTTATAACTAATTGAATTAGTGACCCACTTATCGTTCTTTAATTAGTCATTTTTAATTTTTAATCAGATTTAGAGTGTGATTTGAGAGGGTTCTGGAATGCAGAATATTCATAAATCTCCTAATAATAATTAAAAAGTGAATGCTACCACATGTCAATTTCAATTTCTGTGATTTCTTATTAAAATTGGCTATATTAGTCTTAACAATAAAACACTAATCATTGGTAATCGTCCTCTCATCTCAATAGTGTTAAATAAGTCAGAGGGGTTAAGTAATATAATTTTTAACATACGGATGATCTTTAAGATTAACCTACAGTCTAGTATTCTCTAAGTTTGATTTAGTCAAATGTTAACTAATTCAATTACTAGAACGATATTTGATTAATGAATTGCAATTAGTGGAATCGTCCTACTAATTAATTTATAATTCTGGGTTATTATTGCAATTAACGATTCATTGTCATTATTTCAAATATAGTTTGGCAAATTTTTTTAATTCATTGAATCTAGTTGCTGACGAGGATTTCTACTTTGCTGTTCGACATTTAATTTGCGTTGTTTTATTTTTTGTAATTGTCTATTTTACCGCTAATGCTGCGTCTTTTAGCATGATGTCACATTAAGTGGTTTGCAGTAATTCCCGTGGAATATAACTTAGAAACGGAAGTCATACACACTCATCTTAGGGTTTAGCGATAAAATAATAAGTTTTACATGTTTTGTCTGAGTGAAGTGATCGTCTATCCTTGGCAGACTAAAGTTTACTTTCCTAATCTTAAAAACAATACATTTGCCTTACAAGTAACCAAAAGCTACATAAAATACATAATATTTTTATTGTATTATTTTTCTTCAGGAAGAAGTAAACATAACAGAATCCGTCGTTTGTGGAAGAAAAAAAACAATGTTCAGAAAAACCTCTTTAACTATTTTAATATTTCATTTAGAGTTTTCTAAAATTATTATTTCTAACGCATATTATCATTTTTAGTTTGTTTCAGATTTAACTCATTCGGAAACTATATTTTTAACTTCAATTTCAATCAAGTAATTCGTATCTAAATCAAAGTAACAAAAATCGTGTCCTACTGTTCTTGAGGTAGTTCTTGAAGATTCCGAGATTCGGAAGTGTCGGTCTATTTGTAAATATTGATTTGAATCAGTATTACGTTCAGTATTTAACGACATAAAATTAAGAACGTGATTCTATCGTCCTTAAAGGTTTATTCCAGCCTTTAAGTGCATTATTTTTTTTTTCCAAATTTAAGATTAACTATCGCGTCCAGGGCAAGGATGTCATTAGTCCTGTTGAAGAGCACAAAAATGACTTCCTGGTGCGAAACGCATGTTTTCTAACATTTCAAGTTTTAGCGCTAGCGAGATATTTTCTACTTTTATGTGTTTCCTTTTTATATTCAAATCCAACAGTTATCGTATCTGACATTTTTCATATAAAAAGATAATTAAGTAATGGGCTCGACGTGCACTCACATCCCAATGAAGTCTATATATATTTATGTATTTATTTATTTTGATTCACATCAATATTTAGAAATAGACCGACACAGACATTGATACAAAAAACTTGCTTGAAACTGAAGTAAAAAAAAATATATTTCAGTCGTTAATACGATATTTAATAATAAGTTAAAACATTTAGTTTCATCCATACAGATTTGGTTAAAAAATGTGAAATGTAACTATTTAAAATCGATCGTTACAATCGACAGAAAATTAATTAAATTTGAAAATAATAACGAGAATGATTTATAATCAGAGACCTCCAAAACTCCCGAATAATAAGTATAAGATTTAGACATTTTTCAAATATTCGTTCGCTATGTTCCATCCTCTATTTTTATTTTTTTTTGAAATCACAGATTTCAGATTTGACTTCAGCGATCCTTAAAACCCTGAGTATCAAATTCCTTGCAAATTCATTCAATTTTTTAAATATTCGTCCAACATATTTGATTTGATATTTCGAATTTTTAAAAATTTACTTTAGATTCATGTTCAGTGACCGCAAAAAGTGTTGAAGAAGAGTCTCGTGTAGTTGCAAACAATTTTTCAATTATTATTATTACTAACAGTAAGAAAGTATCCCGGAATATGGGAAAGAGTCCCGCCTACGATCAATATCGCCATATATATTCGCAAAAAATAGTTTGTTTACTTGTAATTATCGCGTTAAAAATCTGACAAAAATAACGGTGACATAAACACATTGATGGAATTTTCAAAACCATGATTTTCAAAAAGGTGACGCAAAAACTGTTGTAATTTATTTTGGTTGCATCAAGTGGTATAGTAGTGCCCCGGTATAATTGTGCCTCGCTATATTTACGTCCCAGCATTTTTGCCCGGTTTTATCTCGTTATGTTTAACTGTCGCCGCTCTCTTTGTCCTCACCTTGCGGGCAAGGGCCTCAGGAAGGTCCTGCTGTGACTTCACGAACATAACTCGACTGAGGGAAATGGGAGGAGCGTCGCTCCCCTTCTTTTGGTAAATATAACGTGACGAGAGGAGAAGGCGAGGAACCGAGTGGATAAATATACCGGGACTCTAGTGTATTTGGAACTTATATATTAAGGATACAAAAGTGCACAAAAATTTGAGTGCATCGAACTACAGTAGTGCTCCCCTGAAGTCATACAGTCGGGGCAAGCAAGATGGCGGCATCTCCCCTTAAGTCATATTTCATAACATTCAATTTCAATGGTTTTGCAACGTAATTTTCTGGTACTTTTGGTACATTTGTTAGTTAAATATTTATACAAAACGTTACGCGAACTATCGTTAAACAGAACGCGTGATAGGGGAACGCATCAGGATTTATAACCTATAAAATTATGACTTACGGGGAGCACATGACTTAAGGGAAAATGACTTAAGAGGAGGACTACTGTATACAAATGTTTGAAAAAATCAACATGACCTTTACCCACGTCCCACTAAACCTCACTCCCCCCTATTTTTTCGACTATTTTAGATTTTGAAAGCAAAGACTTCATTTTTCCCAAGAAATTATTAAAAGATCAAAACGGAACATAGCCCTACTTCAATCATTTAATCATACTTTCATTGTTTCTCCATCTCTCCCGCAGGTAGAATCTGTATCAGGAACGTTAGAAATAAGTGCAAAATCACGGCGATTGGTCAAAAGCTCGTCTAATAAGACGACGTTATCGAGGAAGTGCATGCAACGGTAAAGTCATCGCCCCCCAGGCGGCGATGCCGGCCGATGGCCGTCTGGTTTGGATATCTACGTCGGGTATAAGAGGGGGGTTATCGTGGAGAACCCGGTACCTGGTGGTACCTCCGATAAAGAGACATTAGCGACCCGTATACAGGCGGTATCGCGCATGCCCACCGATTATACCCGACACATCGAGAAGACCAACGGGTATGCTTTTCGTGCGTCGACTTCTCCCGTTTCGATTTTCACCCGAGATACGCAACGCCGCCTGATAACGTAACGGCCCCATTTTATACGCTCGGAACGAATGACTTTTCCGAACTTTTCGTTGTCCCTAACCAAAAGTATACAACGCTCCAATTAACGGTCATTTTTAAAAATAAACAATTTTCAGAAAAAAAATTCCAAGATCTATTCCAAAAAGTGCAAAAGGATTCAAAGTAATTGTTGGTTAGGTTAGGTCAAACTTCAGTAAAAAGTCGAACAGTAAAAAGTCGATGTCGAATTTCAGTAAAAAGTACCCCTTATAGGAATAATTCACAACTAATTACTATTTTAAAGCTATTTTACAATGCGTACCTCAGTACTACAGAAATTTATTTTAGCGCGACCCTCATGGGGTACTCGCACTCGCAATCGCGCGCTTTCTTCCCCTGAAGCGTAAGAAACTATTGTTTCTATTTAATTTGCATATTTTAAATTAGAAATTGACGTTACCGACCGAGACGCTTCAATTGACCCTTAAGGGTCTTCTAAAGTGGTCCATAGATAAAGTAGAAAATGACACTAAAATCTTTCTGTTAAAATATCAAATTATTCAAGATTTGGGTGCTCCACAGACAATTTTAATTATATGCCAAAAAAATTAAGTGACAATTGACCAAACATAGACGATTTTTATTCCTGCCAATTCTACATCATTTATCCATGATTTTTTTGAGTTCTCTTTTAACAATTAAAACTATTTTAACAAAGAACGAATTTTGAAAAATTTTTTGTAATTGTCAGTTTTGATTGCACATTTCTGCTTAATCCCTCTCAATATTAATACGATATATAGTCAAATATTGTGTTACTGTTAGAAATAATAAAGACTCTGCGTATTCGGATTTAGAGACTGTAATAGAATGGATTATAAGTTCTACATTCCAATTTCTACACAAGCAGCATTAGGGGTATTCAAAAGTGGTCCGTCGGTAAGGTAGGAAATTTCACTAAAAAACGTTAATTAAAGATGACTGAATAACATTTTTTAAATTCGGGCTCTGTAGGGGCAATTCTATGTACTTTAAAAAATTCCCTAGAAAATACCACAGATATTAATTGAAAACTGACCGAGGAAATTAGTATATTTCTCAACACGGGAGAGAATATAGATAAGTCCACCCCACGTGCCAGAGCCGAAGGCGAGGGGGACAAGCACTCTTGAGGAATGTTTGTTTGTTTTCCTCCCGAGGGTCGAATACGATTTTTCTGCTTAAATGTACTGAAAGTGGGCATTGTAACCGAGTGTAGCGAGAAAAAGTGATTTTTATTGATTTCTGAAAATTCTCGGTCAGTTCTCAATTAATTTCTTTGGTATTCTAACCGCCTATAGTAATTAAAATTGCCCTTACAGAGCCCGAATTTTGAAAAATTGATTCAAGCATTTATTATTTACGGTTTTTAGTGAAAATTCCTACCTTACCGACAGACCACTTTAGAACCTCTTTAAGGAGGATTTTTTCAAATTTTTTTGACAAAGTAAAGAATGCTAAGTGGATCAAAAATTGATGCAATGCTGGATATTTTTTGAAAATCGGATGAGGAGGAGGGAAAATGGTGATTTCTCTGGGGAAAGCCACGATTCGAAGAAAGTTTCAGCAGGAATCGTTCGTTGGTCAGAACAGTGACAGAATGCTGCGGGTATAATCGTCTCCAGCTGGAGACAGGTATTAAAGTCTACTTCCGAGCGAAGCCTTTATCGCGCACTACGAAGCGCGATATCTCATCGCTTTCTGCGCGATGACAGCGGAAATGCGTAAACTAGTATCAGACCCGTATAGTGCTACTGAAACTAACTAAAATGAAACTCGATTTTGTTAGCAATCCATTAGTCACTTACGAAGCGAAATGCTAGTTTTTCCTAATTTAGGTGTAATCAACAGTTATTTGATGGTATGGTAGTGCTTTTTAGTTACACAATTGCAGGGTTAGAAACGTAATTATAAAATTTAGGTTAGGTTAAGAAGTATTGCCTTGTAAATTTCATATATACAGCGTGTTAAAAAAATACAAGCTTTTGAAAGAAACTAAGAAAAGAACTCAAAAAAAAAATTTTAAAGCTTAATTCAAGATTTAGTTTCTTTTTCGCCGAGTGTAGAACCTTTCAAATAGTTCTAGATTCACTTATTGACAAATTCCCAGATAGTATATTTGTAGTGAGTGGCAACTTTAATTCATGGATTACTTATTTGAAGATAAAGACTTAAAGTGCAACTAAGAACACCGTTACTTATACAACAAAATTGAACTTTGTCCTGCGTGTAATTTAAGTGTAAACGCGACATTATACCGTATTTTGTGTGATTGTCCACTTTGCTCGGTCTTCACGAATGAAATTAAGTCGAAATATCAAGCTCAGTGGCCGCTCTTTCTATAACTCAATGGATTATTTATTAACTTTTGCCGATATTTGCGCACTTAAAATACTATTTTATTTCGTTAAATCATGTTTTGTCAAAAGATATTTCGTCCTTGAATGTTTGTTAGAGTAGTTAACTAAATGTATAGGTTGAGCCCTGTACTTTAATTTAATTTATTTAATTTATTTGTTCAAATTTTAAAATTTGCGTCGGTTTTTGTTTTGTTATGTATTTACTAATGTACCGTGTTATAATACTTTCGTTTTATTATTGCAGGATGTGCACTCTACCCTAACGAATCTATGTATATTCAATTGAGGGTGAATAAACTATCTATCTATCTAACTTAAAAAAAGAATTTGACAATTTATGCGTCGCATTTAGATAGAATGTAATAAAATTGTACTTCTTTTAACGAAATATATTGATTTTCTTGATTCAAGAAATTATTTCTTTGATTCAAATAAATTCTCGTTGGTTTAAGAGAACATTTATTTCCTTAAAGGAAACCGTTTCCTTGGCATATTGTATTCTACATTAAGAAAATATTGAATCAAGATAATATTCTCTTGAAGCAAATCAATAATTTGCTCAAAAGTAGTAAATCATATTTCTTAAATGAAGTAAATTATTTTAAATAAATATTTTACTCCGCCAAAGAAATCATACGTTTCGATGTAGAAAATTTGAGACTTGATGTCAATAAATATGTTCCTGGCAACCAGTTACTAGTATCAAAAGAAATTTACTTGACTCAAGTAAATAATTTACTTAAATAGCCGCAACAAAATATTTATTTAAAAGAAGATAAAGATTCACTTTGAATATAATAAATGTTCTCTTAAAATTCAGTAAATATTTACTACGTTCCAGAAAATATTTCCTTGATCCCATAAATGTAATTCTTCCTTTACATAACATATGGCTTTCTTCGAATATATATTTATTTGAAACCAATAAACATTTATTTCGTAACATCAATTTATTCCGTTATACAACTTGAATTTAATCAAATATTTATTTAATTTCCTTCATTCAAAAAATTTAGTTCTCGTTCATGAAAGTAGCTCATTTCAAATTTGGCGGATCATTTGCCTTCGGCGACTTCGTGCTCGTTTTTCGTTATCGCCAACAGGTGGAGGATAAATTGTTCTGTATATTCGCAACCCGAGGAATCGTTTCTCATTTGATATAAAAGCCGGCATTTCAGTTTTGCTGGTATGCGTATTATAAGCGGAATAGTCTATCAATTATGTGTTTAGGATCGTGTAGCTGTAATAAAGAAATATGCTACAACCTGATCCCCTGTGTATTTATGTAATGTTTGTTTATCAGTGTTAAATAAATGCATACGAATGTAGAACAAAATTTCAACTACGAAACGAAGTTCATATACGTAAATAGCGAAAGTAACGATCATTCATTTTTCATTTCAGTTTCTGTCGATTTATCTATCGAGTCCAAAATCTAAAAAGAATATAATCATAACACCAATTAAGAAAAATATTCTAGGAACAGTTCTGATATAGAAATTATGAAACGGAAATAATGAAATAGAGAAATACGTTTCAATACACATTCGAACAAAATTTCATCATAAATTTATATTAAAACAGGGAAGTTGCACATTCTATCAGTAATATCAAATACATAAATCATGATTTTATTACCATTATTATTACTTTAGGCATAATATTAATGTAAATCACACTTAATTAATAATTTTAATTAATTGGTTTATTTTATTCTTTACACATTTTGAAGACGGAACATTAATCTCGTAGCATTCATACGATAACGACGAGTTAGTGTGGCAAGTATAATGGCTTTTATTTAATTTACAATAATTACCGCACGCCTCAAGACCATTTGCATAAATTAATTTTGAAGCATATGTAAAACTAATTTACTTTCCAAACATATTTTTATACATAATTAACTCCTACATTTTTTGGATTTATCGATGCTTTTAATAATAACATTTAGAAAGAGAATACTAAAAATTAATTTTCAATACAATATTAAGTTAATAATGTGCAAAACGAAGATAACAATCATGTAATAAAAAATGGCGTTTCCCTTGTTTTAAATTTTATTTACATTGAATAAAGTTACATTTATAATTAACGTGGAGTTGAAAATTAATTTTCATTATAATCTTTTCAAATTTGATTACCAAAGTACCGAAAAACTGAGTTATGAGTTAATTTTTTTATTTTTGCGGTGGAAATAATTATATTTTAAATACAAATTTATTATTGTTGCTCAATATTTTAAGATGATATAAACAAAATATTACTTTAAGACACATATATCTATGCAAAATTGTTGATAAATCAGTTAGTCATAATGGACCTCTAAATTTTAGTATATGACCCTTCCTTTATATACAAGAAAGGGGCCAACTAACACTGGCCAGTAGTCACTAAAATGTTTATCCTATATTAATTGAAAAAAATGTTTCGTAATTATAAACAAAAAGTATTTTATTTTTAAATATTTGAAAATTTTGTTGTTTTTTTTTTTAATCAGATTTCCACGAGATTTCACAAATGCCTGGGAAATTTTAGTTGTTGATTCGACTAATTTTTTTTTTTTTTTTTTAAATAAGTCTATTATACAATTTTCAAGATTTTCATATTTTCATTTGGTCACAATTAATGTGTCACAGTTAAGTAAATGCCTTCTGGTTTTTTAATTTTAGATAAGTAAAGCTGGTGGAATTATAAAGACACCTAGAAATTGTTCTTTATCCTTGGAGCCTGCCTGTGAAATGGTGGAATATGTAGCAAAGATTTGAATAGAGAAATATTTTGATTTACTCCTGAAATAAAACAAAATTCTAAATAAAATCTTCTGACAAATTTTTTCAAAATTTGATAATAGCAAATATACAGTGCGTATAAAAAAGTTTTCGCATCCCTGCGAATTCTTTAATGATCAGATTCCAAGAAATACAAGAATTAATTTTATGCATGCTTCATTTGTTTTTTTCAGACTTTGCCAGTTTCCATTTCAGAGTTCCAATTTTGTATAGGAAAATTCGAAAATGTATATTGGTCTTAAAGTTTTTTAAATCTGCAGTGTAATAGAAATACGAAATTATTTATAAAAAGAAAACAATATTACTAAGAATCTTTTTGAAATAAAATATAAAAACTAGGGACAAAGCAAACATTAATTCACAATTCCATTCCATATTTTCAATAAAATACATAAAAACTCTGATTATCCAAAACAATTTTAATACTAATTTCATTCAAACATTTTGCCCATATTTATTCTAATGTGAAATATATTTTATCAGCGTAATTAATCATTGAACGTTCAATTCTCAACTAACGAAATAATTTCCCAATTCGCGTCATATTTTACAGATAATCATAAAGAAATTTCCACAATTCTCTATCGATTGTATTAACTAATCATCTGTGCATTGTATCGTTATGTTTAAATCAAAAGAAAGCATTAAATTGTACATTACATGTTTTCTAATTTTAATAAATGAATTACATATTTTGATATTAAAGGACGTTGACCTCAAATCAATATTGAGGTGAACGTTCTTTAAATTCGAAAGACGTAATCTATTATGAATGAAATTCGTAGAAATGTTTATTGAAAAATATTTTTCAGTATGATAAATTTCCATTATGATGAATACTTTTATTTGAGAGTAGTAATACGTTCAGTAAAGCGAAACTAGTAAATATCTGAATGATTATAAAGTATAATAAAATGATTTATTAATTAAAAAATGCATAGAAATATAAATTTAGGTTTCTAAGATATTATCGTTGGAGGTAAAAGGGTAACAATTTTTTAATAACGAAATAATAATTAATCGAAAGCATAATTTTCTTTTATTTCGAATGATTATTGTGATCAAATTTACTTAGAAAGTTAAATAATGTTAAAAACCACTAATTTTTTTATTCAATTGATATTTAGAAAAATAACTGACTACTCTTTCAACAGTTTTTATTTTCCAGCAGAAAATTGATTCACTTCGGAATAGAATCATTTCAAGAATGAGTCCTCCACAGACTGTTAAATGAAAATAACGACCTTTATGAAATTTAAAATCCGATTTCATAAAGTAGATTCATACAATGCAGAATTCATAAACATGTAATAAGAGACACCTAGCAATTTGAAAATACAGGAAATTTAATTAAATTTTGAGTTACCCATATCCATAACCCCATATGGACTGACGAATAAATAGGAATTTACACTAAAAATTCAAAATTACGATTTGACGTTTGTAAAAATACCTCTAATCATCATCTAAAGGTTAACAACACAATTCATTGATAATCGATTGAGAATTTTTGGAAATACCTAAAAATCATTACAGTACCTGCCAAAAGTTCGTAAACGCTTTGAATTTTCGAGTTCGTCAAAAATTGATTTCCAAATTCATTGCACATAGCGAAAATACTCATAAGACATGTGTTAAAGTACAGAAATAACGCTTTCAATTAGTGCAATCAGTTTTACTGCATACATTATATTTTTTCAACTGCAACTGAAAACACTAACATGTAGATATGTACCAATTCGAAATGATGTAATTCACCGACATTCGCTAAATTTTGTTTAATTTATTTTATATGATAGGTGTTTTTAATGTAATGACTTTTTAGTTTACTAGAATAAAAAATGTTTAATGATATAGGAATCCTGTTTATGAATTAGTTGAAAGTTGAACCATATTTTAATTTTGCAATTTATGAATGATTATTGACAAAAACATAGTAGCCGAAAATAAAAAGGTGTAAAGAGAAATTAATAAAACAGTATAAAGTATTTAAAAATGTTATCCATTAATATATGCACTAAAATGACATTTCTTCTATTCATTCTCTAAAGTTGCGTTTACCAATTTTGTAAATACATTCCTAAATTCAATTAAAGATTAATGATATTAAAATATTATTTCTATGTAACGTTACATGACATATAACTTCTTTTTGAACAAAAGATCCCCGTTTTGACAAAATGATACTTCATTTTTACCAAGATTGCACATTAACGTACATGAATGCGGAATTTTATTCCGCTTTTTCACAAATAAAGCGTAGATATTTTTACAGATTAATTATCATTTGAACGGTCTCGGAAATGTAATTTAATTATGACTCAATGTAATGCGCACAAAAAAATGATAATTTTTACATTTAACGAGTTGTCGAAAGAATAATTGCGTTAATGAATTTTTTGCTTTTCATCAGTTTCCCCAATCAAGATTTCAGTGTCCGAGTAATTAACATTTCAAACGAAAGTTGAGGTTCATTTGATGGCAGACGTGGTTAAATACAATATAAAAAAGTAGCGTTGCATTTTCGTCCGGTTTGATCTCGCACGAACGTTTTTGTCGAGCATTCAAAGGACGATAAATATTATCGAAAGCTTTATCGTCGCTTTTATCTCCTTTCTGTTTGGAAATAAATCGAAAATGATCATTCCGTTGCAGTTTTTGTTTACCTCGGAAAACGAATATGTTCGGATGTCAGGAAATAATATTTGGCAATATGTACACACGATATTATACGCTTTTGTGACTAAAGGAACCATTTTAAAATTTCTTAAATTAACGTTGAAAGATAAGTATAACTTAAAGTAATTGGAACATTTCTCTTTTTAATACTAGTTTACCGTTTAGTAGATTACTTTTGCCTTCATTAGGGTCTTTCGAATGGTACCACGCATATAGTGATTATTAATTTGTTGTCAAATTGTTTTGATTCTAAGGTTGAGTCTATAAAACAAAATTCATAATACTGTACGTTCCCCAAAACAAAAAAAATGGTCTGCCAACAAAAAATGACTATTTGCAGTTCATTACGGGTTCTTAATTGGTCACTAATAACTTAAAATAACGAATAATATACCTTACTAATTTAAGAACTCTGAATAATACAAGTATACATACATTTTCTACATCTGAATTAGATACAAAAACCATCAATCTAAAATGAATCGTGGGTTTATTTATTTATTTTTTTGTTTGTTTACTTACTTTGGTTTGCGAGGGTAGCCTCTGTGGCTAACAATACAAAATAGGGTTATTATAGGTATCAACTAGCGATTTTTTTACTACAGGATACTAAAAACTGCGGATTTATTAATAAAATTCTACTAATCTAAAGTGTAATATAAATACTTTAGTTTAGTAGCTTTGCGGATCGATAACAAATTAGTACTTTTTCATTATTTTCACACTTTTTGGGTTTGAGTTAGTAGTTTTTAACTAATTCGAGATTTATAGAGTAAGTTAATAATATACTCAATGTCCTTCAGATGTATTTTTTCCTCAAGAAAGAATTTTCTTTATTTTTTTTGTATTCCTAACTATAAAGAAGATATTTTTTTATATGGAGATATGACAATGACAAAATTTAAACATCCCTGACAACAATTTCCATTGATATAGAAATATTTATTAACAAAATTATGTTTAAGCTTGGTTACATAAGATTAGTGAAAATTGAAATGTAGTAGGAATTAATTTGGTAAACTATTTGAATGTGATTTTTCAGTGTAATGAAATGTGGAATTAATCCGATTTGACCCGAACAGAAGTGGAACACTGCCTACGATCCAATTCCTTAAATAAGAGAATTCAGACAAATTGATCCGAATAAAACAGTTTTATTATTATACACTTTATAGTAGGGTTTCCAAAATTCTAGATGACGGCTCCAATATGACGGACGAAAATAGTAAAAAGTGTTGGATTTTATTGAAAATTGGTATATTGGGAGTTTTGGGATCGTTGATTACCAATCCGGGGTCCGTTTTCATAAATTTAATATTGCGGATCCAATATGGCGGATGAAAACAACAAAAATTTTATTTTTAATATGTATATATTATTTTTAGGTACATGTGGCATCAGAACCTCCAGATCATACAGTGGATCTATTATAGGGATAGAGTGGGGACGGTGCGAAAGACATCGCGAGACAGAGAAAGAGTCATAAGGGAAGTTCAAAATACATTGTATAGTAATTTCTTTTAAACATTTCATAATTTTTCTTCTTAAAAACTATAAACTCTAGAAAAAATTGGCTAAGAACAATAATGTTTTAGAATCAGTCAATGAATACCCTCAAAGTTTTTCAGAATTTATTGATGCAGTTTGTTGATTTTTGAAAATGTTAAAAATCGAAATTTTCAAAAAAGTCATTTAAAAAATCTGAAAAACATTTGAGAGTATTATTTAAGCAATTCTGAGATACTTTTGTTCTAAGGAACTTATCTCTAAAGTCTACAGTTGTGAGGAAAATTAATTATTAGTGCACGCACTGCCTTGTATTAACGTTTTTAGCCACTTCGGCTTGTCTAAATCGTTAGATTATATTATTCTGGTGAATCTTGATTCGTTCAAAATAAAAAAAAATCAACCGCGCTCGAGTAAATCCAGGTGTCGATTTTTTTTTGCAACTTTATGACTCTACCATTTCTTTTCGTCACACTGAAATCGTCAGATTATTGAGATTTATGTTTTTCTACGTGTAATTGTCACACCATACCTTAATCGGACGCGCTCGAGTTTTTCGAGTAATCAATTTATTTTACTAATCTGACGGGCTAGACTGGACCCCCGCCTGTACATAGAGGTTTAATATTTGATAAAGGTACTCATTAGGATGTAAGCTTTTCCCCTATATTATAGTCAGACGCACCTCGAGTAAATCTCAAAATCCGCGCTTGTGCTCCCTTACTATTAGTCTGGATTGATCATGTATAACTACAATGAGTATCTGGTCATGCTTTTTATCCCAAATAGAAGTATTCGACTCTGGACACATTTTTTAGTAGAAATTACTAACATTCGTTAATTAACAAAAATATTTATTTTATACAAATATTGACTTTGATTTGTACATTTCCTTTTCTCACATTCTAGACTATTTTATATTAAAGTAAATCTCTTCAAGCTCGAGAATACATTAAAGTAATCTTGAGTAATCTTGTATATTATAAAATAGTTTGAAAACTACTTGCGTTAATACTTTCAAGCACAGATTTTGCATTACACCGAAAACCAGTGAAATTTGTTATTCAGAGGTCATTGATTACGACTATGACCTTAGCATAATTCAAAATGTCGGATCCATGATGGAGAACATAATTCGGAAGTAGTTCCTATGGCAATTGGGAATTTTGAGGTTACTGATTTCAAATATCCCCTGAGATTTTTGGAACTTAAAATGGCGGAACCAATATGGAGGACAGAAATGTAAAAAATTGCTTGATCCAGATGAAATTTACAATTAGTACTCGGTGGTTTCTACAGCACTGATTACATTTCTGACCTCAGAATTCTAAAATTCCAAATGGCGGATGCAAGATGGCGGGGAGGATTCGAAAAGTTTTTTTATCGAAGTAAAACTCGTTTGTCAGGAGGTTTCACAAACAATATAAGTAATGAGTGCTAGATAAACTGAATGACAATTCAATCTCAAATATGCTAGAACGCTTTCTTTAAAAAAAATTGTTTTGGTCTTGTTTTATATATATTACAATTTTACAACAAATGAAATTTAAATATTAGTGGTTTCATATAATATTTTCGTATAATATTATAAAGAACAGAAGCGTTTTTTTAATCATGTAATTACTGAGTTGTTTCAAAACAATCGGGAGAGGGTGTCACCCCAAACAATGTTAAATCCAAAAAATCTTTTTTAGAACATAATAAATATCTTTCACCTATCAAATTTATTTTATTTTAAAAAGAAATGTAGATGACGTGAAAATCATGGATCACAAAATATCTTTCCAAACTGATCATTGACAATGAGCAGCATCGTTCTTTCCCGCGTGCAGTAAACAAACTTGTATGAGACGTAATCAATCAGTATCGCGCATGCAGCGATAGCGTGTCTCGGCATTAATGCAATTCGCCAAGATTATTCTGACTTCTTGAGATGCAGACATTGTCATGTTTTTTTTCTCGTCACGAACATCAGCAAAAGGGAAAGTGCAAACATGATTTTTCCATATCGAAATAATCGTCGAATCGATTATTTCAAATATTTGTTCGATTCGAATCAAAATGAGGAAAAAGTTAATAAATTAATTGCATGAAGCATGAGTAAATAACAATTCGACACGTTATCGGCCAAGTCCACTAATAGTTTTCATCTAAAAATACATGTTTAAAGAACTCCATACTTTGCATATCAGATTAGATTTTTTTCTTACATAATCTGTTTAAATTTTTAATTAAAGTACGTGTCCCAGACTTTTACACATTAATTTTACAAAGAGTATTTGATACTGACAACGACAGAACGTCGCAGGTACTCGATTTCATGTTTGTTGAGAGTATTTTTAAGTTTACGAAGTACAAATGTTCACGTCTGCACTATCTACAAAGTACACCATGAATGAACAAACGCAGTGCAGACATATTTTAATTTACGGACTTACAATTAAAAATGTTAACTCACACGATATATTTGATTTTTTATTGCTTCATGCGTTTAAATTGTTAACTTAAGAATGTTACAGAAAAATAAAAGCGCAGACCTTTCAATTAAAAAAAAAAGTTTAGTGCGAGTATCATACAGTTGGGGAAATAAAATGTTCACGTCTGCGCCATCTACGAAGTGCAGATGAATCACCAATAATTATGGTGGTATACAAATATTTATTAGACAGAATCATGTTTTGTTTTTGCGTCAAAATGTTTTATCATTAACTTGGTAATTTTTTAATCCATCATCTCAATTGGATTGATTATCTTGTCACTTCAACCTTTTAACGTCAGTACAATGTTATATTTAGCTGATACATACTCCAATTAAATAACTTAATCGTTCTTCGAAGTACATCAAAAGAAGGGTTTGACGAACGGTTCATCTGAAGCGTGCCTGGTGTTAAAATGGTTTTTCGTCGAATCGATTAACAGATAATGGAAATAACCAATAAGGGAGGTCAGTTCGTTCGCCCATTTATCTCACGAGTACGGGAGGAAGTGCAGGTCATAAAACATATACGCCTACATCATATAAAAGTGAACGATAGGGAATTCATCTCCTACTTAACTAATAGTGTGAAATTTGCAAATATTAACAGTATATACTTTTAAAAATAACTTACAATTTCATGTGTTTTTGTGCTATAACTGTTTTTTAACCACACGCGTAAAAAAATGATTTCTTACATTGATATAAATTATCATTGAATAAAAACGAATAAACGATCTTAAATCATGATCAAACGATTGTACTCTGTCAAATTATTACTAATTTGCATACAAAAGTACACCGGCTCGCCAAGGTCTGAGTTCGGGGAATCCCGGGAGTAAGTGAGCGCCGGCGAGCGCGCAAATTATCACATTTCCGCCCGTCGGCGTCTTCGCTCTTATCCGGACTTTTTGGGTAATCTCCCGCAAAGTGCGCGATGCAGCGGGAAGTCGCGACAGGCGTCGGTCGCGTTGCATCCGACCACCCACCTGTTGACACCGGAATCGAGTTACGAGGAGAATTGAGGGTGATGTATAGTTGGTAGCAGTGCTGCAGGGACGCGACGTTCGTTCGTTACCCGCACGTCCAAATGTCAAAATTTTTCGGTGGATAAAAACTGTAGAAAATAAACTACGAATAGATCATCAACTTTAGTCCATTTATCGAAAAATGTTAATTCTGTTGTCCAGATATACAGGATTCGTTCAGATATAAAACATTTGTCCAGATATGAAATATTTCTAGAGATATGGGACATTTGTCAGGATATACAAAATTTGTCCATATATGAAAAATTTGTCTAGGTAAGGGAATATTTATCCAGATCTGACACATTTTTCTAGACATGAAAAACTTATCCCGTTATGTAAAAATTGTCCAGATCAGTCAAAATTGTCCAGGTATATAAAACTTGTCCAGATCAGTAAAAATGGTCCCGACATATGAAACTTGTCCAGGTATACATGACTTGTCCAGAACAGTAAAAATTGTCCGGATAGTGAAATAAGTGGCTCGCATAAGTAAAATTTAGTCAAGATAAGTAAATTTTTGTCCAGATAAATAAAATTTGTTCTGATATTGATTCTTAGACCCTCGAAGCATTCCTAACTTTGGTAATCCTGGGAGGTTTCGTAAAAGTGTCTTTTTCGCGCTTATCCGTCGCGAGACGAACGAAGCGATCGATAGTACCGCCTGTTTTCCAACGAGAGATCAAACTCCCGGTCGTAAGCGATTGCATTGTTGTCTTGTCCTAGAGATCATCGCGAGGGTATCGGCCTTCGCGATATCGCCGAAGCCGATTGGGAAAAAACGAAGAAGTCTCTTCTCAGTTGGAATTTTTTTTGTACACGTACGTTCTTTTGCCACTGACGAAGGATATCCACAGATTTGGCTGTGATTCTTCGTCCATCAATTGTCCCGTCGGCTTCTGTGCTGTTCATCCTTTACTCCGACCACAAATTTCCTTCTTGGCAGGAGAGAATCACTTTTCAGTCTTGATAAATAAAGGTGCTGTTTTAACAGCCTAACCATTCCAGTTAAAATTCTGGAAAAATCATATCCATCAGAGAATAGTATTAATTGACACAAAGAATCAACATTTTTGAGATTGGCCTGCGCAAGTGTCGAAAAATGATATCAACAATAGGCTATACTCTGAGATGGCTATAATCAGCTACAAATAACTCGCGAAACTAAATGCAACCTCCACAGAGCAATTCTATTTCATTAACAATTGATTTCCTACGGAGGTAATTTTATTGTAGTTCATTTGATCGTTAATGACTTGCAGTAAATGTCGGAATAGCATGATGATTGGTAAGAGAATGATTGATGCAATTCATGGTCTCTTGTACTTTTGGTACATCAGAAACTTTATTTCATACTTTGGCTTCACGGTAGCCCAAAAAGTATCAAGAGTAGATATTAAACTGATGGGGATGACATTCGGGACCTTACGATGACCAGTGGTTGTCAAGTGTCGCGTGTTGCTAACATAACCTTTCTATCTATATAATGTCTACATCCAATCTTCGATAGTTTAAACGTTTCAAATGTTACTTCCCAATCAACCAAGTGTGTTTGGTTATTGCTGGTTCGAATGTTTCAAATGGCAGTTCTCATTTCATCATCAACGTTGATCGAAAATTGATACTCATTCTAAATCATAAATCCAACGCAACCAGACGAAATGTTATAAGGTTTTGACACATGATCATCATGTAGTATCCTTCACAATTCGTGTCCAGGATGATGGATAATCAAATAAATGAACGTGGTATTTCAATTGTTGACGTTAGGCAATACTAAAAAATGCCAACTGGACATTTACAGAAATCATTGAACGCATTTTTCAAGCCTGTACAGTACAATTGGCATGGAGTATCTCTGGAAATGATCTGGAGATGTTGGTCGATAAATATTGATGAACGGGAAGGGTCGCGATAAGGATCGGAGAGTCCAAAGATAGCGGGCACTCGCGAATTTCGCAATAATTTCATGAATGCCGAATATATACCCGATGGAAGATCAAAGAGGTAGAAAAATACTGGAAGGAACGACAAGGATCACGGGGCGTATCTCGGCATCCCGGCCTGGGCACGGCCTCAAAGGAGGAAATTCGACTGCAGGGGATCCTGACCGCTCTCGAATGCGAAAGACAAAAGAGGCGCGAGTGTGTGCGAGTCCTTTCTTCCCCATGCTTTCCTCCGCGGTCCAAAAGTTAAAAGAGAATCCATCCATAAATAAGCGCCAAGCGCGTTTGCTTCGGCGAGCCAAGGTACGAACGGATCAGCGCGCGATCTCCAACGGAATAATAATGCGGGTAGAATAAAACCGCGCGTCTTTCTCCTTCTCTCTCTCCATCTGTCTTTTGCGCCCGTTCTATTTTTCTTCCGCCCGCGATATCTCGGCCGAGTGGTCTCGTAACTCCGCACCGTACAATCCGTCGGACATTGCAGATCCGCAAGCTTCGATTCCCTAAGCGGACGTCAATGGCCACGCAAGATCCCTGGATAATAAATACTCTTATCTTCAATCGAACAACGGCTCAGCAACTATAATAATCCTGGAATAGTTGTCACTCAAGTCAAGGAATAATGTGAGATGACCAGAAACATTCCGATGTAGGATAACGCACTTTTAGGACAATTATTTCGTGTGCCCAACTTGCATGAAATCTGCCCATGTATCATTTTTTCAATGTCTTCCTAGTCAGGGAAAGAAAAGTGATAGTTTCTAAACATAAAATGTCAGACTTAGAATGTGGAGCCGAGATGCATATTCCCCACATTTACGTATTGGGCAACGCCCTTTGAGAATTATTTCTCCATGTGCCCACTTTGCATTAAGCATGTCCGTCTATCATTTCTTGAACTATTCCCAATGAGTATGTTTCACGTGTGAAAAAGGTAAGGGTGAATAAAGGTCCCCACATTCATATCTTCGACGTGGCTTTTTCAGCACAATTATTCCATGTACCGCATTTGCATGAAATCTGACTATGAATCATTTCTTCAATTGTCTTCCTAGTCCCAGGGGTTCGCAAGTGAAGAAAAATAATAATTACGAAACATTAAAACCTCAAACTAAAAATGTGGAGTGGAAACCGCATAATTCCCCACATTAATATATTGAAAATAGCCTTTCAAGGATAATTATTCCAAGTACCGTATATGAATGTAACCGAAACATTTATAATTTCTGCAATGTCTTCTCAGTTAGTGGATTTCTTAGGGGAAATAGAAGTGTGAGCTACTAAACATTGAAACCTGACCGTGTTTCATTTCTTCAATCACATGTCTGCCAGTGGGTTTCACAAGTGAAAAGACATAACAGTTATTGCGCATGAAACCTTAGATTTAGAATATGGAGGCAAAACAGCCCACATGGAGACATACTATAAAACCCTTTTAGGCCAATTATTCCATGTGTCAAATTCGCATAAAACTTACCCATTTTCAATTTCTGCAATGACTTCACACTCAGAGAGTTTCACACGTCAATTATAACGATAGGTACATGAAAAATCGACGATCCCCACATTAATTGATGTTCCATGCCACGAAGACCTTTACGTTCGCACGTACATGAGGTTGCATATAACAAATATACATTTCAAGATTTAGGTAATTTTTTAAGTGGAGATACTATATTTACTCTACGCAGCGGTTTTAGAGGGGTTTGGAGACAGAGAATCTACGTGATTTATATTCCCAGATAAAAAGTAAAACTCCCCTATCTAATATTTGTCTATTATTTTCCATGTGGTAAATCCACGCCATTTCTGTACGTACAAGTTGTTTCGGGTTTCTCATATGAATAGGATTTCTAATTTACTTTATCTTAAAACTATTCTGATCTTCTCTATAATGAAAACTTTTCTGTGACGTAGATCATCTACGGGATTTCTACATGTAGGAAATAATCTTGGATCGTCTCATGTGGAGAATATCTCCACTTCTCCACATGATTTTTCTCGTAGAAAATGGTCGTATTAAGTCAAGGAACAAAAAATTTAAAAATAGTATTCGTATCATTGATAAACATTGAACGCACACGAATTATACATAAAAATCCACATTAAGTAAATAATGAAAATGATTTACTCAATTACAAAAATAAGCCAAATCTATTATCGTAAATTGTCATTAAATTTTCATGCTTGCTTCCCTATTTACTGAAATCTTATCGGATTTTGAAATTATAAAATTTCCCTTAACAATATACTGTTTGCTTAAAGTATAGCATCCACTTCACCGTCTCTTGTTATTGTATCCTTATAGAATTTCGTCTTTCAAGTTCGCCCCTCGTTCTCGTGAAAACACACACTTGCCGTGCCTGCATAAGGCTCTTTCTTTATTATCGAACTTGGATCATGTGCATATTGCATCGCGTACGATGAAAGGAAAAATAAAAGGAGGAGGTAGCGATGAGCTACAGATAGACGAATATGCGAAGGAAAAAGAGAGAGGGAAAGAGTGGTAGGGAAGATAAGGAATAAGATTATGGAAGAGACAAAAAAAGAGAAAGAAGGTGATACAAGGAAGACGGACAATGGTTATTCGAAGATGCGTTTTTATATTTACATTTCCCATGGGAACGTCAAGATTATTATAAAACGATTTACATTTTTTACATTTCTACACATGTTTTCATTTGGTCATGGATTTTCTTGTTATTTATCTATCCTGTACGGTTTTAACTACTTATGACATGAAAGAATTTTTGTGCTTTTCTCTTAGGACCCTAACTGGGTATTTCCCGGCTTCTATTGAAGAAATATGTAGATCATTTCAAGTATTTTTCCACATCTAAAATATTCAAGGCATTCGGTTTCAATCAAGTAACGCCAATTTTGCCTGTTTCGTAATAACTGTATCAGACTGGAATAGCCTCTATATATAATTTTCATCACCCAACATATGACGCTGTATAATTGGTGGATTGTGTATCATAAACTTTATTATTCTTGTCAAATTATTTATGGAATTTTTTGTTATACTTTCAATCAATTGCATAACTTATACCTTCACTATTTAGCTAACTACTGAAAGCAAACATCCATTGAAATCATCCTATGAAAGTTTATTTCAATGGACATTCGATTAACATCATTCGATAAAATCTCTGGTATTTGATATTAATATATCGCTACTTCCGGTGCATTTCCGTACTTTCAGATCCCATATTTCAACAACCGGACTTGGTCGCAATAGCATACTTTTTTTTTTATTAATGCAATTTCGCTTTCCTCCGTGTCACGCGAAACAATAACTATTCTAGTTTATTTCCATATAAAATCACCCGATCGTACATCCGCGAACCTCGCCGTGCATACTTGCGGTAAATTTATGTTTATTTATCGGAAAGAAAATGTATAATTCAAGCCTCTATTGAACATGAGGCTTGAAAGAGATCGTAAGATCTGTGTATTCACGCATGGTGGCAAGAATCATTCGTGGCTTCAGCCTCTGGCGGTGCCCTTTCGATATTGCTCTGATCTTGTGATAAGGTTTCTTCGGAAGAGCAAAGTGTGTGTGAAAGAGATAAAAAGAGAAAGAAAGTGAGGGAGAGGGAGCATAACAGAAATAAACAATTGCAGCGTATGAAGAAAAAGAATGAACGAAAGAAACAATGAAAACATTGACGGAGGAGCAAGGATGATTTAATTTTTTTGTTATTTGCTGCAAGTTTCCTCATTCTGGGATGAAATTTCTTAAATGCATTATAATGTCAAGAAATCATTATTTAAAAAGTAATGGTAAATTTTATATTTATACACATTTTTTGAGATTTTTTATTAATTTTTATTCTAGGATAATTGCTGTCTTTTATGTCTTCGAAATCTTTTAAAGCTTAATACTTATATTTTGTCCATTTTTCAATACATTTTGTCACATGAATTAATTCTTGAAAGCTACAGTTGTAATTTTCGAGTCCCCTGGTTCATGTCAGTTTCAATTAGCAAAAACTAGGGGAAAGATTCAATGAAGAAATTTACGTCCACCTATTTTTGGGTATTCTCTTTCGATTGGCAGAAGGTAAAATACAGAAAAACGACTCCAATATGAAGTCCGATGAACTTTCACGATTTTTAACACAAATACTGACATCTTTACGAAAAAAATATTGTAGAACAAAAAATATTTAGAATTACACAGAAAATACTTCAACGTTTTGTGATGTAATAAAGTAAAAGAAATGTTATATAATTCGTAAAAATATTTACTTTTATATACATCATATTCATTTATATTTTGAAACACCAGATGCAATATTAATTAAAGAAATACAATTTTTCCGGGAACAATAAAATGCATTATCGAAATATCGAAAGTTTTGCTGAATTTTTTTAGTATCTTTTCTTTTAATTGCACGTCTTAGTGATTTGTACATATGACACTTAAGAATCCAATATTTCGAAAATATTATTTGGACCGATAGAATTCAAAAGACGTTAATTTCCACCACGACCAAGTTCGCACGGGAGACCAAGAAAGCGGCGCGCAGACGATTTTTAAGCAGATAAAATTCTTCATCCTCCCTCAGACGTACTTTTACGTAATGCGGGGACGATGGGCATTGCCGATAAACGTCACAAGAAGACGAATATGTTGAATTGAAAAACTTATAAATATCGTATTTAATATTGAAATATGACCAACGTAGCCGCAACACAACCTGCAAGCATATTTCGCTTGAAATCAGCAATTTATTTCTATCATTCCGTATTTATAAATATCTTCAATATTATTTACTGTGAAATAGATCTGGATAAATGAGAAACTTTTGCAAAAAAATAATTTTTTTTCATCAATAATATTTTTTCTGAAATCAAAACTCATCTACCCAATTCAGGAATTTTGTCAATAAGCTGAGAACATGAAATTATTCTTCGAGGTAGGGGAAGGAAAGATTTATTTTAATTTCTTGGTATCATTTTTGAAATTTGAAAAAAATTGAGTCAAACTCGAAAGAGATTCCATACATTGCGGGATCGAAAATGTGGAAACAAAATAGCAAAAATAAGTCTTTAAGACTGATATTATTTTCTGACTACCCTAAATATGTTGCTGCCAAGAAGGCGAAACATTCACGACTTCACTTTCGTGAAATAAGTTTTATAGGTAATCGGATAATTTATGTGAATTCTGGACATTTTTCAATAAAGGTTCAGTAACTGCTAAAAGTTTTTTCATATTTACTGTCCATAATTATTAACAAAAGTCAAAAAATATTTGACTGAATATTTTTCCAAACGAAATTTTCGATTGGCATTGTTTTTTATTTGAAATAGCTCAAAAAATTATTGAAATTACATGTCACATTCAATTTCAAGAGTTCAATAAACAAACATTCAATAATATTAATAATAAAAAAAGTTTCCTAACTGGGGATTGAACCCTGATCGTCAAGCAGGGAAATTTCATATTTGGAATCAACAAGCTAAGAACCACTCGGTCATAAATCCTTTTATTACATTACTATAACTTTTTTTATTACTTAAGAAAATTCAGCTGGAATTTCTAAAATATAGCAAATGCAATATACTGAACATTTAGCAGGAGACATTTATATTTTCGAAATAACTTCTCATCCCCCATCTTGCTGTATTTTTATATTTAATTCGTTAAAATCATATTAAGATTATTATTTTTCTTGACCGAAGTAAAATTACACAGGTCAACAAAATGAAGCCCATCTCCATACCCAGAAACCAGACTATACTTTTTCGAAGGTTGTCAATGAACTGAATCTAAATTTGGCCGCAGAATCGTTCCGTCACATAGTGATTTTGAGATATCCTAACCTAAAAGTGCAAAAAACACTGTTTTTGCTCATATTCAGTAAGTTTTTGTGGCGGAACAATATGCTTGTTCACACTTTGACAAGAACCAGATTAAAACGTTATTCGTCAATTTTAAAATGATTCTTTAGTTGTTTAGTACGATTTATTTTCAACGAGCTATCGAAGTATTTGTCAAGGCACGATAATGATTTTCGTTTTTTGCACTTTTAGGTTAGGATATTTCAACATCTTGCGTAATAGAACAAATTTTAGTAAAAAAGTCGGTCTCTATTTGTTTATTATTTTCATGTAATTACGGATTTACTTAAATGTATGAAAATCACGATTGTTTCCTGACAAAAACTTGACACAAACTATCGGAATTATTGAAAAAGCATTTTAAAGCTGACAATAAATAGAACCTTAATATTGTTCATACTAAATTGCAAATAATACTTTTGTTCCGCCACAAAAACTTACCGAATATGAACAAAAACAAAAAGTGTTTTTTACACTTTTAGGTTAGGATATCTCAAAATCTTGACGTGATAGAAGAATTCTACGGCCAAATTTGAATTCAGCACAACGATAATCTTCGGAAAAGTATCCCGATCAGAAATTTAGTCAGGCCCTGATCTACTCGGGATAGTCCGATTTCAGGGTATAAATTTTGTTGGTCTGTGTTATCTTTTAATCTAGAAGTATTGATATACATTGTATATCGGTCAATAATGAAAAATAAAAATTAATCAATTATAAGAGTAACTTAAGGATATATCAAATTGAAATGAAGGATTGTATATTAGAAGTGGATAAAAAAATGGAAAATGGAGAGAAATTAATTTTTGGAAAATATTGAAAAATACACGGATTTGGAAGTATTTCGACCCTAACGGGCCTTCTTCAGATAAGAGGTGAAGCTCCTGGCTTGCCGATTAGGGTTCAATCCCCAAGTAGGTAATTTTTTTTTTTAAATTTGTTATTAAACAAAAATTATATTAAAATCTTGAGAAAATTAGTATTCTTTTTCAATGTTCCTATAATATTTTGTCCGATATTTGATTGTTCCCAGGTTATGAATGTAATATTTCTAAAATGTGTTATTTGGGAAGATCCAATCTTAATTGTGTCGAGTTCAATTTATTGACTCTTCTTTTTTTCAGAGTAGCAGAATGCGAAACATTGTCATTCGTTTTCCAGTTTATTATTTTTTATTATGTAAGTAATAAAGATGTTTAATCAATTCTTAACTATCCGTTATTTTAAAAAAATATAACAATGATATAATCATGACCAAGAAGTTAAATTGCTGGCGTGCATGACATTTTTTTTATTTTTAATATTAAAATTGATGTTATTTTCAAATTTCGTATAATCTTCTTGAATGTGAACAAAATACTCATTATTTCTAGTAAAATTGACTAGATTTTCTGTAATTTTTACTGTTATGACTAGGGAAAATTCTAAAATTTTTATTAAAAAGCAATTTTGTCCGTCTTAAAATTACCATCCAAAACGATAAAATTTGCAAGGGAATGTTTCTTCGTATAGTGAAACGAACTTTTTGAACTGTCACTTTTTTTAATTGTAATCTTTTTGATCTAAATGCTCCAGATTTATCTAAAATTAATTATTCAAAAGTGTAATCTTAATCAAGAATTATTTCGCCAATTTTGAACAAAGGTTCAACGATTTGTTACAGATTTCATTGACTATAAAAAAGCAAAGTCATTTTAACCGGAAAATGTTTTGTTAGATTGAGAGTTTTTTCACTTTTAGCAACTAGCCTTAATTATTCCCCTACACGAAAGAAAGTTCTTTTAAAGGTGTAAAAAAGGAACTCCAACTAGTTGGGAGTGACTAGTTCGGAAATGTCGAGGGTCACGTGAGGTGCATTGGTGTTGCAAGTCGAAACAGAAAGAGAGAAAGCAGCAACCCCCAGACGATGCTAGGTCCGATATCGCAGCTAGTGATAAGGCTACTTCCGAGCACCCTTCTCTTATCCCTCCGCTAGTTCCGCGCGAGTCCACGTCTCTGTTTCTGACTTTCCGCGATTATCTACGAGAGACAACTCCTTCGCTGCATGTCGCTAAAGTCGGCAGTCGCCCACTGATAAGCTCTGGACGAGCTTTTTTCTTCCTTTCGAGACAACGATAACATTATCAGTTCCTATATATGTGCGGTATTGTTCCGAAAGTTTGCAATGGAAAAAGTCGAATATTGCGAAATATTCTTTCAACAATATCAGCGGGATAATTCCTTACTATCGAAAATATATTTTCTTTGATAAATAAGTGTTAGTGACCTCGATTAATAAAGTTCCAAAAGGTGACGAAATACTTTTTTCCATGAACATCAACGGAAAGTTGCGGACAAAAGTTGCCAATAAAATTTAATATATAATGCATTACATATGTAAAAAAACGCATTTTTCTGTGATATACCTTACATTTTTTGTAATCTTGGATGAGAAGGTTACGAGAATCTGCCCATAATTACCCTATTTTTATGATCTAGCCTGAAACCAGCTCTATAATATAGGTATATTAGAAATTCTACTAAAAATTACATGAATTCAGGCGTAAATCTACCGAGACGCAAAAAATAGAGGCAGCTAATATAGTTTAGCATACAGTAGTCCTCCCCTTAAGTTTACTTCCCTTAACCCTTTCAGTCACGAATTTTTCCAGCCATGGCATTTTTTTGAAATTTTATATACTTGAGTTTTTGAGGTCGCTGATTACGAATCCGGTGTCAGATTTTCAAAATTCAAAATGGCGGATCCAATATGGCCGACCAAAAAATTGAAAGATAATGAATATTAGACAAAATCATAATTTTTCAAAATTTTTATCGGCCATATTGGATCAGCCATTTTGAATTTTGAAAATCTGATAACGGATTCGTAATCAGCTGCCTCCAAAACCCCTATATACCAAATATTAGACAAAATCATAATTTTTCAAAATTTTTGTCGGCCATATTGGATCCGCCATTTTGAATTTTGAAAATCTGACACCGTATTCGTAATCAGCGACATCAAAAACTCCGGCATACCAAATTTCAAATAATAATAGCGATTAGTTCTTCCTGGCATGAATTTCTTTTGAAAATGATGCCTTTTTTTGGTACTAATTTGTTATTAACAATAATGATTTTAAATAATTTTGCAATATTATTTTTTTTTAACACTTATTGGAGTCTTAGGAAAGCCAGGAACAAAAAAACCGCATCGAAATCGATAACTATCTGTTCATAAACCTTAAAAAATCGATAGCATCTAGGTGGGACACGGGTGTCCGCCTGTGACTGAAAGGGTTAAGGTTTATACTCTCCGTAATGTTTACAACTTTCTTCCCTTATGTTTTATTTTTCCCCTCACGGCCTCTCCCACCACCAGGCATTTATATGCCACCTGTAAACATGCGCATGCGCGTGGCGTGCTTAGGAACAGAGAAAACTCTGGTAGGGGAAAGTTAAACTTAAGGGAAGAAGCCGCCATCTTGAAAGCTGAAATGTAAAACTTAAGGGGAGGACTACTGTATGTGCGACAACTACCTATGTTAAAAAACGAGAATCTCGAATACCTCTCGAACTCCATATATGACCATATCGAACTCCTAATATGGCGGCTTGCTCTCAGCTGATTCGCCTGCAAATAATGTCGCGATTATTTACAAAGCTGCTGACAAGATTAAAGCTGCATTTCGAAAGAAAAATCATTTACATTTAAACTTGCCGATTTAGTCATACCGATTGATCTTTACCTATTATACAAATTTGATAGGATATTTTCAGTTTGTAATTATTGCGTTATGCAACCTTGGTTAGTGGTCTAGCGGGTTTTCATCTAAAATTCGTGTACATTTCTCAGCCACCAGGTTAATGGCTAGTTCAACCAGGCAAATATCTACCAGGGTGTTGCCATTGGAGAATATAAATGTTGAATTTTAGCCTTTATAAAAATGTTCAATCCTTCATTAAAAATTGTTAAAACATTTTTCCATTTAATCGGATTTTCATCTTTGCTTTATTCGTTAATTTCGAGATTTTATAGATTTTTGCATAGGGTTTCTAGTGACAATATTTATTTGTGATTATGAGTTACCTGTCTTCGTGAAATTTCGTTTTGAATGTTTCAATTTTGATTTTAGCACATTAGTTCAGTCAATCGGAATTTCAAAAAAATCATAGAAAATTATCACAACATATAGAGAAAATTGTGATATTAAAAAAAACATGGGATGAAAGGCTTTAAGGCATTAAAAATTGGTTTAAAAACTGCTGTCAAAAACAAGGGTTCTGAATAGTACATAGATAATTTCGCTTCAGGGCGCTACTAATAGCAAAGTTTAACTGTCCGCGTAACTTAGTTCATATTTACCGTACGAAAACAATATTTATATTTAAAAAAAAGCTCCTTTACATGAAATTCTGCATATAGTATCATCTAGATTATTTATTCAGGCAAACTTGAAAATGTAATAGCGTAAGTTATGATACAAGATTAAGTGATGATATTGAAGATTTCATTTAAAAAAACAGATGAAACGTAAATTTAACCCATTATGTCCTGAATGGACATTTTTTCACAACATCGTTTAGCGGTTGTATTTTAGGTAAAAAAGGCCCATATCTGACGTAAAATTAAGTGAACTTTCAAAATCTTTCATGAGATTTTTTAAAAAATTCAACCATGAAAAACTGTATATGATTATTTAAAAAAAAACTTTTTTTTTTCAAATAAAAAGTATTTTCACACTGAAAGTGTTTCAGAATTCCTGTTTAAAGTAAAGAAATCCTGGCCTCGAGTTTTGAATGTGCATGTTGGCATTCTGAAAATAAATGGAATAATATCCAAAATGACGACAAAAGACACGAAACAATTGTCGAAAAGTTCAGGAATTTTTTATTTGTATAATTTTAGACATAAAGACCATAGGACCATAAAGAAAATTAATCTGCAAAATAGCACTGAAAGTAAAAGTTCATGTTGATGAATGGAAAGCTTAAAATTTTCGCATTTTTAAAAAAATTATTCGATGCACGATTTATAATTTTCACAATGGATTGTAGAAATTTTAGTATTTTCCAGAGTTAGAAGAATCATACCATTGAAAGTTTAGAAACGTTTGACATTGAACAAATAAGTTAACAAAAAAAAAGCTAACCCTGGACTAAAAATATAAATATAATATAAATAATAAATATTTTATAAATATTTTACAAATCGACTATTAAGTTCAATTTCTTAAATTGTTGTAATTTTTAAAAAATTGTGAATAGATCGAGGAAAATTTTGTAATCATTTTGGCAACATTAAAAGTCGTAAAAAAAAGTTTCTACGAAAGAAAACTAAGAATAGATAATATATGTGCAGTAGAAGCAGTGGCATTAATAATTAGTATCTTTATTTATTTACATGAATGATATCGTTCGTTTTTATGTTGGATATACATATTATATGACATTATTTGATAAGATCCGAAATTCAAACGTCTGATCAATTACTCGGTACTTTCTATTTCATTTTATTTATTACATCTATAAAATTTGGTATATTACACTAAGTAAAATTCCATTTATTTTATTTTCTTCACGTAGTTTCTATTTAGAAAATTCTGCAAATAATTCGTAATTCAGAATTTGAATTTTGAAATTTGATCGTAGTAATAAAATAATTCAGAAATTTGTTCGTAATAGATTATTCTAAGAATTATAAAAGTTTATTGAAAGAAAAGTTCGTGACACAAAATTAAGAAATAAACTTCTTATTGTTTAAAAATGTAAATCCGTACATTCGATTAATCTAACTTTTTAAATTAAAATCATTTTTTAAAAATATAGAACGATATATTAGGGAATTCCAGGTAAAGCAGAAAGACGTTAATTTTTATCAGTTTTCGGTGGTTATGGCAATTTGTAAAAGATTGTCAAGCATCGGCGAAAGTTAGGATTATATAACAAAAATACTTATTGGCCGGTGAAAATAAAATTAATAAGATAGTAATTATGTTCACTGAGCTAGAGTGTAAATAAGTACATAATAACAAACAAACAAATAATACAATTAATATAGATAATTAAATCAAAATTATGACCCTAAACGTTAAGCTTAGTTTAATGTGTGTATACATTCAAAACTATATATTTCAGTGGATTATGTGGTATATTTTACTTGTGTAAAATTAGGCCGTAATAATAATTTGTTACAATATAGCAAGTATTGATTAGAAGTGAAATAAACAAATTTAGTTACTTAAAAATCAATTTTTCAAAACTCAGGCTCTGTAAGTGTAATTCTACTTTTTTAATACGGACTCTTACAGAATGTCAAAGAAGTTTAGAAAGAGTTAACCCAGAGTTCTTGTAAATAAATAAAATTTATTTCCAATAGTTCTCGTTCAATTCCTAATTAATTTCTTTGGCATTCTTTAATGAACCGTATATAGTAATCAATACTACAAAGCCAGAATTTTGACAACTTGAATCATACATTTTTAATTTTCAATGTTCAGAGTAAATTTCTACCTTGTCAGTGGAGTACTTTAAGACCGCCTTAACCACTGCACAATTACATTGTCTTACGAATAATATATTGATGTAAAATTAAAGCAATTTATTTTGATATTTATATAACTCCGGTATATTAAAAATAAATAAAAATAAATAACATTTTTAATAAATTGTTATATTAAAGCTATTGCGAAATATGTATTTTTTAAAATTTGAATAGAAAACATCCGTTTTTTAAATTGTTAGTATACAATTTTTTGGTTCTTCGCAATATAAAAATCGAAACATCCAAAAAAGGTCAAAATTAACTATTTTAAAGTTCTAATATGTGGTTTGGTGGGCTTTGACCAATGACGCGTAACGAGCGTTGAATTTGAAAAGCGTCAAAATTTTATTCTGACATGCAGTCCATTTAGTATCAGTGAACAGTTCATTGACTCTGATTGATTTTATTTATTATCGAATCCCAACTTTACTTCTAATAAACGCTTGACGTAACATCAATATATAGATGCTACATGCGATAATAAACACGCCGTATTAACTGATGATTACAATCACCCACTCTCATTGGCCGGATCGTGTAAAATAACAGACTTCAAACTACTATCAATTTTACAATTTTTTTAATGTAATTGATTATTGTTTATTATATTTTTTTATACGATCGATTTTCGGTGTAACTAAATTTCATCCATATTATTTAAAGCACTTAATAACCCGGTAGAAATATAATTAATTTTTCCTTATTAACATTTTCGTTGAGGTATTTAATAGTATTTCTCGTTTTCGATGAGGCATTTGTAATCACTAAATGGTATTTATTTTTTACTTATTCATCGAACAGCAATTTTGAATTACCTCGTGTACCTGCAGTGTGAAATTTAAGTTCTTTTAGTCCACAGTAGCAAGCATATTTATGTAAATGATTAATACGTATGTACGTGATGTTTATTTTGGTAAATCTGACAAAAAGTGCTGCGTTTTCGAGAACACATGGGCGAAATATGACACATTCATCACGTCTTCTTCTGCAGCAAAAAATTTATCGAATAATGTAACCTGTTGATTTTAAATATTTAAAGATGCATTAAATATTTGTGCATTTACTATTTCGTAATCAGCAACTAATACAGCATTTTTTGCTTATTATATTTAGACTATAAGATAGCAATTTATATATTAATTAGTGAAAACAGATAGTATCTGTTCTTCCTTACTACCCTCGGTCCATTTTTATTCGATTTCTTACCCAAAGAAACGTTTCCATGGAAATTTTACAATTAATTGTAATTTTAGGACAGACTTGCAGGATTAAAAAAAAGTTCTTGAAATTGTTACTATTCACACAGTAAAAATTACAACAAAATCTAGTAATTTTTACCAGGAGAAATGGCAATTTTTTCTATTCTATAAGCCTGTTCCAAAACTACCATCTGAAATGGTAAGATTTCTAAGAAAAATGTTCTCCTTCTATAAGAAACGATCCTGAATTTGTAAAGAAAATCGTTTTACATGAATGTGGTTGATTTTAAAAAATGGAAACAATCCAACATGTTAACCCTTGGTATCATGGCAATCTTCTGGCGTCTCAAATTAAAATTTAAGAAACAAATTGCGGACATTCAAAAACTGTGCTTTAAAAGAAATGAGAAGAGTGAACATTTTTAAATTGCATGGCGGATTTCACTGCAGTTTTTTTCAAAAATTTTGTAGTGATATTTTGAAAAACTTTTTTTTACAGTTTTTGAAAATTGAAAATAATTTACACTAATTTCTGAACAAATCTTATTATTTCTATGAGAAATTTTAACCATTTTTTGTATTTTGTAATTTTGTCAAAAAATTGATAGTTTTCAAAGGAAAAAAAATAGAAAAGAAAAATGTGTACATATAATTTTTTCCTCGAAAACAACTTTTGAAAACCATTACAAACAATAAAAATGCTTAGAACATATTATAGAACATACCAACCATTTTTCATGATGTTATAAAATAATTTTTGAAATAATTTAAATAAACAAATTTTTTAAATATTATACTGAAAAATTTCAGCGTATTTCACCATAAAATCTAACAACTTTTCACTCTTATTATTTTTTCTTAAATGCACATAGTTTTTGTGTCGGAGTGTCCTTAATTTTTTTTCTTAAATTTGAATCTCGGATGCCAATTTGAGAATTGCCATGTTGCATTTTTTCAAAATAAATAACTATGTCAGAATTTATGAACTGGCCCCCTGCTTCACCAACATTCATGAAAATAAAAAATTGTTCGATTTTCATATAGTATTAGACATTAAATTACTATCAAAAAATTGCAATTATAAATGGTATAATAGTTAGCTAAAATTAGCAAAATTGAGACCGCAAATATACCCCATTAGGTCAGCACAGAGATCACTAGAAGATTCATTTTCCTCATGTTTATGTTTGTTTCATTAGTTATAGACCAAGAATTAGTGAGACAAAAACACTAAACTTATGTATATAAAGATCTTTTTAACTTTTTAGGTTATCTTGAAACAGTGAATTTATGATGACTTTTTAGTAATACCTTTCTAGTAACTTTCAGCCTTGTGAATTCTGTGTGATGAATGTTACTGAGCATACTCAATAAAGCACTCAATAATGTAAATTAATAATTATGTCGTGTCGTGAGTTTAGTCTTTTCCAAAAATTTATAAGCTATTTGGGATTACTGCCAACATTCACTAGTTTACCAGCTAGTTTAATTAAAAATTTGAGTTAAGTACAGTTAACTTCAGTGTTCTGACAAATTGGCATTATAATTCCCACGAAAACCTGTTTTTTTTTTAATTTTCATCCGAAATTGTCAAATTTATTAAGTCCAGTATGTTAAGAAACATGTCTGTTATTAGCGCATGTTGTTTTTAAATACCAACCTGAAGAGACAAGCACTCGATGTTAAAAAAAGTCGAACTATCAGACAAACTTCAAAAGGCTTCGGGAAGACTTCGCAAAGACGATACAAGCAACTTATCGAACCTTGCATCTGAAAAGAGAGAAGACTACTGTTTTCGCATTTGCCGATCTCGAGTAAAAGATTCGTACGTGGATGTATATTCGCAACCACGCGTAAACACGTTCTGCAAACGAGCGAAGATTGTCATCTGCATTTCGAAAATTCATCGATCTTTAAAAAAAAGGTAAATTCTTCTGATGTGTTGAAAATTTTCGGTATTGGATGCTCGGATCGTATTAATTAAACATGGGAAGAACTTATCGGTAAATACCTAAGATTATGATGGTTAGTCAAAGTGAAATTCTTCAATTGAATATTAAAGAATTAAGAAATGGCATTTAGCAAGCTATAATCATAATTTGTCTATTGATGTGTACTTTATCAGTTGACTCCACGTATTTCCTAAAGATTTCTTTTTGTTAAAAGGGAAAAAGATTATCAAATAAAAATTATTCTATGATCTATTTACCATTAAAACTCGAAAGACAGATATTTGGTTAGATAATATTAGATTAGGTAAGGTTTAGTTAATTTTTTATTTAAGGGTGTTCGAGTTTTATTTTGTTGCGAAAAGTTTGTGTTGAGTCCGTTACGTGAGGTTATGACAAATTAGGTTAGGTTCGAATACTTTAGTTCAGGCGAGATTAGGCTACATAAGGTTATTTTATTTTTCTTATGGAAAAGCATTCGGTTTTTGTTTTATGATGAAACTTTTTTTTAATTAGTTGGTCAAGTCAGGTTAGATTATATTAGGTTAAGATGGAGTACGTTAGCTTAAGTGAGCTTACGTTTGGATAATATTCGATTGCGGAAAGTTGCACTGAAATTCAATTAGTTTAGGTTAGGACATGTGACGGTAAACTAGGCTAAAGTAGTTCAGGTTCATTTTTTTAATTAAACGCACGCGGTTTTATTTTGCGACGAAAGGTTTATGTTCAATTAGTTAGATCAAAGTTAGTTTATATTATGTTAGCTTAGGATAGGTTAGATTTTATTGTGTTAATTTAGGTTAGGTGAGATGAGGTTAAATTAGATGAAGAAAAATTCGGCAAGATAGTTCTGTTTATTTAAAAGCATTCGATTTTTGTTTTGTCATAAAAAGTTTGCGATAAATTATTTAGGTCATGACAGGTTATATATCTTAAGTTTGGTTACCTTAGGATAGATTACGTATGGTTAGGTTAGGATAGATTAGGTTAGGTTAAGTGAGGTTTCGTTAGGTTATATGAGATTATGAGAGATTAGATTACCTTTGCTTAGATTATATTAAACTAGATGAGGTTCTCTAAATACAAATTTTCATGAAACAACATTTTCTGTACATTTTTGGCACTTTTTGTCGAGGAAGGGGTTAATTTAAGTTATTCGTTTTACTTAGACATATACGATTTTTGTTTTTTCATGAAGTTTATATTCAATTAGGTAGGTTAAGTTTATATTCAATTGGGTTGGGTTAGATTTTATTGGGTCGGAAGAAATTAATTTAGGTTAGCTTAGCTTAGGTTGGGTCAGGTGAGGTTAGATTAGATTATGTTGAATTATTTACCTACATGTAGGTTAGGTTAGGTTACGTTATAATAGGTTGCATTAGATTATATTAGATTATGACAGTTTTGACAGACGTGTCACCCCTAAACAGCATGTATTCAAGAATTAAGATAACTGAATAGTTTACAAAATTTACATTTTTCAAAATTCGAGGAACAATGGAAAAGCCATTTTTCGACCAGTCATGTTGTCGGTCTACATGCGTACAAACCAAGGTACTGTTGGATGAATTACGCGTGGGTTACTCTCGGTGGACGACCGTACTAAGGCCATCGCGCCCGTTTGGCAGACGATTCGAGATCCGATACCTAAGGAGCGTTGTTTGCAGTGTACATACCTGGAAGAAATGCACAAAAAATTCATCGTATGCCTCGCCACCTAGGGACCAAATACGAGAGTATTGCACGTGCACCACTGCTTGTTTGTTTTAGTTATTGAACAGCCTCTCGAGCGCGATCGATCGCTTCATTATTCCAAAAACGGAGACGATCTCCCAGATTTACAGATTTCGCTTTTTCTTTCCCTTTTTCAATTCCCGCGATGCCCAGGTGAACAATTTTTTTACTGCGACCATTTGGATGCTACAAAACTGTTTTGCGAAGAAGATCCAGAAACAAAGGCGAGTCGGCAATGCGTTTGTACGTTTCTGCTAAGCCGTAATCAAAATATTCTATTCTTCTGTAGATCTTGAAAGATAACGAACGATTCATGAAACCGCAGCGATGGAAATGCATTGGATATGGTAAGTAGAGAAACATATCCCAACAACCAAGACATTCGTGGCTAAGCAGACCAGTCCAATTTTTTCATTTTGAAAGTCACATTTGCTGTCAAAATGTCAAGACAAGTAATTAAAAATGTTAAGTATATGGATTTCAAGGGGTTTTAAGTGTGTTTTATACAAATTTTTATTCAACTTCCAATCGTCTGGGAAGTACTCTTTTAATGCCTCAAAATTCATTTTTGAGAACTTTATATACCATCAAAAATGTCCTCATGGGAAAATAGAAAGCCTCAAAATTCCAATGTTACTATGTGAGGGCCAAATGTGTGATGTCCTTATAATGTACCTTGTATCGTCCGATTCTGTTTCTTCATTGTAGGACGAGCTTTATCTTTTTTTTTATGTAAAAACTATCGGCCTGTATGAAAAAACCCTTTAAGATTACACGTTTCTACTTCTCGGTTTTCTTCGCCGATGTTGAAAATATCGAAAATCATTGTACTAGAGGACTATATTTACCCTCTCGGTTCCACGCTTTCCCCTCCCGTCTCGTTATATTTATAAAAAAAGGGGAGCACCGCTTCATGAGGCCCAGCCCGGAGGGTGGGGGACAAAAGGAGCGGCGGCAAGCAAATATAACGAGACGGAACCGGGCAAATATGCTGGGACGTCAATATAGCGAGACAAAATTATTCCGGGACTCTACTGTAACTCAGTGAATGATAAGATGGTATTTTTTGCGGTCGATCTAATAATAAAACACGTATACTAAAAAATCTATACATTAAAATGGTCAAAAAAATGTAGTGTAAAAATATAAATTATTTCTTTAGCACTAGGTGGCGTTTGAATCCAAAAGCGACGTTGCACACATATTCGATGGATGACCTATACAAGATTTTGTAAAAAATCTTTAAAAAAGGCATTTTAAACAACTTTTTTCCTTTCCCTAGCAAAATTCAAAAGCGAGTGTGGACTTATTGTTAGTCGAATTGTCAATAACAGATGCACTTGCAGTAGATTGTAACCGACATTATGTATAGATTAAAGGGCCGCCTAGTGTTCTCTATAGAAACTTTTTTAGTCCCTTGTGCACAAATTTCCATAAGAGTTTAATTTTTTTATATGAACAAAATTTCAAATTTTTTGTGAAAAATATTAAATATTTTTAGGTGAATGTAAACATGTACTAATTAATTCCACTACATATACTGGAATTTAATAATTTAATAACTTTAATAATTCCATTATTTTGTTGCTAAAACATAATAATATTGTACTATATAAACAAAATAGAAATCATGATACGAAGTTAAAAAATTATTATTGTTAATTCTTTACAACTAAAAATCGACGAAACGTATAAAAATATTTTGCATTCATCCAGTAGAAGAAATGCGATGAAAGGTCAAAGTTTAGTAAATACCTCATATTTTCAGTGATAAAAGTGAAAAGCCTATCAATATTTTTATTGCTTAGACGTCGTTATCGTTCATAGTTAAATTCCGATATTTGTAATTTCTATTGTCTACTAAAAATTCTTGCGATGAAAAGTCTATCAGAGTGTTTACCTGGCAAACACAAACATGTACGTTGACAAATCACGTCGCCTACCGGTCGCGTGCCGGTGTTTTGTACGGTCAAACAAGATATTAACGTTACATCTGTCACGCGTATATATGTACGGAGTAGGTGGAAGAAATGCGTATTTTGACAGATTAAATACAGCGACCTATACCTTATCAGTCGCGTACCAGTTTCTCCGTGGGCTTTTCCTCTTAGGCAGATTAAAGAACAATCGTAAGATTACATTGTTTTCTGTCTATATGCCGTAAATCAACCTTGTCGTGATTGAACATGGGAATAACTTTGAAACTTGAACTCTTTTTACGTAGGTGAAAATCGAGCAAATTTATAGTGTTTCCCTTCGAAACTCTAGTAATTAACAATTTTTAAATTGGTTATTACACATGTAGAAAAAATTAATTTTATGTAGATTTTATTTACTATTTGTTTTTCTGGTGTGGTGGGTCTAATACTATGGCCAATGTCTAGAAAAACTGCAAAATAAAGGAAAGTGAAGCCCAAAAAACTAATAATTGATTTTACCATCTAAATAGTAGGATCCGTAAAAATGTTTAGTTGGTTTTACTATTTAAATTGTACGCTTGGCCACTTACTTTGTCGAAGTCACTATTTACATAGTAAAACTAACTTAAAACGATGGCTGTATCTTCTCTTCCTATTCAGTTAGTAGTTCTAACTCTTTCTTTTTTCCTTAGTTATTTTTTGAAGCTATTGAAATAAGGATATGTCTAGAGAAGCTTAAGCTGCAATTAATTAATTGAAAAATGTTATTAATGACTTTTGTAAAATTATGAATGTTGTTCAATTTCCAAAACTGTAAGACTGATTTAAAGATTTGAAATTAATTTTTGGGGACCAACAGCAATTGCTCTGTAGTCGGCGAGACACACAGTCGCTCTTTCAAGTGAAGCATCCTGATTGAGGATCCATACTTGGAAAGGTGAGTGTTGAAAAATAAAAACGAACCTTGCGCCCGCTACGGCACAGATAGCAGGACGATTGCTGAGCGGGAGACAGCTTCTTTAGCATCATAGGGTAAATCCTCTGATGATAAAGTAGTTCGTCAACTGTATCAGTTTGGGTGGTGTGGGTTTCCGTAGTTTTCCCAGACCGCATGCAAATGCGATACAGAGGGGTCAAGTCGCTCTACGGGGCACAGTACAGTAGTCCTCTTCTTCAGTCATATGCTTCAAGCAAACAAGTCGGCGGCGCCTTCTCCTAAGTTATATTTCCCCTCACCTCCCACCACTTGAATTTCTACTTGTCGCATGCGCACACACACATACAATGGTACAGAATACTCTGAATCAGCGAATGGTGGGAGTATCCCTCAAGGAAAAAATATAACTCAGAGGAAGGGAAATATATGCGTAAGGGGGTATATGACTTAAGGGAAGATGACTTAAGGGGGGGGGGGGGCTACTGTATTGAGTACACTTGCACTTGCTCTGGGTGAGTGATACCCAGTGTTTGTCTAAAAGTAACGTCTCGTAATGTCTTCTATTGTCTATCCGACTAATACACCCGCGAATAGGCTAAAAATGCCATTAAAGCGGGGGACAATCTCTTTCCTTTAATTTTTGGCGGTTTTTAACACCATTCAAAAATTGGGCAACCGAAAACGAACGGTCCTGAATGGAATGTTACTTTGTGTTGTATTGTTATTTTGCATCGGTCATTTTTTATGTTTGCATTTCCTGTGTATATTGTGCAGTAAAAATACATAACATTCCAACAACTCGGTTTCTATATGACGGTTGTTAAAAGAGGTTAAAAAACTTTTTGCAAACGATTCTTCTTCTATCGTATTTTTATTATTTCAGATACAAAAATAAAAGATAGGTGTGTAAATATATACATACAGATAAAAATGGATAAAAACATACCTTTTTGAAAATAGTTGATTTGTCCTATAAAATTTCATAAATTTGTTTATTCTTTGCTAATTATATGTAAAGTTTAAATAAATAACGAACTGCCAGCCCTTTCATATTTTGTTTATTCAATGAATGGTTTAGAATTACACGCCTTGAAAAAATAGTATATTATGCCATAAGTACGTGCACTTTATATACGACATCGAGTTGCATATCGTATTTTATGCACGTATTTTCGGTTCGTAAAGTAAAATCGGGTGCGTAAAGTTTACTGTTTATTTGATTCATTATAATAACGACTCGTATATGGGTGATTCTCCAAAAACAGGGCATTTTCAAGAATGAAAATTTTTTTTTGTTAAGTTACTGTAAATTCGTTTTTTTAATGGATTCTTGCTTATTAGCACCAAGTTAAGTTATTGTTAAAGTAGCCACGCTAGAAAATTATTTTAAAGGAAAGGGGAAGACTTTTACTATGACGCATTTTCAAATCGCTATATAAACCAACAATCGCTTATTAAAAACTTGAAAAAAATAACTCTAAAGAGTCAAAAACATAATGTACATATCTGATTTAGTGCATTTTTATGAATAAATGAAAATTATTTATTAAGTAATAATTAAAAAATTAAGAAAGACGCATGAATTTTTGAAGAAGTTTTAGACAAAATAAATTTATTAAAGTTAATGTGTCGTTGGTTAGTAACTACAATGATAATATTATATTCATAATTTTAATAAATAATATTATTTCATAATAAACTTGATTCATAACGTTGTAACAAATATAAAGTTTAATTTTGTGGTTTTTTAAATTATATTTAAATAAATGTCTAAGAGGAAGAGAAATATAAATGTTATTTATGATTTGAAAAATATTTTCTGCTACGGGTTACACTTTGTTCTTGTTTCGTACCTGATACGCCAAATGTTTGGTAACAACAATGAAGGTGCCGACAATGAAAATTTGTAAAAAAATCCAATTTTACATATTTTAAACAATAATAAATTAAAAAACAAATTGCCAGTAACGTTTATTCCTTTAATCTTTAAGTTTTCATCGTTTTTTAATTGCTGTTTGTATCAAAATACCAAAATTAGGACGGGTGACGACAATTAATTTAATAAAAATACGTCGTATTTTTATACAGTTTTTAATTGTTCATGAGGTAAATATGTTCTCTTTTCAATTTTCTATGGAGGATTAGTAAAGTGTAGTGTTTTTTCTTTGATTTTCTCATAAGTTTTAGTAAAAAAGTTAATTATTTCCAGTTCATTTATACCAGTTTACGCATTGTCGTTACTTCATAGAAATTTCTTAAGACATTAATAGTTCAATAATTATAAGTATATATATTGATTTAATTAAATATGATACAGAGAGAAATTGTACAGTTTGAGCTGTACTATAGAAATATTATTTAAATAAATTAAAATAATTCGGTTTCTTAATAGCGCTAATATTTTAAAGTTTTGAACTTGGAGGTTTGGACATATCAAAAATGTTACTTTTAGTCTTTAAATGTCATTTTTCATCAGTTTTTTGTAACAAAAGTATTATTTTTTCAAATTAACATGGGCCAGGGATATTTATTTAACATTTCTATCGAAATTTAATAATTTATTGTCAAAGTTTTTGTAAGATATAACGTAAAGACATGAAAATGCCCTATTTCCGGAGAATCACCCATATGCGTCATCATTGGTCATCGTCCGATATAAATGTCCTACTTGGCCCAGCAAAAGAATAACATTTTTCCTGCTCACATATTTAATTGAAAATTGTCTGATTTAAAATATTTTCGTATGCCATATTTGATCCTTATTTTGAATTTTGGAAGATATGTCAACAGATTTGTGATTAACAAAAACTGCAGCAAAAAAGATGTTAAGTAATTTTTCTGACCGACGCCATTTTTAAATTTAATTTTTCTGTCCCCTCATTTCTCATTTCTCGTCAGCTACACATACGTTTCAAATACTACACGTTTATGATTTCAAAAGATAAACATTAATTGATACAACAAAAGAGCAAGTATATTCGTAGACATTTTCTTTCAAAAACAGTTGGGTTTGAAGATATAAATAAGCGATGGAATTAACTTTGTAATGCGTCAAGTTTACATCATAAAATCTAAATTAAAAGGAGTACATAGTGTACAAAACAAAAACGAAACCACATCATGTAGGATCCAAATGGAATTTTTACAGCGAGCGCGAAAAGTAACTGCGGCGCCACTGTGAAATTCTTAACTGGACCTCACGTCGACATTTTACAATCCAAATTTTGTTGTCCCTTGCACGTTAGAAACAATTATTACGAAATTCTGACATGAACTGTAAGATTTAGTCTATTACAAGCGAGTCTTTTCTCAAGTCACTATTGAGAATCGTAATTCCCAATTGTAATAGAAAAATGTCCGACAACATACATCTTCGTATACTAGATCTTAACCAGCAATTGGTCATGTCGCGGATTTATGGTCCAATTTCATAAAATTCATATGTTGTTAGGTCAACGAGCATAAGTGCGAGGAAATCTTGAGATATAAGAAACGGCCGTGCATTCCTTTCTAAGATTGTATCGGAGAATGTACGGGCTCCTCTTCTTGAACCATCTGAAATTCCGGAAGTAGTCATCGCGTCGATATCGACAGCTAATTCAACTTGGGGAGAACACGGTCGCAGCCCAGCATTAGCGGGCATGCGTCTGTAATTTTCGATTATCTCAAGGAATTCAGACAATCGGGTGTCTACCCGAAAATGGCTAGGGCGCCAACCTTATCTCTGGGCTTCGAAGTAGATAAACCCGATCTCTATATATATAAAAATCTACTGCGCGCTTCAAGTTTCTCCAGAATGCCCAAGAGAGAGAAAGAACCTAGTGTACGTAATCTGCCTATTATCTCTTCGCTCTTCATCTCCTCCAACTGGCTCATTCCTCTTTTCACTTCATCTCACTCTTTCTGGTTCAATTTTGATATTTGTATCTTGCTCGCTTTCTTTCCTTCTTCTCCCTATTGAAGCTTTACGACCGCTATTATATGCGTGTATTAAGCAGCGCGATTGCAAAACGGTAAAGCCGTCGAGCCGCTCGATAAATTAAGCCTCCGGCATATTTAACGAAAAATCCTCTGATTTTTTCCTTTCACGGCCTAATGTTTCAGTGTCCAAGTATCACCTCTTATTCCTTACTTTAACTTCGCGTCGATTAGCGATATGCCGTCAGATTACGAAGGAGCTTAAGTGATTTTTCATATAAACGTACATGCTTTTTTGTATGTATGCGTTTCACGCACGGAAAGAAAACTCGACTTTGTCGTAGAATGGGGCTAGATTTACGACTGCGGTGTTTTGACGTTGAATTCAAATTAGCCCATAAATAAAAAGGCCAGCAGCTTTTTATCATTAAGAAAATTCAAATTCCATTGTTGCCAGATAAAGTTTCGATGGTACGTTCCGCTTCTTATTTTCGGTGGGGAGCTGGTGAATCCTTAATTAAACAAATTACAAACAGGCAAAAACCTCAATCAATCGGGGCCGCGAAAAACTGCCGTCGTTATCTTTCACGTGTATAACGAGATCTTATTCTTTTACTCTAGGAGTGTATACAGGTCGAGATAGCATCTCCTCGTCTTCTCTCGTCTCCCTTTCTCTTACTGAACCGTCCGATCAGTTAGCGCTAATGAGCAATATATTTGGAGGCCTCCAGACCTTGTTGGAGTGCAAGCCACAATGCGGCTGTACGCTCACGCACCGTTCGTACTTGCGTTTACGCGTCTGACTAAATGCACTCTGCTATTTTTCCGCTCAGGAATGCAATGATCACTGCCGATCGATGCGACAGAAATAGGTTTCCACCCAGATCACCATGGAGCTTAGAAAGAGAACGTGAATTATCGAGTGAATAAAGCAACTATACGACAGCAGAGGTGACCTTAGGCTAAAATGGACAACCTTTTGATTAAGTATCTCCGATGAAGTGCCTCAATACATTCGGCCATAGTGGAAGTGACGTTACATTTTTTTCTACTAATTATTGGGTAACGCGTAATAAGACGGAAAGTTGAATTACCGTTTACAAGACATTTAGACAATGACCCAAAAGCTTGAGAATTCCCAAGTAGCTAAAATCGCCTCGAATCATGTCGTTTGCTGTAACGTCACCACAGATACACTTGTGTTACTCAGCTTGTTTGTCGTAATGCACTTAGAAAAGAACAAAAAGGCTGAGGACCTAAATATACCTGAAAATTCTACAATGTTCTAACGAAGGTCTAAAAAGACCTTTCAGTTAAATGTCTCAGAAGATGAAGTATCAGAACACATTCCTACCGGTAACTCCACTGGAAAACTGGCGTTAAATTTGCGATATTCGATATTGGGTATCGCATAATAAGACTGAGAACGGAAGTTGATACATTTAAATAATGGCTAACTGCAGTTTGTATTACTGCGGCCCTAGACCCATAAGAACGTAAATCATACAGCCGCAGTTAAAGGGGGCACCACAGTATTAGGTTATTTGTCCCACAGTAATATCCATAGTTACATAATTATTATGCAAATGCACACGCATCTATTGAAAGGTAGGGGCCTTACCCACCTCTTAGTAAAGGAGCCAAATTGATTTATTCACCTAAAATCACGTTCACGACAATTTAGTATACTGGCCGTTTTCTTTAAAAAAAGTAATGGGCACCCACGAAAAATGTGCTAGACATTTAAAACTGTTAATAAAAATTGTCAAAGAGGGATACTGATCGCGATACTTGAAGATACATAGAAAATACCATCAGAATCGAATTTGAACTCATGGGGAGGTTCTCGCAACCTCTCATTCCTGCAAGCTCCAGTAATTCTAACAATTTGACGAAGGCCTGAGGTTCCATGCAGCAAATGACCCAAAATGGCGGCTCTATGTGTGTTATCAGTAGGTAACGTTAAAATAAATTCACGATGCGATGATAGGCGGTATCGCATTTTTGCCGGGCTCGTATTTATACGTTCGAGTGACGGGCTCGTGTTGATCGTAGGCGGATTTCGCGATTCAGCCGCGGCCCCGCGAATCAGAAACGTGTGCGACGCGCGGCTAAGTTAAAATCTCGTATCAGCTGCTATCGGCTCATTACGCTAATATTCACTCGAAATGCCGACCGATACGCTATCTCGATCGTGGCTGCGAACGCTCCGCAAAGCTACTTCTTTTTTTTTGTGTGGAGTTTGCCCACACGTGCGCGATTTACCGCCGCGCATGGCGTGTCGTGCCCAATTCTCATCATTCGCTCGATTGTGATTGTGCTCCGAAACAGTCGTGTTTAATCGCGGTTTTAGTTCGTTATCGGGTTTTATCCGCTCGCCTACTTTTTCCAGATCCGTTCGGTGCTCGTCGAGATATCATTTTGGATTTCCCCCGATTTGCTATAATGCAAAATAGTACGCGCATTAGTTGAACCGAACGAATTTTTAGTGTTTCCAATAATCATGCAAATGAGTCTAATGTATGTGTTGACGACTTTTTTTTATCTTATCGCGTTTACGTATTTTATCTGCTCGTTTTACATATGCGTTAGAAAGTCCAGGTGTATCGATTTCTGCAATGCGCGTTACATTTTTCTTCGACTCTTTTGTAGTCGAGGTGATATTTTGAAGTAAAATTTGTTATTGTTTATTTTAAATAATATGTAATGGAATGGACGTCGCAATTCTTATCGTGAAATTATTTATCTTCTTGATGTCGCCCTTACAATCTTCATTTTTGATAGAATTCTAATGACACGTTTTATCCTGGGCACACTGCTTAATGTAAGTTGAGGAATTCATGATTTGGGAACTTCCTCTGATAGGAGCTATTTATGTAACTATTTGGTGTCGATAATGATGATTGCACCTTCCCGAGAAAGGTGCTAAATTGTATGATTACCACTACTAGGTTATTCAGCATAATGATATCCTATATTGGAAAAGGTAATTTAGCGGTTGCCTATGTTTGATTCTATTTATAGTGACATTGGGTTGTGTTTTATGATAAGGTTAAAGAACATCCGATGCTGTTAGGGTCGTTGGTACATTCAACAATATTCCCGTGCGATAATAATATCTCATTAAGAGGTGACATATTTGAGCAAATCTGAAAATAAGAAATGGGATTTCCCAAACAAAGAGTACTGCCAAAACATGTCAAACTATGAGTTCAAATAATCTGATCAAACTTTGGCGCAGTTTACGTTACCTTACTCAGTGTAAGATAGCCTTATACATCCTTATCTGTCACCAGTTTTACTGCCATCGGAGGAAGTTCTGGTATCATCAGGTCCACGACAGAACTTATATTAAAAATCCATCCTTATGGAAAAGCTAGAAACGGAAGAGGGACCTAAGATTGGGATTACAGTAGAATCTAGGGATGTCTATCGTTAGGACTTCTAAAGTGCTTGGGATTCCTTAGCAAGCACCTTCGGCACTTCTAAGTCACATGGTTTAAACTGTCCGTCAACTCAGATCCATGCATCGATCGCTATTGAAGGGATAGCCCAGCCAACGCAATGGAGGGGAGGTGCCGCGTCAACCTCTGAAAGGTACCTTGCGCCCTAAAATTAAAAGTCCCGAGTTATTCAGGATTTTTATTTTGTTTTTAATCTGGTGAATTTATAAATCCTGAGGTTCTAATGTAACTGTATAAATATGGATATGAAAAAGACGTTGGAGCAAGGATGAGTTAACTGGAGAAATAAAGTATGTAGAAGAGAGGGATATAATAGAATATGTGTTGCTTAAAGGATGAAGGGAGAGAATGAAGGTTATGCAATAAGAGATGGGAACTGGCGAAACATCTGATGAAAGAATGTAAGGTTATAGCGCAGAGAATAAGAAGATGAGAGGGTGTTTTAAACAAGGATGGAAGATGTTATGAATGGATGGAAATGTTTGAAAAAGAGGTTTATAAGAAAAGTAGGAGAGAGGGAGCGGGAAGAGGAGATAGGGAATGCGAGAAAAACGGTGGAGATTTATTTGTAATAAACACGAAAGTCAAACTTAACCTTGTCGTAAGATTGTGTTTTAAAAGAAGAATAGTCCCAAACTAGCAGTCTTCAAACAGGCTGACAGAATTTTTCATCTTCAGCTTATGTCCAATTTGTCAATTGATATCCAAAAACTTGTTCTTCCAACCAAACCTAGACGAAATCCCAACAGTCCCAATGCAAATTAGACAAAGAACTCCATCGGCATCCTTATCACTTGTCGGCTTGTAAACGCATCGGATAGCAGATCCGCGTTTACACGCGTGCGCACGTGTTACCGGCGGTTGCGACAAAAGACGAACAAAAGGCGAAATACACCGAGAGGAATAATAAGACAAAGCTATCGAGGAAAAAGAAGAAGGCGATGAGGTTCCGAGATCCAAGAAAATGCACCTCGGTGCTCTTGCAGTGGTGCTGGCCACCAGAAAGAATAATAACAAGACGGTGGTAGTAGAGGCGGAAGAAATCGAAGAAAAAGGCCCGGATCCAACGACGAAGAAGAAGGAAACGAGTACAACGACAAGAAAGCGAGAGTAGGAGGAAACTTCACAGACACCATTCCACCGATGCCAGGACCGTGTTGTGGCAGGCTGGAGTGACACCACAATGCGGTGTAGCAATTTGTAGGCTCGCCCTTCGGTTTCTTCGCCTCCCTCCTCTGGTCATTTCGTTCTCCCTCTCTCTCGATGTACATTCTCTTCCTTCTCTTAGCCACGCTCTTCTTCCATCCTTCTATCCCATGTATTTATGAGGCCAACTCTTCCTATCGGTCGCCGGTTAAGGCGGAAAGGACAACGACGACGAGCGAGAAGCTTCCTATGACACCATGGGAACACCTTCGTGAGAAGAGGATGGCAAAACGCGAAGCGAGAAAACTTCTTCGAAAAGAAGAAGGAAGAACATCATCTGGTGAGAGGGGAAGGGATAACTAGGCGAGATCAGCGGCACGATAGTTGTCGCATCCAGTGTTCCTCGTGTGGGGGAATCGGAATGAAAGAAAGCGAGTCGGTGAGAGAAGGAAGGAGGACATCTGCGCCTCGGATTCATGCGTTCGCGGTGGCTGCCCAGGAATAAGGGACCAAACGGGTGAAGATAAGGGCCCTGATGGGGCCCCTCTGCCTTTCACGTCACAGTTTTGCCGCAACCGCGGCCGACCGATCGACACTGATAACGACCGCCGCACGATTTGCGAGTTTGCGACTCTAACCGCAATCGACTCTCTTTCTCTCTGGTGCCATCTCTATCTCTCTCCTTTCCGCGCCCTTCGTTTTATTCGTCTCTCCCCTACGATTCCATCACCGCCAACGCATTATCTTCCTTTATTTTGCCCCGAGTGTCTGCTCCTCTCCCCTACTCCTCTACTCGTCCTATCTTTACTTTATTTGCCGTTTCTTGTACTCGTTTCGTTTAGCTGAACGCGATTCAACGAGTGATCCGCGGAAGACCGTGAGATACCTAGTCCAAGGGCCGTTCTCCTTGCATACACCCGCTTCTGAGATTACTGGATACGAAATTTACGAGAACCCATATGAGGTGTAATTGAAAGGATTGAATGATGTCCCTTTGATGAGAAGGTAGGATTTTCCGAACAGGGGGATGTAATCAGAACTTGCAAACATTGTAGTGTATGTCAGATGTTCTTGAGTATATGTCGTCCATTTTTTGGTCAATTTAACATTCTATCTGTGTACGTAGAAGATAATAAACAAACATGTAATAAGTAGAGTCAAGGACATTAATTAGATATAATGATAGGACATACAGCGAGAAATTAGTGAAGAAACGTGTAAAATCTGAACGTTACATGCAATACTAGCGGGTTATGGTACTTTCAGGAAAAATTTGCGTCCCACATCCGTGCCGCAGTGTACCATGGAACCCCACCTGGCATTTACTGATCTACAATATGGTACCGTGTTGCTAGTATCTTTCAAGAGAACTCTTGCTTTAATGGTGAACGTAGCATTTATTAAGAAATATAACATATAAAACAAATTCGTCCCGGGATATTCTGAGGGTCACGACTAAATAACTTTGTAAAAATAATTTAGGAAAAAATATCTGTTCACAAAAACAACTTTGGGAAAAATAACTTCAACAAAAATAATTTTGGGTAAAAATAGTAACTTCGGCGGACACACACTTATCTATAAAAGGTAGACGGGGTATCTAGGTAGGTTCTGTAGTGGTTGGGTTGGGATAGTTCTTCCGGGAGGGAAGGTCCGGGGGGGGGGGCAAAGCCCCCTGGCACGCGCTGCGAGTTAGGACATTGTTTTTAAAATATACACTTGCAAGTAAACCTACCTAAATGCCCCTCCCTCACCGAGGTCATCGAATCTCGTATTAAGCAATGATATGGTCGACGTGATGGTTTTTACCCCCAAACCGCATGCAGGCATCCCTTAGTCCAGGCACTGTAGTCGAGGCTCATTTTTGCTGATTAATAAAAGGTGGCAAAAATAATTCATATATACAATTTAATATATATGTGTATTCGTGAGACATGGTGGAGGGAAAGCTAATATTTTTCATGTTAAGGTGTCATTTACCATGTATTTTCATTCTAGGGCTGTTTTGTCAGTGGTGTTTTCTTCCGTGGGCTCTTTTTCCGTGGCTTTTTTCTTCCTTGGTTTATTTTTCCTCGGCTTTTTATTCCTAGAACCCCAAAGGAAAACGAATCTAGGATAAAACTCTGTGGAAAGGATTTTTCCTAATATTATTGAAAAAAAAATTTGTCATAAAGTTATTTTTGCTGAAGTTATTTTTTCCTGAAGTTACTTTTGTTGAAGTTAAATTTTCCGAAAATTATTTTTGCTGAAGTTATTTTTCGAAAGTTATTTTTGCAATAGTACTTTTGGTCACTACAAATAGTGTTTTGAGCCCTAAAAATAGTGTTCGCTCCTCGGCCGTAAGATTTTACGCCACTCGGTCCGTAAAATTGAACTTTATGGCCTAAGACCGAACACTATTTTTTTATACACTGTCCGCAAAGTAGGCACTTTACCGACTGTTTTTAGTCCGTAAAATGCGGAAATCAGTCTGTAAAATCACACTTTACGGACTCGTGTATCAAAATAGTATTTTTCGTCATAAGGCCGTAAAAGTTGATTTTACGGCCGTATTACGAACATTATTTTTTGATATTCTAACCGCAAAATTCATAATTCATAAGATGCGATGTGTGTGCGTGAAGGAGGCGATTCGGGCGGGAAAGAGGGGGGGGGGGGGCAAAGCCCCCCCGATATAAAATAAATAATCTATGAAGAATATTTTTATGATTTTTTTCATTTTAATCAGTTTATTATAATATGAGCAACATACAGAAAATCAGGAAAATTGCTGCATTGGCAGCCTCGACAATTCCGGTGGTATATAATTTTCATCTATCCAATGATCTTCACTCATGGTAAACTAATATTTATACTCGTATAAACTTGCGATTAGGTTAATGCTTACGCCTGTCAAAATCCCCACTGAACGTATTGATCATACGTTGCTTGAAGTGGTAAAATGATCGTCTTTTGCGAGTTTTTATTTTTCGTATCCACGTCCGTAAAATCAGCTTTTACGGCCGCAAAGGCGTCCGTAAAAATGAATTTTGCGGTATAGGGTATCAAAAAATTATTTTTGCAAAGTTGTTTAGTCATGTAGCGGTCCTGAGGAGTACCCCAAGCAGTTCCCCGGAATAAAAAAATGACACTTGGACGTCTTTAGGATCTCCCGAGGACATCGCGGGACGGATTATGCTCTATGGGATATTGAATGTATTTTGGTTAAATCTGTTAATAAATCTGAATGCAAAATACCAAAATGTTCGACACCTTCACTTCGATATCCGCATCTGAAGCGGGAAAAGCGAGACGAGGGGTGAGCAGTGCGATGACCAGACGATACTGACGTCACTGAGCGGATTGATTCTTTGACTTCAATAAGGTTACAGGAACAATCGGCCAGTGCCAGCTCCAACGTATTCTTAGTCCAAATAGGAGATATTGGCTATAAATTGATGCTGTACAAAGATTATTATTAGTTGCCACGTACCCAAAGTACGACCTAACCTAACCTAACCTAACTAAACCACTGCAGCTCCTCTGTTTGAGGATATCCTCAAATGCTCCTGAGGGCATCTGAATGTCCAGTGTTATCATCATATTACTATCCTTAAGCCATCCGCATGATAATAAAATTAAGGAAGAAAACCGAACGATGCGGTTCTATGGTCGTCCTGAAAAGATTTTAAGGATCTCCCCAGCAGATGTGCTGTACACTACAAAACTGTTGAAGCTAATTTTCAGCTCATATTTAAATTCCTCTTCAAATCAAAGTGATTTATTTAAAGCTAACCTTCTACCTAAAAAAAATTCTTAATATAATCTGCTAATCCAGTTATATAATCAAATTTTTTTCATGTCAGGGATATCAAAACAGACAGAAATAACATTCCAACGATATAAAATAACCAAAACCACATTTCTGTCAGACTGTATTCAGGCTACAGTCAGTGACGTATTCAAAAAACCAAAAAAAAATACATGATTTTCATTTTTACTCGATGGCATTTAAAACGGAGATTTCCACCTCTCTCCCTCGGAGGTCGCGTCGCTTTCTTTTACCCGCCCTTTAATGGCGATCAAGATCGTGTGCAGCGATATTCTTTATACTGGAAACACGATTCAATAAAGCGTTCTATGAGATCATCGATTATTATTATTGTTATTAATTTGACGGTCGCACCCAACGGGGGGCGATTGCCTCTGCGCCGCAGGACGTCGCGCCGTTTATCCCCAACATCGGCGTTTAACACGTTAGACCTTACCTGCGCAAGGCATCGTCGCAATATTTCAAAGTCTTTTTTAACAAACCCCGACGATTCTATTCATTTTTCTACAGAGTAAACGAACATTCATGACGTTACCATTAATTATACAATTAACCTCAAATTTATTGGCTCTCGGGAATTATTCCAACGCCTTCTCCCCACGAACCTGCAATGGCGATTTTGCGTTTTCCTGCCGAGCGCATCGCTGCGATTAACCACTTTTAATTACTGTAATCTGCATTCTATAATTATTTATTAGTGAAAATTACTTGTTCGTTTTGAAATTACGATAAATTGAAAATGGTGCTGTAACGTACGATAAATCATTTTGTAAGTTTATCGTCCTATATTTGTTTTTAATGGTAGTTGAGACAGTTCACAATATTAGGTAGTCAGATTTCATTAATTACTGACGCTTTTTGTTTGAATCTAAATGTGGGTATTAATATGTACTTTTTACTATAAATAAGTAGCATTGCGATCGTAAAACCATGTTATGAACGAAGATGAAACATGCAACTGTTCCTTAATTCTTTTTTTTGGCTCCTCTCCTTAAGTAAACAAATCGACTACACAATTCACAAATAATTATAAAAATGTTGAAAAAAGTTAAATGAAAAATTGTAAGAAATGATAAACGTATATTTTTTAAAGTCTTTGTTCATTGTCACATCATTCCTTTTACTAAATTAATGCTTCAAAATAAGGACCAACAGATGAAAGTCCTGATGGCTGTATTATTTCCGCCATTTTGAATTTTACAAATTTAATGACTTAATAATTACTGTCAAAGATGAGCATTTTTCTATGAAGTTTGTGCTACCATTATTTTTTACGGCATTTTTATAGGTTAGGGTGATTTTAGATGGAAATAAAATATCCTCTTGGACAATTGTGTGGACGTTTGGTTGAAATCTGAAATCTGAATACTATAATAATCACATTTTTAATGGGAAAAATATTCATAAAAAAATTAATTTTAAATCTTCGGTGCTTTGTACTTAAAAGTCGCTATTTGGTTTTAGAAGACATTTTAATACCATTTTGATCAAGCTAATCGAAAAAGCAAACTCGAACATTGTAGACTAGGTCACTTTCAAGTCAATATCAATCGAGTTACCTGTCGAGAACATCCTGGGTTCAATTCCCGGCCAAATAAATTTTTCCAGTTTGGTCGTAATTAATTTAAAAATAAAAATTAATTTCAAAATTTCAAAAAAATTATCCATTATTACCACCGCTATATAACAATTAAATATTTTCGAATATCATACTAAATATTTTCGAGGTTTTTAGAGGAATTGCTGACTTTCAGAAAAGGGTCAACTTCTCTATAAGTGATATGCTTGTGTCATTCTATAATTTCCGTTTTATTTTTACATTTTTACATAATATTCAATATTTTGGCAATGCTTTTCTGAATTACGTTGAAAACTTTACTACTCTAATTAGTAATTTTAGAACTTTCGTTGCGTGGAAATTTACTTCGATTTTCAGACAAAAGTATCATAACTTTGAATGTTTTCAATAATTTTCAATTTTTTGGAACCCAAACTCTCATCGACAATTTACTCTACAAATTTAAGGTGAATATTTGCCCCATTTTCTTTTGCTTATTTTGACAATTTTCACCATATTTCATCAATTTTACGCTACAATTCATATTAGCTTTTTTAATCAATTTAAAACAAACGAGACATATCTTGCACATATGCAAAGTTTATTGCATACTTAATTAAATAAAATTATATTTAAAAAAATGTATGACATATGTTCCCTGGTAGAAATTTGTCCATTTCTTTCTTAGACTGGCCATTTTTCCTATACCATGGGAAATAAGAATGTTATACAAGAATTGTACAAAAAATGTTTTCATTTCCACCAAGGTTAGTAAAAAATAATTAACGCCAATAAAAATTTGTTTCATAATCATATTAAATTGATCACATCGACATAGTTAATTTTTATACAATTCGGTTAGAATTGGGGGGACTGGCTCTGGGTCGATGTTGCCTTGTATTGTCTATCTATTTGTCTTGTAATGTCTTGGGTTGTCTGTCCGACCTATCCACCAGAGAGCCTACCTGTGAATATGCTAAAAATGTCATTAAAGCGTGAGATAATTTCTTTCCTTTAATTCGATTAGAGTAATGTGAATATAACAAATTTCATTTTAATTTAGAGCAACCTCTAAATCTGACTGTTCTGTTTCTTACATTTTGGATTTAAATAAAAATGAAAAAAGCTACAAAACATTCTCTATTTATTACTTTGTCAAAAAATGTTGGTGTCCAATGCTATTCGTAAAATTAATCATGTCATTAGTGCAAACAACAAATAATGATTTTAGTCAAATTTTTATTTGAACATTATTGGTGGGCATTCATTATGTAAAATATTACATTGTATGCCACCAATGAATTAACTATCGACTTTATTAATAGATAGATAATTATAAGAACTATGTATGAATTGAGATATTATCTTGGAATCAAGAAAGGATTTTACTTAATGACAAAGATTACGAGGTGTACAAAACAGTTTTTGTTTCACCAATTATAATCATCAGATTATTAAATTCGAGAAATTCGTTTTCTAAATTTAAATTATCATTTAGTTTTCAATTCACCTTTGAGGGAAAGATTAATATGAGTATAAGAGTATATATATATATTTTATATCCATGAACGTTAATCTTTTTGTTTATGGAGTGTGCGATTTGGGTTTAACTGTCAGCTTTTTGATTTGTCGGTTTTTCGACCCGCACCTCGCAATTTCTTCCCTCAAAAGCTAAGAGAATGTTCATATTTTACATTGCTAAAGAGAACATTTTATTTCCAAACGCATCCCCAAGTATATGATTATAATTTTTGCTGTATATTCAATGACACTTGACGATTGAACGAAATTTCACTTAAAAATACTTTAAATTTATAGGTCAAGGAAGGAAAATTACAGTTTAAAAATAACTTGATTACTTGATTGATTTTTTAATTCTATATCCCAGTTATCTTTAAAAGAATTAATAGACCGATAAATGTAAAAAAAGAATGAATATATTCTCTTTTTTTTAAATTAAAAAATTTTTCATTTATTGACAATTAATGTGTATAATGAATAAATTTTGCATAGTCGTTGTTAAGCTGTCAATCATTTTACAATTTTTACAGTCGCGTTGTGGGAATCTTTCCTCACGTGAATAATAGTCTCTTAACAAGTTAGTTTTTTCATCTCTTAACATTATTCATCAATAAAATAAGCCAATATAAAATTAAGTCAATTGCAGCAAATATAAAAATTAAAAAATCTCAAAAAAAAATCTGGACCATCATCGGTTTCTGAATAAAATGTCGCGATTTCGGAGTTTCTTTTAAGACAATTTTACTTTGCAATGAGTGTTTATTTGAAGCTATAAATGCTACAATAATGTATAAAGCTGTCTGATAGGTAGCTGTTGTAACGATTATTAAAATAATGGTAACAAAAGGTTGGATCAGAAAAATTTGGTATAGTAACGATTACATAATTAACACTACTCGCAATTTTTATGATTTTTTAAATTAGATTTCATTCATAAATTTCGTGGATAGTCGTTGCAGAATATTATATTTGCTATATACAAACCATTTCATGCATATTTGGGAAATTTTGTTTCATTGCTAATAAAAATCTCCTGATTTTATCGTGGGAACAGATTTCATGTCCTTATTTTTTATTGTTAAAAATATAATTTTCGCATGTATATATTGCATAAGTAGTCGTGTTTTATTTTTATTTGTTATGATATTTAATTTAATTGGATTAAAGCCGTTTTTGTATTATTTGAACAATAAATAATACTCTATTATTATTAAGGTAATCTTGAAAAACAATATTTTTCTTAAAATTGATTTACTTTTTACATTGGTCTTTGATTATTTCAAATTTGATATCAATATCAATTTGTCTAATCCGTCTGTGTTATCATAATCATTTACTTTACACATACATAATCAAGTATTCAATAAATATTCAAATTACATAAAGTTTCTTAAGGATGTGTGTGCACTTGTAAACATTTTAAAGAAGCGAAATGACCGATACAATACTATGGCCATGAAAGTTAAAAAAAGCATTTTATTACGTACAAAATAATTCTGGTATTTGTCTCGAACTTTCGATCGATTTTGTCAGTTTTTTTTATTATACATTACCGATTATCACAGCAAATGTGACTCCTTTATGAAATACTTCCTCAAACTCGAGTTAAAAAAATTAGAATTTAATATATGTTATTAGAATATTAACCAACAAAACTTAAATAAAATAAATATTTTTTTTAAAAATAATCTGATATTTACAAAATATATCTACCAAATAAACCTTTTATAGTTTACTGCATGAGGCAGTATTTCCTTTCCAGCAAAATATATAAAAAAAAACAAAACATTTTTTTTCTGCTTTGTACGGAGAAAAATATTCTGAAAAATTTTACCATTCCAGATGATAATTGTGAGACAAAAAAGAGAAACATTACCAGTTTTTCTAATAAAAATGACTATAAGTTTTTAGAATTTTTCCTACTCAGACAGTAAAAATGACAAAAAAATCTAACCAAAATTAACAAATTTTTCTCCGTGTACTGTGGTCCTCTCTCTTAAATTACATGGAATTAATCAAAACTGTACAGCAATTAAAAAAAACCTAAATGATAAATATTAACAACTATTCTATGGTCCAATTTTAGAGAAAGAAAGAAAGAAAAATCCAATTTTCTTATTGTTCATGGCAATATTTTCAAAATTTGTAAATTATATCGAAGATAAATTGCTAGGTACAAGGAAAACAATAATCTAAATTTGGTTCTCAGATTTGACTGTAAACTACATGAAGTAGAAGAACTTGTAATTATTTTGTCGTACCAATTACGAGAAGTTCTGCTAAGCATATTGTAAGAACTGCACAGATTTATATTGAAATTTACAACAAAAATTTAAAAAATTCTCACCGGAAATAATTGCAAATGTTCCCTACAATGGAAGTTTGACTCTAAATTAGAATCAGCGAAACTACCAATGAGTGAATCTGACTAATCAGCGGGTAAGACATATGCTGATAATTAGCCATATCCTTTTTGAGTTTTGCTGATTCAAATTTAGATAGTAGATTAATATCTGAGGTGTTAAATATTTATAAAATGTCTGAAATCATATAATATTGCTCCCATGCATGATTCTGCCCACAAAATTCAAAATCGAAATAATTAATACAATATTAAAAATACAAACAGTAGCGCACTCGGGTTTACTGGCAAGACCTTCTGCGATTAATCGTATAAATAAACTTTACTTGTTAATCTTGTTATCGTCCGGAGCAATCAGTCTCGTTCCTTTTTCATTCGCAACCAGGCGATTCATCACAGAATTCATTATTATGCATTACGAAAGTCATTTGTATAATACAGAAATTACTATTAAGAGCCGAGTTTAGAAACAATATCGAAATAATTAGTTATACTCGAGATGACTTGATTAATGATATTGCTACTATAAATACGTCTTTTTTATTGCGCGCTGCATCAGCTCGAATCACGCAAAAGTCATGTTTACGCAGTGCCCTAAGAACATTATACGCGATTTTAATAAAAATTACTTTTCATTCCAATTTATCATTCTCATAACTTTGCGAACTTGAAAGGAAAAAAGTTGATACTTCTGCTACTGTTAAAACCATAAGCTGAGTCTATATTTTGTAGATTTCTCATTAAATAGAAGTCACTAAGAAGACAATGCAAAAAAGACCTTTTCAAAAACCAAACACAATGTGGCGATTTCATCGGCAGGTGTTTAGAATACCATTTTTAAGCAGATAACGAATTCGTTTACGTATCGCATTTTTTTATCGTCTTTCTCGTCACGCGTTTCGCTAAAACGTCGTCCACGTGTCTTTTTTTGCGAGGCAAACTTTCCGACGATATTATCAGTCGACATCCAGAACTATCGACTTTGTTCACTATCAATATATTAAATAAAAAATATTTCACGGAAAACGAAATCAAGTTAGGTTGTTTGCTTTCTTCTTTTGATCGTTAGTAATCAATACATTTTTATGACGTCCTTTCACATCAATTTAATTTTATGTTAAATCTCAGATAATAATCGGCACAATCCGACGGTTCTTCACATGTAAGGAATCAGAGGATGCGATGTGTTTTACCCAACCCAAAAAACCTATCCACTTTTGTAATCAAGTAGACGTAAACATTCTGAAAATTTTTCATAATCGTAAATTTTTAGTATCAGTAAACCAATTAAAGAAAAGTAAAATCTTTCACCCCGTATTATGTATATTTATTGGAAAAAGAGTAATAGTTCCGAAAATGGTAATGATGGGAATTTTAGTAGAACATTCATACGACCGAATGGTCCCGGGTTCAAGTCCCAGAGCATCGACTTTTTTTAATAAAACAATTATTTAAAAACTCGTTAACAAATTCCATCGTTACTACCTTCATGAAAATAAAATAAAAACGAACATTTTTCTTATTTATGTGATGCGATGAAAAAATACTTCAAAGTATAAATTGTCCAAAGGAACCCCAAAAAATCTGAAAAATCTGTTTTTTTAAACTGATAGTTCTGTAAATAAATGAAAATGTTGTATCCTGATACTTCTGATTTAATTCATCACCTCAAATGCAAAAAAAATAATTTACCGCAGGTCTGCGTGCTTACATTCTACCTCGTGACCCCGATGGCCTGTGAAAGGTCATTTGACAGCAGACGATTCACATCCCAACTAGAAATTTCATTAGAGCGATTATTTCGAAAGTGAAAACCATCAATTATACGCTGTCATGAACATTTGGCCTGTTGCATTAAAAAATATCCAACTTTCTTCTGCACATACAGAGCCCTCTATGAGAAATATCTTTCGACGATAAAATAAATACTGAGGTTAGAATGCGACTAAGAAATCTGGACCCCTACCAATAAAAAATGTTAAAATTATGTAGGTATCGTGAAAAGTAGTAAATATTACAGAAGATAAATTTTGATATTTTTTATAAGTACGTCCAAAGCAATGACCATTGTTTTATGTATATCACAGCTGAAAAAGGAAACGTTTCAATAACCTTTAACACCTCACCCAATTTATCACTTTATTAATTCCTAAGTATCCAGACATAAAGCAATTAATTCATGCAAGATTAATTTCCCGTAGATTTCAACATGAATGAATATTAATTATCAAACGTAATTACTAATTTTAAATTTTCATTCCTAAACTTTATTGAGGATAAGTTCGAACGACTTTTCGAAGCGTTAAAAACATGATTTGGTTCGCTTTTGTCGAAATCGATAAAAGTGTACCGATCGTAAACATCGATTGGTTCCAGAAAACAAATGTCACTATCCTGTATTGAATCGTTAATGTTTAATTTCTTTCACGGAAATTATTACTGGAATAAAACACATGTTTAAATAATGAAACCGTAGTCAGCGACGCAGTATCAAATTTCGATCTAAAAATATTGCTGAAATCGGCACACCGTCGATAACGCGAGCTGCAGCCTTTCCTTTTTTATTTTAAAACTATTAATGGGTAAATAATTACACCAGTCCCTTACGTAATGTCTTGGCGCAGTAACGTGTCTATTATATCAATACCATCCTACCTTAGACTCTATAATTAATAATGATCTATTTTTAAAACACTGTAGGTATACCAGATATCTTACGTAATTTCCAAACATGAGTTTTAAGTGAAATTTGTTAAAATTTGATTCAAAGTTATTCAAAAGGAATGAAAGTAAGGAAAGGTTTGGAAATGATGTATTTAATGCTTTTGAAATGATGACCAGTCATATCGTAGTTAATATCATCATGTCACGCTCTTCATCGATGTCTGCAGAACTGTCATCATCAGTGTAAAAACTTTTTTCTTTACATCTTAGTTATTTTATTTACCCTCATTGCCACCAGTAAGTAAAGTTAATGTAATTACACGTCAAAAAGTACAATTTTCATTGATATGGGTATCATTCACATCGGGAAAAACTGTCATAGAAGATGGCGACATCAACAATAATGACAGATCAATATTGATTCTGCCCATAAAAACTAACGATTTCGTCAATAATACAGATTGCTGATAAATAATTATGAGGATTATTAACGAAGAATGTTTAATATGATGAATGATGCTTTGTTTTTTATGAGATTTAAATTAAAAACAGTAACACTTGGACATGTCAATGATCATGAAATTTAAAGAAGTTCTGGAAAATAAGAATTAGCTCTTTAACCGTGGTCTTATGGCAGTCCTTATATCATAGCTGCGATACCAGCTAATAAAACTGTCGAACCTGATGATACCACAATCCTAACTTTGACGCCAATTATGCGATGCGTTGCTGTCAATAACATTTACCAATAACATAAAAAATGATGATACCATCTATGAAGATGATGCCATTAACAATAAGGATATCAACGATGACAACGCCGAAATAGTTACACTAGATGATGATGACAATGAGCGAATTTCTAAAATCGACGTGATGAGGTAGTTCGATTGACAACTGACAGTTGTGAATAACTTTAGCCCGTAGACGATAACACCAATGACGAAAACTATGAAGCCATCCCGGAAATGGCTCCTATTATCCCTAACCCAGGAAAATATGATTATTGCATGTTATCAATAACCTTTACCAATAGCATTGAATACAAATGCCATGATAATACCAATGATGAAGATGACGATGCCAATGGTGATTAGAAAGTTAACGACAAAATTATATTTATTCACATTAATTAACACATGTTGCTAACAAAATGAGGAAGTGCGATATCACAATAGCAATTCACAAGTGATGACATCGATGCTGCTGAGAACTATGACGTTATGGAAGATGACTCAATGATTCTGACACTTCTCCAACCATAATGACGAATACATCGGGATATCAATACTGATCAGATCGCCGGATGATGGCAGTAAGATCATAACAACGACAATACGAGCGATGATAATAATGACACGTCATTAACAAAAAGTCAAGTACTTTCATTCATTTTTGGCCTATGGGTGTGTGCGATGTTGCCGTTCTAAAACGTCCCCAGTATCCTCCAGCAAAAAAACACGTGTGCAAAGCGGTTGTTGACGCGTCGAGCACGTGTCACGATTGTCGTGACAATAAACTGCGTGTCGCCGTTCTCGAAACATCGTTAGACATCAACGATTCTCGTAATATGCACACAAACCGTCGAAAAATATGATTTATCATTAATTCCGTCATTTCCGCAAAACGGAGTTTTCTGACAGCACCGACGTTCGGAAGCAAGACGATGTTTTGGAGAAATATCTTAAATATTGAAACGATGTTTGACAATTGTCCTTTCACCTCAAGGAATTTTATTATTTGGAACATGTTTGAAGCATATTATATTATCGTGAACATGATTTATGTCTGCTTGTGATAATAGATTTATTTTGTAAACGAATCCGATGATATCGATGTTAATCACATTTTGCAAAATTAAAATGTGGATTACAACATCGTCGAGAAGATAAAAGCAACGACGATTTCAGAGATCTCTGAGAGATGAATAGATCATCGGATAATAAGAACATTTTGTAGGTCTTCGTGCCCTTGAATGTGCTGGGAAACATCTTCTCTTCTTTTTCACCTGTCGTGACACATACATCAAGTCCTTTAACTCGTTTTGCGTCGTCAGTATTGTTCATGAGGTCATCAATGTCATCCATGTCATTAAAAACAGCACCTTTGACATCTAGGCATCGTTTACGCGACAAATCAAGAATTCTTCCATGACATCTCAATGTTTCCGGTACACCGCTGGTACCCAAACATCCGCGATGTCACGGCGACACGAAAACTCTTTACATCAACCTCCAATGACATTGAAACTCACGTTTCAGCGGTTTCGGGTTGCTCTGCTTGCGGCGTGACATCCTCTGGGCTCTGCAGCCATCACCAAAACAACGGAGACATGTTCAACAGGAGGTTTTCGATTAGCGGCACAAAAAAGATGTTCGGATGCAAAAAAATAGTGACCACAGCGAAACACGATATTTTTCCTTTCCCTTTCCTGGATGAGAAAAATTAATCGCGTTTTTTTGGAAGCACTTGACGGGCACTGGTACCGGCGAATTTCGGTCTCACGGATTCTGGAGGCGAGGGTGCAAAAAAACGCGCGCACAACACCTCGTCCCTCGACCGCTGTCAGCGGGCAACTAAACAAACGTAGTGCTAAACAACCCCCACTTTTCTGTCCCGGCACGGTACCGAGGTGGACGGAGGCACGACGTATCAGTGGGGGCGTTTGGCTCCGCCTCTTCTCCGTCGGCGTCGGTACACCGGGTGAAGGATACGTCTTTATCGACCAAAATTCCAACTAAGGCATTTAAAACACATAAATGAAACAAATCCCCTTTAAAAATCTGATTTTACAGCTATTTCGGTACTGCACTTGTAAAAAAATTGTTTACTAAATTTAAAATCTATAAAAATGTCTTAAAATTAATCAGTTATACGTCTCGCCAAATATTAGAAACAAATAGAGATTTAATGCAATGCAAAAGTATTTTAATAATACTTTAATGAAATTCAGAATTCTTAATTTTGAAAAACCTAAAGACTAATTGAAAGTTGTAAATTAGGCAATATGATGTTACTACAAGGTTCTGGAAACTAACGTAGAGGTCGCCTTGTTCGACTTCGAATAAGATATTAAAGTGTCCTCCTTTAGCGGTAAATTGTGATCTTACCGACTGTAGGCAGATACCGTTCGACGATAAAGAAGGTTTCGACTTGGTCCCGTGCTGATAACACGATGGTTATCTAGATACGTGGAACTTAAATTGTGAAGAACATGCTAGGTGTCGCTGAGTGAATATTACCTTTTAAAAATTACCAATTTGGATATTAAGAATTACAAATTCTAACCAATTACATGAGATTTAACTCTTTAATATTCAAATATATAGACGGATTTCAGTATTATGAGTCATTCTTTGTTAAATCGCTCACGATCTGACATTACATCTTCGAGTTTGTTCAAAATTGCAGAAAAGTTTGTACTTAGCTTACATATGAATGTGGTGAAGGAATTTTTCGAAATTCAATATATTTTCAAAATAGCGGCCGCATGAAATTTTCACAAAGTTTTTTTTTCTAAAAATTATAGCTGGGTGGTACTTTATCGGAATTGGATAAAATTTGTTATACTATAGTAAAAAAGTCAGAACTTTTCGAAAAAAATATTTATAATTAAATATAATAATAATAAATGAATGAAAAAACAATTTTTTGTTTTCTTAACTTTTTTAGCCACTTGGTACTGTGTTATTTTATTACAAATTTTAACCAATAGTTTATTCAAATTTTTAATTCGTGGTATATCTTTTAGTTTTCAAGTTATGAATTTTATAGTTGAACACCCCGGAAAATCGGGAGTGCGCTTATTGTAAATGTCACTGCTAACGCCTTTTTCGACTCGCTATTCTGTTTCTATTTATTTTGTTCTTGGTCATTTATGTTTGAAAAAAACACTTTCAATTTAACAAATTCATCACTAGAAAACTAAAAGATATACCAGGAATTAAAAATCTGAATAAATAATGGATAAAATTTGAACAAAATAAAAATATTAAAATGAAAATTAAAAGGGTGCACCGTGGTTCAAAATCCTTTAGAAAACAAAAATTGTTTTTTCATGCGTTTATTATTATTACATTTAATTATAAATTTTTTTTTTACGTTCAGACTTTTTTACTGTAGTGTTGCAAATTTTATCCAATTCTGATAAAATGCCGCCGATCTATAATTTTTCGAAAAAAAACTTTGTGAAAATTTCATATGGCCGCCATTTTTAAAATATTCGGAATCTCGAAAAATCCCTTCACCACATTTATATGTATGCTAAGTACTAACTTTTCTGCAATTTTGAACAAAATCGAATAAGTAAGGTAAGATCGTAATCGATTTGACGAAGAATGACATATGCATTTTTAATTTTAAATTACAAATTAAAAATAATTGGACGCTATTTATGAAGTCCCTCTGTCAAAATTGTCAAAAAATAACTTTTAACAGTTCTTTACAAAACAAGTATATGATGAGATTGCTTTCTACCCTGTTTAAAGTGGGTTTCTGTATATTTTACTTCAAAAATATGATTTTACGTATTTCATTGTATGGAAATTTTTGATATATTATAAAACAACATATTTAATGCATTTTCGCCTACAGTGAAGAAGACGTCACCTTGAAAACCAAAAGCGAAACCTAATTTGTTTATGGAAACTTACCATTCTAACTCTAAACATTTAATTTCTAACCTCTAAAAATTTAACTTTTTCGCAAAATGTCGCGCGTTGAATTATTATGGACATTCTACTTTAAACTCTCGAAAAGTTTGGCAATACATATGCAGATAATTAAATCACGTTTTTGACAGTTATTGTGCATATTTTGAACTGCAGAGGGTATTTTTTGTATCATTTTTTATTAAGTTCTTTTCTAATAGTATATACGAATACTAGTCTTCTGAAAACACCATTATTTTGCTCCCACATACGATTAAAAAAAAGTTCAACGAATACTAAATTAACATAGCACCGGTAATAATAAACTAGCTTTAGTCCATCGCGATATCTTATATGAGAATCGTCAAAAACAACAAAAAAAACTCAAAGATATTCTAATAATCTGCATGCGTGTCGTTATGGCCTGTACCTCAATCAATCATTTATCTTGAAACATAACGAAATAATGGAGGTTTACGGTGGTTCTGCTGGATCTTAAAAAATTTAAGAATAACTCAATATTTTGTGAGAGAGGGTCCGTTAAATTTGTAGGTCGACTATCGAAAAAAAAAGAAAAATCAGTAATTAAAATCGAGTACCTTAACATGAGCTCTTATGAGAGAGCGTCTTTGAGAGACAGGAAGCAAAGATTTTTAATTGATAAGTATCATTGATAGACTTGAAAAACGAGATTTTAGTAGATAGAAATATAAATGTTCTAAAATTGCTCGAAAAGTCATAGCTATGGAATGAAATTCGAACATAGTAACTGATAAATACACCTAATTATGTTCATTCACGTATGTAAACAAAAGAACGGTTTTTTCCAGCTTAGTAAGGCACATTAACCTCGCAAAATCTCTTTAGCCTCTTCTTCTAAGTATCTATAGCCCTAAAATCATATGCCTTGAATTATTAATCGGATTATTAATTAAATATATAATTTGTTAATCATAAATCATGACAATTAAGTTGGAAATTTGACAGCCATTTTTTGTGGGTGGTTGAAGTATTTGATGAAAATTATTTTTCAGTCTCCCTATTGACTAGAGAATATCAGTATAATTAACCCAATAACGCCCAAAATGCACACTTCACATGGTGCAACTTCCATTCCGTAAAGCATGCTCTTTCGAATGGCGCTATTAAAAATGCCAAAAAAATAATTCGCTTTAATATTGGCGAATTTATGATAAAAAACATGATTTTTTTCTAGTTAATTTTTTGTCTTTCAAATTTTTTACCGGAGAACGGGATTCTTGTCAACTGGAAAGTGCATAACAAGTGCACAATGTTTGTACTTTTTTATTGACATACAATATCCAAAACAAAATTTAGAAGATGTTTGTCAAGGATCGTGTCATATTTATACGTGATATAAAGGTTTGTATTGTGTTTATGTGGTTTCCGAATTCAATTCCTTCCCCAGTTTTACAATTACAGTAAAACCCCGCTTACTTGAACACCCCATCAGTTGAACAAAATAACCTCGTTTATTTGAACGATTTCTACTTCTACTTACCCCCGCTACTCGCTCTTACGCGGATACAAATTCCCATGCGCGTGCGCTACTCACGCCGGACGGGTATATTGCGTGAGGAGTGGGGACAACTGTAAGCGTTCAAATAAACGGGGTCGGAGGGGAAATGCCGGCTCGACCCTGTTCAAGTAAGAGGGGTTTTACTGTATAATAAAGTTTTAAAATAATAATTATCGGGCGTTCAAAGTAGAACATATCCTTAAAATTTAACAATCTCAAAAATATATGAAATAGATTCTCGAGGTATGGAAAGGATCGAAATGAGCGATGTAAAAAATAAATGATAGCAAAATATATTACACACCATATTTCGCTAGGGTAAACAATTTTGACATTTACAATGCCTTAGTGTTTGATTCCAATAAAATAATAAAATTGATATGAATGTTTAATATCAAATTAGTCACTATTTTTCTCTATTTTTTCAATTCTCTTTTCAAAATTTAATATTTTATCATTATTACTAATGATTTCCACTATAACATTTGTCATTATTATGTCCTTTTTTATCTTCCATTGGCATTGGCATAAATTTATCAATATTCTAGATAGACAATTTTAGGTTTTCGAAAATTCTTCAGTAAAATATAGCTCATGGGCTGGCCTGAATGTAAAATTGGTATCTCTCAATAATAATTCAAAGTTTTTTAAAACAAATATAATTTCATAAAAGAATTTTATTATGGAAATGCTTTTCTTCTTTCACATTATTATTCATTTGTCCTAATAACTACAGCAACGTCTCGTCAAATATGCTAAAATTTCTCCATACTTTTTTCTTACTGAAAATGACTCAATCGATATTTGTTTCTGTATACAGTATACTGTAATGACATAAATTGAAAATATTATGTCATAAGAAAAGATAAAATTACAGAAACGATTTAATAAATTTGAAATTTAATAAGAAAAAGTTGACGTAAAATACAAGCTCCATCTTTCATGGAATTAAATTTTTATTCGATTTGTTCGGTTTGAGATCTATACACTTTTACCGAAGTTTAATACATTCAGTTATTTTGAAGTAAGATCATTTTCCCCTTATTAAAAATAGCGATAAATTGAAAAAATATTCCATTTATCAAGGCATTTTAAGTCGTTAATTGTATCATCCAAAATTTTTACAGTTAGGAATGGCGAAATTTGACATTTTGCAAAAGTTTCATGTAAGATAAGAGTTTGATAAAATTGTAACTATTCGCTAAATCCGTTGAAAACTTGATATTGTAGAATGTTAAAAAATACGTGACTCAACAAGGAGTCATGTGGTGGTTCGAATTTACTGCAGACGATATAAATTAAACGGCGGATCAAATTTGTATATGCCGGGTACAAAAAATAGCAATCATTAAATTTTGCTTTCAATTAAATTACAATTCATACGGAGTATTTTATTTCTTACAATGTCTATTGTTCGCGAACTTTATATTAAAAAATGGTATTAATTATAAGATTAATATTTATAAGCATCTTTCGCCGAATTTTTGTTTTTTTACCACTTGATTTAATATTATAACAAATTCTTACGATTAGAAGATTTTTGAATACTTTAGTTTATTAACTGTAATTCGATTATTTCAATTATTTTGAAATCTTGAAGTTATGAAATCTTCACGGTGAGCTTAAATAAGGTACTATCAAAATTCAACAAAACCCAGACATTTCAGGAACATTTTCTAAGATAAAAAAGAAGATATTCTATGCTAGAATCAAAATCATCCATTGGGTTTATTTTAAGAAATTTGATTTTTTGTTAAAATCGAGAAATTTATGGCTTTAATAAAATTTAATGCAAATAGTTCTCTTAAAACCCCTTTGTTAGTTTATAGTTTTTCACATATCAGCGAAGCCAAAACAACTAAGATTTTCTTTCAGGAATGTTTTCTTTCTAAATAAGGCGATACTTCGAACCAGAATTGAAGTCATACATCGTGCTCTTTTTTAGAAAGATTTTTTGGTTAGCCCTTTTCATGTCAAAAGGCCACAATTATTTTGTGATTTTCAAGTGAATATTTATATATTATATACATATTTTTGTCCGTACTTTTCAAATCTGCTATTAGTTCTGTTCTATGACGTTTGATTTTTTCAAAATGGCGGCTAATTTGCAGAAAAACGTGATTTTAAACATTTTTTTATTTATTTAAGCGTTCGGATCATGTGGAATAATAACCACAACTAAAATTTAAACGACGCAGGATGTCAAAATTCAAAATGGCCGATCGAATATGACGGCTTTTACACACATTTTTTACGTTTTTTTTTCATTTTATTTTATGTTTTTAGTCCATGACATTTATTTTTTGAATAGATTTCTTATATTTATCTCAGTTTGATGTCGTTTATGAAAGAAAATAGAATATTTTCCACTATTTTTTATTCGATATCATCTTGTATTGCTATTTTCTTACATAATCGATATCAAACTTAGATATAAATAATAAATCTACATTATATTAGATTTGAAAAGTACGGACAAAAATAAGTGAGAAAATATGGTTTTGAAATGTTGTTGCTTATCATTAAACAGATAAATATTCACTTGAAAAACATGACAAAATTATGGCCGTTTGGCATGAAAAGGGTTAAAATCGTTATTAATTTATTAGTTATGCCTTTAACAAATTTTCTTACAAATACATTAAGTCAGATCATCCAAATTATATAGAGGATTATCGAACGACCGTTTGCGAATATAATTTAAATTATAAATATACATGTATCGCACTCGAGTGACGCGCGGGAACCTTTATAGCACGGATCTGATTCAGATCCGGACGTCTGAAATATGGTTTGAGGTTAGGGATTATTATTTACATATAATTCCCTAGGGAGATATTCACAAAAATGCTAACCAGCTGATTAGCATCGTCAGGTTTGATCTGTAGTGGCGCCTCTGTACCCCAACATGCCAAGTGCATTTTTTATTTTATTTTAAATATGGTTTTATATTTAATATAAAAATAAAATAAAAGGAACGCAATGAGATAAAATTCCGTTTTATTAACATATTTATTCATGCTAACCTTTATATATACACTTTATGAAATTTACGCGTATATATTAGTTTTAAAATAACCATGTATATTAAATTTAATATACTTGTATATGCAAATGACTTCATATACATGTATATTAATTTTGACGCCAATATTTTTAACAGTGCAGCAAATAATACACTTTAATGAGATCCTTTTTTAATATCCGATTTGAAATCCGGTTATTATTCTACTAATTCCGCTACTAAAAGATAGTGGCGTTTCCTGTCTTCCGAATATTACGTTACATTATGTACACCTGAATTAATTCTGCATTAAAATAGTACAGTTAATGCCGATAAAAAGTGAAATACATCATTTACACGTGTTCCGATTACAGCAACGAGAATTCCGTACATCTTACTTAGAAATAATGTAATTTTTTTCTAATGTCATTATCAGCAATTAACTAGAATCTTATTTACTCATGACAGGAATTTAATTGTCAACATTATTTAACAATAGAACATTAGAAATGGATCTTTTTTCAAACCTACATTCACGTCTCGAGGTTGTTATGAAAAATAGTAACCACGCATTATTCTCGTTCAAGGGGTAAATGTATGCGATATTTTTAAAAAAATAACGGAAATTTAAAAAACGGGAGTTTAATATGAATGAATCTGTCACGTACGCCCTGACTTGTTATTTTACGTTTACTAGAATCCGTGACTAAAATCTCGTAGGCATCGTCTGAGGTGAACTGACAAGGACGTACGTATAAGGACGTCTAAGAGAGTGGGAAATGGAGTAAGATTGTGGTACCAGAGAGGGGATACCAAACTCCTGAATGAGAAGATTCGTGTAGAATTTAATCATCCTATCTTAAAGAAAAGATTGCTTATATCTACGAGATGCCAGAAATGCGTAAGTGGCGTCTTGGTTTTAAACGATAATAAGGAAATATTTATTTGTGATGTGTAAGATGTTTTAATAATTTTATTACGCTTAACCTGTGTTTTTAGTCATAAATCGAGGTATACATAGTAGAAACAAGAAACGGATTTTATTCATTTCAGTAATTGAACGAATTTATGGATGTTCTCATAGATCTTTAATTATTAGACAAAATTAACGTCCGCTAAAAAAATTCTTGTTTTGCGTAAATTAATATTATTAAAAATATTAGTGAAATAAAATATAGATATGAAAAATGTTTACTTAAAGAAATCTATTAAAATTGTCAAAGAAATAAAAACACTTAACAATTTTCCCTCCTGATTGCGAATATCTTCATAAAATTTGGTGCTAATTTTTTTAAAAAACAACCTGAACGACCGATTTTATGAAATCATGTACTAAACACGACTACTAAAAATACGAAACAATTTTTACTATATAATTGTTCGTTCTTTCTTTTCTTATTGGAAATATTGTAAAGAAAGAATTAAGAAAGAACTTTCTTAACAAAAAAAGAAATTTTGATTCAACTTCATAGTCATCATTTATTTTTGTCTAAATAAGTCGAAACTAATTGCAATCATTTGGCGGATAAAATGCAGTTTCTGCAGAAATACTTCGTAGGTTCTAAAATGTTAGTATAATGAAACCTAATATTAGGTAAGGATCTTGAATGATTGCATTCATACCACTCTAGCAGCGGCAAACGCCCGAATACGTTTATTTTCACATACATTTATATACATTTGTATACACAGTTTTTTATATTTGATCAGTTCCGAGTATATGAATCTTGTATGTTACTGGATATGGTTATTTTGAAAGCTGATAAATACTTCCTTCCAAATCGACCGTTGGTTTTCTAGTGTGAAACTATATTTAAGGTATAATGTGGCAAAAGTCACTACAAGTTTAGAAATGCACCACGATTTCATTACAGAAAATTGTTTAATTATTATAATCTTAATAATTATTCAAATTTTATGATGTAAGCCCTATAAGAAATTTGATAAAATTTCTGACTTTTGTTTATATAAATTCACTTGAGCCAAAAATAATGGTATTATTGGTAAATTAATATTTCTTTTCATTGTTATGTCACCTGTTTAGAGTAGTAATGAATTCGCAATTTTTATAATCTATCGATTTGTTTATTATTATCAATTATAATATTATAATTAATATTAGTGATGTAAAAGAATATCGATATCATCTAATATTACCTATACGGAAGGTCAGTCTCTACGTCTATGCTTAAAAATAAGAGGATCAATAGTTGGAGCAAATATGCAAACAAGCAAATAAAATTCAATAAGGTTAAAACCAGCTTCGAAGATACTAAATGATTGCGTGTTAATAATACTTAATTTCCATTATAGTCGATATGTGTATTAATATTATTTATGCGTTTATTTTTAAATAAAAAGAAATTATTTTTTAATATTTTTGTAGTAAAGTGACATCTTAAAAAACATATCAAATGTAATTATTTTCAATCTTAAATAGTTAATGGATTATTTCGCCAATTTTGCGATAGTGGTGGCACATTTTTGTATATCAATCCCTACATAAGCTTTCATTACTATCGCAGTAAACTCTGCCAAATTTGAATCACTGTTGTCTAACAAGTAAACGTACCACTTCTCGAGGGCACAATTGAAAAAATATAAATAAAATAAATAAATCTCTGTCAAAGCGAATACACCTGAAACTCGTGATTATTTCATTAAAGAATTTTATAGAAATATTTTTTCAAACAAAACGTTACTTGCAATTCCTGTGTTATACAAATTTTAACATCTAAAATAAAAAAGTATTTTGATAGACTTAGTTTTTCATTTTTTTTTCGCAAGGCCAATTTTTGTATTTTGACAAAATTACTTTGAAAAATCATATTATAACATTTAATGTCCTTACAGATGCATTACTAATTGCATTAAGTCAAAATAGATACTGATTTCTTCTACCAAAAAACTTTTAATACCTATAATGATTACGGACATTAGTCCAGTCGATGCGTATACTAAGAGGTATTTTTATTATTTTTTATATTTTAAGATATTGTTTGTATTCTAGGTACTAATTTCCTAATTTCTTTAGTGTAATATTTTTAATTCCTTTCAAATTTCCATTAGTATAGTTAGATTTTTTCTTTATTTTTATCACATATTTTCCCCCATCATTTCTTTTTTTCAAAAATAAAAAACAAAAAAAAAATCGAAAAAAATTTTAAAATGGTATCATTTAAAATTATTTTATTATATTTGAGCATCGATATTTCACAATATTGTATCTGCAAAGCAAGGATTAACAATCGATTATTCTAATGAAAATACATTAAGATGTATAGCAATTTTCAAGAAATTTAATAAATTTTCTTATCTATATAAATGGTATCAAGCAAATCACGATGAAAAAAAATGCGAATCCGGTTTTTCGAACAATTTTTCATATAATATTAAAAACGTCCCCACGACATTAGAAGCGAGGGCAAATGTGTTTTTTAATGATAACGACGATGAAATGTTTAGGAAAATTTGTTTCGTTACTGTTTATTTGTATTGTTACAAAAATTAGGACCTTTTTAATTCAAAGAAATCTTTCTAGAAAACCGTTAAACGCACAGAGTTTACAACAGTTAAATTACTTAAGTTTACTTAGTTTAGCCCTTAACAAACATAAAAGTTTAATCTTTGATACTAAAAACACGATATTTATCAAAACCATACCAATTTTTTACCCCTTTCAATGTCAATCGAAATATAATGTTATTATTTCACCAACCAAAATGATATTTAATGTTCAGATTTCCTGAAATGAAAAAAAAAGCCAAAATACTTAATTAGATTCTAAGAAAAACGTACAAACACATTACAAATATCGATAATCATTATACACTTTTATGACCTAGTAATTTTACAGTAATTATAGAAAGTGTTATTTTAATAATAATACGAACGTCATATTAATAAATAAATCACTATTTTAATCCGTGACTATTTTAGTCATAAACTATTATTGCAACATTATATATAATTTATATTTTTTATGTTTAATAATTAATCGCAGTCAATATATCGAGTGTTAATTTATAAATTTCAAAAAAGCTATTACGTCAAATAATGCCTTATCGGCATAATAAATTTTATTATCGGATTATAATTAAATCGTAGGTTACGTCCCTTTGTACAAAAATAGAAAGAAAGGTGAAAATGCTCGAACTATTATGAAGTAATAAATGTATGGCTAACGTAATCGGTGATCACGAGCTAAACGCATGTCGTGCATGTCGGAAGCGATGTTTTTTTTATTGAGCTACGTCGTTACGATTGCATGTATCATCGTCACTTTTCACACTCGAAATTTTGAAATAAAGATACATCAATGTAGTCGAAACAGATAAATATGTCTCTTTAATCTCCTCCTCTTAGTCACAGTTTTGTAAAAAATATTGTTTCACATTCTTGGCACATATTTTAATCAATAATATCATTTATAATTAATATAAATATGATAATTTATCAGAAGTGAAGTATAATGTACTTAATCGTTGGAAAAAACTGTATTTTTACATAAAAATGTTAATTGCATTTTAAAATTTCTAAAATAATAATCTAACTTTCTATTAAAAGTAAGGTTATAAACCCATCGAAAATCCATGTATTACCAAATTTCCGTGCGCATGAGTAGTTAGCTTGGTTGCCGTTAGATGCACACATGGACGTTCGTGGCTCTCTTTCGCTCCCGTTATACACATACATTTTTGTTCGGTATATGATCATGACGAAAAGAGGGTGGTAATGCCTTATGATGAACAAAGAATGACTTTATGCACGTTAATATTTAATTTTTACTAACTTTATTTTATTCTGACATGACGTCAGAAACTACTTGCATTATTTGCTAGATACAAATTTCAATTCTCACATTAGTGGAAACGATATATGTTTTTCAATTTTTAAAAATCATGATTTAATTTAAAAAAACGCTGCATCAGTTGAATTTGTATAAATAAATAACATTTTTCACTTTGCCCTATTCTTTCATCAATTTAGAAATATATCAGAAATTTCCCTTTTTTATTCGACTGCTGTTACCCCCTCAATTATAATATAACAGAATTTTGCAAATTTTGTACGATCGACCATGTTTGCAGGGTTCACGTGACTTAATTCAATTTAAAATAAAATAAAATGACTAAAATAAGGGAGGAATGTTTGATGGATGAATTCGAAACATTGTAACTTCTAATGACAGAAGTTATCGCATGTAATTGACCTTAAACATCAAGCTTTCACGTGATATCCCCGTGACTGAACTACCAAAAACAAATCGTTACATATTGTGCGATATATATATATATTACCCTCCATCGAAGCTAACGAGGCTCGTTCCTGTTAATCATTTTGACTAATTCATCGTTAATCGACCGATTACCGATTGCGCTCTTGCATTATCAAGGCGTGATCGATGGAGTAGTTTTCCGATCTGTGATTTCCGGAGTATCAATGAAATCAATCAGATTGTTACAAAAGAAAATACCAAAATGGAATAATTCGGAAGGAGTTTATCCCAAATTTGTATTAAAAAATTTCATTCCTACAAAAAATGTTTATGTAACATATTAAAAGATAAATAGAAAATTATATTTTAGAGAATTGTTGAGACTGTGAGAAAGGCATACACAAAATTCATGTAAGTGATGTACAAAATCATGAATAGCTTCAGCGATTTGCAAAATTTGTTTTTCTAGCCAAATTATACATTGGACAGAAATTTTTGCTTTACAGATATAGATGTAATTAATGAAGCGACCAAATTATCAATAATATATAGTTTCCCTGACCACCTACCGAGTATCGCCCGAAAATGATAAATAAATTACTATATTTTTAATTTCCTATCAATAGATAAGTAATCGAAACAAAATTTTGAAATTTAGGTTGCGTCGTTTTTTAAAATTATATTCCTCGTCGCGTTCATGTGCGTTTACAAATATTTATAACAAATAAGTAATAAAAATGAGTTTTTAATTCAGTCACAGGGTATACATAAAGTTTCTAAATCTTCTAATTCTACACTTTAATTCAAGTGATATCGAAGTACTAAGCATTGTAGTATTTTAAAGTTACTTGTAAATTATTGAAAAAGTGAATTCGGATTGAATTGTTGCCATCATTCAAGTGATTTATCTGTACAGTGATGTTTTTCTTTAAATTTTCCATAAATTATTGTAACGTCAAGTGATCTACTCGTAGTTGTAGACTTTAATTTCAAAATTAAGTGAATATTTAGACTATTTCATACTTAACTGATATCATACGCCTTAAAATATATTCAAGCAATTTCATCCTTATCATTCAAGTGAATAAACTATATCAGTAAGATAGTTTTTTCATAATTTTATTGGCGTTATAATGAATTCGTTAGTAGGACCTAGAATTTATCACCACATACTTATCAGATGCTTTCATTTAATTTTCCGTCAAATTCAGTTCTTGTTTATCGGCTTGCAAATTAATGTCCTGCAATAATTTCAGTTACAGCATTAGTTCATATATTAATCACTTCAATTTTTTATGTGATTTTTGGTTTAACGTTTATTTCAGGTTTTTTGGATTTTAAACAAAATTCTTTTTTTCGTTTTCTTACATGTTACAAAACCTCCGTTATTTCTGGTAGCTTTACAGTGATTTGCACTTAATATATTGTTAATATTATCGATAATCTGGCTATTTCTGTTTTTAAGGTTTACACGACATCTAAATGATTTTAACGTAATTCAGTTAATGAAATTTTTCTTCGAGAAACGAGCATTATTGCAAATATCTACTACCTGTTTCATTTTTTCACTTGATATATCGAGAAATTTAGTTTCAGTGGATTTACACAACACCAAGTGATTTAGAATATTTAACTTTAGTGTTTTTTACTAAAATGTGTAATAAATTTAGTTCCTTAATTCATTGTGGTTCATTCTTCTGTCACTTGTATTGCAGGTCAGCGATTTTCGACCCGTCACTTAAATTCAGGTTACCTAAAATAAAATATATATTTTGTTCATTTTATTTAACTTTAAATAAACAAATAAAAATTACTTGGCGTATCTACGCTTCGATAACTTCTAATAAATCAAACAAAAAATTATCTTAAATATTATTGCCAGGCGATCTTTGACTTATTTGCTGGCTTCACGATTATTTATTAACCCCCACATTGCATCTTTTATACGAGCATATATCTATATAATATGCTAATACATTATACCACATATAACAACACACATTACTATTTATAAAAGAAATGAAATTTTCACTTAATAAAATCACTAAGATTTCACTTCATTTCATTCGAACAGAACTATATAGTAAATTCAAGTGGCGGACGTTCAATTTAACATTTGCAATAAATTCTTCATGTACTTCACATGGAATTTATGCGAAACTATTATGTTTAAGTGATTTCGAGATTATCGCTTAATCCATGTCAACAGGCAAACTAGTAAACTAGTTAAAATATCGTTGCTGTCTGAATGAAATCATTTCAGACTGGCGGACCCCTTCCCTAAATTTCAAAATTTTACAACTGGAAAAAATATTAACGTATTTTGAGCAATTGTCAACAAAAGTGTCTCTGGGATCATCTACATTGCATTGATTCCGTTAAAAACAATGTCTAACTTTCCATGATTTGTGTCGTATCATTGTACTCCAGGAAACAATACCATTTAGACGAAAATTACAATAAATACTTCTTGTTGATAATTTTTCTTCTGAAATGTTTTTCATTTACGAAATTTTAAAGTTTGGAAATGATGGAAACCGCTATTTTATATTTCTAATATCTATAGATGATCTAATATACCAACTTTCAATTAAAATGGATGCATAGTCAAAATCGTGAAACAAAGAGATAAACTCTCTGTAGCTCTTAAATAACTCTTTTCTCTGTTTGTGTCATAACTGCTATGAAGTTTAAGCTAAACGGCTGACGTAGTTTAAGCGACCTATCATGATAGTAGCTACTTTTTAAGAAATGTAACCAAATCACTTGACCTCGCCAATTTTAGACATACACGGTCAAATGATAATGCAGTACGTTTTATTTAATGCCAGCCAATTATATTTTCGACTTTCAGGCATTTGAAAACATCAAGAACACGTGGTTGCCAAGTGTTCTGAATCGCGGTCAACAAACGTTAATCACTTTATGCAATGTTAAGTACAATGCATTCAAGAGTATAATGTTGCCGGGGACAAAAAAAGGTACGTAAAACACTCGTTCAAAAACAAAACAAATGACAAATGTACTTTATCGATGTTGGTGCTATTTTTAGAATGCTGAACGATAATCAGCACCTCGTGCGAATCATATACCAGAGTGAGGAAATAGAAAGGAGATTAACGTGTAACGGTGAAATCTAGTAGACTCTCTATAGTTGCGCGTGACAAAACTGGAAAATCTCGTATACTATATGGATGATCATGGATTATCAGCACCACGACGCGTATAATTTGTATTATTTCCAATGCTTATACACATGTAACACGATCTATTGAATCCAGTCGCATTGTCATTTAAAATTCATTGCGTTCCAGTTTCTCGTAAAATCAAGCGACGTGCATGTAACTAATGCAAAATGTGCTTGTACTAACTAAATCATTAATACGCGCCATGATTACGTTGTTTACTAACCTGTATTTCAGTTTCATTTTGAGTATCTATGTTGTATTTTTATGAATGAAATTGGAACATATCTTTTTTTTTACTAGGTAGAGAAACACTAGAAAATGAGGAAAAAACAGATGATATATTAAAAATTTAAGGTTAGAACAGAAGCATTTTGAGGTTTATTATTCACAATTGGTAACCATCACATTGAAACCTTGATTCACGTGTTTTCGGTGGTTACCCGGTAAAATAATTGGTGATTGTGAGAGAAAAATATTAAAATTTTGAGGCGCCATCTTGAAACCATCATACACTGGTCACTCTGAGTAATCTCAGAGATTTATTCCAAAAATGATTGCTTAAAATTACTCGATATAGATTGTACTTTGAGGGGTTAATGCCAAAATTTCACGAACTTCAGATAACAATTAAAAAATTAAAAATGGAGGATGCAATATGGCAGACCCAGTTTTGAAAAAATATGCAAACTATATTCAAATGAATATCTGCAGTTTTGGGAGTCGCTGAGAACGAAATTAAAATTGTAAAATAAGAATAAACAAATCCCATGTAGTGGTCTCGATTCTTCTAATTATTTCATTTGGTATATTTATAACTTCTCAACGAATCCGAGACTCCCCAGATACTCATTTCATTCTTTTTTACATATATATTTTTTTTAATTGCTTTTAGACTTAAAATACGGCAAATAAAGTGAATTCTTCAATTTTGCCCATCATGTCGCTTTCATGAATTTAAGATATTTGACTTAAAAAAATATTCATTATTGATTTTCACACTAAAAATAAATTTTAGTTAATAAAACTATGAAAAGAGACATCGTAAATCCTAAGTTCTTAACTGCTTTAAATTCACTTAAAGGGCTCACGTAGTACAGATAAAATGTAAAAAAAATGTACTAGGAATTTCGTAGACTACTTGACGCAAAAATATTTAAGTTATGTACTAAATATTTTCATATTGGGGCCACGCGTAAAAACTAACATAAACTGATGTTTTTGGATGTTGTCCATGACAACTCTCCGTTTTAAAAGTCACATAAAATGTTACGCTTTTTGCAATAAAATCTTCAGGTTTTACTACACCTACTGCAGTAGTTGTTGCAAAAGTGCAGAGATAAGTAATATACAATTTTCGATAAGACCAGATTGTAAAAATGTAAGAAAATATACTATCGCGGAAAAAAAGAAAATACTCCATCACAATTTACCTATCAAACAGAGGGTGCACTACTTTTTACACCTTATCTTTTGCAACTCACGGCTGATAAGATAATACGTTATGATCCATCAACGGTATTTACAACGTTTTCAAGTTTCTTTCATTAGTACAACCAGATTTCAACAATTTTCGAGACAACTTTGTTATTTCGAACCACCTCAAACTCTAAAAATACACCAAATTAGCCGCCAATTACATTGCCATTTCTCCAGAAAGATTAATCGGACATTGAACGAGTATCAAAGAAAAATTACAATGTTAAGAGACTATTTTGCATAAAATTCTTAATTTTCAATATTTAATAAATTCCTATCGCTATCTATCATCTAGTGCTTACTAGGAAACGTGCTTATGGAACTAAGTGATTATAAATAGTTCATTCTTATCGTGACTGCCACTGCAAACTTTATTACTATTGCCGTCTCACATCGTAAAGTTAAACGATATGGCTTTTTCTATTTTGAAACATTATAGGAGCAATTAAGTTCTACTGGATCATAAATGAAAAATAAATCACCGAAGAGGCATCGTCTTGACATCTTTTATCACCTGATGTAGAAAAGCAAAGGTGAACGCGCCGTAAAATAAAAAAACATTGCATTATATCGTTGCCTGCGATTTACGCTTTATGCACTTGCGACCTCGCGTCTCGAGGCTGCAATTTCGACATCGTTGTTCCTAATATAGCGACTGACTTCACGTGAATGCCGAATACTATGTTGCACTCATTCTTGAATTCGATTTCTATCCCCACACCTTTCCATTTTTAAATTTGGTGTACAATGTAATTCTATTGGACCTATATTATAAGTTCCCTACGATGCAAGATATTTTGTATATCTAATTTTTAAATCGCGAAACAAGTTAGTGTGATTCATAAAAAGTAAGAATGTTTGATCAAATTTAATAAATATAGGATTTATTGTCGATTATTGCATTTAAAATAGAAATTAGAAGTCATTTTTTCAATCGGTCATTGAATAATTAATAATTAATTAAAATTCAACAATTTAACGTTTCCGGCCATTTATTTGACCATGTTCAGAATAAATTATTATAATAAATATATATGCAGAAAAGTCAAAAATAGTGTTGTCTTAGTTGGTTTCAGGGGCAGAATGGACCCAAGCATCACGATGATGTCAAGACAAAGGCAGGCGACCCTAATCAAATAAATTAAACCACTTTTCGACCAAAAATTGTCCTGTAAAATAAATAAACTTGTAAGCCGGGAAAATAAGTCCGGCAAATTTAACTAAAAAAAACGCCTTCAAAGTTTCCTCACTTCAAAAATAAAGTACAAACTTCAACCAAAAATGTCATCTTAGTCTTATTCTAATGAACCCGTAAGTGGATACAATGTCCTTAAGTCAATAAGCAGTTACTTTATTTCAACCAGCAGAGGCAAATGTCTTAATTATTTCATTAATCTTATATAAGACCTTATTTTGCGTAATAAGTTCCAATTAAGGCCTAATGAGAATTTCGAAAAAGTATGGAGTGCGTTTCGCATCGAACTTAACCGCAAAATGTATTATTAGGTACCCACATATACGAATCATGTGTATTTTATTAAAATATTCCAGCGTCTTCACACAAAAGTAGCAATTATTTACTAATTTATTAAAGCGTTCGAAAATCAATAACATTGAACATAATACACACAGTTATTAACGAGTTTTGGTAAAAAGTATCTTTTAGTAGAGGATGTATTTTTAATCTTGAAAAGTTTATTTTAAATTTTGAATTTCCAAACTTAATTATGAAAAAATCGCAAGGATAGTTTACTCCGATCAGTTATTGCAAACATAAAATATATAATTAAAAAATACGTCCCATAATTCGTTTTTTCGTTTGTCGCAGAATAAAATTAGTCTAATTTAATTTTTGTCTTCTCACCACACACTTCGATAGAAATAGTTAAAAAAACTTGAGTGAGATTAGTTATTGCAATTTTTATTTTTCAATGTATCATGAAAATTTCTTCGAGTTTTACTTAACAAAAATTTAAAAAGTATAGAGGCAATCATCAGAAAAATAAGGAAAATATTATTTTTTCCAATAAAAATAAAATATCACAGTTGATAAAAATTTACGAAATTAACCTAGTTAGTTAATATTGTTTAAATAATACGAGTGATCCTCGCTATAGTAAGTAATTTAAAATTTCAAGAGCTTTCGAACGCTTTCTATGGCACGAAATCAGCTGACTAATTCGCCTTTCGAACTTTGATCTGTTATCCGGTTAACTCAAATCGATTGTACTATTTAATGAAGAAGTGAAACATGAAATCGAACAGTAAGTACAATGATTTTTAGATATTTATCAATTTCACTCTGAAATATACTTTTTTTGACGATATTTTAGATTCTGTTTCATTTGTGTACATAATTTGTTTTTATTTATTTCTACGAGAAATGCAGACTTTGTTGATGATTAATGTCGTTTACATTATCAGAAGAAAATTAGTGCAATGTCGTGATAAAATCTTGTGACCACGCCACCCGCCGACAATTTTTATTAACATAATCTTCACATGCACTACAAAAACCTTGATATTAGAATCGTGTTTATTTACGTCAGTTCTTGATACTTTGCTTTTAATGTTAGTTTTCTAGAACACCTAAATATCGGTTAATGATGAGCATGCAGTGAAGACAAATGAATTCTTTCTTAAACAACAGTAAACATTGACAGAGGAAAATTTTGGCAAGCTTAATATCGATTTGCATTGTTTATGTTTTGAATTGATCATAACAATACAGATATTCACGTTTTGAAAAGACAAATAGTTATTTTTAATCGAATTTAGTACATTGAAATCTCATCGGAAAATGATAAATACCAGTTCAGTAACAAGTTTTTATAAAAAATCAATATATCATATTTTCCAACTTAAAATATAAGGTGCATTTTCTTAATTGTTAATTGTTTTAAATTGAGAATTTAATAGCAAACAAAATATACAATTTATGGAGCCAAACTAAGTTTGATACTATCTAATACTAGTTTACGTCCCATTGAACGTAAAATGTATAAATACAGTAATTTAATTAATGTCTCTGTGTCGTTTGAGTATCATTTTTCCAAGTAATTTTACATTTTTCGATGAGAAAAAAGGTTACATTTTTTGTCTTCGAAATTATTTACAGTAACTACTCGATGTATTAATCACATAAATTGGTGAATATTTTCATACTCACATTTTAGGTTAGAAAATCTTTGTAAAAAAGCTCATTTTTTATTTTGAATCATAAAGGCCGAAACCATCATTAAAAAATTATATGTGGTGGATTCAATATGGCCCCTTAAAATTTTTAATTCATTTAAGTACAATTTAAAAAAAGCATCTAAAATAAAAATGTTGTTGCTGTTTCTAATGGATTTTATCCGATATATTTTGAACTTTTAAATGCGATTTACCTTTACTCTAACCCACAAATAGGTAAAAGCCTATGATTTAAATTAAACACAGGAACCACCGTTGGTTACACTTAGTTCATTCTAAATTATGACCCTAATATATCGGATAAATTATCGAAAAATTGCATTTTATGAAATTTTATGTAGTCTTAAGCAACAATTTGACAACTGTCTTCGATATTCTATCGCTTCTAAATTAAACATATCGAAAGTTGTCGTTAACTTAGAATCTATAAGAGTCTAAGAATATTATAAGTCATAACTAAAAATTAGAGATTCGATTATCAAAATTCTAAATGGCGGCTTTAATATTCAGAAGCATAACCAAAATTCGAAGTTTTTTTTTAATACAAAATGCTTTCTTTTTAGTTTTGTGCTGTTTTTATTTGATTATCATCAGTTCTCAATATTTTTCTGAATACTAACATTTTTTAGCATTTGAGTTTTTATACTTTTGATTTTATCCAGTATTATTTGCTTGGCGAGCAGATGTTCCTTTCAGAAAAATGCACGTTTCAAGCTTATTTAACTGAATTCAACTTGAGAGAAGCAGTAAGTCGTTTAATGTTTTATCATTATTTTTAATTAAATAATTTTTTAATTTTTCTGCACGGCAAGACAATAAAACTTACTACAAGTTTTTGCGTTTTTTCCATTATTTATGGAATTATTACAATGCTATAGTTATAAAAATTCAAAATATGATAATATAAATTAACTAAGCCAAAAGCTGCTTATTTAATTCCAATTTTTCTTTTCAATATTACGAAGTATTATTCACTTGTTTACGTTAGGCGTATTTACAATTTATGAATGACACTGGTATGACGGACAATTAAGTGGAAAATTCATCAATACTACAGTTATTCAAGGAAAATATGTTTATGACAGTTTTAATGTACGTATCTTATGATCTTTTAATAGCCTCAATAAAATTGTCAAAATTTCCGGAATAACTTTATTACCAGACTTTTTTATAATTATTTATCATGTAATTTTCATGAAAACAAAATGCTATAAATTTTTAAGTAATTTTGTTACTAGCATATTAAAACTATTATTCATGAACGTTATCAACAAAATTAATACTTTAATTTTTTATTTTATTTGCATACATTTTAAATTTCATAGAGTGAAAATTCGCTCTTTGTGGACTGAAAATTGAGCCACTTTTAATTTTAAATAAAAGAATTTTTTCTACTGAAGAGTGATAATTCACTCTTTGAATATAATGGCTCAATTTTTACTGTATTAAGAGTACTCATTCACTTTTCTACACAAGGCATTAACGTTTTTACGGCATTTTTGCATATTTCACTTCTAAAGCCGACATTCCATTGAAAACACTTAAGTAGGATTTTACGTTCCAAACAATATGTTGTGGTTTTACTCGATCTATCAAAAAATCAGCCCAAACATGCAAGCATGATCCTATAAAAAGATTAAGGGGTCGATCAACAGACTTAACCCATCTCGTATGCGACTTCGAGACGATAGTATTGCCAGTCATGTTGGAATTTGCACGAGTGTTTGTTCAATAGAAATTAACTAAACTAACTAATAATCTGTGCATGATCAAACATTTACATAATTTTCCTCCTGACAAAAAGTAATTATATTTTGAGGTCTTCTAAATTAATAGTATATTACAGCACTAGTGCGTAAAAGTTTTTTCTGCGAATGTGAGAGTTGCCGCCTGAGCCGAAGGCGAGTAAAATGCATCAGAAAAAAGTAAAAAATGAGTAAAATAGCATTTTACGCACTGCATGACATAAAAATTAATTGAGTAGTGGCATATAATATAAACATGTTATGGAAAATAAATAAAAAATTGCGTATTAATTATAGTAAATACAAATGTAGTTTCTTATAAAAATATTTCCATTTTTCTATTTTTCACATTTTACCTTTTATATTATTATTTTCTTGTTGCAAGACCATAGGTCTGGACGTAGTATTGAATTTGGTCAGTTCCCGCCAAAAAATTACCAGTTTTTACCAAAATAACAGTTTTTGAACTAAACCTAAACTAAACTAAACTAAGGAACCCACATCAACAATAACAAAAATTTATGTCCGTGATCTTGTACGTACGTACTTCCCGTTTTTTTTGTACATTAGCCCCAATTACGTTTCTTCGTAGTTTTTTGCATTTATTTTGTAAAAATACAAATTTGATTGAAAAATGTTTCAAACAGAAAAGGTAGAGCATTAAATTCTATACAAAAATGTTGTATGCATTTTCTTCCTACAGTCAACCATAATGCCATAAAAACTGTTTTAAAATGCGTATGACTATAGTCTGACGAAGTATTGAATTTGGTCACCTCGGCAAAAAATGTTACAGATTTTTTCGACACTTTCAAGATATCTTTGACGGATTGAAGGATATCTTTTAGACATCTTTATGACATCTTTTTACTTATTGGGTACATTCTAAGGTTATATATATATTATAAGATCATAATAGTACTGACAGCGGATTTGTAAAACATAGTAAACATGTAATATGCATCGAATACTACAATACAAGTGCATGAAGTAAGTATTTTACAAGTACTATTTATTAATACTTCGGCTGGCCTGTCGTTGGGGTCGAAATTTTGAACATGCTCATTTTCAATTTTACTTCAACCTAGGCCATAGGTCGTAGATGTTAATCATTTTCAATTTTCATTTCTGAAAACTCGGTTATAAAAAACTCATATATCGCACCCTGGCGGCGAAAATTATGACCTAGTTGTATATAAGACTATCTACTGACTATTCAATTTCTAATATTTGCATTTAGGATACGCAGAATAACATCTACTCATAAAAATTGCTTTACTTCTCCGATCTCCAGAATGCATCGGGAAAAGACAAAATTTAAAAATAACTCTTAGAAAATGATTGATTTTTCTGAAAACATGTGTTTTTTGTGTTAGGTCAGTAACAACATTAAGTTATGTCCTGGACTTATAAATATCGATTCCAATGGATTTTCTTATTTTCTGTTCGGAAAACTACGCCTTGGGTTGTTTTTTTCAATAAAAAAGTTTAATTATTAATAAAACTAAAATATAGAACATAATAATAAAAAGCGCGTGATTGGTCGAATTATTAGTAACATTTCCTGAATTATCTATGGTGCATACTAACGGCATAAGACGTTTTATGCAATTTTATAATACATGTGCTAGCGGTAATTTTCTAAATTTAGTCCAAAAATTCAGAACTCTTCAGTCAATAACATCAGGTTCATTGGCCAGTTGCAAGGCGTGTTTTGCATGGGAATAGCCGATAAAATGCAGGCTTGAAGAAGGCACGCGAATGATGCCAAACAAAAGACCTGAACTGCGACCTACTGTCGCCTCATTGATGTGACATGAACGATTACGCAATTCTAGAAAAATGCAGTTATTAGTAAACATTCTCATTCCAACAGGAACATGACGCCATTAAAAATCTACCAAACACTGTGTATATTTTTAAATGTCTTTTATATAAAATTTAAATTAAAATGTTTTAAGATTGATTTCACCAATTTTAGTTGTAATAGACATACACACGAGCTCTTAAAGAATTCTTACTTATTACTTTTCAAATGATTAATCACAGAGACATTTTTTTTATCTTAAATTTATTTGAATTCTGGTAATCGTTCTTAAGTAAAGGACCCATAGTTTTCAAACCTCGGTTTTTTCTAGAGCTACTAGATGGCGTTCGAATCCAATAGTGAATTCACCAGATGGGGTGTACTTCAGTTAAGGTCCACCAACGGATTTTAACGTAACTGCAGTACATTTATGTATTTTAATGTGCTGATTACAAATATGCATATGAAAATTGATGAGGAGTTGACTTGAGGAGAACATTCAAGGTTAAATACTAAGAAAACATGTTTATTTTCGATTTTTTAAAATTTTTGTTATAACAATCTTTTTTTACTTTTATAACATAATATTGCCGCTCTTCAATATTTCGATATCAACATTTTTTAATACACCACAGATGGACTTTTTTTTATTAAATTTTTATTAAACTATTTAGTGATTTTATGGAAACTATTGAAAATGTGAAAAATTACTTGAATTTTAAGTTAAAATTATATCTTTTTCTACGCCTCTTCATTACAACGTCATCAAAATGGCGTCTGCAATAACAATTAATTTGAGAAACTTCCAAAGGTTCAAATATGACGAAAAATAATCTGAAAAGTTATTATTTTATGGAAAAATTGCAGAAAGAACAAAAAAGGTTAAAATTCATCAAGGAATACACTAGAATTTTTTCAGACTTTTCCGTAAACATTATTAATTTAAAAAAATTGACATAAAAAATATTTCAAAATACAGCAAAAAAATATTTTAAAAAATCACATGAATTCTAAAAGCTGCGCATTCTTACCAAATTTAAAAAAAAAAACATTGTAGTTTTTGAGGTACAATGTCCGGAAGTTTTAGAAATTTTTTTTGGCCCGCCGCCGGGCGTAAAATTCGATTTTACGTCCCCGTTTGCGGGCGTAAAATAGAGTTTTACGCCTCCGGGTGCGTAAAATGAAAATAATGTTTTTATGTTAATTATCGATAAATTTTAAATACCTATTTAATTTAAAATAATATTCCATTGAAATAATTTGTTTATGTCAATTTTCAATAAATTTGAATTACCTAGTTATTTTAAATTAAAAATAGATTCAAAATAAGTTGTCAACAATATAGAAGAGTGGCATATAAACGAAAATACCAAGAATTTATTTCTCAGAAAAGTTGTTTACATTCGCCGCAATAAACAAAGCGTACGTCGCTATGCCGCAAATTTTGTATTTTAAATTTTGATTATCATTTATTTCCTTTCAAGTTATGATGATTTATTTTCTTTTAGGGGGGGTTCAAAAGTGCATAAAATGCTATTTACTTTGAAGCAAAATATATTATAAAATATATTATTTATCCATTTTACGCCCTTAATACGAAAACTGCTATTCTGAGGACATTATAATGAAGTTTTATAAAAAAAAAGTACGTTTTTTCTTAAAATGCAAGTATTTTATGTCCATAGTTTTAATAAAATCGGTATGTCCTAATGGTTAAAAAAAAATTTCCATATTTTTTTTTTTCAAATCTGGGACCTTGACCTCGAAAACATTAAGATATAGAGTTATATCGAAATTTTACGAAGCTTTCGATTCTAAAGTAATTCTTACGGACAAAAATAACATTTTTGGATTTTAAACAGCCTATGTAGAATGGAAATTTGAAAATATGTTATGTCGGTAAAAAACGGAAATAAATAATATAAGATTATACAATTTTTAGGTTACTTGGAATGATTTTCGGAATAGTTTAGACCAGAAGGTCTAACAATAAAAAGCCAATATGTTTTTGCGGCATGAATCAAAGAGAACTTGAAATAGACTTCAGGGGCTCTCCGGGCTGATGGGGGAATACGGGACTGTGTGTATTCCCGTCTAGACAAGCCCAAGACAAAGATGGTGTGTCGAATCAAGTCTCTAAACACAGAGAAAGACAAACACTAACAACATACATAGTAGGAATTCCACTTAACCCAGTTACTGCAGCTCGAAAAAGTGCATCCGTATTCTTTCTAAATTGCAGAAAGCGTGCATTCAACGTACTCTTTCTACGCTAGAATATACTTAATATATTTTAAAAATAACTCTTTTATAATAATTATTGGTAGAAATCATTTAAAAAATTCATTTTTAAATTTTTAGTGTTTAACCCGTTAAGTACCAAATGTACATAAATTTAACATAAAGTTTGGCACTAATTTAGTAATAAAGCGCGGTAAAAGAAATTTTGGAATTAACGTTTTTTATTGCTAAAACTCTGCTCTTTCGAATGGTGTATAAAAAATGCCGGAAATATAAAAATAGAAAAATTACGAGCATTTATTTACCAGGATTTTTTTTCACTTATCGATATTTTTATATCATTTCCCGTATTAGAATACTTCATATAATAATAAATATCGCTTAAAAATGTGTGGGTACAAGATAGAACTAGTGGAAAATTAAATTTCAAAATGGCGCCTCAAATATAGCTGCGAAATTCAATTTTTCATAGTCGCATGTTCTAAGTCGACTGACCCGAATGAAGTCACTTCAAACTTGGTTCCTGACTCAAAATTAGAAGCTAGTTTTCAAACATTCAAAATGTCAGGTAGAACGTGACAAACGTATTTACTAGAATAATAGGCGAAACCACTTCATTCTTAGTGCTTGGTGTTTTTGGGATCGTTGATTCCTGATTGTGGATCGGCCATTTTGAATTTTTAAAAACGAGTTTTCATAAATTTTTGAAAGCTTGTTTGCATTTTAAAAATATTTTCTCACAAATTGCCAGAAATGTACTAAAGTTAGAATGTTAAAAAAAATGTTACAATACTATAATAAAAATCGTAAAGATTTTCTGATATCCTGAACTTACGACCATTACGGCCATTTTAACCACAATATTTTTTATTGCAGTAAAATCTAATCTAAACTAATTTAGCAACAAAGAAATGTAATATATACATAACATAATATTTATAACATGTAACATATAATAAAAAATATTAATGATAAACTAAAAACATTTGTTGCTGGGATATCACGGTTGATTGAGCGATAACTTTAGCAAGAGAGAGGCATTTTTGTAATGCATATGCATTATCGTTTAAGTATCAGTAAACGAGCTAATACAAGTTTACATACGAACCAACTAAAAAACGTAAAACATGAAATGATTCAAAATAGAATTTAGAGGCTCGTCATCGGATGTTATCAGTATTCCTGGTACATACAGTTTGAATGCTGAAAAATACGAGCGAAGAATTTCAAAAGCATTGTGACGTATTTTTTTAAAAATTGAATACTTTTATATTATGTGAGAGATAAGTTTTCTGTTTGACTGTTTTAAAAATGTAATAGAATTAACGTATTGATGTAACATTAAAGTAACATAACGATTAAATTTTATATTATTTTAATAATTGAACAGAAAATAAAACATTGGCATTATTTAATTGTACAATCTTTTCTGATTTGAATATTTATGTCATTTGGTTTTTTGAATATTCATTCCAATTCATGAGCATTTTTGAGGAAGTTAATGTAAATTATTCTATTTAATTACTGTTCAGGAAGCAAATTTCATAAACCTATAACGCCATTTTTAAGTGTCTTACCAATTCGTACTTTTCGGCCCTAGGCCGTAAATTATTATTTTCTTAATTTTTGTGAATGTATTTATATCTTTAAGAAATTAAACTACGATTAAATGTAATAAAAGTAAACAAATTTTATTTTCTTTTATAACCGAGGAAAATCAGAAATATATAATATACAAAGACCAAGATAGTAATTACGTACCAAAAGCGGAGAAATAGGAAGGGATTTTTGGATGGAAATACATCTCTGTGTTGATTTTGAAATGTTTTATTAAGTTCTAAGGAACAATTAACAAGGATTTATAAAGTTAATAAACGGTTTCATATTTACATATCAAACTTAGCCATTAACGAGCCTTTTTTTCGTTGTCAAATTATTAACTTTATCATATTGAAAAATGCCTTCTGATAAATCAATTGAGAGTAAATGAACGTAAATTACAAAATAAATACTGTAGCGATTCTTCGTGATAAAATTTATTTTCTTTTGATTACAGGGGAACACGAGTGGAAATTTAACTACTAATTATGGTAATTAGGAGAGTTTTTTTACTATTTCTGTGATGAAACTGCGATTCTCCTTTTTCACCTTCAAGTCTCATTGGAGATTGAATTAAAATTGTTTTATTCACTTTTATGTTTTCAAAATTTCCAATTTAATAGTAAATTTTGTAAAACATATTGTAAATGCATTTTCTCATAACGATTTCGAAAATGTGAAATATTTCCTTTCTTTGTGAACGTAACGAAAGTAATATTTCATATAAAGGTCTTTATGCGTGTGGTGAAATGTTCCACAATTATAAAACGATTGTTACAGTTTTCAATTAATTTACATGAAATTTAGTATGTTTTAGGTTTTTAAGTCGCTGAATACGAATCTGATGTAACATATCGATATCGATTTTTCCCGATATTTGAATATCTACAGTTCGAAATCGTAAAATTAGAAATATAATTACATTATTCCTAAAAAAGGTGTTGTCTGTATGATCATATTGAAGGTACGCGTGAAAACTAGTTTAAATTATATAAATTTTAAAAATGTAAAAAAAAATTCAAGGATTCAGTCCTAAGATGGCATCCTTAAACCCAGCCGGAATCTATATAGATTTTTCTACCGGGATCCCAGAAAAAGTTTCTAAAAACTATCTAGGGCCTAGGTTGTTTCTAGACAAAATTTCTATCAGGGGAGGGCAATTCTAATTACTATAGATAATATCCTAAAAAAATGCCGGAGAAATTAATTCAAAACGTAATTCGACTTTTAAATTTAAATAGCACCAGTGAAACGGTGCAAACATTTTACTTAAATTTGCATAATACATTTTTGTTACCATGGATTTTATCAATGTTTATGTCAAGTCCACAATTTCGTATTATTTCGATAATTATTTCATTTTTTCCATAACGTACATGATATTTTAAACGATTGGAATATTTAGATAAAAGGCAAACCGCCATATCTACACAACGAACATAACTGAATGTTTTACTACAGGAGGTAGAAAATAATGGAAAACTTTCGAAAAGTTATGATACATTTTACTTAAACAGAGATAAATTTCCACGTAACGAAAGTTCTTGAATTACGATATAGAATAGTAATGTTTTCAACATAAAATATTTTCATTTAAGAAGTGCTGATAAGAAATTCCGAAAAAACATTGATCGTCAAAATATTGAATACTATGTAGTAGAGAATTTTGTGAAATTTTCAAATTCTTTTTTATTTTTAAAATAATGAGGACCAAACTCGAAAAATTCGATTAGCCGGGAATTGAACACGACACGTTGGGATCGGGCACGTTCTCAACAGGTTACTCTATATTATTGACTTGAAAGTGGCTTAGACTAAAATGTCTCCTAAAATCAAAATGACGACTTTTAAGTTAAACACCGATGATTTGAAATTAATTTGTTTATAAATATTTTTTTCATTAAAAATGTAATAAAAATAATACTGGGATTGCCAATGCACAAAATTGTCCATGATTTTAAGAAGATTTTTGTTTTCCGTTTAAAATCATCCTAACCTCTAAAGAATGTCAAATTATGGTTTTACACATTTATTGATAAGGACGAAAAAAATAATAGCAACACGAATTTCATATAAAAACGTGGGAAAGTTGTTACTCCATATTGCCACATCGTTTGGTAAAATTAAAAATGGCGGATACAATATAGCTTATAAAATTGCAAGACCTCCAAAAAATTGATTTACAGGATCAGAATCATCAGATTTTTCATCAGTTGCTCGGTATTTTAAAACGTTTCTTTTGTAAAACTGATGTAATTGTGAACGTCTTTGCAAATACGTGTATAAATTAAAAAAATGTATTATATAATTTGTATCCGTCCATACGTTATACGTGACCTTAATGCATTTTTTTAGTGATTTGCTTTTAAACGAAAAACAAAAATCATCTTATAATCTTCCATAATTGTATGAACTTTTGGTTCAAACCCAGAATAATTCCCATTGTATTTTTTATATGAAAAACACTTGCAAAAAGAATGAATTTCAAATTTTATTTTTTAAAATTTAAAAGTCGCCATTTTTGTTGTAGAACGCTTTTAAATGCATATTTAACTACGCCAATCGGAAGAGCATGCTCGAATGTGCATAGTGGGCTATGTCCTTTTCACGTCGATATTAACCCATTCAGGCCTAAACGGACAGATTTTGAGCATCAGTTTAAACGTCGATAATTTGCATATAAAAGCATTTGGAAAAAATTTACTTCCGCTATTTCTGACGTAAAATTGTATGCTCTTTCAGAATCTTTCAATAAAATTTCGATAAAATGAAAAACAAAAAAGTTATACACGTTTTTTCGTAAAAAAACGTGGTTTTTAACAATTTATTTTTCATTCTTACATCACTTTCACCTCGAAATTGCATTGGGAAACCTATCTAAGGTAAAAATGTTGCGTCCATAGATCCTTAGGATTAAAACGTACCGTGTTCTAATTTGAATTTCAAGATGGAGACTTCCAAAATGGCACCTAGATGTTCAAAAATCTTTTTATAACTTAACAAATTTTTTTCTTGAAAACTATAGACTTTAGAGAAAATTTGCTGAGAACAAAAATGTCTTAGAATTGGTTAAAGAACCTTTTCAAATTTTATCACAATGTATTGATACACTTTTTGTTTTTTTGAAAATTCAAAAAAACGAAATTTTTAAATAAGTCCTTTAAAAAATCTGAAAAAATTTGAGAAGGTTCTTTAATCAATTCTAAGACATTCCTATACTTAGCAGATTTTCTCCAAAGTCCATATTTTTCAAGAAAATAAACTTATTAGTCTTAAAACCTAGAAAAGTTTAATAATTTATTTCCTTGAAAAATATGGACTTTAGAGAAAATCTGCTAAGAATAGAAATGTCTTAGAATTAGTTAAAGAAGCTTCTCAATTTTTTTCAGATTTTTTAAATGACATTATTAAAAATTTCGATTTTTTGAATTTTCAAAAAACCAAAAAGTGTATCAATATAAAATTTGAGAAGATTCTTTAACCAATTCTAAGACATTTTTGTTCTTAACAAATTTTCTCTAAAGTCTATAGTTTTCATGAAAAAAATTTGTAAAAAGATTTTTGAGCTTCTCGGCGCCATTTTGGTAGTCGTTATCTTAAAATACAAATTAGAACACGGTACGTTTAAATCCTAAGGGTCCAAGGACGCGATATTTTTACCTTAGACATGTTTCCTAATGCAATTTCCAGGTGAAAGTGATGTTAGAATGAAAAATACATTTTTAAAAACCACGTTTTTTAACAAAAAAACGTGTATAACTTTTTTGCTTTTCATTTCATCGAAATTTTATTGAAAGATTCTGAAAGAGCATACAATTTTACGTCAGAAATAGTGGAAGTACAATTTTTCAAAATGCTTTTATATGCAAATTATCGACGTTTAAACTGATGTTCAAAATGTGTCCGTTTAGGCCTTAATGGGTTAATACAATTTCCTGTTAAAAATGGAGTTCAAAAATCACCAAAAAATGTGTTTACCTGGGACTTAAATACTTAAAAAGATTAAAATTTTCATTAGAATCGACAAAAGCCGACATTTCTTTCAAGGTTTATTTTTTATTTAAATTTAAGTAATCCAATTTCAATAACCTTAAATTCTTAATCGCAATTTTACACGTCACATGATGTTTTGAAACGACTCAAAGGTGACTTTAAGCGGCCGTAAAAAAAATTGACGAGAATTGTAGTCGTAAACCCAGCGATTGCACGAGTCTACCGTTGAAAAATTTGCAAAACAGTGACGTAGTCTAATGCAAAAAGTGCATATTGCAAGAAAAAAAAAATTACCAAAATATGCGATCGACCACGTGCCATTAAGCAAGGTAACGCAAATAAACGGAATTCTAGGAAGCGTTTCAACATTTCATCAAACGACTACCGAAATTCCGGAAAGCGTGAAAAATGCAGAGGCTCGTCCGCCGCTCGGACAAAGACGGAAAGTCCTAGACGACAAATTGCCAGAAAGAGAGAGAGAGAGATCGAGCGAGAAAAAGGGTGGGGTTTCTTTGGCGCGAATCCCGCGAACCCGTAAAGAGCATAAACATGACGCCGGTGCGTGGCTCGGCCGGGGCGCGCCGTGACTGCATGACGTATCGAGCGAACGACACGCTCCATGACGTCACGATCACGACCTCGGTGGGTTCGATTCAGACGGTGAGCACGTGCACACCACGAACGAACACGCGGGTGATCACGCACTGGCCACGTGATGGCTACGCGCTGATTGGCCGACGGTGCCGAGCCCCTGCGCCGGATTGGTCGATCGACCGCACGCTGCATGATCACTGGCATGGACGACAACACACCGCAAACAACAGCCGAACACACGTACTAGGAGGCGAACCTGAGAAAGCTTCATTGCTCTTTCGGACCTCCAACCGTACGTTTCGCTTTTTTTTCAAATGCGAATCTCTTTGTAACAGCGAGCTTCAAACACTCGCCAGTCTTTCTTCATAAACGATCGTTACGTTTTCAAAAAATTCGAAAAAATGGAGCAGGTCTCTGTGCCTCTTTCGCCACCAGCATCGCCGCAACTTCGACAGGTTCATGTAAGTACACTTAAACCCTTTTTTAACACGTGTTGGACAAATATCACTTTCCCTACTCTCCTTTTTACATTTTTACATATTTTTTCTCGGTATTCAAAATACTTCACCTTCCTTTTCCCCGAAATTATCAGCCTTTTAAATGGATTTAAAGGTATAATTAAATATCATTAAATTCTTTCCTGAATATATTTTTGTGCTTTTTTTCAAAATCTATACACAACAATAAACGTATAAAATTCATATTTTTGTATTTTACTTCTCTTTCTGCAGGTTCGAACGTTATTAAAGATAAATGGCACGTTTGACACATATTTGAATTCCCGCCTGTTTTTCGCGCGAAATTCAAACCCGAATTTTTTTAATATATACAAATTATAACATCCTTTTGTTCTTTCTATGAAAAATAATTTATAAATCCATCAAATCCAATTCTCCAATTACAAAATTTCACGTTTTTAATTAAATATTTGTGTATAGGTGGAACCATTGCAATCGTCGTTCAGTGTAGCTGCTCTTCTGGGCCAAAGTCTGAAACGTAAGGACCACGAAGGGCATCATGGCAACGTGGACCTTCCGCCAACTCCTCAACCTTCTGATTCTGAGGAAGATGAACCGCCGCGAAAACGGTCATGCGCCGAAAACTGCGAACTGGCAAAGGTGAGGGAACCCACGAGATAACTGACCTAGCTCCACGAATGTAGTCGTTTCGCTTCTCAGTATGAGAGCGGTCTCGCGCGAATTTCTACTTTCCCGGGTTGCGAAATCCAGTGACCGATTTTGACTCGAATACAAAAAGTGCTTTCATAATAAATCGTAACCTTGATAAAAAAAGTTCAAGAACGTGGTTAATAAATTTCATGAACCGAATAAAAATTAGTCAAGTATACCAAAGTGTATTAAAATAATAAACATGAAAAATGTCTTTCGGGGATTGTCACTATCGTAAGTTTTAATGCGAAACAATGCTACGGATCCCGAAGTATTATCGATCGATTGACCCCCCATTTATCTTATCTTAATGTAGTCCATGCAATTAATGAACGTATTAATGTTTGTTTCAGCTTTTACTGGAAGAGGCCACGCCACCGCCAAGTCCAGAACCGGCTAGAGTGTCGGTCATAATGCGTGCCAATCGTGACGGCACCTGCAGTCCAGCGAACCTTCAGCAACCGATGCTGAGTTCAAAGGTCACGGTCTTATCGCCGCCCTACTCTCCATCGGTAAAAGTTGCCGAATCTACTACTTCCACGGTTCGGGATTATCCAGAACCAGAAAATGTTTTAAAGAGCATCAAGTTCAAAATGAGCCTGCGTAAGGAACTTATTATCGTGAACAACAAAAATACCGACCGTGAAGTCGTAGCCCCACAAGTGAACATCACCCCTGCCACACCCGTTCCTGAAGTTACCTCAGTTAACACAACTCCAGTGCTTACCATGAAACCCACCAAGATTAACAGCGTTGCAAATACCGTTCAACCCGCAAGTCAATACAGAAATATCAATCCTACTAAATTGCAACCTTTGGCACCAAAACCATCACCGATTAGTATGGTGACTGGAATATTAGGACCACCACTGGTCATTCCTCGTACTCCATTGCTGCTGGTGACTGCACCTTCGACCACTACCGGAACTACTACGACCACGTCGGTTCCGGAAGTCGCTCGTCGTCGGGTTTACGAATGCGAGCATCCCGGTTGCGGAAAGAATTATTTCAAGTCTTCTCACTTGAAAGCACATACCAGAACACACACGGGAGAGAGACCTTTCCCGTGTCCTTACGAAGACTGCGGTAGAAGATTTTCCAGAAGCGATGAACTTTCCAGACACAAAAGAACCCACACGGGCGAGAAAAAGTTCGTATGTTCGGTGTGTCAGAGACGGTTTATGAGGAGTGATCACCTGGCAAAACACGTGAAAAGACACTCCCGTGATCGTGGCTCCGGAAATTCGAGTACTACCTTCCAAGCGGCTCCCGCACCATTGAGGCTCAACCTTTTGCCGGTTCTGGCTCCAAGGATCCAGCAGGTGGCAGTTTGTTCAGTACTAGGAAAAAGGTTCCTGGGAAATTGAGGCTTTTCCGCCTCGTTCGCATGAAGCGACGAGTCGGCTCTTGGCGTCTGATAATAATTATGAAAGCCAAAAGATATTACGCCAGTCGTGCCTAGTCCAGAGTACGGCAGCGCTGGGTGATGGATTTTTCGAGAAAGAACGACTAGTAACAGTTATTACTGTGAAAGAAAGTGAGTGAAACTTGGAGTAAGACTTGTGATTGTATTATGGTCTCTGCTTCTGAGTGATGCAGTGCATTAATTGTTACCAACCCCGTGAATAGTGCGAAATGTGTTATTGCATCCAGTTGGTTTACGGTTTCCAATATTTATTCGACGAAACCGTCAATGATTATCAGAGACCATGGACAAGTGTTACAATTGAGGATTAACAAAAGGATGAAGATGTGATTGTATGCGTCGGATGTTTAGACCCCGCTTCAATGTTGTATTACTCTCGTCATTGATGTAACTAGAAGCAGTCTTTTTTGAGGTGTATCGAAAATTCAGTTGAATGATAAACAAAATATAGATGGATGAACGCGCGGCCGTCCGCTAAACCAAGTACCTAAGTATGTCTGTGATCTGCTACGATGCGAATATGGTTTATTTGTTTATTTGTGTTGAAAGAAAAAGAGAATATTTATTTTTATAGTTGTAAGACATAGCAATTAAGAGAAAAGAGACTAACGTTGATGTCAGGAACACGTACGAAGATATGTGTCTGGCTTTTCCATTGAAGTTTTGTACTTTTCTATCGCCAAGAAGCCGTTGGCATATTTGCTTCCAGCAAAAACGGCCGTTCCGACTTGCAGCGATAAGTGCAGCAATCGTCGAGTTTCTCAACTTAATTTCAAATGATGTAAGAGTCGTAAAAATGTATGCGAGCCATTTAATGGCAATGATAAGAGTCTGGGAGGAGAGAAAAATGTGAGTCACACCTCCGTACGCTGCTGCGATGGAGTCTTAATATTGAGGCATTAAATACTTGAATACTTTTCTAAAATACGTTTTTTATTTGTTTCCCAACTCTTTCCTTTCCCGATTTATAAACCATTAAAAACTGAGATTTTTAATCGGACATTTTCATATACAAATTTGGATTTTGTTTGAAAGAAATGTTGTTTGTATCGTACAAATACTCCACGGGACATATCGAGAATGACGTAATGTTTCGGTAATAACACAAAAAAACGTATCGTAAATATTGATTTTGAACGGTTTCGATATAATTGAATGTTACTGATAGCAGTTTTTTTACTCCACTCACGTTTATCGCAATCATGCGTTAAAAGAATGATCTTACGTGTGAGTACGAGGAAAATTATTATTACGCCACAATCAATCATTAATCAAAAGGAAGATAAGCGATGTTTCATATTCTTCTAACGACGATTCCGTATAATACGAGTAATTTTACTGGCGAACCTGTTTACGTTAATTAATAAACACCTGATCGCACACGAAGTGAGATTAACTATAGAAAATTAAGATTTTCGTGTTCTCATCACAAATAGCATCTGCAATTTTTAAGTAAAATTATTTTCAAATATTCACGTGAGGTGAATGTACCAATACCAGACCACTTGACCCTCTTATCAGCAAGTCGCCTGTTGCCAATTTCAGTGAATATCTTGTATTGGGATTATAGTTGGCTAGATATTTTTTTTTAAATATTACTTAATTGTTAGTTTTTTAAATAGACATGATGATGTTTGCAACCTTAGATAGAGTGTAGGTTTAAAAATCGATTACACATGAAAAACAAAAAATCTCCACCGTCAAGTCCATTTATTTTCGGAATGTACAATTTGTTTACATTTGTTAATGTCGTTTGAAGTTTGAGTTCTGCGAATACTTTTTAGTGGTCTTTTAAAATCTGGTATTGAATGTAATGTACACGTTTTACTCTCGAGGCTACAGTTATTTTTGGAAATGAACATTCCTTTACGTCTTAAAATAATGAATCATGGTGTTACTGAAACCTTTTAAATAATTTGCTAAATTTGAGATTTAAATAATGTATTGAAATTCGTACTAAAATATTTTAGGTAGTTAGAGAGAAAAACTATAGTTAATGTATCGAAAATAAAACATGGAATTTCCAAAAAAAATTGTTGCATTTGCTACTCCTTGTTCAATTAAATGGTCGCCTTAAATATCCGTGAGTATAGTAAAATAGTTAAATAATAGAAAAGAAATTGCACATTGTTAATTCTACTATTATAGTATATCAGAACCATTTCTACATTGTGTCAATGATTCCATTAACTCTTTTTTTTCTCTGAGTATAATATAATTAATATGACTTTTTCAATTATATTGAAACTAATTAGAAACTAAATGTATACAAAATGTAGTGGCCATAGTAAACAACATTTAATTAACACTGAAGGAGAAACCGTCGAAACACATTAATTAAATAAAATACCTGAAACTCCGTCCTGTTATTAGTACAAACATTAGTACAAACTAGAGATATTTTTCGGGACAAACGTGTAACATTTGCTAAGTCGTTCACACTATTAGCAGCCAGATTATCGAACTCTATTCCCATCTCCATACTTTTCTCATATCTTATGACCACATGTGTATGGATAGATCATTCTTCCATAAGATTCTATTATTTCAATTTTATCAAAAACTGTACTAAACTGTTAACTCTTCTTGATCACGGATATACCAATCCAGAACAATAATAAAGGTTTCATACTCATACTTATAGATCATTCTTTCATATTGTTCCTTAGTTCATCATCACCTTGTTTTCTTTACAGTTTATGTCACTTTTCACAATTTACATGAATGATAACTTAACACGCCTTCTTATTCTAAGAACCATATAAAAGTAATTTGTGATACTATGCTTTTTAAATTTGTGTTAACATTAAACGTAATGGTTGCCTTAAAGAGATTAAAAATAAGAATTCTAAATAAAAAGTGGTAAAAAATAAGTCAACCCCACACACGAATGACAGTCAAGTTGACCGACAAACATTCATTCATCAAGAAGATTACTGAAAATGCTGAGTGGAATTAAAAAAAAAGTTCAATACCTTATTATTTGCGTATAAAAATGAAAAAAAATAGTACGCAGAGAAATATTAATACTACATATATGTCAGAATTAATATGACAGTAATAATAATATTAATAAAACAAATTACATACCAATTAAATATTAATTAAACAGTAATAACAAAGGATGTATTATTTTGAACAAAACACAGTGAATGGTAATCGAAATTAAAAATTTTAATGTATTTCTGTGTTTTGGCCATGTTATTAGTTATTTAAGTTATTTATCTTCTTGCACGTTTTTTTTATTGTTTAAATAACTTATTTATTCGTATTGGTTGTCTAACTGGCACTTTCGGATATATCACAAATTGAATTTGTACATTTCTATTGAGAAGATCAATATAGAAATATACATAAAACGTTCCACAGTTGCATTGATAATTAACTATTGTTTTTGCAAACAAACTTACACAATCGAACTCACAGTGCGATAAATATTCTGTAAGTAGGTAAAGTTGTTGATGTCTATTCATGAACTCCAACCAGCACTGTTAAAAATATCCAGCTTAAAATAACATACAACAAAATTATTTTGTAATTTTAATTTGCAAATATTTTAGGTAAAAAAAAAATACTGAACTAACGAAATCTTAAAAAATTACTCTTAATATTTATTGTTATAAATCCCAATTATTTTAATTTTCTAAACAATCACAAAAGTTTGTGATTTTAAATAAATATTTTGTTAAATATAGAAAATTTTGTTTCTTTTGCACTACATCAGGATATTTGGTAAAGCCTTTTACCAATATTTGCAAAACAAATACAAATTACGAATAAATAGTGCTCAATTTATTTTATCACCTGTTTTGCAAATGTTGGTATATTACCAAAATACTTTAGACAAAACTTTTATTTTAGTTCCTATTTCTCTTCAACGTATTTTAACAATTTACAAGGAATGAGTAATAATAACGCTTAAGCAATAACTGCCAAGAAATATTATTATAAAAATATCAAATTTTCAAAGAAAGATAAAAAATATAAAAACGTGCAACTGCATAAAATCAATGCAATTTGGTAATAATTATAACCGTGTGTATTTACTTGCTAGAAAAATGTAATGTAAATATTTATCAGAGTATTAATGCAATTAATTAAGCTTCATTGACATATTTTTAAAAGCTTATCTCTATCATGAGGTAAAAGGATGATGTTAGAAAGTAAACAAAACTGCGAGTCGTATGGCACGCAGTCTATATCGCATAATGAAATTACTCGTTATATAGGGGTCTGCTTAGAGGCTCGATTCACATTTGCGATTATAAATATACAAAAATGGCGTGATACACGTGACAGTCTGATTTCAAAACTTTGTTTCTTATCAGATATCGCTGGTAAGTATCGAGCCTCTGTCAAGGAAATTATTTCCTTACTGAATTGAAGGCGTTGAAACGAGAATTTTTTCTAGTTTTACGTTGAAGTTAAAAAAAAGATTGGTGTGTTATCCAAACTTAATTCTCGATCATTACTTCTTAACAATTGAAATAATTCTCTAATTATAGTTCCTTCACTGCTGGATGTACAAAATTTCTTCATGAAGTTTGACACTATGTTTTAGCATTTCAGCTGCATGAGAAAAATTTGACACTAGTTATCTCTTATTAATTAAGAATCGAGCTTTCCAATACTTTATGTCAAAATTTTTCAAATTCTGATATAAAAAAAATTTATTCACGGTTTAAAAAAAAAAGCATGAATTTTTTCGGTTTTATTTTTAATTTATTGAATTGTATTATGGGTAATGGCATTATCATACATCTGAAAGTCACAAACCGAAACGGACATTTCCGGAAACAAACATTTAAAATGGCAGACACAAAATGACGATAAAATTGAATTTTTATTCGTTATAGCCTAGCCATAAGTTAAAAACTGCACAACTCCATGGGTTTTTATGAAGATGGAATTCCATGGTTTGGTTGACAAACATCATTGGAACGACCGGATCTTTACCAATATAAAATACCTAGAGACAATTTTATCTCGTGAAGTTTAAGTACTAAAATATAGTGTCAAAATTCACGAAAAAACCGTACATTTGGTGCAATAGGGTTATCAAGAAACCTTCTATTTAAATTTCTTCGAGTGAAATGTCACTCTTTGTGGTTGCGTTAAGAGTAAATCTCTTACGTTACGTTAATACTTACTTTATGAAACTTAAAGAGATTAACCATTTTTTATCAAAATAAGCTTTAACAATACTTATCTGCCCCTGCCCTTTTTTGCACAGGACATCTTCACTTTAAATTAACGTTCAAGATAATGAGATTTTTAGCTCATTTTCAAAACTCTCTGGCAAATCGAAAAATGAGAATATCATAATGAAACCAACTCACTTTGACAAATCTTTGCTACAGAAACACAATATGGCCGATTGTATCTGAAAAAGCACCTTTTGATTTTGCATAGAATCTGTTACGATCTTTTTTTATCCGGAAATAATGTAATTTCCTATATCCTACACCAGCCATTTTGGATTTTGAAAATTCCTCATCATTTTATAATTTTATTTTATATTATGATTATATTTCGATTCAAATAATCCTAAACATAAAAATGTGGAATACAATAAAACACAGCAACATTTACTAACGAGGCATGTGAAAAATTCCATTCTTTTTTTTAATTTCCAGGGCCACCACATTGAATGCGCATTACTAACATCGTCAAATATATTAAAAAGTGACCATAAATATTTAAAAAATCGAAATTTTACATTTTAACACAAAAATTTAGATTGATGATGTTTCATGTCAAAAATATTTTAGCAAAGCACGCATTTTTAGACATTTTCACACTTTTCCCCCATTTTTAATAAGATAAACTGAATGGAGTTAAATAAAAAAAGTTCCACTTAAGCAGCAACTTATTTGTCCACGTTTGTCCACAGTTTGGAAATTGATTTACTTGAAGCATATAATCTTGTTTGTGATTCAAATAAGTTTTCGTTGGATTATGAAAAGATTTATTTCGTTTAAATATTACTAGGGTAATTGGTAAACGGATATTTACAAAATTTTAAAATTCGTTCTATAAGCAGCCTCTTTTTAACCCATTAACATCCAAACGTCCGCATTTAGCGATTGATTTGCAGCGGCTGTTATTTGTATCAAGTATGTAAAAATGTCGGAAAAATTGTTTCTGACGTAAAATTTTGTAATCTTTCAGAATCTGTCATCAGAATTCTTGAAAAATAAAAACAAAAGAAGTTATATTTGATTATTTAAAAAAAACAACGATTTTTTCACTAAGAAATGTTCTTTAATTGATATTGTCGCACCGAAATCGGAATAGAAATAGTGTAGATAGTAAAAATTTTGCGTCCATGGACCTTGGCTTTCAAAATCGAAGTTGAGCATTTTGAAATTCAAGATGCCGACGTCCAATATGGAGGACGAAAATAAACAATATTTGTCTATTTTAGTAAAAATTTGTATATAGAGCTTTTTTAGGTTGCGGAATACGAATTCGTCGTCAGGTTTATCAAATTCAAATATAATAATACTACATCAGATTAATGTGTACGGGGTTAATAATTATTTCATCAATAAGAAAACTTGAAATTTTAAGTTAAACACATACATTTTTGTAGAATTGAGTCTTTTTTCCCAGCGTAGTATGAAAATGCATTAATAATTATTTCTCGTGTATTCAATTAGCTAATGATTTATAGCCGTCGATTAGAATAACGCCATGTTTCATTATAGGATAATTGTTTAATATTCATTACGACGGGATTGCATCACTCGAACTCTGATTTCCTATTATACATTTTAAAATAGCAGATTTGCGTAATTGAAATTAAGGTTGCGTAAATTCCAAATTGACATTTTTTTCATATTTTATTACATAAAAAATGGAATCTTGGTCAATGGACTTATACGATAATTCTTTAAGTTATTTTTAAATATATTGCATTCACTTTATTTGCTACAACTTTTCGAAATGAATGGTCCCTTTGAATGTTAAATGCGACAATTTGTTAGTATGGTCTCATTAGTGACTGGCCTGAGCGTAATTACTCAAAACTAAATATAAAGCGCACGACAGTCACTATTCCAAATGCAAATATTACTCATGAATAACTTCTCTTCGTCTAAATTGCTGTAAAGAAATTTTGCTACAAAATTTGAGTGTAAACGTTTTCGAAACATAGTATACTGTTTCTTCCAATAGTTACTAATCATTACTATTGATTTTAATCAAAACAACACAATAATTTATAGTTTAACATATTTACTCCTTATTGACGAAAATGAAGTGTCATAAAATTTTGACATGCAAAAATACAATTTACTAATAAGTACTGCTCAAGGGCAACATAATTTTTGCTTTTGTTTGATAAGTAACGAATATCATCAACGAAAAATGATAAATCATGATTGCCAGACAAAAAGCCTACAAGACATTTAAAGTCAAGGATACCATGACGTTAATCATTTCATACCAAAAATTATCGTAGAAATTCTTGGTTTAATATTTCATTATTATGAAGACAGAATGCGAAGAATATTTTTTTCTATTTTTAGATTAAAATACTGACCTAAAACAATGGTCTATCATAGTAACTTTAACAAATAATTTGTATTTATCCAGTGTGATTTGAATTAACAACATAACTTATTCAACTTTTATTTCATCTGCTGAATACCTACGAAAATATGAATCTGTGATAAAAATTGGCCTTGTAACACGATTTTTTGGTATACGTTACTAGAGCACGTACGCAATTAACATTTGACCAGTAGATGGCAGAACGCCCACTTCATGCTGTCTCGCAAGCGTTGCAAAACCAATGCAGTTGGGAAACGCACCACGTAAGTAATATTTAAGTTTAGATAGAAAAAAGTGCGTTTGTTATATATAAAAGTGTACGGGCATTCAAGTGAATGATCGTCATGTTTCCTAGACGTCAAAAACTGTACAAAAGTGACAGCGGAACTATAAGAACTGGAACACTGTATACATGCAAAGTGCCTATTAGACAGTAAAACTTCTTTTATCGTTCGCCAGGTGTCGATTGATTTCGAAAGTGCCTGAATTTCTAAAATCTTTATATTCTGATGTTCGAATGAACTTCTTGCTGAAGTTTATTGTGAATCCTGATTTTAATCACGTAATAAACCATCAATAACCACGCAATAACGAAAGTGCCGCAATACAATCACATCAGAAATATGTCATACGTTGGAAAATTCATTTTTCCGTCCTTGAAAAATTGACGTAATATCGACAATTGATTAGTGCTAAAAGAAAACAATTTTTTCAACTTGTAAATGATCCTAGTGGAGAACGGACGAACTTGTCAACTACATCTGACACGAGCAACCTTGTTGTCATTAGGCGAATCTCGCGAAATCGATAGTTCTCTTGCATCAGCCAAGGATCGAGCCTCTGTCAGTGTGTTATAAACAGCAAACAAGGCGTATTGGACCGGTAGATGACGCAAAATCTCTCTACTATTGCTTCTCTATATATTTCGCGAAACGTAGTCCAAGCTACGGTAAAAAATATGGATTCCATTTTTTTGGTCTCCTCGTCAGAAATCAAACAGAATGTTGAAAGTGAAAATTGAATGCGTTTTGTCTCCAGATGCAAGCTTGCATTAATGGTTGAAAATATTCTAATATCAACATCAGGTTCAGATAACTTCACCACTTAGAATTATGTTCTCAAAATACAAATCAATTAATTCCAGTAAAATTTGTTTCCGGCTAAATTTTTAACGTTAAGATTGCAAGGTAGTCTAATCTAAGCAGGAAATAACAATGGATTTTTGGGTTAACTTGTAACAATGTTTTCTATTTGACTGTACAGTTGCTAATTAAATTTACACACCATTAAACATGAAATAAAAGTTGAAGAAGATGTAAGTGCCTCTTTGAGTATATCTTCAGCAAATGTTCACAAATTATGTCCTGGCTACAGGAAGCACATTCATCCATCTATCGGGGCGACACTAAATTGATTTTGTTCCCCAGTCCCACAATGTAAAATATTAACCTCAAAATTGAAATTGTCAACTCAAAAATGTCGAACCTTTTAGTATGCGCGTACTGCTAAACGTACTCTAGCGATTGGTTAACCCTTTCAAGCACACATTTTTCTTCACATGGAAAATTTATTACTCGGGGGCTTTCGAGGTCGCTGATTACGAATATGATATCAGATTTTCTAAATTGAAAATAGCGGATCCAAGAAAAGTTTGTTTAATCGAGATGAAATTGGGAACTCGGGAGGGTTTTCGAAGTCGTTGATTACGAATGTGGCGTCGGATTTCCAATATTCAACACGTCGGATCCAAGATTAGAATTTTAGGGCCTGAGTAAAGATTGGACCTCTGAAGCCTTTTCGAGGCTACACAATCGTTACGAGGCCATACAATTTTAAGGCCAAGAATCAAAAACAAAAGCAGCATAAAAAAGAGTACAGAAAAATATCAAAAAATATTCAGAAAAAAACAAAAAAGCTTCCCACGTCATCGTCGTTAGCTCTGGGTTATGCCAAGGCAACCAATGGTAAGCAGTCAAAGTCGGCAATATCTAATGTACAATTTTTAATCTAAATTTTAGTATTTCTTAAGGTCAAAAATCTTCAAAAATAGTTTTAGTAAATTTTGAATCTGCCATCTCAGAGTTTTTAAAATTCAAAACGTATTATCTATTGCATATATCTATTGCATAAACGTATGTATATAAAACATATACGTATCTCGGGGCTCCAAAAATCTCCGAATAAACGCAACGTTTTTAAGCATAAATACATGTTGTTTTTAAAATTTTGTACTGCCATTTTGAATTCCCCATTTTGAATTTTGGAAATCTGACCCCGGATTCATCATGAGCGACCATAAAACCCCTTTAGTAAAAATTGCCATGAAAATCGAAATTGAAATAAGCTAGAAAACGCTTTAAAAAAAACTGCATTTTTTATGTGTTTGTTTATTTTTAATTTATAACACTTTTATAACAAATAAAATTTGAGTATTAGTGGTATAATATTGTTGACAAATACCTTAGATACTAGAAAAACCTACTAATATTTTTAAATACCTCAAAATTGAATTTTTATAAATCAAATTATCTTGCAGAAAAGTGGGGTCCTGAGAAGACTACCGTACTTCAAAGGGTTAAGAATTATACCACATAACCTGTATCCTATTCTCGTGTGAATTTCGTAGAGTTAGACCCTAAACAAAAATAGATATTAAATTTGGTTGGAAACATTTCAAACTTTTATAATTTACGTTTTTGTATTGTGCATCCATCTGCTGATGGGATTTCTTTCTGTGTTGGAATGAGTAACCTTACCATTTTTCGGGACAGCCAGAGTACTTTTTATGCCACGTAACCTGGACAACACAATCCATTCTGTGAAGTACTGAGGAGCACCTGTGGATGTCCAAATGTCCCTTTTTTTGTTCTGGGCAGTTCCTCAGAATATCCCAGGACGAACTTGTGATGTATGGGAATGAATTGCATACAACTCTATTAAAATTCTCATCCTATTTTTTAGTTATTTCTAGATAGATCAGTGAAATGTGTTTACACACATTTTTACCGGGGAATTGTTAGATAATAAATTGTTACATGCCACTTGTAACTAGGAACTACTCACATGTTTTGCTAGAGCATACATGATAAAAAAAGAAGAACAATTAAAGTAAGTGATTTGAATGCTTTCGAAAGTGCATAAGAACTAGATAAAGAATGAAAAGCTGTTTGCAAAAGCAAATTACAAATTTAGTCGTTAAAAAATTACGCGTCGATAACTTTTGAAAATTTAATCTATTTGAATTTGACGTGTTGAAGATGGAAATATATATATAATAATGTAAGTTTGAACAGATTGAATTAGTAGTTCAAATCGCATGGTCTAAGCCTTGAAGAACGCAGAACACTATCAAAATTTGTTTAAATCAAACAAATTATTATCTTGCCACACAGTTAAACAAACATTTTTTTCATTTAAACAAATTATTTGGTCAATCGCCTGTTTTGACATAAATAAATGTGCAGCATAATCTAAACAAACACAATTTTTTATTTATTTGAGAAAATTTGAGCAAACCTGTGCTATAAAACCATCTCCTATACTATTTTTTGCCAGAATAAACAAAGTTTATTTGGAATAATTGCGAGGCAAATTTAAACCATTGAAATTTGATCATAAACAATTTATTAAACACAGATGCACATTGTGTAACGTTCTGAAAATGTTAATTTTAATTCTATACTACAAAGTGTTCTCCACCTACCGTGTTTGGCACATAAAAGTGCATTTTGTTGATAAGTTTATAATACTATGTATTCATAACACTAATCATATAATTGTAATAAGGCTCATCAAAGTATTTTTGTTGCTTTTTTAGTCAAATGTTAAATATTTTTCTCCGTTGATGAATTCTATATTCTGTATGTAACGTGCCACAGATGTGCCCAAAATCCCTCTTGTCACAGGGAACTGGTGCTGTATCATTAAATATTCATTTAATAATATTAAAATAAATTAACATCTTTTAATTTTAAAGTTATGCCCAATATATAGTTTACCAAGATTGCAATAATGTTACAAGTGTTTGACCACTAAGGCAGTTGAATATAACATGTAGCAGCTTCCTACAAATTGATAATTTTTTATATAATTTTAAGGTGGCTTTATTAATAAAGATGATTTTATACATTGATGAATTTATATAATAATAATAATAATCATTAATATAAAAAAAAATTAATATAATATTTATATTTTTTATGAATTTATAACTGTTTCGTATAATTTAGTATAATCATAAATGATGACTACAAACTGATTATTTTTGTACAATTTTAAGTACATTTTTCCAGTCCCATTATCATCTTCAATTGCAAAATGATTACTATCTATATTACTGAATGAATAATAATTTCATTTTTTATTCAAGGAAAATAATTTTTATTTACTAACATTTTAAAGCAAATGTATACTAAAAGTGCGTGGAAAGTAAAGAAATTGGCTTAGTACTTTTCGTGCAGTTCGTCAATATATCGCCATAAAGGCCTTTTAAATATAAATACTATCGAACAAAATGATATTAATATCAAAATTATTAAAACTTAATAAATAGAAATATGTCCATTAAATTCAAAATCATTTATTTTTAGTTTTCGTCGACATTATGTACATGGAAAATTAAATGGTTAATAAACTCTGCTAACGATTTAAAAAATGGGAAAAATTTCCTGAAGTTACTTCTTCTAGTATACCGTTACATATTAAGCTTCTATTTAAGATTCAGTCTGGGAAAACGCATAGACAAATGAATTTTTTATATTCTCGTAACTTTTTGCATTATTTATATCGAGATGATGCAAGTCCATCGATTATTGCTTTCGTTTTGCCAACATCTTCGGGACGGAGAAAATCTTATGCTGTATTAATTATTTTTTTGTTATCTGATCTCGACATTGTGCAAAGATTAAACCGATGAGTAAAGGAATAAACAATAAAGAGTATATTTTACAATTCTTGAAAAACAAAAATTATTTCCAAAATAAAATAAGCATCTTATTCGTTATTTAAAAATCTAAATGTAATTTTTCAGTGGCCTTACTAAATTATTGTTTAGGTGAAAATAAGCAAAACATTTCAAAATATGTTAAAATAAATCTAGATGAATAAATAATCTTTTAGCCAGCTTATTCTATCAGCTTAACCATATTAATTATAAATCAATTTTACTAATTAATTAAATAGTTGTGATCAGAAATAATTATATAAGATCATTCCCTATTACGAGTAGATTATTTTGCCAGAGGACTGAAACTTCAATACAACAGTTTTAATGTGTGTTCAAATTATATTTTTTTTATGTATTTTTATTTTTCAGTAACTTCTATTTTTCAAGAGCCAAGTTTAGTTCGTTTAATAAAAATCCCTCGCCAGAATATATCTTAATAGTAAAAAAAACTTTATGGTGTAAATATGAACAAAATTATTTGATGTAAAGAATTAAAATAGCAGCATTTTTATACGTTACCCATACTTTGGTCTAGTGACACTCCATACTTTAATACATACAATATTTTATTTAAAAAAGATATGGAGAAATGTACTTTCAAAGAATAAGGAAGAACCCCTGAAAAATTAAATGAAAAATTGGTTTTGAGTCTTATACTATGAAATAAAAAAAGTAATTTATGATGTTAAATTCGCTTCTTTTCGTGTGGTTGTATACCATATTTTAGTCATGCAGTGTGTATCACGATTTTTAGAGTTGGAGAAAGTACAGGGATTGCCTCTAAAAAATATGAAAAGAAGCACGAACAAAATTTCAGTACTTTTCTCATAATTTCACTGATTACACTCCACACTTGTGGTCGCGTTATTTTATAACTTCAAAATAAAATGTATCAGAAAAAGTTTTTTTTATAAAACAAAACAGGAAAATTAAATGATTACATTAATCTTAGACGTACGAATGATAATTCTTCATTCCCGTAATGTCGGCTATGAACAAATTTAGTTTTTAAAATGCATTTTGAACTGTTCAAATAAGACGTTTACAAAAAAAAACGAGATTTTGCAACGTATCAGAACCAATAACACCAAAAATATCGGCGTCAATAAAGTTGCGTAATCGATGCCCATTCACAACCTAAAGTGTACAAAATCTCTGAATTTCAACTACGATTTTTTTTTGTTTTGCCATGAATAGAACCAACCTCTTAAAACGTCAAAAACAAAACGTCGAAAAATATACCTCACTTGATAAATTTTGAACATTATTAATGAAATTCGTATCTCTAGTGGGATGATTTTACCAAGAATGTAAGTACGGGGCTTTTCGAGTTTGCTGATCAGGAATTTTTGGTTAGATTTTTTAAATTCAAGATGGCGGGTCCAATATGACATACCGAAATGCAATACAATGATCCAAAATCACGAGAAAATGTATATACCGTTTTTGAGGTCATTTATGAAGCATTTCGGGCTAGATTTTTAAAATACATTAACGTTTAGATAACAAATGTGAAATTATTCAAAATAGCGGATAAACCACGAAAAATTTGGCGAAACGTTTTAGATAAAAATGACAGACTTTCTGAAAAAATGTCACGGAACAAAAAGTTCTTCAAATTCATAAAAAAATACTCTGACATTTTACTAATTTTATTTGAAGAATTTTTCAATTTTTTAGAATTTTGGGATTTTGAAAAGTGAATAGTGTTTTTTTTTTTAAAGTGAATAGTGTTTTTTTTTGTTCGGCAACATATTTTCCGAAAATTTATCAATTTCAAATAATAATTTTCTGAAACTTTCGCTGATTTTTTTTCGTGTTTTAGCCACCATTTTTATACTTTCACCTTAATTTTCAAAATGTTAATATGCACATTTTGTAGTTCCAAAATAAAGATACTGAAAGTCATGTTTTTATGTCAGCTTGGACATTTTTTAGAACCTTTTTTTTTAACAGCAAATACAATGGTTGAAAATTATAGTGAAAAAATGTCCATTCAGGACATGGACAAGATCTTTTTTGATTACGAGTTTTACAATTCTAATGTTAACATCACATATTGTATATATGAAAATAAATGTTCTTTGTCCAGCGTACCACGTAGCAAGTGAGCAACCGTTAGTTCAAACGTGTAAGAAGAATCTATTTGTACAGGGGCATCCCACAAATGTGTTCTGATTAAAACTGGTTTTGGGCGGAGGAATTATTTATTATGCATTTTAATCAAGAGACTCCCATTTGCTCGCATTCCTCACGCAGTAAGGTTAGCAACCTTATTACGTGTCACTTTTTCGGACTAAATATCCTTTGGCACCATTCCTGCAGCAAACGGTTTATAATTGTACAATATTGAAAAATCGCAAAATTTATATGAAAATAGTACATTTGTGGGAGTTAAAGTGAAAAAGAATTTTCGAAAATAATACGCAGAACAGGAAGTAGGTATAATTACACACTTATTTTATCGTCTGTTTATGTGAGCTCGACATATTGCAGATAAAGTTATTTAAAACTTGCTATTGACATTTTTGTTACTTTTTGGTTAGAAAAAAATCTTTTTAAACAATGCACAGTAGGTCAACATTCAAAATTTCATCCCTTTTCTAGAAAAATTTTTCATAAAATTAAAAAATATCTATGGGACAACTAACAACAAAAATAGAAAGGACATTTTTTTATTAGAATTTCCTACAGATTTTCAAAAGTATCACTCAAAACAAAACTATAAGTGGCAACAATAACAAAAAATCACAACATTGCCAATGTCGTAGATTTTTATGAAAAGAAAAAGCATGATTTATTGTATTTGAAATAAGTTAGCATTAGTACAGGTGCACATGTAGGCATTTTTTGTGTAGAATATTTGTATCACATTTACACTTTTGTGGAGTAAGACCCTAAAAACGTAACAAAAATCTATGATTTAATTGCATGCTAATTTATTATTTCGTTTTATAGTAACAATACACCAATTTAGTAACAAGTTTCAATGAACATAAGTTTTGTATTTATCCAGTAAAATACTTGACGTATTTTCTGAATATAAAGAATGTTTACTAAAATAATACATATTTTTAGCGAACGTAACGTTTAAAAATTGAATTTTCGTGTTTTTTTTTTTGGGATGTTCAAATGTATTTATATTTTGAATTAAAACTAGCAATTGTGATAAGCAATAAAAACAATTATTTTTACTGTAGTGTTTTAATTTCTCTATCCAAACAGAAAAAAAAACATTCTTCTGATGATGACCCAAAGTTCAGTGCCGAAATGTTAAATATTTTGTAATATTTTTCAAATGGACCCTACAAATACAAAGAAAAATTCAATTTTTGTAAAAAATCAATTTGTGAAAAATCAATTTTTGTATACTGCAAGAAATCAGCAAATATAATATAATAAATAATATGAATTATGCTAATTGCAAATAAAGATATGAAAACTACAAATTAACCCATTAATTCCTGAATGGACGTTTTTTCACTACAATTTTCAACGGTTGTACTTAGTGTGAAAAAAGGCTCTAAAAAATTTGAAAGAAGACATATCTGACGTAAAATTAACTGAACTTTCAGAATCTGTTATTACATTTTTCAGAAAATGCAACCGTGAAAAACTATATTCGATTTTTTCAAAAAAATCATGCATTTTTCAAATGAATTTTTTTTTCATTTCGTCTTTTCACATTGAAATTGTTTCAGAATTCCTCTAAACGGTAAAGAAATCGTGTCCTCGAGACTTAAACTTTAAGATGTGCCTATGTCCATTTTGAAAATAAAGGTAAAAGCATCCAAAAATGGCGGCCCAAACACAAAAAAATTAGCGAAAAATTCAGGAATTTTTTATTCAAAGACGATCGACTTTAGGAAAAAATGTTACAGAACAAAAAGTTCTTACAATTATTCAAAGAATACGCTGAATTTTTTTCAGAATTTTTTAAACACTTTTTTCATTTTTCAAAATCCCAAAATTTTGACAAATCGAAAAAGTCCTCAAAAAATTCTAAAAAAATTTTCGGGCATTCTTTGATTAATTGCAAGAAGTTTTTCTTCCGTAACATTTTCTCCTAAAGTCTACCATTTTCAAATAAAAAATTCCTGAACTTCTCGACAATTTTTTTCGAAATTTTTCTCGACAAGACTTTAGGAGAAAATGTTACGGAAGAAAAACTTCTTGCAATTAATCAAAGAATGCTCGAAAATTTTTTTAGAATTTTTTGAGGACTTTTTCGATTTGTCAAAATTTTAGGATTTTGAAAAATGAAAAAAGTGTTTAAAAAATTCTGAAAAAAATTCAGCGTATTCTTTGAATAAGTAAGAACATTTTGTTCTGTAACATTTTTTCCTAAAGTCGATCGTCTTTGAATAAAAAATTCCTGAATTTTTCGCTAATTTTTTTGTGTTTGGGCCGCCATTTTTGGATGCTTTTACCTTTATTTTCAAAATGGACATAGGCACATCTTAAAGTTTAAGTCTCGAGGACACGATTTCTTTACCGTTTAGAGGAATTCTGAAACAATTTCAATGTGAAAAGACGAAATGAAAAAAAAATTCATTTGAAAAATGCATGATTTTTTTGAAAAAATCGAATATAGTTTTTCACGGTTGCATTTTCTGAAAAATGTAATAACAGATTCTGAAAGTTCAGTTAATTTTACGTCAGATATGTCTTCTTTCAAATTTTTTAGAGCCTTTTTTCACACTAAATACAACCGTTGAAAATTGTAGTGAAAAAACGTCCATTCAGGAATTAATGGGTTAATCATATTTTTTCATTACATAGTTTACTATTGCTATTTTAAATTACATGTTTCATCAAATACACAAATAGTAATTCAATCAGGACTAAAATTAATCAGCGGACAAAAATTCTTTATAAAGCTATTTTTAACTAATGACATATTCAATGATTTATTAAATTTGCCATCGCAATCTTTCAAATTGACTTTTTTAAATTTTATTATGAGCACGTTAGTATGTTAGTTTTCAATTTTGTACTTATTTTTTTTTCTTCTAATTACTTCTAACCATTGCTTTTTTTTCAAAATATATTTTAGTAGCTTTTTCTTTTTGTGTTAGACATTATAATTTCTTATGTAATCGCTATTTAAAGCTCTGTACATTCAGCAGCGCTAAATTTATTTACTTTGTGTGTGAGATCACTAGAACCTCAAAGAAAGGTGGTCTCACTTAGTCGGTAAAATAGAACAATCGTAATTTTTTGTGAATATATTTTAAAATTTCATAATTTATGTTAACTCTGGCGAGTTTATTGCCCCACAGAGGCATTCGGGTCGTCCTTTGAGTACATCATAAGATTTTTGTTCAAATTAAAAATATCTTGCGACTTATTACCGGAACGAATTAGTGACCGTAGATATGCACTTATTATAAAGAATGTGTACGATCTATCAATATCGGCATTGTGCGAACGCCGAAGCTGCAGTGCCAGTTTTACATATATGCATCCACGGAAATACAATTTTGAAAAAACGTTACCAATACAACGGGATTTACTCAGTTTTCTATATATCTGTAAGTTGACTTTTTAGAATATTAAGTGAAATTTAGTGCAAATTTTAAAAGTTAATTCGAACAAAATATGAATTTGCCGAGAAAAAAAGTTACATAAATTTTTCTTTATAAAAAGATACACTTTGGAATACGAATTATACTAGAGACGTCTTCCTGTCCGATTCACTCATATTTTGATGTTAAGTATTTGTTTATTTTCTGCACAATTAGACTTCAGTCAAAACTCTCATATTGTTTATAGAATAAACTTTCTCGTGAAAATAGAAAATCAAATTATGTAGTAAATGTGCAAGATTTACTCATTGAAGATTTTAATTAAAGTTTAAATTCGGAAGCCACGCCCAACGCGTAATTTTTGCAACTCCATTTCGTTTTTCTTTAGGAATTAAACAAACAAGAATTGAACAAAGAAAATAGTAATGAATTAATATTTTAAGAGTATCGCCGTTGCTTGACAAAGAAACGATTGTTTCTAAAAACGTTATATCGTAAGTCTTTCCTTGCTTACTAAAAAAGACTTATTATCCAACTACGAAGTACAACATACTAAAACATATATTTTTAAAAGTTCGCCAACCCCTATTCTATTTTCTTTATGAATCTGATTTAAAAACGTAAAAACAATACTTCGAAACGACAAAACGCCATGATTTTTAAATATTTTGAATACTATATTCCAGAGGTACTAATAACTATTAAATTGGATTTAAATAGTTTTGTATGTGTATTAATCTACCTTTAAAGTTAATAACCTATTCAAATAATTTTATGCTTCTTTGAATTAAGAAATATATTTAATAATATTTCGTAACGATTCATTATTTTTTTCGAAATACTCCTAAATTTGCGTAAATGTTATAAAAAATCTGAAAAACCTTATGTATTCTTCGATACATCCTGATAAATTTTCGCATGTTACAAAAAGCTCTCAGGTTTTGAATTAAAGCGTGCTTACTTTAAAAAAAATATAAATAAATAAATACATATCTTAAAATTTAAAAGACCCTTTTCAATATGAAAACAATGTATATATTACCTGTTCCTTATAAACATTTTAAGGTCTAAAGTGACAAAAATGACATTTTGGGCCCATGTTACGAAGAACATTTTTTGTCATGAAATGGAAAGTTGTTGAACATTTATTAATATGTTCACTACCTTAATTTCCATCTCTTGAAATTTTCACCTCGAAGCGCGCTTAAATATTTATTGACTCCACGTAAATTCAAACTATAATTTATAAAAATATAAATTAAAAATAGCCGAAATATAATAAATAACAATTTTAAACAATGAATATTATTTTATTTATACTTAATTTATTTTGGTACCATAAGATTCGAATTTCAGCAATTTAAAATAAATGTAAAGGTTTTGACCAGGCAAAAAACAGATGTAAAAATATTTTTATATATTAATTACTACTAAGTTCTTTACAATATAATGCATCGAAGAGAAGGATCTACTTTCAAATTATACGGAAACGATAAGCGATTCCGATAATATTATGGTAAGCACGAATTTGTGACATATTCAGTGAAATCATCAGTGGAGACAGGAAATGTTGAACAAAATAACAACCAGCGTTTTTTAAATTATTACAAGGACATTTTTTACCAGAGCATTATCTTCACATTAAATGCTAATTTTAATTATTTCTGTTTTGTTAAAGGTTACTAAAATATATACGTTACCTCTATTAAAAAATCTACGTTAAATTATTTGTTCTTCAGTGAGCTGTACATTAATATGGTAAATTTTTAATTCAAGCAAAGCTAAAATAAAGTTCACTATTAAAGTAGCACTTTATTTTAACATAAAATATTTAGAAAATCATGTTCGATAATTTTCTGATAGAATGACTATATTTATATTTAATATGACTATATTTTTGATACAGTTGTATTTTTTATCGCTATTACATTGACATTGTTCATGCATTGCAAACATTTCTGCTTCATTCTTTTTAAATTTTACTGTTTTCATATATTAACTAATTATGCTTAATAAGTGTGTTATCAAAACTGTTGTCAGACTGACGTATAAAATATCTTAGAGCCAACTCGTTGCTGATGATTTCGACTATACATTGCATGTCATCCTTGAACTCCAAGTTCTAATCCATTGTCTAAATAAATAACTTAAATAATGAAGAAATATATTATTAAAAAATCTAAATTTACTATGCTGTGTTAGTCTGTAATTATAGGGATCATACAATTCGATTTAGAGAATACTCTATCAAATTTGCATACTAAAAACAGGCTGATAAACAGTAAACTACTTATAACAGGAAAAATCAAACCTGGATCTTTCACGTCCCTTTTCTTTTTTTTAAGAAACAAATTTCCTTTGTAAAATTGTCAGATATGAAAATTTCAGGTTGATTTTGATCATTTAAAAACAACAAATCCGGACTATATTACTTCACCTACTAGGCCGTAACACGAGGATCAAAAATTTTCAAAAAAGAATCTAAACATGGAATGTTTATAGCGCAAAGTTCTTTAATTTAAAGAAATCCTGATGCCACCAACAAATGAATAATAAAAAAGACCCATAATTACTTTGTTGTTTATTTTATATAAAGATCAATCAACAAATTGAGGAAAATCGTCCTTTTGGTGCAATTTCGATACATATTAAAAAAAAATATAAAAAATTACTCAAGCAGTGGAGCGTCTTTTTAAGACGATTAATAGCTTTTAAAATCGTTTTTTTTTTTAAAAACATTACGTGTTTTTAATTCAAAGATATAATTTTTTGAAAATCTTGACAGTTAAAATTTATCCAAAAATATACATTATTAATTTCAATTCAAAACTATAAAGCCAAAGCAATATAGAATGGTGGAGAATTTATTACTTGTTTTTAAAATTTTAAATGATAAAATTTGAATGATGAAAAAAAGAATTTGAAGATCTTAACGAGTCAAGGAATTAAAAATTAAAAAACTTCTAAATTAGTTTTTTTGCGACGTTTCGACCTAAATGAGTTAAAAACAATTTATAAAGCAACCGACGTACCGATAATTAGTAAAAATTATATTTACATGTGCACATCGTCAAGAGTAAGATTTTATTAACATTCGAATATTAACGTTTAATTTAACTGTGAAACTTACTTATACATGAGGTCATTGTGTAGAAGCGAATTCGTGTGAAACAACCGATAGCATTAGAAATTGAATATAGCGAAAAATAAACAAAACAAATTTAAGAACTTTTAAAGCAGTTTAGTAATCTAATATATGTTTTTTGTAGTCTTTGGGAATTTGCTTTCTTGTTAAGTCCCAGAGTTTGTAGATAAATATGTGACATTTCAGAAATGATTTCTCGGTACCATCGTGATTCTAGATCGAGAATATTTATCTTCTCCCAATTCAATTCATGTCCTGTCTTGATTCGATGTTCCGTAATGATATTATTTTTTTTATGAACACCAATTGATATTATTTTTGTGTTCGTTAATTCTTGTGGTTAATTGACTAAAGTAATATAATAATGCAGGAAGTAAAAATTAACCTGTCACTGAATCAGAACAAAAGAAACAAAAATTATTTGTGAAAAAGGACACCTTTTTTCTTAAAATTTTTTTTTTATAGTAATGTACTAATATTATCATTATTCTATTATTCTTATTATAACTCTTTATATGTTTATTATTTACTACTAATATTTAAGGAAAGTTAACCCTTAAAGCGACATCCTATATAAAAATAACACAAAGCACCATGTGGGGTCGTTGGAGACCCCAATCCGAAGATAATATCGTCCTGCGCGGACAGTTTTCGTTATTTCGTCTCAACAAAATTATTGGATACTCTCCAAGTATCAGTTTACCGCGTAGATCTTGATAAAAATTATTGGTGCTCGTTATAAAAAATGAAATACAAAAGTGACGTTTTTCACAAAAAAAATCGTAACTCGGCCAATTTTCAATATTTTGTCCTAAAAATTGAACTTGTGCCTCTTGAAAGGTAGCTCTTTAAGATAAAAAAAAAATGCTGTAAAAGTGCAGCTTTAGAAGGGAAAAAATGTAATATTTATGTGTGGGGTCTCCCAGTGCCCCCAAGGCGCTTCAAGGGTTAATAACAGAAACCGAACGTAGCGCGGACATTAAATGTTAGGTATTATGGTGACGCTTATCAATACTCCGGATGTTTCAGGATATATCCAAGAAATAGTATCAGAATTTATTTTAAAAAACCGCAAAGAACCCCTAAAAATTATAAAAACCGCGGATATTAAATGATTTAAAAAAAATTGAAAATTAATTTTTTAGAAAATAGATTTCTTCTCTGAAGTAGAAATATATCAAATTGTACTTATGATTGTTATAAATCCTGAAAATCTGGAGGAAGAAAAAGTTTGTTGATTAAGACAATTTTTTTTTAATAAATTAAATTATTTTTTCTAAAAGTTGGTAGTTTTAACAAAAAAATGCTAAACATAATATTTGAAATTCATTTCCTAAAAAAATATCAACTTTTGGACAAAATTGCAAAAAACGAAAAACGCTTAGAATTCATCATATACTAACATTTTTCCAGAATTTTTCGTAAATAATTTCTTATTTTTTCAAACATTCAGATACAAAATTTTGGAAAATATCAAAAAATCTGAAAAACTGCACTATATTCCATCATGAATTCTAAGAACTTTTCATTTTTAGCATTTTTATATAAAACTAACAGTTTTTTAGTTAGAGCGGAAATTTTACACGAAATTTTCGCTGAGAACGCCATTTTGAAGTCATTGCAATGATTTGGGGTATACAACTAAAATTTTGTCTAAAAGTCAAATATTTTGACCTGCTTTGTACATAGAAAATAATAAATATTTCCCAATTTTTTGCTATTCTATTCAAGTTTGAAAACCATTTTAGATTTTTGAAATTTAAAATGGCGGAACAAAATTTTTAAATCTACATCGAATTGGACCAAACTCTGCATTTAGGGCTTTTTGAGGTCGCTAATTAAAAATTCGAAGTCAGAATTTTGAAATTCAAAAGCAAGAACCAAAATGGCGGATTGAAATTTTCGAAATTGATGATTACGAATCCGAGAAGAAAAATATGAAATTAAAAATGGCGGATCCAACATGACGGGTCAAACTGAAATTATTATTAAATTAAATGGGTGATTAATACTTACTTCTTAGTTGTATTTCAAAAACGTTGAATTTTTCTTCCGAATTTTATCTTTGGCTGAAGATGCCAAACATGTTTAGGACTATCATTTTCTTCCTAATACTAGAAATTAATACCTTTAAATTCATTTTTTCGAGAAAAGTCAATTTCATCCATTGGGTCATTTTTTGAAAAAACACGAAAAGTTCATGAACAGTTTATTCATGTTTCGCGAATCGCAACTTTTAAAATTGATGCAAAATATTCTGAAATTTCAGTAAACTACAAAAATATTAGATACCCAAATTTTTAAAATGTTATTCCAAGTATTTTTCATTTACAAAGAACGCTTGAATGGCTTTCCTGTTACGTTTCGAGTACGCTTGGACGCTTTCATTTCTGACGTTTGCTTTATAGGTTATAACACGATTTCCTCAACAAAAACATCTAATTGTTACACATTCTCACGTGTAATACAAATGAGTCATTAATTTTGCACAATTCCATAATATCACATATCAACTTTCTACCTGTCATTGATATATCTACGAATACAAACATTCGCAACATTGCACATACCAATGAATGAACGATTGTTTGTGTAGAGAGGAGGCTCGTACTATCAGCTGTTCAAAACACGAGAATGCAACAATCTCGCATTTCCCGTCAAATTCTCCAACAGAGGTAACAAGATACTCTACAATAACTAAATCATTTCTCATTTTACAGAAATACATAAATAAAACAATTTTTATACACCTTATACATCAAGAAGTATCGTTAACATTCCCCCTGTCATAATTGGGGATTTAACAATCATTTAATTACATTTTAGAAATCTGACCAAAAATGAAGTGAAATGTACAATATTCTAAAGTGCTGGAGCGTGGAGAAAATGTAATTTACATCGTACGAATGCTTCCTCTTGTACAAACGTTACAATGTCAGACGAGACCTACTTTAAGGAAAAGTGGCAGTTGCTACAAATTCTACGATCTACGGTTGAGGGATTGCTGACTAATGGGGTTTCCAACGTATGGAATATTTACGGCGGTCTCAACCGCTTGCACAATATAATGGAACGGATCTTTCAACATGGATGTAGAGTTTATAAACAATCGGTATAGCATTTATTTCTTAGTATTTTATTCCATTCGTTATTTAAAAATAAACTGACGATTTTGAAATAGGGTGATCCAGACTTTTGGGTGTTTGTCCAAGGTTTGAATTGGTTGCAACCATCTTTGGCAACGTCACCGTCGGTACATGAATGCAACGAATATCACATCAATTTGCCTAGTAGAATTGTTGCTAATAAGGACTTATTATGGTTATATAAAAGGTTATCTTTTGATATCTGTAATATTGTTCTGAGAAAATTTCAACAATTATTCTGACTAATGTCAAATTGTTAATTGTTGTTTTAATTTGTCTACAGCCTAGAAGATCACTCGTTGTCGCAAAAGCTTTCTTGGTTGTTGACGGATAAGGAGCATTTATTATCATTCCTTGAACCTTGGGCCTTTTTATGCCAGGAGAATTTGGCCGAAGCAACTTTAGTGTGCTTAAGAGCAGTCGAAAAGAATCAACCAGCCCTGTTAACTGAAATTGATCCTTCTTTGGTAAGAAGTGTTACCTATAATATTTAAATCTTTCGTATTGAAATCAACATAGTTTTTTACCATAGTTTCTTCCGAATTGGAGTTTTTACAAGAATAGTCCAAAAAGGGTACATCGTCGCTGTTCGTCTTATCCTGTCAATATGTCCACGAATTCTCACTTAGAAAGCACTTCGGAGAATTCCGATACTAGTCTAGCAGTTTCCAAAAAGCAATTGGAAACTGCCACACCGTTCGACAGCGAGTCGTCGCTCAAAGCTTGGAGCAGTTTTCCCGTCCTTAGCGATAGTTACGAAAGTTCGAAAGTAAGCAATACCGCTGCCACTTCCCACAGTTCGAAATGTACCCCCGACAAAAAAAGTCAGGTCACGACAGTTGAACTTTCATCCGTAATAAAAATTGACTATCCCAACACCAAGAATTCCACATCTTCGTCAGGTATAAAACCCAAAAGTTTTGCAAGACGAAATAAACGAATGCATCAAGAGAAAAGAGAGCAAGAAAAGAAAAAGTCGAGCAGCGGCAGTTCCGATACCTTAAATTACGAGGAATCCACTCGCTTTCTACCTGGCTCGGAGGTCGAACAAACAGTTACCGATTCTGTACAAATTCAAAAAGAAGAAAGACCTAAAAAAAAAACTTACGTAGCTGGTTCGGCTCCAGAATTTTCTGGGCCTTGGGGTCTGGAAATCGAAGGACAAAAAGATATAAGGACTCCAAAGAAAAGTTTTATCGAGGATGGCGGGAACAGCATTTTGCCAATGGCTACTGGATATTTCCCGCAACCGAAAGAAGGTCAGAGTTTAACTAGCTTTCTTTCGTCTGCTCAGTTTGCCAGGGCCAATGCTGAATTGGACCGTGAAAATGCACATTTTAGTATATCAGAAGCGATGATTGCTGCCATCGAACAGGTGAGTTACATTATCTACTATTTGTTGCCTATTAACAATTTAATTGCAATAACGTTTCATATTTGGAAAATGACTTTAAAACTATTCTTACGACTGCGCTTATTGCAACGCATTTGTAATCCTATCAATTCCCATTAGTTGAAGTGCAATAAGCAATTGCGTTTGGCCGACGAAGCTGCTGACGAAAGCGACGAGGAAATAAATAATCTAAAACAAAGGATTAGATTGAGACGAAGGCAAAAGCAAGAAGAACGAAGGAAAGGGGGAACGTGGGGTAAAGATTTATTAAGTGATGGAAAAACTGATAGTAAGTATTTCAAAATTATGAAAACAATTTAAAAATAGTTTTCTTTTCTTACTTTTGTATTTTAAAACAATTTTATTGACCTTAATACATCGATTAACAACAAAAGAAATCACAAATGACATTGTGCGTTCGATTAGAAATTAGTCATTGATTAGGAAAGTAGGTTACGAATATTAAAAATGTTATCTCCTCATTACTCATCAGCTACTACGACTGATCAGAGCGCAAGTCCAGTGTCAACATCGCCTGGAAGTTCCTCAGATAGCATTTCTACGCATGTCGATGACTTGGATACAGAGGATGAAACTAATTTGCTTCAACTTAAACATTCCGGTATAAAGTTGTGGCAATTACATTATAATACGCTCTAAGTTAATACAAGTTTTGCTAAAAAAAGAAAATTTTTAATACGTTTAGGGCTCACAGCTTCGAAAGCATCTCTGTATTCGGAAAGCAAAGTACATAGGTCATCTTCCAGGCAAGGAAACGAGTCTGGTCTGACTGACAGTACAGTATCGGCGGAAGGTGTTGCCTTATCTCTTATAAGTAGGTTTAGCGAAAAGCATCTGCCGAGGGCTAGCGAACTAAAGTGGCTCGTCTCCGAACAGGACGCACCTCAAAGAGTAAGACGATTCTAATAAACAGGGTTGATTTTTCTACCTTACATCGATTAAACTCACATTTTATTTAACAGTTGCTACCTCTGCCGAAAAGTTGGCCGGTCAGTCCGGACGAGATCGAAGCCGAAGACCGATCAAACGCAATCAGTCTTCGAGGCACGGTCGATTGGGCTCCTCCTAGGTCTCAAATAATCTTTACGCCTCATCCAGCGCCAGTGTAAGTTTTTTAAAATCTATTTTCGTTGCATTCTTTCAATCTTTCAATTTTCTTTACAGAAGAAAGATACTGATTGCGAAACAAAATTACCGATGCGCAGGATGTGGAATGAAAGTAGCGGTGGAATACGCAAATCGATTTAGGTACTGCGAGTATTTAGGACGCTACTTTTGCACAGGTTGCCATGCGAATCAAGTTTCGCTTATACCTGGGAAGATTTTGTCCAAGTGGGATTTCAACAGGTATAGATTAAAAAAATTAATGTGAGAAATAAAAAAGTTAAAAAATATTTGGAACATTTATTTATTTATTTGTTATTGCGGAATAATTGTTTGTTCTCAGATATCCAGTTTCAAATTTTTCCTACCGACTTTTGGATCAAATGACATTTGACCCCCTGTTCCAAGTCAATGATTTGAACCCGCTTTTATACCGGCGAATAAAACAATTAGATCGCACACGGACATTGCGAATGCAACTGTTCTTTTTGAAAGACTTTATTTTTACCTGCCGCTTTGCTGTTAGGTAACGTATGCAATTCTAAAATAACGATTAAATGTTATAATAATAATTTTCCTGTTGTTTTAATTAGTTTGCAAGATGTATTAAGTAAGGAGTTGGGTCACATCGTCAACGATCCTCACGTATATTCGATACAAGATTTTACTCAAGTAAAAACTGGAGTTTTACCAGTTCATTTGAGTAAACTCGTTCAGGACTGTTGTAATCACGTTTTGGAATGCATGGTAAGTAACAACACCGTTACCGATTGCCAAATAACTTATTTTTTATTAACTATATCGCTCGATTGCAGTTATGCCAGGCAAACGGATTTGTGTGCGAGTTGTGTCATTCGAAAGATGTGATATATCCATGGGAATTAAGCAAAGTCGTAAGATGCGAAAAGTGCGGCGCTTGCTACCACACTAGTTGTAAAAGTGATTTGACAAAAATTGAATGCAAACGATGTCATCGTTTGAAAGCACGGCGAGCATCGAGAGAAGAGTCAACCGCACGATGATAAAATTTGCACATTTTTTTCAATATGTAAAAATTGAAACAATTTAATCGGTGCAACGATGTTACCAATGTAGCAAATACGCAATTCTTGACAAATTGAGAAAATTGCTAATCGAATAGTATTATAACTTTAAGTTGCGAAAAGTCTATAGCTCAATTGCGCATTACCTATTTTCTAAAAGTAGGCTTCGAAGAGTCATTGTTGATATTTTCTTGTTTTATTAATTTATTTCTGCCGTCGCACATGGCAGAGTGTAAAATTACCATTTTTGTATTCGATGATCAAGAAAAGTTTCGTATTTTAGAAATAATACATATATTTATATACATAGTTGTAAGAAAAAGGATACAACATACGAATTACTGTGATCGTTGAAAATGTTCACAATATTTAAATTATATATTCGAATATTGTTTATCATGTCTTAATTTATTTCCTTTATTCAAAAAATTATTGCGAAACAAAAGGTTTTACTTGCTCGATTAGCGTTCCATTTTTCATTTTTTTATACTCGAAGACTGTTCCTTTCTTCATTTCTGCCCACGCTTTTGTTTCAGTTTTCGAAAGAATCCAATCGGCGTCTACCGCAACTTCTTTACATCTCGACGTATGTAACATTTCTTCATCTTTATTAAACGTTTCTTTTTTCCTTTTTACACTTTTGTATTCTTCGTGACTAATCTTATGTGTTGCATTAACTTTGGATGAATGTAAAAGTTTAATTCCATGTTTTCGTTTCTTCGATTTCACAAACTTATCTTCAGCCCAAACATTTCCCAAACGTATGTTTCTGTAAATTAAATTGATAAAATAAGGAATTTCAGGTACATTTTTTTCATGCATACTTTTCTAGAACGTTGCTTAATTTCTTCGCAATATATTCTCGACACGATGCTGTTAATTTGAAATTTTCAAATTGTTCCACAGGTTCCTTTATTCTCGGGGAAGAACTTTTTGTTTTGTCGCATTCTTTCGCACCGTTGTCAGTCGGGACTAAAAATGTTTAAAGCAAAATAGGTTAGATCAAAGTTATTAAAAATATTCAAATTTTGAAATATGAATATAATAGAAAGTTTTATAAAAATTTACTGATATATTATCACTCACTGTTTGTCAAGAATAAATTCTTTAAATACTCATTATCTGCAGCTTCTCTAACTGCTTCTTTATATGCTTCGTCGTCTGAACTAGACCCACTGTTTTCATCTTTCATTTCTTAAGAATTTATCATTTAAGTTTTGCGGATCTTTTAAATTCGGGAACTTTTTAAAAACGTCCATTCGCACGTTGTTGCAGTTAGGAACCACAGGGAACTTTAAACATAAAGGTGAATTTCTATGATTGTTTTTCAGAAACATTGTGATTGCGCATGCGCAGGGACTTTCCGCGCTTGCAAATGGCGGAAGAGCGATTAAAGTTTCGAACTGGACTTTTAATCATTGCGTAAGTGTCTCCAATTTATTTCTTGAGATTTTTACAATTCCATCTGCCGTATTGTATCCGCCTTTTAATTTTTAAAACCCATTGAGTAACAAGCCTAACAAATTCCAAGCTTTGTGTTTTATTAACTACGATCGCCATAGAATTTTGAAATTTGACTATATGTAAATATTTTGTATACATAAAAAAGAAAGCATTAAAACTTGTTGGCTTCATCATCGGAAACTCTAAAGACTTCGAATCAACGAATTCTATCATTCAGTTATACAATACAATATGTACTACTGTATGGCTCCGTAATTATGGTCACTTGACTATGAGCTTTATTTGTATGCGTTTGAAAAAATCCATCACAAAATCTTAAGGTACCTCACATTCAAGACTAACAGACCAATGGACTTATATGGGTGATTCTCCGGAAACAGGGCATTTTCTTGTCTTTACGTTATATCTTACAAAAACTTTGACAATAAATTATTAAATTTCGATAGAAATGTTAAATATAAATATCCCTGGCCCATGTTAATTTGAAAAAATAATACTTTTGTTACAAAAAAACTGGTGTAAAATGACATTTAAAGACTAAAAGTAGCATTTTTGATATGTCCAAACCTCTCAGTTCAAAACTTTAAAATATTAGCGCTATTAAGAAACCGAATTATTTTAATTTATTCAAATAATATTTCTATAGTACAGCTCAAACTGTACAATTTCTCTCTGTATAATATTTAATTAAATCAATATATATACTTATAATTATTGAAATATTAATGTCTTAAGAAATTTCTATGAGGTAACGACAATGCGTAAACTGGTATAAATGAACTGGAAATAATTAACTTTTTTACTAAAACTTATGAGAAAATTAAAGAAAAAACACTACACTTTACTAATCCTCCATAGAAAATTGAAAAGAGAACATATTTACCTCATGAACAAGTAAAAACTGCATAAAAATGCAGTCCTAATTTTGGTATTTTGATACAAACAGCAATTAAAAAACGATGAAAACTTAAAGATTAAAGGAATAAACGTTACTGGCAATTTGTTTTTTAATTTATTATTGTTTAAAATATGTAAAATTGGATTTTTTTACAAATTTTCATTGTCGTCACCTTCATTGTCGTTACCAAACATTTGGCGTATCAGGTACGAAACAAGAACAAAGTGTAACCCGTAGCAGAAAATATTTTTCAAATCATAAATAACATTTATATTTCTCTTCCTCTTAGACATTTATTTAAATATAATTTAAAAAACCACAAAATTAAACTTTATATTTGTTACAACGTTATGAATCAAGTTTATTATGAAATAATATTATTTATTAAAATTATGAATATAATATTATCATTGTAGTTACTAACCAACGACTCATTAACTTTAATAAATTTATTTTGTCTAAAACTTCTTCAAAAACTCATGTGTTTTTCTTAATTTTTTAATTATTACTTAATAAATAATTTTCATTTATTCACAAAAATGCACTAAATCAGATATGTACATTATGTTTTTGACTCTTTAGAGTTATTTTTTTCAAGTTTTTAATAAGCAATTGTTGGTTTATATAGCGATATGAAAATGCGTCATAGTAGAAGTCTTCCCCTTTCCTTTAAAATAATTTTGTAGCGTGACTACTTTAACAATAACTTAACTTAGTGCTAATAAGCAAGAATCCATTAAAAAAAAACGAATTTACAGTAACTTAAAAAAAAAATTTTTCATTCTTGAAAATGCCCTGTTTTTGGAGAATCACCCATATGCTCACAACTACCAGCCAATTGGCCAAAAATTTAAGATACCAATCGTGGCTTCAATAAGAAAAGCAAATGACCTAAACTTTTTATTTACTCTTAACTGGAGAAATAGACTGCCCACAAATCTACAACCGTCTAAATTTTTCGGATTTAAATTATACTGAACGGGTGACTAATATTTTTCTACTACCGGTTCCTACAAGGAATTATATTTCAAATGCACCACTATATAGGATTTGTAAAAACTATTTAATGAATTAAATCGACAGGGGAAACTCAATTTGAGAAAGTTACGAGAACTTCAAGAGTATAGAGTAATTCTTACTATATACCATAAATTATTTTTTTTCTTTTTTATGTTCTTTAATTGTATTTTGAGAAATACTATTTTAAATTATAATTATGCAGTTACATATGTTATAAATACTTTTATTGTTATATAGATAGATAAGTTTATTTACCCATATAATGAATACAAAAAATTCAATGTGGGATGCAGTACACTTATTTTATAATTATTCTATCAAGTAACGCATATTTACAATAACCGAATTGAATACATTTAGATAATAAAACAAAAGACGATTTTAAAACGCACGCATTTAAAAAATTTATAACTTTTACAATCAAAACGAGAAAAACCGTTCGAAATTCTCAAGATCTTGGTTGACAGTTCGCAGTTTCATGATAATGTCAGGACAAATTTCCGATGGTCGAAACAGTTTTTAACAAAATAGTAGAGTATTTTAATCACAGGCATATCTTCTGAACAAAGTAAGTTGGATATCATATTTACATCGACGTAATCGTACAACTGGATGGATCTTAACAACTTAACCCTAGATGGATGGGATAAGGGACACTCACAAAGTATGTGGATTAGTGTCTCCTCCGTACCCAAGTTACACACAGTACAAATCTCTGATGGATTATATGGATGAAGAATATTGCCAATTAATATCGCCCGTGAAAAAATAGTAGCAGTCCTAAGCTGCATTTTTAAACGCGTAAAAACTAAATTACAACGCGAAGGATAACGACCAGTAAATCCACCAGAAAATTGTCCGAGCAAAGGCAACTGAATGTTTACAGAATTGTTGTAACGGTTTAGATCTCTGTTTCGTGCATTCGTGGCAAAGGCTTGACAAGTCGTAGCAAGATGTAGTTCCCAATTTTCCGCCGATAGTTCGGCCCACAGATCATCATGGGCAGCCGAACCGAGCACGAGCTTTAAATGAGTAAACCAGTTTAATATCGATCCACTCACCCCATCCGACTTTAAATCCCACAACCTTATCAGACCCATTCGTGCCAAGCTAGTTAGAGGTTGCCTTAACAGTCTAATCACCAAGAGCATTGACCTTCGTACTATCTCCACAGAAATAGGATAAAGTTCAAGCTCCAGTCGTACAAGATAGTTCGGTGTAGACTTTGATATTCTGAGCCATCTTTTAAAAAATTCTACCTGAATCGGCTCCAAGCTATCAAGGTAACAGAGGCCCCAACAGGGTGCGGCGTAAAGTAGCGTGGCCATTATCATGGCTCTATATAGCTTAAGTGCACCTTCGTAAGAGTTTCCCTTGGCTGCGGACATGATAGCTAAAACAGAAGCAGTAGCTTGACGCGTCTTGGCCACGGCACTTTCCACCGCCTTTAAACCTTTCGCCGACGACGAAACAATTGTGCCAAGGTAGGGGTACGTTGGTACTATTTCCAGGTGAAGATCTTCGTACAAAAAGTTTCTGGAAGAGGCGTCCAAAGGACCACCCTTTCTAAAAATTACAATTTTAGTTTTCGAGATGTTTAGAACTAAATCATTTAAGTTACAATAGGCAGATAACACCTTTAATTTAGCTCTTAAGTCAGCTGGAAAATAGGCAAAGATTGCCAAGTCGTCGGCAAAGAGCAACATCATAAGATCATGTGTCAGGGTGTAATCAATGCCTCTTAAGCCGTGATCCCGAAAAAATACAACAATGTCCGAAATATATAATAGGAAAAGAAGCGGGCTTAGTATTTCCCCCTGCAACACACCCTCTGTCACTCTAAAAAGCCTAGAAGAACCGAAAACACAATTTACTTGTGATTTAGCTGAGTCGTAAAGGGCTTTCAAAAGACGCACTGTCCTTGCACTCAGACCGAGATTATATAGCTTAAGCCAAAGTTTATCGTGAGGTATTGAGTCGAACGCCCTGCGAAAGTCAACAAATAAAACAAAACATTTGGCGGCTTTTTTCCTTAACATTATTTGCACGGCGGCTTGCAATGTAAAAATGTTGTCTTCAGGTATAATATTCAAACGAATGATCCACTTTTCCAACCTCGCCGCAAATATTTGAGAAAACAATTTGGTAAGCGCATTAGTAATAGCTATTGGTCTACATATAATTTAGTGGATCAGCTCTATCGCCTTTCTTGAAGAGCATGAGGAGACTAGAATTCATCCACCCGTCAGGCGGTACTCCTTCGACCATGATCTTATTTAACAAAAGCAGAGTATAAGAAAACCATTCCCCCGTTAACAATTTTAATACCTCAGCAGGGATAACATCTAGACCTATCGCTTTACGAAGTAAAGGATGGAGCACGCCTAAGATCCCGAGTAGTAGCCCAAAATTTACTGGCATCATAAACATCAGCAAATCAATCTGCCACCTTTTGCGAGTAAGCATTTTTTGCTGACTTAACTACCGCACGAAAATTCTTTTTTTTCCAAATAGTCGATCTCCAAATGGCGCGCATAATTATTTGCACGCAAACAGTACAGCGCACGCTTCATCCCTTTCCTCGCCTCTCTACATCTTGAATCGAACTATCGAGCACTTGAATTAGAAATTCTAGGTCTGTTGTTGGTACCGTGCGTAATTTGCACCAAACCTGCCCTTTCCGTTATAGATAACAGTCCTTCACGAAGGTTTGTATATAAATGGCTCGCACTCGAGGTTGTCACCTAACGTGGAAAAAGGATTAGTTTCCAACATTAAGTTTTTCAACATGGCAGCTCCCTCGGATAACCATGAGGTTTTGTATTTTACACTGGGGTAGGATGTAGGAGGCGCGTGTAGTGGGGAGTTTGTCCAAGACAGGGAAAGTAAAAGATTTACAGGAAGATGGTCAGACCCTCCAGCATCAGTGCTCACAAAAAAGTCAGTTATAAAATACAGGTTATTGCTAGAGACCCAGACCAAATCCACTAAACTACGCCCTTTCACATCTATGTACGTATAGGCTGCCGGCGAATCACCAGACGAACGACCGTTTATCAAGACAAAATTATTTTCAAACATAAATGTATAAAGTTGCAATCCACGAGGATTTGAATTTAGTTCGCAAGATCGCCTGGCCGAATAAAGTTGAGTATTGTAAAATAAATGCTCGAAATTACATTCAAAATCTAAGGCACCCGTCCATGAGTTGAAGTCTCCACCTAAGACCATCATGCAACCCGGAAATTTATCAGTTAAAGAATCTAACACTAATTGAAGATCAGAAAGTAAATTAGTTAAATCAGCACTTGGCGGGAAGTAAAACGAACCTTGTACAAGAAAAATCGGGTGCGTCTTAACTAAAACGAAGATCCAATTAGCGGAGACCTCAACTACCTCGGGGGACCCTAACAAAGGCAGTACCGTACACAACTCGCCACTGTATCTTCCTCTTGAGCCTTCACGAATGGCAGGAACACAGAAGATAGTCTTATCCACTTGCGACGGAAGACAAATAGATGTTGGAGACCAAGTCTCAGAAAAGTTGACGATGGCATTTGTCGATGACTTGTTTTCCAGCGATAAATTTTGAGGGCCATGGACGTTCCAAAATATGATGGATAATGAAGACTCCTCCGAAGTAGAAACCAAGCCGGTATCGATGTTTGGTCTCGTTGGAATAGTAGAAGTTGAAGAATCCAGAGCCGGGCTCAATTTGTTGGCATTTAAAACTTCACTGCAGCCCCTTTCACTGGAAGAAAGGGCTGCAACTAGGCATTTTTTGGAGAAGCTCGAACAATATTGGACCAGCTAGAAACATTGGAGTTGGAAGGCTGAATCTCCATAACTTCTAATGGTGTTGGAGTCTCCGGCACAAAACTATTTATTGCATCCGACCAAGCATGCCAAACACCCTCAATCTGAATCCTTTGGTATTTTCTGATTACCTTCTTATTTTCTATTTTGGCTTTTTTAACAAGCTGTCGAGCATGATAGTCAATTTTTCGCTCTCTTTCCGTCATGTCACCATCAATAAAAATGTTTCTTCCGGCTAATTTCGTTTTTTTGGCAGACATTATTGAGGCTTTTACACGAGAGGAAAATAATTCGGCAATTACTATAGGTGGATCCTTGCGAATTAAATAAGCAACGTTTAAAAGCTTGTCAACATTTTCTGTGATATCTCCACTAATATTTAGCCCCCGTATTTTTATATTCTTTTTTCTTAAAATTTTGTTGTGTTCTTTGAGCTCTTTAGTTAAAAAATCTATTTGCTGGTCCTTTTCTAATAGTCTTTTATTGTTATATCATGGAAATTATGGGCAAATATCCGTTTATAAAAATAAAATAAAAAAAAAAATAAAAAAATAAAATTTGTTTTTTAGCAATAGTAAACTGTATGTAAGTATAATAAATATAGATTTTTGGTTTAAACATATACCAGAAGGAAATTGTTTAATGAAGATCAAATTTAACATTGGGAAGTTCTCATTTACGTCGATTACGAAACTGATCTCATTATGAAAATCCAAAATACAACATTCAAGATAACCGACCGCAATTTACAAAGATAATTTAAGATCAAAGTTAATTGGTCGAGATGAAAATTGGTACTCATCAAAGACTTCCAGAGTCGATTGAAAATCTGTTCCATAAATATAAAAGTGTCGGATGTAAGATGATAGTCTGATAGTAATTTTCTTTAATAAAAACAACAAAAATTTAGATTTTAAAAGGAATACATGTGTTGGTTTAGCAGGTCTGTAAAATTTTACAATTTTTCAGTGTATTGAATCGGACATTTTTTAATTTAAAAAACTAATATCACTTTAACAATGGTTCAAAAACCTTCCGAGTATTCGGTTCATCACAAACAGGTATCCTTTTACATTTTCCTAAGCTACTCCTTTCATATGTTTACAAAGCTCCATATTAAAGTAAGAGAAGATTCCCTTTAACATATTGTTTTTAATCGTAATGAATCTGCATGATTAAATCTTCATTGTTTTCCACATGCTCGGAATCATTTTCTCTACATCATTATCGGGAGAGTAGTGAGCTTCATAGTAAATCCTGTTATGCATTTCACTCTACTTTAGCTAGACTTAGGCAGTAATGGAATAACGTTCCTGTTAACATTAAAAATAACCCAAGTTTTCTGCCATTTCGATATAATTTACAACAATCGTTATATACATATAAATTTATAAATAAATCTTTTTTCCTTCTCTGACCTTTTCATAAGTGAAATTTTCTTGATGATGTTCTTTTATTTTATGTCAGATTTACTTGGTGTTAATAAATTACACAGTTAACCTTTCGGTCATTTATTTTGACCCTCTTCATACATATAAATTCCTTCTCAACATCGTTTTTAATTTCGATTTATTATTTTATTATTTGTTATTATATAACATGTTACCCAGATTGCAATTATTATTCGTTAATAAATAATGTACAAAGATACCATGGACCTTCTATTTCTATAAATAAATATATATAAATTAAGAAGGAATTTATATATATATATATAACGATTGTTGTAAATTATGTCGAAATGGCAGAAAACTTGGGTTATTCTTAATGTTAACATGGTAGTAATATAAAATATAAAAACAACATTTATATGTAATTTATAATATACATTATAAAGAGCATAGTTGAAAGTAATTTTTAAAGAATTGCAAAAAATTATTTACATTTTTATGTTAGTTTACTGGAAAGAAATACATTAAATAGCTTGTTTTAAAATGAAAAACAAATTTTAAATTTAGTCTGTATGCATGAAAAGTTAGTCAATATATTCTAGTTTAAGAATCAATTTATAGGAAATTGCAACAACATAATATTTCATTTCGAAACAGTCAAATAACATTGGCGACAAATTTCAGTGTACTTTTCAGGAGAATCACCCATATATACAGTACCGCTCAAAAATATGAGCTCACCTTTGCGGAATTTTGGCTAAATTAAAATGTTGATATCTCATCGCCAAGTGCTGACTTACGGGAAAAATAAAAAAAGGGAATTAAAGAGGAGACTTTCAGCTTCTCAGTCATGGTAGTTTCATTTCAATATATACATTTCTCTATGAATTATGCTCGATTTACTAAAGTAATTTTTTCGCATTATTTTTTTCTTTTTCAATCCGCTCCGATTTTTTTAAAATGATTACAGGAGAAATGTACAACGTGTAATCGAAAGGTAATTTCTATAGCTTTAATTTGCCTCTTCAGGATTTTGTCTAATATTTCTTTACAAATACTTATTCAATTTTGAACAAATTAATGTGATTTTTTCACTCTGCTATATCTCGGAAAATTAACGTGATATAAAAAATGTTTAAGAAACAAAAAGTTTCATTTTTTAATTATCTATTGGCTGAAATTATTTCAAATTTTTAGAAGGAAATTTTTTTTTACCGTATTTAGTCGACTTCAACATTTGTTGTGTAACAATCATTTTCAGATGCAAAGTTGCATTTAAACTGTGATCAAGTTTAAGATTATGTTTGTCTTCATTATTAGGATGTTTCACGCAAAGCGCGTGACGGTTTTTTTGAAGAAAGCAAAATTTAATAAATATCTACATATATACATGACTACAATTGTTGATACTTTCTTAAAATAAAATAAAATAAAGTTCACTGTTCATTTATAAATACGTGTACATGAATTACTATATCGCAAACTGAGCATAGTTGAAATGCAAATCTAGATCTGTTAATAATCGCAGCACAAAAGCGTAAACTTGGCAAAATAGGATAAAAAAAAATTTCCTTCTAAAAATTGGAAAAAATTTCAGCCAATAGATAATTAAAAAATGAAACTTTTTGTTTATATATCACGTCAATTTTCCGAGGTATAGCAGATAGAAAAAAAAATCACATTATTTTGTTCAAAATTGAATAAATTTTTGTAAAGAAATATTAGACAAAATCCCGAAGAGGCAAATTAAAGCTATAGAGATTACCTTTCGATTACACGTTGTACATTTCTCCTGCAATCATTTTTAAAAAAATGGGAGCGGATTGAAAAAGAACAAAAATAATGCGAAAAAATGAGTTTAGTAAATCGAGCATAGTTCATAGAGAAATGTATAAAATGAAATGAAACTACCACGACTGAGAAGCTGAAAGTCTCCTCTTTATTTCCCTTTTTTCATTTTTCCCGTATGTTGACTTGGCGATGAGATATCAACATTTAGCCAAAATAGTATATATAGGGAGGTCCAAGTATTCTTGGACATTTTTATTTTGTCCAGAAACTCTAAAAAAAATTGCTTTTTCTCAAAATTTCAAAGCTTGATTTTGAGGTACGATAAATAACCTTTCATTTGGTACCAGCAATTTTACCTAATTGTTTAAAATTCTACACTCTCTCAGCTGGTGCAAAAAAACCGGTTTTTGAGATTTTAAAAAATCTCTGAGTATTATTGGACAGGCTTATAAATTGATAAAAAAATGAGAATTATTGCTGGAAAACGTTTATTTGTTAATCAAACCGAAAGAATATCCATATTATAATGAATAAAATAAAGTAAGGCACGGTTTTTGTCTTGGAAGATTACAGCAGTATCATCTGCAAAAGCTAATAGCGTACCATTTATTTTTAAGTCAAAAACATCATTAATGTATAAGATAAATAAAAGCGGTCCAAGTATAGTTCCCTGTGGAACACCATATTCTACATTTTGTGTATTACTACATAAAATTCCTTTTCTTCTTCTCTGTTTGTTTTCGTAAGTGAAAAAAATTCTTAAAGGTATTTCTTGCAAAATACAGAGCAACTAGGTCATATGATAAAAAATAACAAAAGTTATTTAACGTTTCGGCCAAAAATTGCGGCCCTCATCAGATGTATTTTATTCTGCACAAAAAAATAAAGAAAAACTTTTTACAAAATGTTTTACAAAAAAATTTTGTTGAAAGATGAAAAAATGTTACATTTTCTTTAGTGAGAGGATGAAAAAAATGAGATATAATTACAAAGATATAATTTTAACCCTATAAACTTTTCAGAATAAAAAGTATGTAGCAGTGAAGGGAAATCAAACAAAATCAGAAAAAAGACAGTAACATCTTACCTGGATAAAACTTAAAATTTGTCATCTTTGATGTTTAAAAAAATCCAGAATTTGAACACTGAAACTGAAAAATATAAAAAGTGAATACCTAAGGTATTCAGTAAGAGTTACAAATTAATTAATTAAACTTTATATAAAAAAATAAAATGAAATACCCGTGTTCAACGAGAATCTAACGGAGACTGAAAAGTTTGTAGAGTGAACGTTTTGAAAAGAAAAGATTTGAGTATAAAGCAGTTAACCTTCTATATTATTGTTTATGTTTGTAAGTTTAAAAGCGGAAAGTAAATCTCGGGCAAATTCGATTTTTCAAACCGAATATTTACAGCATTAGAATTATTTTTAATAAAAAAGTTTTCCATATGTTTCCTTTTATGTTTATTCCTCTCTATCGAAATAATTTTAATATTTTCAAAATCAAAAGAATGTCCAGTATTAATTCGATGCATCGTTAAACCAGTATATTTATCAACGTTATCATATATATTTTTCTTATGTTCGTTAATTCTATTTTTAAGAAGTCTACCTGTTTCACCTATGTAAACACCATTACAATCTTTACATTTAATTTCGTAAATTAGATCTTTCATATGTAATTTATCTAGTTTATCTTTGAAAGGTTTAATTCCTCCAATGTTGGTATTTATCGGTTTATAAACAACTCGAATATTTTGATCTATAAAGTTATGTTTAATTTGTTCAGAAATCCCTTTAATATAAGGGATGCTAATGGTTGTATTGTATTTTCTATTATCAGGTTTAAAACTAATAGTGTTATAAAACTTATAGACTCTTCTTTTAAAACATTCATTAATAAAAAAGTCCGGGTATCCGTTATTTTTTAAAATTCTTCTAACTAAATTTAAATTCTTCTCTCTAAATTTAACATTTGAAAGTTTAATGGCTCTAACAATAAGTACAAAAGCTGTACCAAATTTATAATTAAGTGGATGATTTGAATTAAAATGTAAATATCTTCCTGAAAAAGTAGTTTTTTGGTACCAATCAGTTATTAAAGTGTTATTTTCATTGATGACAAGAACGTCCAAAAAATTAAGTCTATTATTTGTTTCTTTTTCTAAAGTAAAACAGATTCTATTATCTAATCCTTTAATTTTAGTCAAGCTATTAAAAATTGGCAAAATATGTTCTAAAAATTCGTTGGGAACTGCAGTAAAAATGTCATCTACATACCTGAAGTAAAACGGTAACTTAAATGGTAATTTATTAATTAAAATATTTTCCAAAAAATCCATCATTAAATCAGCTATTATAGGAGAAAGTGGAGAACCCATAGGAACGCCATATCTCTGTTTATAAATAACATTTTGAAAGCGAAAATAAAGTGAATTAAAAACTATCTCAAGTCCTTCAAAAAACTCTTTCTGAGGTAAACTTGTATGAGTCTTAATTTCTTCCCATCGTTTTTTAAGAACCATTTTTACAATTGGTGTGGAGATGTTGGTAAAAAGAGAAACAACATCTAAAGAAATCAGTGTATGGTTGGGAGGAAGTTTAAATTTATTAATTTTCTGATGGAAATCCCAGCTATCTTTGACTCTTTTAGATATTGTAGGTAAAAGTGAATTTAAAATAGATGTATAAAAAACCGATAGTTTATAAGTAGGAGAATTAATAGTTGAAATAATAATACGCAAAGGGTTGTTAGGTTTATGAATTTTTGGTAAACCATAGGCTCTAGAAATAGTCGAATTATAAATTTTAAGTTTTTTAGTTGTTTCATCATTAATACTTTTTTTATTATTAATCACTCTAACAAAGTCATTAACCTTTTTTTCGGTTGTAGCGATATATTCAAAATGACTAATTTCGTAAGTGTTAGAATCAGATAATAACTCAAGCATTTTATTTAAATATTCTTGTTTAGATATAGCAACCGTAACGTTTCCTTTATCTGCTCTAGTAAAAAATATGTCTTTGTTTTTAGTCATAAATGAATGTAAAGCAATTTTATCTGTTTCAAATTCTAAATTTTGATTTTTATTGTGAGTGTTATTTTTTGCAAAATTATATAAATCAGAACTACATTTATTACGTATGAGAGTTTTATTGTCGGCAATGATGCTTCCTGAATTATCGATCTGATCCTTAACTCTATATACTCCTTCTTCAATACTAGCAATAAAATCCGGTATCGGAACCTTATTATCATTGTAAAAAGAGTGTTTTTGTCCTAATCCAACTATTCTAACAATCTCAGGTGGAATAATTTTCTTAGTTAGATTAACAAACCAATTTTTTTTAATTTTGATGTTATTATGGTGATGAAATGTATGATAAAAATGAATTAAATTATCTAATTTTTCTTTAAATCTATTTCTATTATCATTAAGAATTCTCTTGAAAAATAGGTCTTCATGGTGAAAATATTCTTCATAAATGTAACTTGGTAATTTTCTTGTAATGAGCTTCCAGAGATGTGCTTTTTTTGCTCTTAAAAACATAATGTGTTTGCTGACGTCATGAATTTCCAAATTCATCAGATTTTGTTTAAATTTCTTTATTAAATCTTGATGTTTATTAAGACAAATCGGTGAATAAAATTCTGTCGGATGTGTAAAATTATTTGAAAAAATGTGTTTAGGAAGGAAGTTGTTAGTTTTGCACCTAAGTAAGAAAATTCTCCTCATAATCGATGCCGCAAGGTTCTTATTAGTAGTCTTCCAATCTTTAAGAATTTATACATCTATTTTAAATTCACTTTTACCTACAATATCTAAAAGAGTCAAAGATAGCTGGGATTTCCATCAGAAAATTAATAAATTTAAACTTCCTCCCAACCATACACTGATTTCTTTAGATGTTGTTTCTCTTTTTACCAACATCTCCACACCAATTGTAAAAATGGTTCTTAAAAAACGATGGGAAGAAATTAAGACTCATACAAGTTTACCTCAGAAAGAGTTTTTTGAAGGACTTGAGATAGTTTTTAATTCACTTTATTTTCGCTTTCAAAATGTTATTTATAAACAGAGATATGGCGTTCCTATGGGTTCTCCACTTTCTCCTATAATAGCTGATTTAATGATGGATTTTTTGGAAAATATTTTAATTAATAAATTACCATTTAAGTTACCGTTTTACTTCAGGTATGTAGATGACATTTTTACTGCAGTTCCCAACGAATTTTTAGAACATATTTTGCCAATTTTTAATAGCTTGACTAAAATTAAAGGATTAGATAATAGAATCTGTTTTACTTTAGAAAAAGAAACAAATAATAGACTTAATTTTTTGGACGTTCTTGTCATCAATGAAAATAACACTTTAATAACTGATTGGTACCAAAAAACTACTTTTTCAGGAAGATATTTACATTTTAATTCAAATCATCCACTTAATTATAAATTTGGTACAGCTTTTGGACTTATTGATAGAGCCATTAAACTTTCAAATGTTAAATTTAGAGAGAAGAATTTAAATTTAGTTAGAAGAATTTTAAAAAATAACGGATACCCGGACTTTTTTATTAATGAATGTTTTAAAAGAAGAGTCTATAAGTTTTATAACACTATTAGTTTTAAACCTGATAATAGAAAATACAATACAACCATTAGCATCCCTTATATTAAAGGGATTTCTGAACAAATTAAACATAACTTTATAGATCAAAATATTCGAGTTGTTTATAAACCGATAAATACCAACATTGGAGGAATTAAACCTTTCAAAGATAAACTAGATAAATTACATATGAAAGATCTAATTTACGAAATTAAATGTAAAGATTGTAATGGTGTTTACATAGGTGAAACAGGTAGACTTCTTAAAAATAGAATTAACGAACATAAGAAAAATATATATGATAACGTTGATAAATATACTGGTTTAACGATGCATCGAATTAATACTGGACATTCTTTTGATTTTGAAAATATTAAAATTATTTCGATAGAGAGGAATAAACATAAAAGGAAACATATGGAAAACTTTTTTATTAAAAATAATTCTAATGCTGTAAATATTCGGTTTGAAAAATCGAATTTGCCCGAGATTTACTTTCCGCTTTTAAACTTACAAACATAAACAATAATATAGAAGGTTAACTGCTTTATACTCAAATCTTTTCTTTTCAAAACGTTCACTCTACAAACTTTTCAGTCTCCGTTAGATTCTCGTTGAACACGGGTATTTCATTTTATTTTTTTATATAAAGTTTAATTAATTAATTTGTAACTCTTACTGAATACCTTAGGTATTCACTTTTTATATTTTTCAGTTTCAGTGTTCAAATTCTGGATTTTTTTAAACATCAAAGATGACAAATTTTAAGTTTTATCCAGGTAAGATGTTACTGTCTTTTTTCTGATTTTGTTTGATTTCCCTTCACTGCTACATACTTTTTATTCTGAAAAGTTTATAGGGTTAAAATTATATCTTTGTAATTATATCTCATTTTTTTCATCCTCTCACTAAAGAAAATGTAACATTTTTTCATCTTTCAACAAAATTTTTTTGTAAAACATTTTGTAAAAAGTTTTTCTTTATTTTTTTGTGCAGAATAAAATACATCTGATGAGGGCCGCAATTTTTGGCCGAAACGTTAAATAACTTTTGTTATTTTGTGTATTACTTTCAAAGGAACCAATTTTTACCGTTTGTTTTCTGCCTGTCAGATAGCTTCTCAAAAGTTTTAGGATAATTCCTCTAAATCCCAAAGCTTCTAGTTTTTCCAAAAGAATATTATGATCTGGTGTATCAAAGGCCTTTGCCAGATCAATAATGACACCAATACATGGGGTACTTGTGTCTAAGGCAGTATACAGCTTTGACGTATAGCTTTGATGATATTTGATCACTTTTAATGTATGTAATATGCGTCAACTATATGGGCTCTATATTATGAAGTTCGTATTGGAAAGAGTACAGCACAATTTTTTTATTACACAGAATATAAATTGCACACCCCTATGTCCTTTGATAATAATAAATACGCACTAATATCCTCTAAACTAAAGACCTCGTCTACTCTTATCGTCTATTTACGGATACACTTTTTTTATATAAAATCTAAAACCGTTTACTACTAACCATATACAACTAACCTTGTGATGCACCCTCCTTCAGCAAGGTTTTGTAGGATTTTTTTATCATTATAGCAAAATACTAATGTGTTCGCTCAGTTTCTAGCCCAAGCAACAAATTTGTTTAAAGAGAGAAAACTGCAGTTCTTACATCCTAACGAAAATCGTAAATAGGTCATGCCATGAAACGCCTGCTTTTCTCCATCGATAAAAATAGAAGAGATAAGAAAGGAACAAAGACGTTTTCTAAAAGAAAGATATTAGTGCACAAAACTAAAATGAACATTAATAATGAACATTAAGTGAACCTAGTGATTAGTGAATAGCGTTAAGAACTAGATCATAAACTTAAGTTAAGAATAAAAATGAAATATGATTAAATAATACTCAAAACAATAATTAATTTTTGTTTCAAACTAAACCAAACTATTAAGTGTTTGGACTTTTTTTAACGCTAAATTCATACCTAATCAAATGAAGTTAATTAAATTTCATTTTTTTATTTATACAATAAATTAGAAATTAGTTTTTAGATGCCTTTGGTCGAACAGAGAAGCCGCCCAATGCACACACGATACTTGAGAGTTTTATGGCCTACCCAATAAAACTACTAAAATTTAAAAGATAGACTTCCGTTAGAAAACTCTTGCCACCAAAAGTTTTTAACCAATAAGCTCATTCTACAAATATGTATTTCCTATCTCATCTTCTCTTTTCGTCCAACGCATGCAAGTATACGTAAAAATTCTGTATAAATGCAGCCTCCTCGAACCAGATCTTTACTGCACTTTAAACGCTACCCAGCGGTTGAGGGGCAGTGACGACTTTAAACGCTAACCAGCGATTGAGATCATTCCTAAATCAACCCTAAATATTCCTTTCCCGTAAAACAAAGTAAAAAGAGAAATAAAATCTATATATTTATATATATAAAAAATGTTTTATTCACAATCTCCCTTCCCTACAGTTAATTCCCCTCGACCTGCTATCCCTATAAATCCTCTCCAATAGCCAATGATGACGAAACGAGCAAAAAGGGATACGATATCCACAAAATTAATCAATTACTGATTAAATAAAAGCTCAATACTGAGGTTATTTTCCCCTTCCTTCCACTCATGATCATAGGCCAGCTCCCAGGTAAAGGGCTTAAGTGCCTTGACCAAAAAAATGGCCAACTAAATATGTTCCAGATCTGCTTCTCAGATTTGGGATATAACACAGTGTATTTGACAACACGTAAATTTGTCAACTCTTCTGTCATTGTATAATTGTGTATTTATCTTTTGCAAGAAAGGACTTCAGGCTCGTTAATAAAGTAAATAAATAAATCTTGTGTTTCGGTCATAAATTTGGCATTTGATATTGTGAATCTGATAATGAAAAATTGTGAATTACCCTTCTAAGTTGTTGCATACTATTTGCTAATGGTAATATAATAAACTAGAGTTACTAATAAGAAACATGGATTTTAAGAACCCAAATGTATCTAAAACGTTTTTAGAATGTTCCAGAAACGTTCCTAAAACGTTTTATGTCTGCAACTTTTACGGAACGTTTTATAAACGTTTCATCCATGTTGCAGACATAAAACGTTTTAGGAACGTTTCTGGAACGTTCTAAAAACGTTTTAGAAACATTCGGGACTTTCGTGTCCGTTGGGAAGTTTAAACATTTAAGAAAATAATTTCAGTAAGACCAAGTGTCAAATTAATTACCTTTTGAAATGTCAACCATGGATTTGTAATCTGCGATCAACAAAACCATGAAAATGTAACATAAATTAGCTAAAAAACTTATATTTTTTAGTCTTGTATTTTGTTACTCTTTCCATGGAGAATAAAAACTACTAGTGGTTCATCTTTTCGACACGACTGGCTCATGTCTGATTTTTAGAGACGACTAACAATAAATTAGTCGACTATAGATAGACAAAAAATAGATTCACAAAGTATTATTTCATGTTATTAGGGTAGTGTAACTTTTTGATAAACTTGCAAAAATCAGCGTGACTTACAATATTATTTATGTTACGGTGTAAAACACTATTTGACACATTTTCGTCTTTTTTCTGGCACATTTTACACACACTTGTAATGTAAAATAATGTTCGCTGTATATGCAAAAAAAAAACTTTTACGCTCTTAAATAAAAAACTGCTGTTTTTATTTCATCCTCAACAAAAAGGATAGAAATCAAATTGAAATTGAATTTAAAAAATATTGAAATGCATCGATTTAAAATTTGTTGAATGACTTCTCCGTCTCTGACAAATGTATTTTTTTTTTAACGAGAAGATAATTATGTACCATATAACACAGTATTCAGAGATCGTAACGTATCATTCTGACTTCATTTTTTAATGTACATTTACAAATTTAACAGAAATTGAATTCTAAATAGCTTCCTTTTTTCTTATTTTAACTACAAATTTCTTCATTTTTTTATTGTTTGATATTGTGCCATTTTGTTATACATTTTGAATAAAAAAATTTAGATTATTGAGTTAATTAAAGTATTATGATAATAAACAGCAATAATAAAAATTGTGTTCATCGAAACTTGTCTTGTGCGAATAAAAATGTCCAACGACATTTCATTACGTATCTGTCATATTAGTAATTTTGTAGGGATTTAGAGGAACTTTTTCTTTCTTATATTTAATAATTTATGCAATTTTCAAAATTCTCTAGATGTGAAATCTATAAAACCTTTTGGGATGTTAAAAGAATTGTATAGCTATAGTTTTTTATGTAAGTTGACACCATTGTAAAAATGAAAGTAAAAAAAAAAACACAGAACATACGCAACTTACAAATGACAAATTTATTAATTAAATTAAGTCACGCTTATAATAAATTCACATACACACGCATTATAATATATCAGATAATAGCCCAAGTCGCAGGTTGTAAAAAAATATAATAACATTATGTACATCATGTCACCTTTCATAGGGCAATACGCAATTGCCTATTATTATTGTAATTATTTACATTTATCTGTTTTCGATATTCTTCGACGCTAATTCCAACCTATGCAGGACCGGGCCACCATGCAACACTAAATCACTATCGAGTGATCCACAATCGCTTAGAGTTCATCACTTGACGCTGCACGCGCACTCGACATTTCCGAGTGACTAAAAACGTATTTTTATATTCTATACCTGCATAACGTTTATGTATCTCTAAAACAAAGAGAGAAAAAAAAAAAACGCGCGACGAATCTCCACGAATATCCTACAGCTTCGACTGATCTTTTCTTTCGACAAATATTCAAATCTGCAGGACATATTGCTTACTTGCGATAAGCGCGAATTCGCATGTACGTCGCATCTCCAGATAGAGACAGAACAACGACCAAGACTTAAAACAAAAAAAAAAACATGTCGATTCTTTTTTCCTTTTGTAAAACTAAATACGTCTCCCAGCGAAGCCTGTAGAGAATCGAAGCACACGCGATGGGAAGAAGATCCTGCCGGCAAGCCGCTCGTTACCAATCCGTATCTAATTTGCTCCTTCGCTTACTCAGATCAAATGCGAGTAATCATCGGTAACAACAGCGATAGTTCATTTTAAACGTTACATTAAATTACATTTAAAATTACATTAATATAGTTACATAGAAATTCGACCAACGGACAGAGGACGTCGATAGGGCTCGCTCTTCCAGGGCATAAAGAAAACCTTCTAAAATCTCTCCGTGTCGTACAAAAAGAAAAAAGAAAAGAAATCGCTAAAGTATATTATTCTGGCATGTATATATAAATGGCTTACAAATACTGGCGTTGTACGGTTATTTAATAACTGTCACAAATATCGATAATGGTATATATTAATAAAAACAATATTTACTATAAAAAATCCCTACGTCCTGTCTGTCCGGATCTTTTATTCGCATTTCTGGCTTAGACAGATGAGTTCACCCATCGGACTTCTTAAAGTTCATTGCCTGCCGCAGCTCCTCGTCACCGATTCATTATCACAAGCCTCGACGGGCCGATAAAGCCATCAGTTCCTTTCAAATTATCTATTATGCCGTCAACAAACAATGCACAATTCGCTAAGGAAATTCGTCGTTTCGAGCCATGCTTCCGTCTCAACTTTCTATCTAGTCTTACCTAGGCTACTTCTAATGAAACATTGTCTTTCAGCGGTACTTTCGCTACTTCAAAGAAGATCCTGCAAATATTTCAATTCATTTTTAACCTCCTTACCGCAACTGTCTACTTCTAATTTCAGAAACAAACAAAAGGATACTCACTTATGACTGTATTTGTTTCGCACAGTTGATAATGCTTCTTTGTGCTTTCGGTGTAGTCCTTCGTTCAGTACCTCAACAACATCTGCGATTTCATCAATTTTGTAGCCTGTATAAAATTCTAGAGTCGAGGACCAACCGCCGAGGTCCTTCATTTGCAGCGCCAGGAGGAGAGCGGCCGCTGCCATTTTACTGTCGCTGAACGATATCGTCGTGTAATCCATCAACGAATACTCCAAAATGTATCGTGCTAGGGTCAATGTGGGCATGGATACCTTCGCGCACTGTTTAAAAAATTCTATTATCGTCCGAACGGAATATTACACGCCCCGCTTTAACTCAACGCTTAATACATACCCGGGCATATCGTCGAAGGAATCTGTAGGACAATGGAATGCCGAGGTCAAAGTTTATAACTTTCAGTACGTTCATTTCCATCCTAATGAGTTCTCTTTGAGAGTACGCTCCATCACAGATATACAAGAAATCTTCTATCATCGGAGGAATCCTCTCCTGTTACACAAATAAACTTTAAGAATAACACGCTGGTTTTAACGCTCACTTGTAATTATTTGAAATACGTACGTCAAATTTACTAGCTATGAAAAGACTCGCAGCTCCGAGGAGTTGCAACGTTTCCTTCCCCACTGTGACTTTGGTCAAATAGAGGTCTACTAATTTAACGGCCAAATACAGCGTCTCGTGATTCAGTTCAAAAGACTCCTGTACTTCAACCATCCAGTCGACTAGAAGGGATCGCATCCATCGCGAAAGGCAAACCTGTCTTTCCATGTAATCGCTGATAGGGAAGAGACTTTCCCTTTCTTTGAGGTAGTTAAATATGTCCATCGCATAATGCGACACTTGGTAGGGATCCGCCCAATTTTCGCCGTCAAAGTCCCATTGAACTCCAGACGGTAATTCTCTTTTCGGCGCTGCATTCCTGCGGCGACTGATAGGTGTCGGCGGTTTTTCCGTAAACGATAATACCGCCTCGTCAGACTTTGTTTCTTTCTCCGCTTCCTAAAATTGTTAAAGTTTTACGTCAGTCTTCTCAAGAATAAACAAATGGGTTCGAATAATTTACCGTGTTAGATCTAGTGCATTTTTTCACTATCTCTTCGGGCACTTCTTCCAAAGCACTAACGTATAAGGAACTGTCGTCAGATTTTTCCAAATCTAAGCTCCTCCTTACATTGACTACTTTACTAGGAACTTCAACTTTTTCTTCTTCTTTCTTCGCTGGTGGTTTAACACGTAACGTCGGCTTTGGCTTTATAACTGGGGCAATGTGTTCGTGTTTTCCCAGTACCTTATCCAAAGTCCTCAGGGTGCTGGCATGGATTGTTGTTTTGGTCTGCAGCGTATGTTTGACCACCTTCTTCGTTTCGTGTATTTGCAAACCAACCGTCTTGCCAATTGCCTGAAAGAGGTTTGTAATCTTGTTATATGCGTTTCGTATCGTTTGTACAAAATTTTATTATTATTATAATAATTACATTTGTAATATTTCCTAATGCCGATCTTTTGGACATCTTGTCCTTTGTTGGCGATGCATCTGCCTTGCGTTTCAGTCTTGTGTCTTTGAGTAATGTGGGCTGATGTATCTTTTGACCTCCTAGTAATGCATTACCAAGCGTTCCAATTTGGGTACGAGTTGCCATACCCCGTCGTGTCATCACTGTAGTCGTAAGTGGCTTAGTTTGAATATTGAGTACCTTTGGTGGTGCCATGTTCAACAGTCAAGTCCTTGTCCTTCTCGTTAAATGCTGAAAAATAGAAAATAGAGCTAAGTATAACACTAATTAACACAATGTTTCATATGGTCAGTCCATTATATTTCGAACAAAGTCGTTGCGAGCCGATTTTTAAAAAATTTGATACTTTCAGAAATCATTCTATAAGCCATCTCGAGTACGAAATGAAAAGAATTATGTTAATATTTTTCGATCTCTCTAAATATGAGTTTGAAGCATCGAAGATACGGAAAACTGTCACATTTTTAGCTAGCAGAAAATTGATTAAAAAACATCGATACATCCTTGAAAATATAAAAAACGATATTTTTGTTCTTTAGAATTGCTTAATTTATCATATTTTATCGATTACAAACGTTAATCGTATAATGTAACAGGTAAAATATGATTCCAAAATTGGCATGTCAAATAACCTTATTTCCCGACTTTTAACTACCTTCTGTCATTTGAAATAAGTTTTAACTCACCGAATATGAAGTAAATGAGACGAACTTAAAAATGTACCTTGTACTTTCTTCATTATTACTATAAATATGTAAAAAATTTGAAAATCCGCACTTCTCGCATTTTTGTGAACTTTACGACCCAATATCTCTGTTAAAGAAAAATAAAAAAAATTGAAACTTTGGTAATATTTAAAACAAACTCGTCTTCACGCACTAAAATTTTCCCGTTGTTCCTGTGCCTAGTTTGGGAAATATTAGTATTTAAAAATTGTACTTTATTTTCCGGTTAAATGTTCGTTTAGCGCAATCGAGGACAGTATATCATGGGTCAACTTTGTCGAAACAAATGCCAAACTGTCTCATAACTGATTATATCTCCATATTATTTTTCATATAAAATTTCTAAGAATTATAGCAGAGATTTGATTCATAATCAAAACTTGCGTCTTGTAGTCTTTGATTTAGACCATTTTCCCTCAATCAACTGTCCTTACCTAATAAACAAAATTTCACAATGACTGTAAAGTCACCGCAAAGTTGACTAATAGGTGTTTACTGTCCAACTAATAGGCAACTATAAGTAACGGTTAACTTGAAGACGACTTTAACCGTTTTGTCCCAAAATGACAAAATTTGTTGCCGGTTTTCATCCTCCGTAAGTTTATGGATATGTTTGAGATATTGTTGTAAAATGTAGGTTTTCTATAGTTTTTGGGTATGCTCTTTTCGAATCTGAAGTCAGTTTTGCGATATCACATTCCATTTTTTAAATATGACCACTTAAACGGAAGAAATCGTGGAAAAAAGCGAAAACTTTTTCAGAAAACTGCAATTTTTCTTGCGAAGGAGTTCCGGAATCGTGTCAGACGTCAGAATCCTGTGACATAATGAGTTTTACTAAAAGTTGGTCAGTATTAAGATTTAAGTTACAAAATGGCGTCCTCAAAATGGCGCTGCTCATACGGATTTTTTTTGTTATTTGGATTTTATTAAAATATTTCTGGTATTTTTTCGTGTATTTTGATGAATATGTTCTAGTGGATTATTTTTGAGGATGGTGAATACAAATCCATTATTAAATTTTGGAAATTCAAAATAGGGAATCCAATACAGCTGGCCGCAATTTTATAAAAATTGTCTGGTATTTGGTATATAGAAGGTTCCGAAATCACATTGGATCCGCCATTTTGAATTTGCAAAATTTAATAACGAATTAGTATTCAGTCACTTCAAAAGCAATCTACATATTCATCAAAGTTCACTTCAAGATACCAGAAATATTTTAATAAAACCCAAATAACAAAAAAATTCCGTATGAGCAGCGCTATTTTGAGGACGCCATTTTGTAACTTAAATCTTAATATTGACCAACTTTTAGTAAAACTCATTATGCCACAGGATTCTGACGTCTGACACGATTCCGGAACTCCTTCGCAAGAAAAATTGCAGTTTTCTGAAAAAGTTTTCGCTTTTTTCCACGATTTCTTCCGTTTAAGTGGTCATATTTAAAAAATGGAATGTGATATCGCAAAACGGACTTCATATTCGAAAAGAGCATACCCAAAAACTATAGAAAACCTACATTTTACAACAATATCTCAAAGATATCTATAAACTTACGGAGGATGAAAACCGGCAACAAATTTTGTCGTTTTGGGACGAAACGGGTTAAGTAAACATTACTTAAATTAACGACTATCTATCTAATACTAATAATTTAAAGTATTTGTTGATGAATTCAATTGATTTTTATCATTAAAATACACAGAATGATAAAATCATTTATTTACACAATTATTTGTGTTTTGTTGAACAACTTTGTAAAGGGCTAAGTCTTAAACTACTTATTCTAGAGTTACTTAAGAATAATTATTTAAATATAAATTATTAAAATTTGCCAGAGACAAAATCACAATTTAAATAAAAAACGACTTGATGTATAAACAGTTATTGCGAAAACGTAGGTCTGCATAATTTAGAAACTCGTTTTTTGTATTTTTATTCAAAGTCAAGGACAGCTCCGATTAGTATAGCTAAAATGGAGCCGTAGTCAATATTCTTGTTAAAATTTATAATTTTAAAAAATGTTAGTAGAATCGTGTCTTTTTGTTTAATTTACGTCAATGATGTTTTATATTATTATGCTGAAATAAAATACAAGTTACCCAATAAACAAAATCCTACATTGACTATAAAGTTACTTAAAAGTTGATTTGTAGGCGTTTAATGCCCAACTAATAGGCAACTATACGTAACGGTTAACTTGAAAATGACTTTAAGGTAACTTTAGAATCATTGTGGGATTTTGTTTATTGGGTAACTTTTATTTTATTTCAGCATAATAATATAAAACATTGTTGACATAAATTAAAAAAAAAGACACGATTCTACTAATATTTTTATTAATTATAAATTTTAACAAGAATATTGACTATGTTTGCTCCATTTTAGCTATATGTAATCGGAGCTGCCCTTAACTTTAAATAAAAATACAAAAGACGAGTTTCTAAATTATGCAGACCTACATTTTCACAATAACTGTTTATATATCAAGTCTTTTTTATTTAAATTATGATTTCATATCTGGCAAATTTTAATAATTTATATTTAAATAATTATTCTTAAGTAAGTCTAGAATAAAGAGTTTAAGACTTAACCCTTTACAGAATTGTTCAACAAAACAAAAACAATTGTGTAAATAAATGATTTTATCATTCTGTGTATTTTAATGATAAAAATCAATTGAATTCATCGCCAAATACTCATTATTATATAGTATTTAATTTATGTTAATTTATTATTAGTAGTTAATTTATGTAATTTTTTAAATTAAGAAACGTTAGAATGGATTCTCGTCATCTCATTTAAAAAATTTGGGTATCGATGAATTCATCTAATTGGTGATTGAAAAACACAAAACTATAAAATCATTTTTTTTTTAACATCTTCGTAAAGTGCTGCGTCTTAACTTGTTACGAACATATCTAATCTATTAACTTTAAAAATGTAAATAAAATTTTAAATGTATACATATATTAAATAATAACATTATTTTTCTATTATTTAACATTATACACACTAGGAATGTGTAATTAAAAAATTTACTTTACTATAGATAAACTGCTAAAAAAAAAAAAAAAAAAAAAAAATCAAATTAATATACTCGTATTAAACAAAAAAAGGTATAAAAGTATCAGTTTATGACTGTGAATAAGGTACACAACCTGATCATAATATTTTTCATAAATCTGATGAAAATACACAATTTTCAAGGACGACATATGTTTTTGTCAATTACAAACACGAAATAACAATTCATTTTGAATATTTTCAAATTAATTTATTCTCTTTAATTTATTCTCTTTAACTTATTCTATTTTACTCTTATTTTAATAATATTTCAAATTTTATCAATAAATTAAGCTGTTCCGAGATGCGATAAGAAATGCCTGTAACTTCAACATAACCTCAATTTGTTATGCATGGGAGGCACACAGTTGACATTACAGATATTTAGACTTTTCTTTAATTTTTAATAAAGTTGTTTCATTTTTTAATGTTTTTGTCTATCATTTAAAACTTAACTTGGATTTGAATCAATAGAAAAAAACAGAATCGTCTTTTAGGTATAGGTAAGATATATTCATTCCAGCATGTTAATTTATATAATTTTTAGAAAAAATTATACAAAGTCATTTGCAAATATATTTCATAAATTTCAGGTTATTTCTGTTTACATTTGTTATTAATTTGAAACTTATTTAATACATTTTGATCCTGTACTTACATCGAAAAGACTTGTATAAACTAAGATACTTGTTACTTTTCAATAAATGGATAAATTTCATATGACAATTTAATATTTTCTACAAGTGACATTGATTGAATGGTTTAATATTTATTGTACATGATATATATTAAACTTTTAATTTTCTTGTTTTATTGTAAGAAGTATGTGGCGTAATATGTTAGCGCTTATATTGAATCTCGCCACGTTAATATTTTTTTTTTTTTAAATCTTAAAGCAATCCAACTATCTTTACCATAATTAAAAAATTGTGAATTTATGTAGGAAAATTTGCATTATTTTTGATTGAACAGAAGAGTTTCTCTCATTAAAAAAACATAGAAACATATTCTCGTCTAAGACGTCCATCAAACATTTATTGTGAAAACTCATTTATTATTTATGTACAGAAAAGTCTTTACTTATCAACAATCTGTAATGATGGTGAAATGTAAATAAAGGTATATAAGATAAACAAGATTAGATAATAAATCCTTCTGAAGTAACTTAGGAATATAAGTACAATGAAAGAATAATTAAGGCTAATATGTTTGTATATTATTTATGTTTGTAAATTATTCTGCTATTTTATTGTTTTCATATATTTTTATACATCATGGGAGAAAAAAAGTCATAACAACAGCTGGTATATTAGAAAAAGATTAAAGGTCGTTGGAACTTTCAAATCTAACCAAGTTCGTTTTCGTTCATGTTCTATTTTATTTTGTAAAAGTCAAAGAAATTTTTTATTATTTTATAGACGATAAAAACTTGTTTGTAGAGTATTATTTAGGTCATTATACAAATTTACCTTTGTAAAACTGATATTCGTTAATGAAAAAAGTTACCTATCAAATTCATTACAAAAATATTTTCTTTAAAAAAGTTTTCAAATTTTATAAAATAATAATCATTAATGGTATGACAATAAGTAACTATAAAAAATTACATATACGATTATTATAATAGTATAGAGAATAATTTTAAAATAATAAATTTTGAATGTACTTGAAGTTCGCATCGTTGGAGTTCAACGAAACTTTGAAAAAATTTGTAATATTTTATCTTTTTTTAAGCTTATTCATTTTTGTACGATACATCAGTATTTATCATTATTCCATTATTTTTGTTGTACCAATAATAACTGTAAAAAACTAGAATAAATAAAAATTTTCATATGGCTCCGATATGAACTTTGAGCATCTAATTTTGAAATATATATTTTCGATCGTACATTGAACTTTGTTAATACAAATATAAATTAAATTTTAAACTGATGGAAAACAATGTTAGTTTCTACATGTACAGTTGATTTAAAACTTGCCTATTTGAATCGTTGAATCTAATTTCGGCTTTACCGGAATATAAATATTTGAATGTTTTTGTGAAAACATTTAGGTTTAATTTTAAAACTTTTTATTTGCCAATTACTTACGAATAAGGAATTTTCTAAAAAAAATTTGATTTACGTCAATAATTCTTTTACATTGGCAAGTAACACGAACGATTGTGTACTAGAAAACTTTTGCCTGTATTATTTTCATTTGTTTATTTATTATATATATAAAAAAAAACATGATAAAATATGGTTTTCAAAATTTTTATCTACAAATTAATTCAGAAGCGGCTAGATTGTGAAAAGTTACACGAAATGTTACCATTTACTGAGCGAAACTATCTATTACGAAACATATATCCTTTTATTTACCCTTCAGTTCTAAAATTTTGTTAGAAATGCTCCGATACATAGAATGTGTTCGTTGGTAAACTCGCTCTGTGATTATAATGTGGATATAAATTTATTTGATAATAATATACCATACAATTCTGTTATCAATCTCATTAAGTGTACGTTTCATGAATTTAACTAGTTTTTTGCGTCATTTGTTACATTTCTTTATTTTATATATTTTATTATATTGTTTATACACTGATATATAAAAAATGTTGTTTGTAAAAAGGGATTTTTCCCCGTTTATTCTAAAATAAATAAATAAAATAAAATGGATAAACTAACCTATAAATCAATTTGGCCAAACGACCTCCAAAAAATGATTGAATAAAATCGATGAAGATCATTTAAATGTTGACTTTGGAAAACAGTTCTGGGTACACCTCAAAAATAACACTTTGAAAAATGCGACAAAAAAAAAAGAGAATCGACGTTAGAAGCGTGGAAACGCATAAAGCAGGGAAAATTGTTCGAAATTGGAAAACGGGAGGATGAGCCGTCATATTTGCGCCGTGCCCAAAAGTAGACCCAAGCGCCCCCGAAAAACAGCCCAAAAACCACCGTTATTCCGGTTGGAAGGTTCAATATTCGCATCCACCTCGCAGAACAGAAAAATCGATCATCAATTTTTCCAAATTTTTGACGATTTTAATTCATGAATTTAAAGGAAAGTTTAAAATGCCATACTTTGGAGTTTCCGAACTTTTTCCAGGAGGATGAAAAACGCGGGAAAGGATGGGAAAGACAATTTGCGAACGTACCTCCCTCCTGTTTATCAGATGCACATCTTTTTTTGGTGGAAAATCACTTTTTCACGTCAAAATGGTTATCGGAGTACGAAATTAACGAAGCGGGCAATGTCGACGACCGTTGGGAAGCCATCGACGTTGGCGCCTCAAAACAATCACTGACCTGCGCGTTTTCGCGTAACGGACCTTAATTTCCCGACTTTTCGCGATTTTCCTTACCTGTGTACGGGTTTCCGGGCTTTTTACGCCTTCAGAAGGACGACTTGTTTTTCGGATGCGAAACACAATTTCGTCCGCGGCGATACGTTACGAAGAAACTTTCATCGGTGCGTTGGGAGAACAACTGAAGTTGACGCTGGAGGCTGGACGCGGGGTTCAAAATGTCACGATTACGGTTGGGAATGAGGCCGATTGGTCAAGGTGCCGGCCTCTCGACCAATCGCGACGGAGCACGGCGCGCACCGCGCCGCCGCACGGGGAATAGCGCAACCAATGGCCGTGCGGTTTTCGCGTATTTTCGTCGCCACCGAACGATTTTTACGCGGGACAGGAAAGTTCCTCAGCGACTTTTTGGAGTGAACGGAATCGGAAAAGCGATTTTCCTTCGCGATTCTGAGGGAAATCTCGAAGATTCGTGTTTGATTTTTCCGAAGGTTGGCTGCAGTGCGCGACGACGACGTTAACGTCGTGACCTGCCTCGATCGTCCGTTGGTATTTCTGTCTCCGTCCAGGGGTTCGGCTGTCTTCGTCGCACCCGCAGCCTCGATGGCTACCTGCTTCTCTCCTTTTCGGGTTTGTATAGTTTTTCGAGTTTCCCTCTCTCTTCATTAATCTTTGGCTTTTAGTTGCTATGGGTATATTTCTATCTCTTTTTGCATCGCACCAGCCGTCTCTTTCCTTTTAAATCGCGACTTTCTATACTTGTTCACTTTTACCCCCAACTTTTGTTTATAAACATTCCTTTCTCGTATATTCCTTGTCTATGGCCTTTGCAGAAATTGCCGACACAATTCGTATGCTTAAAACTATAATTTATTGAAAAATACAGTAACTATTTCATTTTTATTACCATTCCTGTTCAGTTAGTATAGTCGTTTTTGTTTTTACTTGAAATGTATTATTGTATTGTCTTTTGTTTTTGACGTTGATGCATGGGAAACCATTTTTTTGTCGAATTTGTCTACATTTCAGCTCCTTCTCTATTTTTACAACATAACTTTATTTATCGCCATAAACCAACCTGTGCAAAAAATAGCAAAAATTTTATTTAAATTTTTTATTTCTATTTTGATGAATTTAAACACGTGCTGAACATATACGAATTATTTTTAAGAAACATCTGGTATTATTGAAAATATTATATGTTTTGTAAATAACATTTTTTAAAAAACTCAACAATTTTACGTCTAGACATTTTTTACCTTCCAATTGCGAATTATTGGTCGGATGTACATAAGCCGCCATCTTTGTAAACTCATTTTTTTTATTTTTGTCAGATAGCAAAAATGTAATGAAAAAATATCTCTAAAAATTACAAAAACATTCGGTACCCAAGTGAATTCCATGTTTTTTTCCATCCATTTTATTTTTACAAATATTTTCTTCATTGAGGAGGGGGTAAAAAGGAGTATGGAGATTTTTTCGATTATACAAAATATTAATAATTAAAAAGAATTTACATTTAATTTCGGTAAAATTAATCCGAATACACAAAAAGGATGCAGTTATGTAATTTACAAGTTTTTTTGGGTTCCAAACAATTTTTGAAAAATTTTTATATATTCGTTGTGTTTTGTCATGCCAGATATTTTATAAACAGTTGTGTTCTTTTATTCGTAATTTCATATTAATTATTAATTTTAAAATAATTAATTGTATTAATTTTATTATTATTTTATTATTAATTTTATTAATTGTTCATATCGTAATTTCTTATATACTTTTTAAACAATTTTAAAGTATATTTTTATTAAAATTTATATTGAAATATTTGTAATAAAAAAAAGTACAAAAATTCGCGTTAATTCCAACAACAAACAATTTTCTTCAAAAATGGCACATTCAATTCTTTTCACTTTAAAATATTACAGTCAAGAAAATTACAAAACCGCCATTGTTCGGTTGGCAAAATGTTTGCAAAAAAAACCAGATTTTTAGGTTAATGTATTAATTTTTCATTATTTTTTTGACTGAAATTGTTATTGTGATTGTAATGGCGATTGTTGTAATCCCGATATTTCAACCACGAAGTAACTCGAAGATTTGCCGATATTTTTGTGCGAACGATGGCCGAATAAAAATGGCCGACAAATGAAAGAAATTTACTCATAATTATTAATGCTACCCAATATTGTTCATGGATAATTTGAGTATTAGGATTATATACCAGACTGAGTGTTTCAACAACTATTTTTTAAATTCATAAATTCAAAATGGCGCGTTCACAATGAGTAAACATTATTATAGTGTTAATAAAATTCAATTTGTGTTTCTAGTCTTCATGAATTAAAAAAAATGTTTCATTATTTCGCGGCCATTTTTATTCTGTTATCTTTTCTAAAAAATAATATCATTTTTGTTATAAATACATCTATCTAATTAGTAATATTTATATATAATTTAGTACGTTTTTTATTCACTGAAAACTGTGTTTTTCGCGAAAAACTGTCAACAAATAAGACGTTTTTCTTGTTTTTCGGAACGATAATGGTGGTCCGAAATGGTGACGGAAGTTGACGTCAAAAACACAAGGCTTCAAGATCAATTAATCATTCAATTCACTTCTGTTGCGTGAAAATCGAAGAAAAAGTGAAAATCGAAGAGACATTCTATCCATTTATGCCTATCAAATTTGTTATTTTCTGCCATTTTTCAATTTAGTTGTGCATACACTTTTTGTTTTAACCCATTAACTCCGGGAAGGACACTTTTTGCACTTCAATTTCAATAAAGTATTTCGTATGAAAAGTTCTAAAGTTATCTTCCTTTTATGTTATATGCTCCCCCTAAGTTATATTCTTCTCCTCCCGCGTCCCCCCACCACACCCGCCCTGCTTTCCATTACATTCCATTTTTGCGCTTTGAAATCACTTTTTTACTTTCCTCAACGTACAATTTGCGATCGTTAATGTTCAACTGATTTAACAATTTGTAAAATGTATGCATGTGTGTGTGTCTAGCGGAAATGCGAGTGGTGGGGGTGAAGGGGAATATAACTTAAGGGGAGCAGACGCCATATTGCCAGACTCAAGTGTATAACCTAATGGGAGCACTACTATATAACGATTTAAATGCAAAAAACAATGTAAAAAATCGAATGTACTTTTAATAAAACATTTTTTTCATCTGAAGGAGTATTTCCCGTCACAAAATTTCTTCACTACTGGTGATGAAAATAGTCGCAGTATTGAGACATATTTTTTATACATTAACACAATAACATCATGAACGCAAAATGGCGGCGGCAAGGAGAAATTTCTTTTGAAAGTTAACAAATTTTTTTCAAGAAAACTATAAACATTAGAACAAATTACATCATTAGAAAAATTTTTAGGGTATTTGTTGATTATTTTTTGTTCTAAAGACATTTTTTTCTAAAGTTTGTAGTTTACGAAAAAATAAATTATTATTCTCGAAATCTAGAAAAGATTAATAATTTTTAATGTTTAGAACATTTTTGGTAGAGTTTGTAGTTTTCATGAAGAAAATTAACCAAAATTTAAAAAGTACTTTCTCACTTCGCTGGCCATTTTGTGATCACGATGTCAGTTTTTTAATATTTAAAACATACATCTTATAACTTTTTTCTTAATAAAATAATTTTGTACCGGTAAATACTCCAATAAAAAAAGTTATAAAAAAGTATACCTCATTTTGTTTGCGTTTTTCTGACATTTAAATTGCTTTATTTAATTTTGTAATTAAGATAGCTCAGTTTTGACAACGTTATTATATAGAAAATAGTAAAACACATAAAATAGTCCCGCTATATTTACCCACTCGGTAAGAAGGGGAGCGCCCTCCCACTCCTCTTAGTCCTGTTATGTTCGTGGCATCACACTAGGCATTTCCTGAGGCCCTAGCCAGCAAAGTGGGGGAAAAAGAGAGCGGCCATAGGTAAATATAACGAGACGACTTTCGCGGTTTGCATTTGCCAAAATATTCACATAATATAGGGTCAGAGTTTGAAAATTCAAAATGGTGGCCTTTCTAAAATTTTAATCTTTGCAAATTAATAAAGATCTTTTGTCTGTGACAAGTATCAAGAGAAAGTACCTGTTGTATTTTTGGTTTAATACAGTCTTGCTTTCTGGAAAAATAATGCCGAAATGTCAATAGTCCACCGCAAATCATGAAAAGGTAGGAATTTCTTTTCTCTGAGCAGTGGGTTTTAGATGAAAATAAAATACCAGAATACTTTTTCTTGACAATTTTGTTTGAAAAATTATTTAAAAAATGTTAAAAGTTAGAAACGCGCAGAGTGCTTTATATAACTGCCATTTTATATTTTTTAAATCTGACCATATATTTATAACCAGCAACTCAAAAAATATACTAAAAATCACAAAAGTCGATGAATACTTTATGTCCACCATATTGAATCGGCAATATTGAATTTCGAAATTTTTAGTTCGGTTCATAATATTTTTTTCATAATCGATGTATTTGAAAAATAATGTTATCTTTTATTTTTTTTTATAGTTTATAATTATTTAACATCAGTAAATTATGACCTATTTAATTTAAAATAACTGTAAAATAAGATGAAGTTTATTGTGAATATAAGAATTTTCCCACAGAAGAGCAAAAGTTTAGTCGATTTTCATTTTGTCTCATCATTTTCTAATTCAAGTTTTTTTCTTTATGCAGTTTCGAAATTTGGGCATTCTCATGGAATACAAATAGTAAAAACAGAATTAACATTTAAATTGTTTCAATTTGTTTTGTTTTAACGTTTTGACCACAATTTTCAATAAATTGTACGAAAAATTACCATAACGCTTTATTTAAAATAATACAAATACATTCTTGGGAAAATCTGCGGGACTAGGCAGCACCTTTCGAAGGCAATTCTCATATTTGTTATTCATTTTTATTTTGATGAATTTTTCTCAAATAATGGGACCCGTCTCCAATTTACATATTTCTCCCCTACGTACGAATGTTGGCCTGGTTGAACAAATGCGTGAGGTATACGTTCACAATGTCCTGAAAACAGGTCATTTTGAGAAATTTAATAGATCAATAAACTGATTCTCGTAACTGCATGTTGAGTTAGGTAACAATGTGATATAAATGTTTTATAATGAACGAAGGTCGAAATCGAACACGTTTTAATTAAATTTCAACAAATGGTAGCGTTTATTATATTAGCAATCAACCGGCAATCGAAAGGTCCCTGGTTCAAGTCCCGGCGCATCAAATATGAAATAGTTCGGTTCTCATTTTTTTTAATATAAAAATTTCAAAAATCTTAATTTAATTTTCTATCATTTATCATTATAACATTTGAACATTAAAAAACAAAATTTTTAAAATAACTCTGAATTATGCACATGAATTTCTGAATTCAACGATAAAAAACGTAGGCAAAATTAAAAATATCAGATTGAATTTCCCATCTATCCTTCATTTTCAAATCAAACATTTTTAATTTAGAAGTCAAAAACATCTCTAAAATTCAGAGTTATTTCCAATTTTCTAGGAAAAAATGTCAATGTTACAGTAATTTATTTTTAGTAAAAATTTGTCATGACCCTTCGAGTTTCTCGTCTAGTATAATAATTTTGTTCATAAATACAGAAATCATTTTGAAAGTCGTCACCACACTCGAAAGATTCGGTGCGTCAGGACTCAGTTTTTTTTTTATAAAATAAAAAATAGTAAAAATGTCCAATATTGTCCACCATTGTAATAATTTATATTTTTTTCAAATAAATTTTGATATCGTTTCACTCTAAAAATCCTACTGTGACGTTAATTTTACTCTATAAAGAGTGAATTTTCAATCCATGAAATTTAGAGAAAAAATCTGGTATAAGTTTATCCAATTGTTAGATAGAATCTTATAATTCCAAACAAACAAAACTTTTCCGCGTATGTCGATTTTGTTTTGGCCCAACGATATTCCTAACGGAAAAATAGTAAATAAATCACATTTTCCTGTTTCGTCCATAAATTTGTTTACCTGAACCCCTAATAATGTTAATAGTTCTACAGTGCAGGTTTCTAAATTTTTGTATTGACGTAAGGGTCGAGTCTTTTCGCGAAGGAATTTAGACAAACAAAATTATTGCTCTAAACAAAATTTTACTGGATTTAAGTAAACGTATTTAGTTGAAATCAATTTACTTGAATCAAATAATTGTGGTGTTTTTTAATCAAACTTTGAATTCCGTTTGAACGGAATGAATTATTTTAAACAAATATATTTTTTTTAATTTTGAATACCTGAATAGTCGTAACAAAATATTTATTTAAATACACCATTTCCATCATGTAAATTGTTAATCTTTAAATAAATTGTCGCTACTATTCAAGCATTCAACAAAATAATTTTCTTGCACCAAGTAAAATTTTGTTAAAGAAAACAATTTTTTTTTAGTGTGGCTACTTAAAAATAGATACGTAATCGTTTCTTTTTTATTTTCATTTAGAAACACGTGTCCAATTCGATCACATCTCGTTATTTGTGCAGGACTTATTACCTAACCTCAGCCGATCTTAAGATTTCGATTATTTGCTTGGACAGGATGCGTTTCGACGGCACATTCTTTTCTAGTATTTTCAGTTTAGTCATAACCGGAATAGTTTCTTTTGTCTTTCTTTTCAAATTTGTATGAATTTGTGAACAAAATATTTATTAATTGTGGATAATATAATAGATTTTTGTGATTATTTTTTTCTTATAAGTAAACATAAATAAATGTTTGATTGATTTAACATGACCTCATATTTTGAAAAACTCTGAGAAAAATTTAATTTTTGAAGGGAATCAAAACGTTTGCTGCATTTTTTTACTCTTTCTTATTCTTAGTTTTTGTACCCAACGTTCGTTTTTTTTTCGTATTTTGCGTACTCGTCGCATTAACACTTTTATCGGTTTCTCACACTACAAACGAAGTTCTTCCTTGACGTCTCTTTAACTAGACATCTGCTTCTTTTGTTGCGTTTCCTCTTTTCGGGATGCATCATTTAGCCTTTAAAATATTTTCAAGGCTATTGTCTCATGCCTGTAAAAGTTGCATTTTGGCAAAATAATTTTTACCCTCAATGTTTTAATAAAGAAGTCGTTGTTTAATTACTCGTGGTTTTTTCTGTACCTTATCAGTTTTTAATAAATTGGGTAAATTTTTTTCCGAAAATGGAAAAGCTTTGAAAGGTTGGCCGCTATCCGGTTTTCGCGGATGAATTCTTCTTTTTGCTCCTCGCTTCATCTACCTGAATTATCTCGAAATTGTGCGTTCGTAGATGTTTTCCTCTTCACCCTCTTGGTTGCGACCTCCTTTTTGCTTCTCACGACCTTTTCATTTTCTTTTCATAACGAGTAACAGGCACATTTATCGTATTTTAGTTTTCTTTACTTCTTGCACTTGCAAATTCTTTTTTTCTCTTAAATTTTTCGCCAAGTAGCTAGAATCTCTTTCTTTCAGAAGTTGTTAACGTCGTCAGACAAAATTTTTAAAGTCCATAGCTACAACGATGTCACTTTTATTTTTGAAAAATTTATAACTAAGATAAAAGACAATTACCGTTTTCTTTTCTTGATACTTAGATAATATGAGTTATGAAGTTGGGTTACAATTCAGATCACAGTAATTTTCATTTCTTTTAAGTCTGTATGGAAAATACATTTCGTAAACCATCATATTTTTCAGTGAAACAAAAGTAAATGGCGAAGTACTTGAAATTCGTATCGTTAAAGTCCAGTGAAAACATTTTTACATATTTTTAGTTTATGCAGTAACTGCTAATGTGATAATGATAAATACTAATGTAGATTTTAGCAGATTTTATAGCTGCATTTTATTACATTGACTACAATTTAGTTAATCCAACATTAATTTAGTCTGCTGAACTGTATATACAAGGAGAGATATGTGATAAGATTTATCATTTAGAAAAAAATATTGCAAATATTACAACATGTAATGTCATTTACATTTTAAGATAGTTAAGCGCTGATTTACGTGAATTTTGACCTTATGGGGGTGATATGGGAACATTTAATGGGGGAGGGAAACCTTGAAAGGATGATTTTGTCATTTTAGCACTCCCTGGTAAATACTAAACAAAAAAAAATATCTAGAAAATAACAAATAAGTGCTCAAAACTTCAACATCATAAAAATTCCAATTTTATCGAGAAAACTTTTTTATGGGTCAAAAATTTGTTATTTAGGTCAAAATGAACTTTTACATTTTTCATTTTAGCACTAATGAATTTCACGTCAAAAATTACGAAAGAAATAATTTTGTTGACCCGTAAGCCATTAACAAAAGTTGTTTAACAAATTATTTTTTAAACTTTTTTTTTAAAGCAATAATGCTTTTTACGGTCTGAATAAAATGTTTTTATAATTATATTATATATAAAATAAGCCAATAAAAAACAAAGGAACCAAATGAAGAACAATTTGCATAAGTGTCCATTCGAGTCTTATTGCATTATGAAAATTTCGTAAATTTTTTTCTCGGAAATAGTGTCATATAGCTAAAAATCGTAAAAGACAATATTGACAATATTGCATACAAGAAGAAGACATTTTTTTCATTTGAGTAATTTGAAATTTTGGAGATAACATCCGCCATTTTGAATTTGGACAATCTGACTACAAATTCCTTATCAGCGACAAAAAAAAAACAGGCGATTAATATTTAATATTCTCCTCCCGCAATATTGGATCCACCGTCTTGTATTTCAAAAATCTATACATGAATTCTGAATCTCCTACTCAAAAAACATAAAGTTATTGAAAGCTACAAAAATCGATGAATATTTAATACTTTAGGTCCGACGTATTGGATCCACCATTTTGCATTTAACAAAAACAACAACAGATTCGTAATCAAAAAACCCCGAATAATGAGTTTTGTTTAACTAGAATTATTTTCGTGTACGGTGATGGGTAATTTTGAAAAACGCACAACTATTTCATTGTATCGACCGCCATTTTGTTAGTAAGACAATAACAAAAAAATCAAGTATGATGGATTCCTTTAGTGGGCACATCGGTTGCACGTTTACGACTTATTTTAAGTCGATACAAATGCATTTTGACGAACAATCTTAGGAGAAAGTCTGAAATTATGGTTTTTTACATATTTTTGCAAAAAAAGAATGGAAATAATGATATTTTACATATGGACGTGATTTAGACAAGTTTTTTTCAATAAAAGTAAAAACTATTTAACAACAAAGATTCAATAAAATAATCACGTTTCTTTTATTACATTTTTAATTTTTCCATGATTAAAATTAATTTTCAAAAATTCTACACAGAAAGAGCACCCTCAAAGACATAAGATAAAATGATTCGCAATGTCAAAATAGCGTCCTCCGGACGTTAATTGGTTAAGGTGTAGGCATCTTCTTTTCAGAAGGTATAATTTTAGTTTTAGACAATAGTTTATTATATAAACTTAGATATTACAAGGTATAGTTTCTATTTCACAAAATGGCATCTTAAGAATAGTGATTTATTTTAATAAACACAGTGCCATTTTAAACTAAAATTCTTAACGTGTTTTTAGACTTTTTTTGCAATAAACAATGTTAGAATACAGCGATTATCTCGTTACTGCAAATTAAAATTGGTTCCTATTTTGCGACGATTAAAAAACTCAAAACGTGACTGAACTTGCAAAAAGTGACTTAAGGGAGCAGGGACGAAGTATCGGACAGGAATTTTTTGTCCGGTTTAAAATTCCCATTCAATGCGGAAGAATTCCCCTTGGCATTTCATGGCAATCGCCCTTTACACATGCACGAATCTTTAAAAGACCCTTGAGAAAGGTGTATACACATAGAAAAAGCGCGGGAAAACGAGCACTGTCATAAGAAATACATTTAAAGTGACTCAATATACCACGTAGCAAGTTCATATATCGAAAAACTAGAGTAACTAACAGATACTGCACGTTTTTTCTAAATTTTAGGATTTTTGTTCAAAAGAACCACCAAAATCATAAAAAGCCTGATTAACTAAACGGGTAGTTGTCCAGTGTTAATTAAACATTTAGTCATTTTTAAGCTGCATTTAGTTAAACTAATAAAATCAATGTCAGATTAACTAGATTTTAGTCAGTTTAATTGAATGCAGTGTAAATACGACTAAATATTTAGTTACCACTGGCCAACTACACGTTTAGTTGTCTGAACTAATTTTTTATTTTGTGTACAAATTTAAACTGGAGTTATTTATGCCTTACGTAATACAGAATGTAAGCTAAAATAATGTTTCTTGCATACATTCAGTTGCAGTGTTAAAATGGTTGACGTTTTTTTTTATAATTAATACAAAATTGCGGTTTTTTAATTTGTTCCTTAGATAGAAAATTTTGAAAGTTTATTCTGCACAACTGTCCTTTTTCGAATATAAGTAAATGTACTGACCTTAATTCAACTACTAATTATTAAATACCTAGTCATACAGTTTTATAGACAACTATAAGTTTTATTTTTGTATTTTTATATTTATTTATTTCTTTAGCCCTGCTTCCAAAATATAATAATAATAATAATAATAATAATAAGGTCTTTATTGTACAAAAAATAAAAAATACAATGGGCGAGACACAGCAAAAGCTGCTTTGCAGCCTGACCCGAATACTATACCATGCTGTACTTTCGAAAGATAGTGAAAAGTACCTTTCGAACTGATCAGTCGACTTATTGTTTAGATTTATTAGTATTTAATCTACTGCCCAATAGGAAATTTTACAATTTGTTGAAGTAAGAATATATAAAAAATGTTAATATAAAATGAAATTGGGATGCCACGAATTAGTCAATTTTTCACTAAGAAATATACAATAGAGTCCGGTATAAGTGCGTCTCGCTATATTTACGTTCCAGCATATTTGCGAGGTTCCGTCTCGTTATATTTGCCTGTCGCTCACCCCCCCCCCCCCCCCCGTGCGGTCTGGGGTCCTAGTAAGGCCCTGATGTGACGTCACGAACATAACGCGACTGAGGGGAGTGGGAGAAGCGGCGCTCCCCTCCATTTGTAAATTTTAACGAGACGGGAGGGGAAGGCGAGGAACTAAGTGGGCAATTATACCGAGACTCTGTACTGTAAAAAAACTATTAATATGTCAGTAAACCTATATTATCAAAGTGTTGTTGATTCTACTATTCTAATAAGAAATAATATTTTAGTATTTATGTTGTAGTTTTTCACTTTTTATTATGAACATTTATTACTAATTGTATAACATTTAATTTCAACTAATTCAAATTTAGATTAAAGTGTGATTCAAATTATTCTTTAGTAATACCATTAAAATAGTTCATGAACTTTAAAAATCTAAGCGATGGAAATTAATAAGTTAAATTATTAATTATTAGTAAATTTTAAATAACTCCCCTAATCTAAATTCTATAATAAAAATTCTACTACTTTCTTCAGTAATAATACATGAAAAAAAAAAATAAGTTGAAATTAGTAGATTTACACTAATGGATTAGTAGATTTTTACTCTTTTTTAGTGAAAATCGTTTCTAATTTAATTAGTGAACGACTTTTCACTATATAATTAGTTTTTGCCTAATTCAAATTTAGAGAGACATTCATTAATAAAATGTAATAGAACATTACTAACCCACAATCTTTTTGGCAGTAACTTTAATAAATACCTTTAAAGAATTTAGTAACAAAATTAGAAGTTTGTATATTTTACTTCATTTAAATTATTGACTTGATTCTATGGTTGAACTCTTGTCCAGTTTTATTGAATGCCTCTCATTTTTTAGCCGTTTAATTACGTTATTTTTAGTAACAGAGAAAATTAAATAATTGGAACGACTAACTAGATAGTAGGATAACCATATAACCATATAACGAAATCGTACCAGATCTTACTATGTGGAAAGCAACACCAACTATTTCTTTTTCTCCGTGTACAAACAGTAACCAGTCAAAAATCAGAAAATTATATTTCTTTCATTTCAAAATTGTCTATTTTCTAAATCTGAAACAGTAAAAAATTATGAATGAAAGCTATAAACTCCGCCACTAATTGAATTAATATTGATTTTTAATAATAAAGGGTAAAAATGTACTAATCCATTAGTCTAAAGGAACCAATCTCAAATTAGTAGTCATTTTGTTCAATATATTATTACTAAAGCAAAGTAGTAAAATGTGACAATGAATTAGTAATTTAGTTTTTATTAGTAAACATTATTACTAATTCAATTAGCAGATGATCTTTTCCTTTTTAATTAGGAGTTTCTTTAACTAATTCAGTTTTAGGGAGTAACTATTACATATAAATAAATGGAATTTAATTCCTGTCTACGAATTAAACCTGAACAAGTTAAAAAAACTTGAATTAATGACTAATCTAAAATGATACTATCAATAAGTCATTTCCTACTAGAAAATAATAAGAAATACTGATTAATTTAATTCTAGTATTCTAAAACACATAGAAACTGAATATTTTAATTCAGTTACTTTTGAAAATCAGTAACAAATTTGTAGTTTTTCATTATTTATTAGCAATAAAGGATTATTAATTGAATGAGTGACCAACTTTTCGAGTTTTCATTAGTAGTTATTAATTAATTAGGAGTTAAAGTGCACATATTTGTCTACATGTTTTCTGCTTATATATATATATATATTTTCGTTTTATATTTTCACGGAAAATGTGAGATGACACTGTCATTTTCTACAACATTTACACAATAATTGTACTTATTTTTGTTAATAATTTACTAACCTTACATAATTTTGCACAAATTTACAATAGATGAGAATTTGTTACATGACAAAACAAAATATTTTACTGTTTCTTGATAATTTATTTTGTAATTCATCATTTTACAGGTAAACTGTGTGTAAACTGTGCTCTTAAAGTTCTCTTTTCTTATTCAAATGAATTCTTTCTGTCTTATATCAATCGTTCTCTCAGACATTTTGCCTTGAACCCCTGAATTCTCTTGTACCCCTCGTCTTTTCAGAAACTTCTCTCTTCCTCTATTATGTTCATACATTTTAACACCAGGATCAAATAACATGATCATTTTATCGACATTCCAAATTTGTAAAAGTAAAATGGATGTTTTACAGTAATAATTTTCCACAAATATTTTGTTTATAGTTTTGTATTTTACTGGAATGCGAAAATCGTTTCTTTAAGGAATTAACAGCATAACGGAAGTAAAGACCCGCTTTTACTCCCTACAGCGCGGTATAACTTTTTTGTGTATTCTATTACCTGTGTATTTTAACAGTTTTTTGTGTTTTGGGTTCTTCAGAGATACAGGAAACACTTAAATATGGTCAATCCATCATTTTTATTTATTTTTAAAATAAGTTTATTAAATCATTTTATTTAAATACTTTTCGATGTTTTTAATATTATTATTAACATTTGTAGAACGAAAAGTTTAAGGACATGTTTTTCATTTAAATAAAATCATAGACGTGCTTAAAAATTATGTCATGAATTTGCTGCGTCTGGTATGGGTATAATAAAAGTATTTAAAAAATTATTAAATGTTTTTTTTTGTAGCATCAAGAAGGAAACTATTTAAAGAATATTTTTTCACTTATTTTAACAATTATTTTTATTTTTAAATATAAATGCCACACCATTAAATAGATTTTAAATTTTCGGTCATCGAAGGCGGTAAATTTTAAAAATAAGGGATGAATAAAATATATATGATTTATTTCATTCGTTTCATCGAAAATAAAATATTTTTTTTTGTTTTTCTTTTTGTAAAAAAAGTTACAATTTCATGAAATGTTTGAATTTTTAGTAAAACAGCTCGATGTTTTGTATAACTATTAGTAATGTTTTAAATCTTTTTCGTTACAATTTTAGATATTTTACAAAATTATTTAAAATAATAATTTTGAATTTGAACTTTATTTTCGTTACATGATTTGAAGTAGAAATTCACAAAAAAATTTTTTTAAAATATACTGAGGTATCGTTTAACAATAGTATTTTAAAAGTAACTTTTAGTAATTCAGATATATCAGAATAAAAACTGACGTAGGAACTTAATTAACGTGTTTCGATTTTATCGATTTGATAAAACTGTTCCGGTATTGAAAATATTTGATAAACTGAAATTAACCATCTATTGAATGACTCCAATAATAAACCTTCAATAATACTTGTTATATTTAGAATCATTTTGTAAGAGAAATGAAAATGGTTTGGATATATTAAAAGAAAATTTGTTCATACAAAAATCTGTGGGAAGATTTAATTTTAGGGATTCATTGATACGTTGATAACTGTTTAGGATTGAAAAATAACTTACAAAATAGTTTGAGACGATATTTTAAGAATTACAAACAGAATAAAAATATTTTAAATACATTTTACGTAAATTTTATTTTTTATATTTTACATTTTATTTTAAATTTTATAATTATTGGGTTATTTATGACATTTCGTAACATTTTTTGTTAAATTATAATATTTTTCAAAAATTAATTTTTTATTATAAATAATACATTTCTTTAACCTAAGTATTATTTAGACGTACAACAAAAACTGTTAATTTATTAACTAATTTTGAATAACTAATAATCTACACTGATACAAGTTTCAGTAATTTTTAGCTAGCATAAAATATTACTCTTAAAAGTAAATCATATCCACTCTGGAATTGTTTAAAATAGGCTTGAAAATGCGAATAAATTACTATGAATTGATTGGAAATAAAAAAAAATAAAAAATAAGGTGAATAAATAAATACGACAGTAATATAATAAATAATTGTGAAAACAGTAATTAAAGAAATATAAAATATGTATACATTATTGTTTTTTCATAAAAACTTCATTCCACGCCATCTATAGTAATCGGTAGAAGAGGCAATCATACATCACAATCTATTTTAACACAATTCATTGATGTTAAATTTAGATCTAACGACAAAAGAAATTATATATTAATTATTGACTCTTAACCCTTATTTACTTGACACACTTCTTTTGTTGTTGCTCCCTGTAAACAATGATACTCCATAAATAACAATGGATCCAATGCGGGAGTAGGAGTTAAATTAATATTGATTGTAACATATTTGTGACAAACGTTGAAATATTTATTTTTAATTATCTTGTTGAAAAATCGTTTTAAAATCGGTATGTTTAACATTTTTATATTTTAACACTTTTGGCTAGTCAACTAGAAGTACAAAAAATCACAGAAAGTTATTATTACTTATGATGAATGTAATGATATTGAAAAAAATATGGGATGAAGAGGTTTGATGTATTAAAAGTGGCTTAAAAAATTGATGTCGAAAAAAAAGACCCCTGAAAAGCACGTAGACACAAATCCTTCAGGGGCCTTGTTCGAGTAAAATGTAACTGACCATAACTTCGCCGATTTTTATTGTAGGGGAATGATTTTTTTTTCATTTTGAACAAAATTTAGTGCTTTTTAACTTAAAAGTACCTACGTAGCTGTACTTAGATTATTCGGTTAGGAAAAACTTAAAAATATCTTGCATGTAATTTCCTCGTCATCGAGGTCATTTTGGATATTTTTATTAATCAAAATTATAAAGAAATAATGCAATGAACATTTTAATTACAAAAAATGTTAATTTTGTAATGGTTAGAATTTTTATTACTTAAAACTTAGAATATTAGATAAAGAATTTTATAATCTTTTAATACAGAATTTTTAATTCAAACTTAATATATATCAAATATCCATTTCTGTTTCAGATTCATCAAATCTAGTTGAAATTTAAATTAGTTAATCAAACCCATTGATGTCGCAACATGCAGGACGAACCTTTTAAAATAAAGTATGTCACAGCAAATCATTGTTTTCTGTACCTTCCGGAGCAGTGGTTAAGAAAGTTGAATTCTAAGGTAAGTTAAAGATTTTTACCTTGATTTGGGATCAATCTCATTGTCCCATCAGCAATGTTCGCTCAAGTGCAATTTGGAATGTCCACGAAAAAGTATACCCTGTAATCTGATACGAAAAGTCCCTCTGGTCAATAACCCCAGATTTTCTAGTAACAAAGTCGATAATATAGATACCCTACTTACTACCATCGTTCGGACAGTACGGGAGTCTCTTTCCTTTGGTCGGATATGAAGAAATCTACTTTGGATTCCATCTTCCTGTTTTATCATTTCGCCTTTTTTCGAATTTAAAAAGGCACAAAATCACTATTTTTAAACTAAAATATAATTTCGAGTTGAAATTTAATTATTGTTACATGCCGGTTTAAATATGTGTGAAAAAAAGAACCAATTAACTGTTGGTCATTATTTACTGTTCTGAGCCGGAAAAATTTGTCGATATGGGATTTTATCGCAGTTTACAATCGTTATTTATGTGAAATTTACGAGCCAAAGGGATGAAGGGGAAAATTATTAACCGATTTAGAATCGCTGGGAAAACGTACATTGATGATATCAAATAATCGCTGTTAAACGATGAGTTAATTTTACTCGGTGTAACATTCGGATATATCTATTTTCGCAGGAATAAATATTTCATTATCTTACAAAGTTTTATTTTTTTAGGATAAGTTTGTGTTGACATATAAAAGGGGGGTATTGAGTTCACAATACTGATTGTACTAGTAAAAAAATTGATTTGGTTTTATTTCAGAGTCATTAATGACGAACTGCAATTTTTGAATTTATTTTAAAGCTTCATTATCGTATTAAAGGAGTAGGAATTTATGAACGAATTCTTAGTGTTTTCATTAACTGTCGCGGCTTTTATGACACAGGTGATGGGGATTTTAAGAAAATTTTGACAGGATATTTTTTGTTTTCGTCATAGAAGTAATTTTTACTTTAAAAAATGCTGATTTTCTCGAGAACATTTAAAAAAATGGTTTGCGGCTTCACTCAAATTCCAACCAAATTCGGTGAAAGTCGACGATTTTTTATGTCGCCGAATGCAAATTTAATGTCAGATTTTGGAAATTTGAAATTGCAGAAGCGATATGTCATACAAAATTTCGTAAAATATTTGGAATTTGATGAAATTGTCTGCACATAGATTTTTTATGTCGACGAATTCGAATCTGGTGTCATAGGTATTCATGGGATTCAAAATTCAAAGCAGCAATTTTCACCGATATTTTTTGGAATTCAGGAGAAGCTTTCGGGGTTATACATTTCTTCAAAATTTTCTAGTGAAAAATCACTGTTTTTTTAAGCATCTTTTCATTACTGGAATGAAGTATCGAATACTAAAAAAATTAACAAAAATGCCTGATATTGTTTGCAAAGAAGGTAAAACTTCGGAAAGACTTGGCCACCCCTAAAAAAAAAATAAAATATGATTTCTTATGTATTTTTGCCTTCCGATTACGAATATAGTAATAAAAATTGGCGGTCGAGCAAATTAAAGCCAATATTTTGAAAAAAACTGCAAAAAAATGTGATTTTTTCCAAATTTTTGCATTTATCTCAAAAAGTACGAGGCGGATGCAAAAATGTTTCCAACAAAAAATGAAGAGCGGAAAATTCTACGCAAAAAAGGTTCTAAACATTTTTTCCGTAATCTTAACGGTAAGCCCGTAAAACAAGGATGAACATGAAAATAGTCAATTTAGTGTTCCGTGTCACCGTGTTTCACGTTATTTATGTACGTTGCGATATTTACATAAAGATATTATATATTACATAGTTTTATATATATAGTATATGTTATTTTGTGGTTAGAGGTTAGGCTAGTATAAAAAAGGGGGGTCTGGGGGGCGGAGCCCCCCAGCACGCAAGCACCCCTTAGGCCCACCCATTGCGTTTTTAACTAAAAGACATAATCAATTACAAATTATAAAGACAATGCGTGAATCTAAGGGGTGCTTGCGTGCTGGGGGGCTCCGCCCCCCAGACCCCCCTTTTTTATACTAGCCTAACCTCTAACCACACCGATGTGGGACCTGATATTTAGGGATACTATATTTTCACAACTTGGACATGCTATACTCCTTTCAAAAATCTCTTTTTCCAATAAAAATTCAACGCACCATCTTTCACTACTAGATTTTATTACAAAGTCGGTATGTGTAAACTCCATGTTCACGACTTCACCTAGTAATATGCTTTAAAAACACGCCTTGGCAAGTCTCCTAATATACAAATCGAAAATCCACTTCTTTAAAGGGAACGCTAAACAGCTACGACAGTAACGATATGCCTCCTAGCGGTCATGAAACTGTATTACAGGCTCAGTGCCGATTATTCTCATGTTCATCCTTCTTTTACGGGCGTACCGTTAAGATTACGGAAAAAATGTATACAACCTTTTTTGCGTAGAATTTTCCGCTCTTCACTTTGTGTTCGAAACATTTTTTCATCCGCCTCGTCCTTGTTGAGATAAATGCGAAAAACTGGAAAAAATCGCAATTTTTTACAGTTTTTTCAAAATAGCTGCTTTAATTTGCTCGACCGCCAATTTTTATTGTTATATTCGTAATCAGGGGGCAAAAATACATAAGAAACCATATTTTATTTTTTTTTTCGGAGTGGCCAAGTCTTTCCGAAGGTTTACCGCAAAGAATTTATAAAGAATGCCACCATTTTTGTTTATTGTTTTAAGTAGTTGATACTTCAATAAATTATTTGTAAACAATTACAATAAATATTCGTGATCTTATCCTAATTGTTTATAAATTCTTTGAAAACAATGCCAGCATTTTTGTTCATTTTTTCAGTATTCGATAACACAGGTCATGGTTTTGTTATTGGGAAGTTGTGATTTCCGACGTAATTTTGTGCGCAGAATCAGAATCCGAATTCAGAAGTGGCCCATCACGTCAGGATTTTGAGATATTTGAGGTTAATTACTCGAAAAACGCGTTTTTTTTTGCTATTTTTGAGGTTCAGGTTGTTCATATTTTTTTAACTATTGGAAACTTGTTTCCTGATGTAAAAGGGGACTGGGGTACAAACTTCAGCCCCGGATGCATTTTTGTCTTGCTACAATTGGCGTTTTAGTGTGAATATACAGTAATTGTTTATTAGATCGTTTATAAAAATGTTAGCATTTTTGTTAATTTTTGCACTACTGAATAATTTATTCCAATTATGAAAAGAAGCTTTAAAGAGAACCCAAATATTCCAACCCCGGGCGCGCTTTCTTATTGTCGCGATTTACAGATTTATCTTAATAATTATTGTGCATAAAATATTTGAATATTGTTTAAACAAAGGTGGCATGTTTTCAGTGCTAATCAGAGCCGATTTCAGGGTGTTACCGTATTAATTTGTATTTAGAAAATAATTCTCTTAAAATAAAACAAAAGAATTGTCAATACTAACGGCAGCAATAATTTTTCATTTAAGGATATGTAAGAAATTTTAATTGCATGTAATCTCTATTGATTTTGTATGCATAAAATTGACAAAACGAACAGCATTTCACGTAAATATTTCAAAGAAACAATAAATTATATTACATAAAATTATATCAGTATAAGGTTTTGAATTACTATTTGACTTTATTTTAAACAGTGCTAGGTTTAATCATCTTAAAATTACAAAGTCAGAGTTTACATTTTATCAGTTTTGAAGATATACATATTTTATTTTGTCATATTATTGTACGTCAATGTACTAAAACAATTTTAAAGAGAAATATTAAAAATATGTTTAATATTTTCGTGCTTTTATGTACTGTCATATTTAGCTATTATTCGATAAATAAAAATCATAAAAAAATATAATTGTTAGTGCAATAAGTTCCTGCAAACTCTCTAAAACGCAACCTAATCAACGTAATATATCATTTTATATTGTTGGTTTAACATAACTATTAAATAACTAAATTTGGCAATCACTGTTTTTCGTTGAACATCCATGACACGATCTAAAAAGAATCATGCCTTATGGTTCCGTTAAGATTATACTTGTTCCGACCTGTCTTATACACCCTTATAACGTAATTTGAATTATAATGCCTGTTAGTAGTGTCAAAAACATTCTATCCGGCCTATATGATGTAGACCACATAAAATTAAATCACAGACCGGTTATAAAGTATGTTCTTTAATTTAACTGACGAAACATAATTTAGCCGAATAATAGAGATCGATACTGGGTCGTAAAATTTTAAGATAAGCAAAATGTGTTGAAGAAGTTATAAAATGGCTAGTCAAGAAGGTAGTAATCTACGCTATTAACTATAAATTAACAATAACTAATAATTTTCGTATACCAAAGAAATTAACTGACAAACGATCCAACTAGTTCTAATATCAATGAAATTATCAAAAAATGGCCCAAAATTGTCGTAAAATGGATGATTTAGAATTATTTAAAAAATTCTCATTCAATTTAGTATTAAATTTCTTATTATTTTACAGGTCCTATACAATACACGAAATACCGGTTTAGTTCAGTAAAACCTGTTAACGTAGTTTCGATGATTCTTCTTATTGAATCCTTAGCAGTAAAACGTGATTACTCGCTATGAAAGAATTAAAGTTTTCTCTTTCAACCTTAAACACTTCCTGGTATGTATGAATGAAATTTTTTTTATTTATTTACCCTCTATCTTCCACTTCGATGGAGGCGCCCCAAAAGCTCTCAATTTAAAAAAATTTAAAAAAAAATCGCGTTCTATACATATTTTTTTGTTTCGCACTTCTAACACCTCGTTGTTTGAAAGACCATGGTTGAAGCATTAATTTCTAATATTAAAATAGTTTGTAGCACGTCAGGTTTTAGCTCCACAATTTTAAAAAATGGCCAAAAACGCTGGTTTTGGAGGTTTTAACACCCTTATCTCGAAAATGTGAAGTGTTGGGGTATTTTTTACGGTACGTGCCATCTTATTCACTAAACCCATGCAGGGTAGTGTAAGTAGCGTTCGAAATTTTATGAAACAAATTTATATTGTCCAATTACGTTAGTATAGTATAGGTCGCCCATTTTCGTTTTCGAATCTTCAATACTTTTAGAAATATTTTAAAAAAAACAAAGGCGGTCCGTATTAGATCTACCATCCCTAAAAGAGTTAATATTGGTCTAAAATAATCACTTTTTCACCCACAACATACTCGCAAGTTATAAATTTTGTGAAACTTCTACCCACCAATTGTTACCGAAACTTGGGGCATTAGCGTGAATTAATTTGTATGAAAGTATAATGAACTTGTGTCATTCGTTAGGCGATTATTTAAGATTTTAATCTTCTAACTTTTCACAGGCAAACGTCGTTAAGGTGTCACACAATCAGGCCGATTATTACTTATCTTGGCACACGAGGCCAAGTTCTGATAACTCTGCATGCCTCAGTGCGACATTTGCCAGGACTTTAAACATTAAGGAGGGCGAAGAGGTCTTTGTGTCTTGTGCGAACGAGGCGCCCCCTTTAACGACCGTAGTCGTCGTACCGAAAAGCTCGCAGGATCGAGAAATTATCGTACGTAATAATTCATTTTATTTATCTACTCTTATTCTGCCTGTACAAAATTTGAAAAATGCTGCTGAAACAAAATCGAAGCAATTTACGTGCGTATGAAAAATATGTAAAAAATAGAAAGACATTGTTGAAAAGTGGGCAATGACAAGAAAAGCTTTTTTTCTGTTTACTTTTGAGAATTAATGAAAAATTTGACAAATCTATTCATTTTTGGCATGAAATATGACATTTTTTTTTTGTATTGGACGAACATTGTGTTCTGATTATAAACTATACAAGTGAAGTCATTAAAACCTTAAGATCGATATCATCACACCTAATAAATAACCTTTGAAAATGTTTTTGATTTTCTGTAAATGTTTACGAATGTAAAGTTTGATTTTCTGTGATGTATTTCCTTGTATGCTGGTTTGTTTTCCATTTTTTACGTATTTATGGGTTCCATGTATATTTATTTCAATTTTTATATTTCATTTTCAATGTTTGGTTAATGCTTATTATTATACAAATGAAAATGTTCAATTTTCTAATTATTTCTACTTTTATATTTTATGTTTTTGCTTAATTTTTTATTTTACCTATTAAAATGATAAATTATTAACTTAAATTTCATTATGCACAAAATTAATTCATTATTTTTTTATTTTTTGACTTTCATTCATTAAATTGATTACGATAAAGTTGTATGAACTGGCTAATAAGTAGGTTAATTGAATTTTGTTAGTAAATCAATGTAAATATTATGAATATCCTTTTCCCTTGTGTTTCTATTTTTTCAGTCTGTCTATGTGTAAATATTGAGTTTTCACTGATTAATAATGTATTAAATACTACCGAACGATAAATTCATTTCTTAATTTAGAATTTTTTAATGAAGATGAATTAATTAATTTATTAAAAAGCATCTGGGTTGAAAGATGATGCAATTAGAAAAAAAAACCGATGAAACGAATGAACTCTGTGGAAAAAATATGTTTTTAGTGATTTTTTAAATTTAATGACAATTAACAATAATAAAGTTCGAATTCAAGAGAATTTATTTGTGGGATATCCAGGACAAGATCCAAAAAAATCCATTTTTACAAAAGTAAGAGCTAATAATCGCCAACAAAGATTGGAGAAATCCTTTTTTTATTTACTTTAGTTATTTACTTACTTGAATTACATACTTTATGTAATGCCATCACCTTATTCTGAAGAAATTACCATTCCATTCCTAATTGAATCTGAAGTCCGGAATTGCCTGAATGCTTGAGTAACAAAATCTCGAGGTCGATGCCCTGATGGCCTACAACTTTTGCATTTGAGCAGACATTTGCCATCATTAATAGCCCATTTATAAACATCTTTAATATTTCATTAGCCTCTGGTGTTTTCCTTAGGATATGGAAAAACATTTTTATTATACCATGTAACACAAAAGTGAATCCTGCGACACCACCGAAAACGAGACCTACAGCGAATCCTCCTAGCTAAGGTCTTTGACAAACTTATCAGTCGAAAGATTGTCAGCTTCCTTCTAAACTTTTAAGGTCGTTAATATAACATTCATTTAATGCATTCTAATGAGAAGGACAATTTATTGACATGTGGTTTTAAATAATCCCTACTTTATATAAGTTGCACTGAATAGAAAACTGACATTGATTTTTTAAGTTTGGTCCATTTTCATATTATTTAACCATTTGTTTTATTAATATGTATAAGAAATTTACTTGTAGCTCCAAACCGAATATACATTCGTTTTTAGATAATCAATACACATTTAGGTTATGTATCGAGCAGTAGCTTTAGACTACAATGGAAAACACAATTAGCACCTAAAAAATACCATTTACAAGACCTTATATTAATAAAAATGTCCTTGAGATATCGAAAAATAAAGATGATTAAAAAATGTATTAAATTCGACCATTAATAACCATTTTGAGTAAGAGTTACTACGAAGGATTTAAAGGATTACAACCGTTTTTTAATTTCTGTACAATTTAATCCATTTGGACATAAGTATTAGTAGCATATATTTGAAATAGTTGGAATGACTGTGTTAACTATTCTAAATTGCCATTGAAGTATTCACTACACACTGTACAATCTATCTTTGGCTTTTCTCCATAAATAATTTAGAGATAATAATGTCAGTAGTAAAATTGCACTTCTTAACAGACATGAAATAAAACTAAAGTTGCAAAGACATTCAGAAAAATTAGTAGGTAAAATTAAATATTTAATTCAAATCAATATTTAATTGTCTTAACATAATTCTTACTAGATTCATATTAAAATTTCAGGAATTACAAATCGAAAACGTCCAAACTCACTTATTAAATCAGATAAGTATCGTTGCCAAAAATCAGTCAATAGTTGCCTGGGTTTCGAAATTCCTTACCGTAACTCTAATCGTGGGTGAGTTTTAAATAAAAACATTCAAAAACTGGTTCACACTTTATTCACTACCTTATAAAATCACCAGATTCCCTGGATCCAAATTTCAAATACGGTCGCCTCCAAGAGTTCACGGAAGTTCACGTTGGAGACGCCATTATGAAGTCACCCGAAAAAAAATTCCCTAAAATAGAAAATACATTCCATGGCATCTGGAATATGTTTAACAAATTTCCAGGATTAAATGCAGATAAACCAGCTGCAAATGAAGACTGCGAAGACATTTTGCAGAAATGCAAAGACAATGTTCTTCCGGAAGTATATCGAGTTCACGAGATAGTACATAATTTAATAAATTTATCGTCAGTGACTTGTGAAGAATCGTTACGATGTCCTTTCAATGTTTTCATTCGAAGACATCACTTACCATCGAATTTGTTGGACTCTTCGGCACCTAATGATTTTTTGTATAAAATAGAAAAAATTAGCGATAATAAGCCAGCGAATACGACTTTTCTGAAGGAGGAAGATACCGATGCCGAATCGAATTCGTTCGTTGTCAAAGTTTTTATTTTAGAGGATACGTTGACTGGAGCCTCACAAGAGTTATGCGATTCTTTCGCGAACTTTACCAAACATAGATGTATTTTTATGACAAAAAATCTTCGAACAAATTTGAGTCTTGGCAATGGCGGAAAAGTGCTTCTGAGGCCGATAGGACAGGATGAAAATGTCCCATGTTCGACCATTGAAGTAACTCCACGAGATGTCGGATTGACTGAGAACATTGTCAAAGATTACATTAACAAAAATTCAAGGTTTCATAAAGTACTACTAAATTCTAAAGGTACAATACGCTTCGATGAACATGTCAGCGGCACTTTAAAACTCTTACCCGAAAAATGTTCTTACGATTTTTTCGATGAAATCAGTCTGAGAAACGTCCAAGTAAAATGTACTGATGTAGAAACTATTGTGTCAGAAGAAAGTGTGCCGGAAAACCCAATAGAAAATATTTCAATGAGGTAAGTTACTAAAAATTTATGTTTAAAAAGTTGAAAAAATGACATTCAACCATTTTTCAGCGTTCTTGAGCCGATAGTTTCTGAATGCGAAAGAGTTCTGAAACTTAGTCTCGCTTTACACAAGAGTATGAAATTCTGTTACGATCGTGAAAATATTTTAATACACGGTGATGTGGGTTCCGGTAAAACGACGATCTGTAACATCATCCGTCAGAGATTGAGCAAACAACCAAATTTTGTATACACGTCAATGGTCGACTGCAAATCTTTAAAAGGCAGGTCTTTTTCAACAATGTTTTTTGATACAATGTTGGTAGCCTTTTTTTTATTTGTTTTTTTTTTTTTTAGATAAATCTACCTGTGAAAGTTTGATTCTAAGATAGAAACGTATATTATTTGGGCTCATTTTAATAGATATTAACGGTTTTAGGAAAAAAGGCAGAAGTTGTTCAAAGGTTAATTTCTTCTGAAATTGCACAAGCAGTTTACCATCAATATTCTGTGATATTTCTCGATGATATAGAATGCATTACGTCTGCGTCATCAAACGAAGATGAAAACACCCCAGATGCTATAAATGCCGCAAGGTTTCAAAATTGATACTTTTTTTCATGAATACATAATTTATTTTGTAACCCGGATGATAATTTGATTAATTTTAGGATTACCGATGTATTATATAACGAGATATCCGAATGCCAGTCGAATCATTACGTCTCTTTGGTCGCTACTTGCACTAATGTAAATAAAATTGGCAAAAAACTAAGAGCTCCAAGAGGGATTCATTTCTTCCGATCCATTTTGAATATTCCGAATTTGGAGAAGGTAATTTTTGTTATTGATTGACGAAATTCTTTCTTACTTAAAACACGTTTGGACTTTCTGTAGGATGACAGGATCGACATAATGAAATTGGCTCTTCGTGGAAAATTGAAAACATCCCAGGACATTGATTGGGAGTTGTATGGGAACAAAACGGAAGGTTGGGTGGCTCAGGATTTAGCTGTTATGATCGAGAAATCAATTTTCGCTGCTTATAAACGATATGGTGAGTAAATTGTCTTATTTTTAAAATGTTTCTTTTCTTATTATAAGAACGATAAGAGTATTATAAGAGTACCACCTAGTTCCTAATGTTATTAGATTGAAAAGTCTTTTTTTAACATAAATAAGTACCGATTTAGCGAGCAGTTTCTATCAGTTCTGAACACCCGTCGAGTAGTGATCAAGCTTTCCGTTGAGTGCATATATTCTATGTATTTAGGCTATTATTTCCGCAAGTAGTGGAAGCCATGTTAAGTCCGTATAAATGCTCTGCTCTCTATGCATAATCTAGTTGATAATTCTCAGTAAAGTATTTGTGTATATTTCATAAGCGTTTAGTATAGTATAATTTTAAAAAAACTCTTTCATATGGGCAAATCTGCGAAACCTTTAAATTTCGTGTCACTGTGTATTTTTGAGCATTTTTATTTTATTTTTCTGCGTTTAAACTGGTCAACATTGTTAAGTATACTCCAAATATATCGACCAATATATGTAATGCATCATTGATGAGATAAAAGTACGAAATTCATACCTTTGAAACTGAAAAATATGTCAAAAAGGCCTAAAATAAAGTGTCCCTACAGTAGTTTTTATTCAAGTTTGGTCCTGTAGCGATTTCAGCGTTTCTTTAATCTGTCTGGATTTTTTACACGTACTAATAGACAAAAAAAAAACAAAGAATTTGCACCCTTATAGAGCTCTGTGCCTTTTTCAGAAAGTTTAAAAGAGTGCCCTTAAAATGTGTCCCTCGTTTTTTCAAAAAAAACAATTTTAGTTCATTTTTCACTGATTGCACGTGCAGCATATCTTTTATCGTTACGAGTCAAAAGTAATAATTTTGTACACAGAAAAAGGAGGAAATCCAGACGTCATTTACGAATGTGCTCACAAGAGAAGTCAAAAAAATAAATGCTTGAAGTTAAAAAGCACTTGCGTAACTGGTTAAAATAATGGTAATTTTTCAATGGCACACCATCAATTGAAAAAGAACATTATTTGCAACATGTGTGATCGTTTGAAAAGCGTAAAATAGAGGTAACATGAAAATGCTAACATCTAATAATGTTTTTAACCCTTTGTATCACGATGGTAAATAATGTTTTCTTTGATTTTTCATTATTAAAATTCCAGTTAACGCATTCATGTCAATTTTTTACGATTTTCTGCAAGTTTAGTGATAAAATAACATATATAAATGGCTAAGAAGACATTATTGTTTATTATTTAGGTAAGATAAATAAAAAAATTCCGTTTTTTCCGAAGAAATTCATTATTGGCAATGTTTTTCGTGATAATTGCATAACATTTTTAACTCGAGGGTTTTCGGGGTTTCTGATTACCAGAAGATGCAAAAAGTTTGCACGTGTCATGTAATCACTTTTCCTTAGAACCGCACAGCTGGTCTGTATAAGGATACCTACAAAAATAGAAAAACAAAAAACTCTAAAACAATAAGTCTAAACCTACCAGTAATAAAAAAAACTCCTATAATTGTTAAAACTCGACCAGCCCGGAAATGTACTAAAATGTAATTATGTAATAAATTTCTATATAAAAACATGATATTTGTTGTATTTTATTCAACGTATATAATTCTCAAACCAATATGTATCTGAATGCATACCAATGCAAAAATTGTATCAATTCAGTACTTTTTAATTATAAATTTTACATTCAAATTGATAATCGCATGTAGCAATTTCTCAAATGAAAGTACTTTCTTGATGTGCAGTTCAGTTCGTGTTCAGATTTTCGAAATTCAATATGGCGGCTTCAATATATCAGCTCCAAAATGGCGAACGTCTCCTCTAAATTTTAAGAGTTAAGATCACTAACATAAAAATTCTCACATGATAATTTTCACTCCTCAGCGTTGCTTAAAAAATGAAGCACACTGCGTCATTTGTTACCTCTTAATCTATATGACAACATATAAAAATTCCAATAATGTGCTTAACACATAAAACTTTTTTGATTTTATGACTCAAAATTCAAAGGTTTCGTGGATTTGCCCATATACGACATCATTAAATAGTAAAATTTAGGACAAGAATAATATGGTAAGTGTTTATAAATGATGTCTATGGTATATACATGTATAGTCAAATCAAATTAATTTTTTCCGTTGAATCCTCGTGGTAAGTTCCCGCAGAGCTCCAAGCGAACTTCCAGCAAGCTTATCCCAGAGTTCTCCGCGAGTTACAATGGACCTTTACATCAGGAGTTCGAAAAAGTGGACATAGAAGCTTCTCTGGAGCTCCATGAGACCTTAATGGGAGTTGAAAATGAAGCTTCGACGAAAATCAAAAAGCTTCAGACGAGCTCCACAGGAGCTTATTGTGTTATAGGGAAAGATAGGCATTTTTTTTGTATACTTATTACTGGATTTTGTCAAAAATATTCCCTATAAATTGCTTTAATAAACAAATAATAAATAAATAATTATGAGTCATGCGTGGCCAAAACTTTTTTCCCGGGTTTGCTGAGATGTTCCGCATTCTTTAATCCAAATATGCGCCGCACCGATTCTTTACAAACAAGTACCCAGGAAAATGATTGAAAAAATGCTTGTTTATGCGGTTATATGACAAAAGGACACATGACAAAAAGACACTGTGACAAATTCTATACGTTAATTTCGAAAATTAGTTTGAACATTTCAGTTACAAAATCACCTTCCTTAAAATATAAATAATTTAACATAAAAATATTTATATAAAAAAGTAAATTTTAATTTAAAAATCTGTGTAAAATAATAAAAAGACATAAATTATTTTAGGAAATGTAATAAAACTCATTGATCGCAATCACGTTTTTATATAGTACATAGTTTTCGGATTCCCGAAATCTGATCAAATTTCAAATTAGTTCGTATATCTCAGTTGTTGAGTTATGTACACGTAAACAACTTTATTTTCACAATTATAGTTTTTTACATTTTTTCTTTCAATCTGAAGGTCCAATGAAAAAATGCTACATGTAAACATTGTTCAGCATAATATTCTGCATCCATTGCAATTTGTCAATTAGTTTTTCGGATTTTGATTATTTATCTTTTTCGATTATCTTTTTAGATGGTAATGGTAGAGAGGCACCATTAGGTGCTTCTTAGGACGACCATTGGCTGCATTTGTAATCCTGTTGACTTTCTCAAAGCATTCCGTCTTCTGAGGAAACTAAAGGTTGCCATTCATTTTGTTTTAAATTCTCTGTAAAAATGATATAAGTAAATATTTTTCAAAACATCTAAATTTATTAGAAATATTGTATCTTGAAATTTATGAATGAGAGCAATTTCGTTAAAATGGATGTTAATCAACCAACATTATCTATCTTTTTTGGAGGGGGAAATACCGGTTATTCAGTTGATGATGTCAATTGGCCCCCTATAAGCTGCGATTTGACGCCTTTAGACTACCTTCCATGGGGAACTATTAAGGTTATACCAACAAAATTGCTGCTCTCGAACGTGAAATTTCCATTGAAAGAATCTCAAACAATGAAAAGTGCACTCTGTAATTGTGTTGATAGAATCGGTTTCGGTAAAGCCAGAAATTCGAAACTCTTTTCGAAGTTCAATCCATAAGATTTGAATATATCCAGATTTTTCGACAAATATTTATTGATTTAATTTGTGTCGAGAACAAAAATTAACCACTCGCAGGAGGACAAAAGGGGGCATGTCTTTGGGTGTCTTGAGGTCGGTTGACGTCTGCATTCATAATTGATGATCAAGAACCACGAATCACCGATCCATTAGACTTTAAATAATCCTACATTTTAAAATACTGGCGGCATGAAAGTAATAATATTATTGTGGATCATAAATTGATCAAAGAATAATTCAGACTTCATTAACACATTTGATTAATTTGTTAAATATCTAGTAAGAAATAAATAGTATACACAAGACATATATATTTTACATTTTTCAGTAAAAGACAAATTTAATCGCCGGTTATGCCTGCTGGATGAAGACATAGCCGAGGCTTTAGGCCGATGTACGCCAATCGCATTGCACGAGGTTAATTTATACAAAGGCGCTGGTCACAAATGGACGGATATCGGAGGACTAGGAGACGTAAAACAATCCTTGATAGAAATCTTAAATTGGCCCTTAAAGTATGCGGAAATCTTTAAGGAAGCTCCAATCAAACAGCAAAGTGGAGTTTTATTATACGGAATGCCGGGTACGGGGAAAACTATGTTGGCTGGTGCCATCGCAAAAGAATGTGGATTAAATCTTATCAGTGTCAAGGTTAGTTTCGTTAATTGTATTGTTCCTATTAATTATGAATTCATTTGGTTAGTAAGCTAGAATTATCTAAGTAAGGAAGGAAATCTATCCCAAGCCACAAACTTTAATAATGTTCTTATGGTCAAGGTGTATTTCAGGTATATTTGTTAGTATATATTTACCAAATTTCGACCAATGGATATGTACCATTTCAGAACATACATTACTTAATTTGCATTTCTAATTTGTGTTGAAAGTCAAACGGCTGTAGGGAGCAATTGGGTTACCTAAATTCTCTAAAATTAACACTGATGCAGTTTTAATTCATCTTCAATGTTAAAATATAATATCTATCATATAATCAGTGAAGAATCGGGAATGAATTGACAAATTAAAAAGATTTATAAAAGTAATACAAAAGTGCTTACGTTTGACAAAAGTAAAAGAAAACGCTAATAAAACAAACAAACAAACTTCATGGGTTAAAAAGCACATCCAGGCATCATAATGACCGGAAATTTGAAGTTGGTAAATAACTAGTTTTCAACTTTTTGGACGATAATTATTGATATCATAAAATTACACGTACGACACATGTTATGACCTCCAGAGGTCAGCACTTGTGATTCTCTACTCTCACTAGAGAAACTGATATTCCCAGTGCACACAAACCCAAAATCAAATTTCGCTACTAACGAAAACAATTCTAGGTACTATTTCGAATTAATTTATTTTCCTTTCGGTGTCTTATTATAAAAATCATTTTCAGGGACCAGAACTTTTATCAAAATATATTGGAGCCAGCGAAGAAGCCGTTCGGAATATTTTTGCCAAGTTAGTAGCTCAATTTGTATATTTTAATTAATTAGTTCGACCCAGACTAAGTCTGGACGATGTATTAAATTTGGTCACTTCGGGCATAAAAATTTCCCCATAGTTTTTCATCAAATGTCGACGTTTCAGACCCTAAGGAACCCAAATCAACAATAAAAAAATTTGTGTCCGTGATCTTGTACGTACGTACGTCCGTTAGGGTGGGTCGAAAAACATTTTTTTTTTAAATGCTATGGGGCCGGTGCGGAAAAGTTTTACCACCACAAAACAAGGTTCCATGAATTTTTTCGGATTTTTTATCACACTTGTATTGCTGCAGCCTCAGCCATGAAGTTTAACATTAGTTTTAAATGAGGAAAAACATCTTTTTTAGTTTTTCTTCTGCAATTTCGAGGGAAAATTTTCAAACAATCTATACTTCTAGATATCATTTTTTAGATCGATTTTACGAAGAATAGCCGTTCTATAATAGACAAAAAAAAATTTTGACTTATGTATTTAAAATTAAGATATACAATTTCTGTAAATTCCACTTCATATTATCATAATTCGGTTCACACTCATTCAAACATTAAAAAAACAAGAAATTTCAAATTTTTAGCTTTCCACTCGTAAAATATGACTTTACTTAATAATAGGTAGCCAATTAATGCTGAGTTATAGAATTTCGAATGTAAATTTTTTGTTTGCCAAAAATAATGTAAAGAAAAGCCTTTCTATTTATTATTGTGTTTATCTCAAACGGAAAAAATGGAACGATCTCGTTCAATTCCGAGTCACATTGGTTGTCTTTTCCCATTCCCAATGGCGTATTTATTAGCCGATATAAAAAATGTTAGTATGAATTACATCACATCAACTCATTTTCGAAACTAAATGTTTTTAAAAATAAATGAAATCTAGTGAGTCTATGTAAATAGAAATTTGTATAAATAAAAATAATGCAAATCATAGTTTTAATATCTGATTATTAATCTAAATGTTGGTTTTCATTTTGCACCGAAAAAATGTCTGTTCTAATTTAAGAAGTAATGGCATACGTGAAGTTCCATCAGGTGTGATATATTTAATTTTTTCTGCAATGAAAATGAGTTTTCTCATCAGAAACGAGAAAATAAAGAATGTCACCTATCGGGCAATACGATTGTAATCAGTTTTTGAAAGTCATTCATAAAAAATGGGGACTGTCCGATATTTAATAATATATAAGATTGAAATTTATTTTTTATATGGTTTTAATTATACAGAGTAGATGGAGGCGATACTCTTTTTTTTTACGAATAAGCACATTTATTTTATTTGCTAAGTAATTTATTTTTTAATTTTCTTCGTTTGCATGTAAACAGTGACCAGGTATACTAAAAATATTACGGACTTATCATTAAAAATAGAAATAATCTTACAAAAATATTATAAAAATAGTTACATTGTTAAATTGTTGCAACAATTAAAAAAGTAAATTTTCCACTCGTTGTTTGGAATTAACAAAGTTTATTGTTTTCTCTCATTTTTCAGGGCACAGCGAGCGAAACCATGTGTTTTGTTCTTCGACGAGTTTGACAGTTTAGCTCCTCGGTAAGATGATCTATTAAACATTTATTTTAGTCACGGTAAATATATTAAGATTGATCGCTACTAATTAACCCTTTAAGTCCCAAATGTGCACAATTTGCACATGGATTTCAGCATCGTTTTATGTATAAAATAAAAATTTTAAAAAAATGGAAACATCTATATCCGACTAGTTTTGACGTCGTTCTTTCGATTGGCGCTACTAAAATTTTCGAAAAATGACGTTTAACACAGTTTTTTTACAAAAATATTGAAAAAAACGCGATTTTTTAGCTACAATTTTTTTTGTTAATGCATTTGTAACTATGATACCGGTTTCAGATCACCTTCTAATCTGTCAGAAACGTGTTCCCGGTTGTTTTACTTTTTTCGTTTCAAAATGGCGTCTAAACGTTGAAAATTTTTGAAAGTGAAGAAAATGCTATTATTTCGGATCTGCTTTTCTTTGTAGTAAAATCGTAGAAATAAGTTATTACGAGTTTTGTATGACCTATTTTGATTTACGGAAGCAGTAATATCCCATAAAATCCAATTTCAAGATGGCGACTGTCATGTGCTCAGTAGAAATACGTGTATTTCGAGACAACCAAAATTGGTGTGAAATTTGCTAATTACCATCTCGTAGGTTTCAGTCATCGCTAAACTCAAATCTTGAGTCAGTTTATGGAAATTCAAAATGGCGGATCCAATATGGCGGACCCGTTATGTCAAATTTCACATTTCTGGAATAGGAAAAATACTATCGTATTCCAGTCAGATTTTCAAGTCAACATTATTCTTAAGATTTTTTTGAATATATAAATGGTTTTTGTGACAGTCGCCATCTTGAAATTGGATTTTATGGGATATTACTGCTTCCGTAAATCAAAATAGGTCATACAAAACTCGTAATAACTTATTTCTACGATTTACTACAAAGAAAACCTAGCAATCCGAAATAATAGCATTTACTTCACTTTCAAAAATTTTCAACGTTCAGACGCCATTTTGAAACGAAAAACAAAATAAATCAAAATATGTGAATGTATAATTATTAAGTAAAACAATCGGGAACACGTTTCTGACAGATTAGAAGGTGATCTGAAATCGGTATCATAGTTAAAAATGCATTTAAAAAAAAATTGTAGCTAAAAAATCGCGTTTTTTTCAGTATTTTTGTAAAAAAAATGTGTTAAACGTCATTTTTCGAAAATTTCAGTAGCGCCAATCGAAAGAGCGAGCTCAAAACTAGTCGGATATAGATGTTTCCATTTTTTTAAAATTTTTATTTTATACATAAAACGATTCCGAAATCCATGTGCAAATTGTGCACATTTGGGACTTGAAGGGTTAATAAACGTTGAATTAGTATGTGCGAGTCAGGGTCTTGAAGCAACACTAATTTCATTAATAAATTACACCGTCCTTGAACAATGCATGCATTCAAGTTGTTCAATTCTTTTCCCTTTCATACTGTTTGACTTTGTTTTTGACTGTGCATCTTCGCGTGAGAGGGGGAAACAATTGAACAACTTGGGTGTACAAATTTTGATACGACTTTAAACTTCGCTTTAACATAGAGGACGTTGTAGTTTTTGTTTAAATAATCTACGATGGAAGCAGTTCTTCAGATTTATATTAATTTAGTATATCATAGAGTGTAAGTAATTAACACTATTTAAATCTTATTTTAAATTAGGCGAGGACACGATAACACTGGAGTTACCGATCGAGTAGTCAATCAGTTGTTGACGCATTTGGACGGAATCGAAGGCAGAGAAGGCGTTGCTGTAGTCGCAGCATCTTCTCGGCCTGATCTTCTCGATCCAGCTTTATTAAGGCCTGGACGCCTCGATAAGTCACTTCTTTGCCCTTTACCAAATCAGGTACAAATGCTTAAATTACTGTCTTTAAAAAGATTTTTTTAAAGTATTACAAATATCTTCAGTAATTTAACATTTAAAACATATAGTAAGAGTTTAAATAGTATAATCTTTTCGAATGTTATAATATTTTCAGTAAACAGATTGAAGACGTTAAAAGCACACCTATATTACGTATATTAGATAAATAAACTTTTAAAGTATACAAGTAGTCTTTTTCAACATTTTAATATTTAACACCTGAACTGTCGGTTGAAAATCACCGTCACCGCAACGTTTAATATTATGTAAAAAGACCATCGTTTGGCACGTATATGGACGAATCTTAAAAACGTTTACTTTTTATGTCACTGAGTATTTGCCAGTTATTTTCATGCTTTTAAAATCATCACAATGGTTACATATATTCCAAACATATAAAATGTTTCATCTAGTAGACGAAAATATGAAATTTGCACCTTCGAACGCCAGAAATATACAACAAAAAAGCGAAAAATGACGTATCACATCACTAATTTTACTTTACTGTTTATCGTGTAGCATTTTCAGCATTTCTTTGGTGTGCCTGAAACTTACACATTTAACAATACCCCAAAAAAGGACTGAAAAAAGTACCTTCCAAATATATTAGACGTTTTTCCAAAAAGAAAAAAAAAAAAAACAGTTTTACATTATTTTTCAACGATCGTACGTGCAGCATATTTTTAATGATTATAAATAAAAAATTCTTATTTTTTGTAAGAGTAAAGGAGTAAATCTAGACATACATAAAGCACTCAAAAAAGTAAAATTCTAGTTTTAATTTTCAAAGTGATCCATCAAATATTCAGTTATTATTTAATTACGAGCATTTTAAAAATACATTTATTTAATTTAAATCTTGTTGAAAGAAAAGAATTCTTTTTAAATTAATATAAAATTCCTATTGTATGTTGTACACATTATTCAATGAAACGCTTGTCTATGGACACTTTCTTCTGGTTTTTTTACCAAATCCATTTAAAAAATAGGGGAGAACGGGGTAATTACGACAGGTCGGATAATTCCGACCTCCCGTAATATCTCGCTTACAATATGACATCCCGTAATGTTATTGAAATTTTGTGAAAACACTGATGAGTACAACTATTTTGATTGCGGTAGTTGTTTATTTACTTTGCATTGAACCATGTGGCAAAGATGTTATTGTTTCTTACTGCGCTAATTTAGAAATTGTAGTATTATAAATAAGTAAATATAGTTTGAAATTATTGTGCAAACGAATCAAACGCAAGTAATTCAGAAAGCCTTAACCTTATATTTAAAGAAATCAATTTGGTTTTTAGTGAGTTGAGAGTGTGTTTTTAAGTGCGTGTATTTTTTTAAATAAAGAACGTGCAGGGTAATTCCGACCCCTAATGTACGGGGTAATTGCGACCGTCCTTTTTCGAGTTTATTTTCGTTTGCTTTTTATCACAACCATATTATGCAATGTTATGTATACATTGTATATAATGTATCACAAATGTGTTGATGTTTTTTTCTTTCTACATTTCGAACACAACATTTGAATTTGCTTCGCTTGTTTTCTCGTGCGATATTAAAAGTGACTATTTGCGTTTTCATTTTTGACCAACAATGTAGAGTAGGTATGTGATCTACGTACGTAGTGTTGTACATAAACAAGTTATTGTGATAGCAAAATATTATCTTCTTTACTTATTATTAATAAATGTAAATTAAACCTATAAATCACTACGAAATTGTGCTGAAAATAAACGCGGTCGGAATTACACCTTTTGGGGTCGGAATTACCCATACTTTGACAGAATCTGAAGAATTGCAATTTTTTACTAATGGAGGTATAATCCTATAATAGACCTATAACAAGGTATTAATAATATCGATAAATGTTTACCCATGCCATTACACATACACTTTAAAAAAGCATAACGTACAAATTCATTAAATCACATTCTCTACCTTAAAAATCAATTTTGCTTAGGTAGGTCGGAATTACCCCGTTCTCCCCTAATTGTTATCAAACTCGTAATACAACCGTAACAGGAATTAGTTACATTTTAGACATCGACAAAGGATTCTTCCAAAATTTCTCTTTCATAAATTAAAAAAAAAGTATTCTTCTGGAATAGTTTCAACATTCTTTTTGCTCATTGGGTAATTATTAGTTGTAATTCTCAACAGGAGTTGAAGAGCATTGGAATTAAATTGGAAAATACTTCCGTTCAATCTATGAAGAATTCAGTTATAATTTGCAGCCTAGTATTAAATTTTGATTGCAATCTTAATTTTTCGATCATTTTAACCGATTACAAAGTAACTCTCATTCATTTGTACATTTTTACACTATTTAGACTGAAAGAGAAGAAATCCTGAAGGCGTTGTGTGGAATTCATAGGATCGCGACGGATGATTTAAATTTGAAATGTTTGGCGTCAGTTACTGATGGTTTTACTGGGGCTGATTTGAATTCGGTCATCACACAAGCTCGTTTAGACGTAATGGAAGAGGCAATAAATATTCCTTTACAGGTGAGCGATACATTTTTTCATTTCATAATAATAAGATGATTAATGCAATAATTATGCGGCAGATATTGCTTAGAATTATGTTTCACATTTCAATTTCGATGTTGCATGAAAATTTTAGATATGGGTGATTCTCCAAAAACAGGGCATTTTCAAGAATAAAAATTTTTTTTAAGTTACTGTAAATTCGTTTTTTTTAATGAATTCTTGCTTATTAGCACCAAGTTAAGTTATTGTTAAAGTAGTCACGCTACAAAATTATTTTAAAGGAAAGGGGAAGACTTTTACTATGACGCATTTTCATACGGCTATATATATAAACCAACAATTGCTTATTAAAAACTTGAAGAAAATAACTCTAAAGAGTCAAAAACATAATGTACATATCTGATTTAGTGCATTTATGTGAAGAAATGAAAATTATTTATTAAGTAATAATTAAAAAATTAAGAAAAACACATGAATTTTTGAAGAAGTTTTAGACAAAATAAATTTATTAAAGTTAATGTGTCGTTGGTTAGTAACTACAATGATAATATTATATTCAGAATTTTAATAAATAATATTATTTCATAATAAACTTGATTCATAACGTTGTAACAAATATAAAGTTTAATTTTGTGGTTTTTTAAATTATATTTAAATAAATGTCTAAGAGGAAGAGAAATATAAACGTTATTTATGATTTGAAAAATATTTTCTGCTACGGGTTACACTTTGTTCTTGCTTCGTACCTGATACGCCAAATGTTTGGTAACGACAATGAAGGTGACGACAATGAAAATTTGTAAAAAAATCCAATTTTACATATTTTAAGCAATAATAAATTAAAAAACAAATTGCCAGTAACGTTTATTCCTTTAATCTTTAAGTTTTCATCGTTTTTTAATTGCTGTTTGTATCCAAATACCAAAATTAGGACGGGTGACGACAATTAATTTAATAAAAATACGTAGTATTTTTATGCAGTTTTTACTTGTTCATGAGGTAAATATGTTCTCTTTTCAATTTTCTATGGAGGATTAGTAAAGTGTAGTGTTTTTTCTTTGATTTTCTCATAAGTTTTAGTAAAAAAGTTAATTATTTCCAGTTCATTTATACCAGTTTACGCATTGTCGTTACCTCATAGAAATTTCTTAAGACATTAATATTTCAATAATTATAAGTATATATATTGATTTAATTAAATATTATACAGAGAGAAATATTGTACAGTTTGAGCTGTACTATAGAAATATTATTTGAATAAATTAAAATAATTCGGTTTCTTAATAGCGCTAATATTTTAAAGTTTTGAACTTAGAGGTTTGGACATATCAAAAATGCTACTTTTAGTCTTTAAATGTCATTTTACACCAGTTTTTTTTGTAACAAAAGTATTATTTTTTCAAATTAACATGGGCCAGGGATATTTATTTAACATTTCTATCGAAATTTAATAATTTATTGTCAAAGTTTTTGTAAGATATAACGTAAAGACACGAAAATGCCCTGCTTCCGGAGAATCACACATATATGATTTGTTTTTGAAAATAAATCCAAAAAAAATGTTTTATTCTGTATTTTTCATTCGGCTTCGTCTTAATCCATTTCGATCGACTCCCAAAACGTAATCAAATGTAAGTTTGACTCGTCATTAAAGCTTCGGTTCAACTTTTAAGCACGTCTTTACATTCGCGCGTTACAGTGTATACAAAATATTGTAGAGGCGATTTTTCTCATCTTCATTCATCTTTCATAACATTACTATTGATTTTAAGAAGAAAATGCATATAAATTTTTTTTTTAAATAAATGAAAAAAAACGTGTTTTATTCGGTATTTTTTAATCATTCTCCCCTTGATCCATTTCGAATAATCCCAAGAACTAATCTGATCTAATTTAGATCATGCCCCACAAAAACAACCGACCTATTTTTTAATCCGTCTTTCCGTTTTCGAGTTATCGCGTGTACAAAAATCTGTCCACATTTTTTGTTTGTTTTTGTTTTCTTGTTTCTTCCTCCGACATACGGTCATGGTGTAAAAAAGACAGGAAAAAGTGTTTTCTATAAAAATTGTTGGAACCTTCTGAAGTTGAGGATATAATAAAATGTTAAGGATAATCTCTATAAATCCGCAGATCTTGAAAAATGTTTAGTAATAGTCGTCAAATAGTCTACCGTCCTCAGCTTCAAAATATTTTGAAAATTTTTACGGAACAAAATGTTTTCGTGTGCAATGAATTAAAAAATGCTTTGATTGTAGAAAGTGATTGGCGAACTTAATTACAATTGCGGGAATAAAATGTTGGTGGGCCCTGTTAGTGAGGTAAAATAATCGGTACTTTGATTCGTCGATGTTGGGCTGACCTCTATAATCCTTGTAGGCTATATAGCCATTATAACGTATAAGATAATAAACCCCTCGGCGTTCAGCGAGGTGTACGCTAGGATGAAGTGGAGCGAAACGGGGTAGATTGGCGTATGCTAATAAACCTAGCTGCGTTTCCTTAGTTATATTACACGTAGTACCACCCGTCTACCTAGCTCTCCTGCTAATGATATTATCTCCGTTAAGCGCCGCATCGCTACTCTTCCAATTTTCTCTTACGAATGAACAACGTCGACATTTTCGAGTACATTCGATACCAACATTATTACGCGACTTATCCTTCACTTAAGCGCGTAATGACCCGCCTAATTGTTGTCGATATTATCGATACTCGAACCTTCCACTGGGTTACAATCGATTTTTATTTAAATCCAGATTTTTGCATTTATTCAATTTGTAGTAACTTTCTTGATAAATTAGATGAACCATTTTTTAAATGTAATTTAGAAAAAGAACCTTGGCCGTTACAGTTCCATTTTTATTTAGAACCACAATAACTGTTGAGTCCGACATTTATAGAAAATAAAATAGTCCTGAGAAGGTCTCACACCGAGGTCGAAACGTAGGGCGAATAAGACACCTCAAACTTTAACTTTATTTAAACATCACGTAACACTACTCAAGTGCCAATCGGGGGTTGACTTTTTATTACGTGGGTTTTGTAGAGAATCGAAAAATATGATATAGGTATTTTTTCTTTTCTGCGTTGATGACGATTTAAGGGGTGAAAATGGGGGTTGAAATATTGAATTTTTTAATAAAAAATTTAATTCGGATATATTTGCGAATAGCGCTGACAGGCGATTTAGTTGAAACTTCATATATTTATGTGATTTGAGGCGCTGATTATGCATATGATCATGAAAATTGCTGGCAAGGTCATTTTCAAGGTCAAAATCCCCAAAAATACACTAAAAATCGCGCTTTTTTTGCTTTTTGAGGTATATATATATATATTGAAAAATATGAGTTTTATCGAATAGGTAAATATATATATTTGAATAAATGTGTATTTAATACATTTATGCGATCACGAATATGACCACGAAGATAATCGTTAAGATCATTTTCAAAGTAAACTTAAAAAACCGCACAAAAACGCGGTATTTCTTTTCATATATTGAAAAGTATCAGTTATTTCTAATGGGTCAATATGTATTTGAACAAATGTATATTTAACTAATTTATCTATACTCTCAACTTAATGAATTAGTGTAAACAATCTTTGCTTAAACAATTTGGCCAATGGTAAAAAATAAGACGAGGCTATGTCTTAAAATTTCTTATAAATGACTGAATTCTTTAAACAAAATTTAATAACATGTTTCTGAAGCACATTTACGATTCAAGTGAGTAATAAGGTTTTAGCCCAACCGGCACGAAATCCAGAATGTTTCAGAAACGTTTTTAAAACATTAAATGTTAGGAACATGAATAAAACTTTTTAAAAACGTTCTGTAAATGTTGCAGACATTTAACGTTTTAAAAACGTTTCTGGGTCGTTTTGAAACGTTTTAAAAACGTTTCTGCAACATTCTGGATTTCGTGCCGGTTGGGAGGTATATACATGAGCAATTCTGCGGAACCTTTAACATTCGGCTTCGAGAAAATTTAAATATTAAAATTAATCAAATGATACTCTTTTTTCGGTGGGCTTATGGAACCTATCTCTTCTTCAAGGGGCTGAATACAAGTTACGAAAGTGTCAAGTAATGATAAAATGTTACTTTTAAAGGAAATTTATGTGCCAATGAAAAGGTTGAATATTTATAAATAAAATAAGGGACATAATTTTTGTTATGATACTTTCTTTGCTTTCACTAATTGTAATGATGGTACATGGTTCTAATTACTCGAAATAGTGTTCTGGTATATGTTTCGAGTTCTTTGAACTCAATTTGACCTTGTCACACTAATACCAAATCAGTGCAATAGTAAAATGAACCACTGCCACGCAGTACTCCAAATTTTTAAAGTTAGAGAAAACCTAAAATTCAAACAAATTAGTTTTAAGATCTATTAAACATAGAATCACGAGCTTCATTTCGCTTCTTTCGTCCACCCTCCCGATTTTCGATGTAAGGAAAGATCGTTTTTAGTTCATCCAGAAAGTAACGTTCGCTCACTGGCAAAACAGAATGAATTCATATATGGGTGATTCTCCGGAAACAGGGCATTTTCGTGTCTTTACGTTATATCTTACAAAAACTTTGACAATAAATTATTAAATTTCGATAGAAATGTTAAATAAATATCCCTGGCCCATGTTAATTTGAAAAAATAATACTTTTGTTACAAAAAACTGATGAAAAATGACATTTAAAGACTAAAAGTAACATTTTTGATATGTCCAAACCTCTAAGTTCAAAACTTTAAAATAATAGCGCTATTAAGAAACCGAATTATTTTAATTTATTCAAATAATATTTCTATAGTACAGCTCAAACTGTACAATTTCTCTCTGTATCATATTTAATTAAATCAATATATATACTTATAATTATTGAACTATTAATGTCTTAAGAAATTTCTATGAAGTAACGACAATGCGTAAACTGGTATAAATGAACTGGAAATAATTAACTTTTTTACTAAAACTTATGAGAAAATCAAAGAAAAAACACTACACTTTACTAATCCTCCATAGAAAATTGAAAAGAGAACATATTTACCTCATGAACAATTAAAAACTGTATAAAAATACGACGTATTTTTATTAAATTAATTGTCGTCACCCGTCCAAATTTTGGTATTTTGATACAAACAGCAATTAAAAAACGATGAAAACTTAAAGATTAAAGGAATAAACGTTACTGGCAATTTGTTTTTTAATTTATTATTGTTTAAAATATGTAAAATTGGATTTTTTTACAAATTTTCATTGTCGTCACCTTCATTGTCGTTACCAAACATTTGGCGTATCAGGTACGAAACAAGAACAAAGTGTAACCCGTAGCAGAAAATATTTTTCAAATCATAAATAACATTTATATTTCTCTTCCTCTTAGACATTTATTTAAATATAATTTAAAAAACCACAAAATTAAACTTTACATTTGTTACAACGTTATGAATCAAGTTTATTATGAAATAATATTATTTATTAAAATTATGAATATAATATTATCATTGTAGTTACTAACCAACGACACATTAACTTTATTTTGTCTAAAACTTCATAAAAAATTCATGTGTTTTTCTTAATTTTTTAATTATTACTTAATAAATAATTTTGTAGCGTGACTACTTTAACAATAACTTAACTTGCTGCTAATAAGCAAGAATCCATTAAAAACAACGAATTTACAGTAACTTAAAAAAAAAAAATTTCATTCTTGAAAATGCCCTGTTTTTGGAGAATCACCCATATATTGCTGTAGTCTTAAAACTATATTTGTCAAGTAATTGTTTTACAGCAATAATTTGAGGTTACGTTAAGCATATATCATAACAACTTTTACACATTTTAGTCAGGATTTAATAAGAGCCGCATTTAAATTTATAATTGGGGTATGCTCAGATTTAGATAGATTTACTAATTAGGACATAGGATATTCTAAACAATACTTGATTGGGTTCTAACAAGCGCTGCTAAAAGTAATAAAAGTCGCTACATTCGATAATAACTCGTTTACTCTCATAAAATTCTTCAATATACTTTTTTCTCCATGAACATGGTAAAAATGTGAATACAGGTTTAAATATTACGACACAAAATATTACGAAAAAATCTCACGGTTACAAAATATTATCAATAAAAAATTTAAACGACGTGCATTTCATTAAACACATAAAAACTTTTCATACCTTAATACTATGAACATAACCTAACCTAACCTAACCTAACCTTTCGCAATATCATAATTTACAGGAACAAACAATTCATTTATTTCATGATTCGAAAATTTGTACGTCTTATTTTTTCGGCATAATATTTTTACTGCGTATGTATAATGTTATGGTATAGTAATATTTAGACCGTATACCAAAAATGTGATAGTTAATAAATAGATTTAAATCACTATTGTTATATTTGTAGGAAAACTTGGGCACTTTTGAAGGATTAAAAATTTCGCAAAGTCATTTGATGAACTCTGCAAAGACTACGCGACCCGCGTTACCAGCAGAAGAAATACAACGGTACAACCGAATGTAAGTATCTTTTAAAAAGTTCCTTTCTAGTTTATAAGCAAGAAAAATTTGGATTTCAGAAATATTTCTGTATAGATACTCAAGATTTTCGAAGGGTGAAACCTTCGCAATCGATGGATTGCAGCAGAAAGCAACATTAGCTTGAAATGAAGCGAATAAGACAAAGAAGAAACCAAGTGCAAATTAACCAAAAAGAACGGAAATATATACTTTTAATCGCCAGCCTTTACTGGTTATAATATTTAATATAGTAATAAGGTTTTTATAACTATTTGTATATAAATATGAAATCCGGCAATTTTAGTAACTTTTGAACAACAAATAAAAATTAAATTATTTTGATAAAATCTTTCATTGATTCTTTTTTTCTGCATTTTTAGAAAGATGGGTCATTAATATTTCAAGCTGTAAAATATGTTACCCTGAAAAATGTTACCTTCATTCCTCTCCCTGTGACATCATAGAATTTGAGTTTAGTTTAACATATCAAAATCTCGTGAAAAATTAAGTAGGCATAAAAAAGAGAGTAAGAATTATCAGAATTTCGAAAAATGTCGTCTGATAAATTTATCAGAGCGTATTCACATCCATGGGATTTTCTATTCTATACTTGATTTAGTGTAATCAAGTCTTGAGATGTTATACTAACCGTTATGGATGGCTGAAGTATTACCTCTTTTTATACATGTCCTTTTACTGAAAACTTATCCACATGTGCTGGATTTTTAAAGCAAATGTCGTTACCGTTTAGTTCGCCCTTAAAAAAACGACACGAAAAATCGCTCAGTGTCCCCCGCGGGATACTCTATTTATCATCAATAGTTATAGTGTAAAATGGTGGATTATGCGATTCAGAAACTATAAAATGGCGAATCAGATAATTAAAACGCTTCTGTATTGAACTTCCATTGTTAGCTACCGCAAAATGGCAAATAATAAAATTGCGAGTTTACAAAAAAAGAAGTTGCATAGAGGTACGTCGACTTGCCAAAACATAGCCGGCTTTTATTAACTCCACACGAGAATGACAGTTTCCAATTAGCGAGTCGTAATTGGTCGTTAATGAATGATAACCAAGCGTGGTTATTATAAGGAAGTATAATCCCGATGCTTGGTAGTACTTGCAGTGCTCCGGAGCTGGTTTCTCCAAGAAACTTGGGGCGTTAACAACCCGCGATACACGAGCGTAAACGGCGCTGCTGCGTCGCGCGACGGCATAAAGTTTTCGTATTAATAATCGGTATAATAATTAGTATTTTCACGCGCGACTTAGCAGGAAGGATGTGCGGCGCTCATCTGGAACTTCGGGGATCTTGATTTTAAGTTCTGCCGGGAAGGAGGGCATATTTCAACCCGCTAATGTTCCGACAGATAAACTACAATATTATAGCTGCTCCTGGCCTCTGATTTAATTTAACTTTGCTCTGGCGACATCCGCCTGCCACACTGTATATTCTTGCAAATAATGTTTCTCGCTTCGCGGGATAAATCTTCCGATTCATCCCTCCAAATATCCTGATTGATTCGTTTTTCGAATTTTGGATGACGTCCCAGCAATCGAATTTCGATAGAGTTGTATAAAATTTGATTCAATTATTAAATTCTGAATCCATACTTTGATCAACGGTGAATCCATTTTGTAACGGTGTGTTTTGTTATGATGCACCATGCTTTAGAGGTGGAGGTATTATAGAGGAATATAAAGAAAAATAAGAGATAGGGAAGGAATCTTTCAATTGTTTTGTTTATATTTATTATGCTTGTTTACAAACCTGCATGACAATCGTATAAATATCAACTCGGTTGATCAATATCAGTTAGTTTGTGTCGCGAAGAAGATCACTAAGGATCGGTGGCGGTTCCGGTTTTGCGCGTCGCGGTAGGAATGTGTGTGAGTAGTATCCTTTATTTTACTATATATATATTTACGATTTACGATTAGTTTCGTGTATTGGGCAGGGTCTGCTCACATAGCCCAACTGACGAGTCCGTGAGCAGACCTGGGACGAAACACCGATCCATATAAAATAATAATTATTTACATAAAATTAATTACGCATCCCAAAAAATTATTTTTAATCCCAGAATCATAACAAAATCGTTACAATGGGGCCCGAACAGGGACAATCATAAAAATTCGTTACAATTTTAATACGTAAATACAATTCTATTCGTTCACGCGAATAAAAAGGTTACTCTCTGAATCTATATTAATCCAAAAATAGTTTCCTTTTTAACCCATTAACTCCTGAAATGACAATTTTTATACTTCATTTTCAATTAAGCATTTCGTATCAAAATCAAAGTTGAAAACAATTGAGACGTACGTATCTTATTGTTTTCGAGGTCGCTCTTCAAGTTTCCGAGGTCAAAATTCAGTTTCACCCATCAGAAATTCCAATATGGCGCCGAATATGAACAAAAATTCCAAAAAATTGGGAATTTTTTATTCTCATCAATTTTTTTCGAGCTATTAGAATATTGGAATTTTATTGAAACCTTGCATAATGGTGCATGAAATAGTTGAATTTTAAGAAAAAAATTTACTTTTATACAGCACATCATTCTAACGACCTCAAAATGGCGTCAACAATGAAAATGTCTTTGCGAAATTTCTGGACGCTCTAACTCAAAAACTACGAACTTTAAAAAAAATGCCTAGAATAAAAAGTTCTTAAAATTCATCAAGCGATATTGTGGAATTTTTCCAAAATTTTGTGATGACATTTTGAGAAATTTTTTTTCAACATTTTTTGCAAAATTTTAATTTATTTACAAAAAATTCTGAAACAAATTTAGTGTATTCTTTGATGAATTCTAAGAGTTATTTGTTCTTTGCAATTTTTTCGAAAAGTCGATAGTTTTTAAGGAAATAAATTTAGGATTTTTCCCCCAAAAAATTATCAACTTGTAGTTAATTAATTCATAAGTGAATACACCAAATTTTTTTCAGAATTTTTCATAAATAAATTATAATTTTGAAAAAAATTTGGAAAAAAATTTCTCAAAATGTCATCACAAAAATCTGAAAAAATTTCACTATATTTCCCGATTAATTCTAAAAACTTTTCATTCTTAGCATTTTTTTATAACAGCACGTAGTTTTTGAGTTTAAACGTTCAGAAATTTTTCAAAAAAATGTTCATTGTTGACGCCATTTTGAGGTCGTTACAATGATGTGGGGTATAAAAGTAAATTTTTTTCTTAAAATTCAACTGTTTTATGCACCATTATACACGGTTCCAATAGAATTCAAAAATTCTAATAGCTCGAAAAAAATTGATAGGAATAAATAATTCCCAATTTTTTGGAATTTTTTTAAAATTCGGCGCCATATTGGAATTCTTGATGGCTGAAACTCGATTTTGACCTTGGAATCTTGAAGAGCGACCTCGAAAACAATAGGATATGTACCTTTCAATTGTTTTCAACTTTGATTTTGATACGAAATACTTGATTGAAAATGAAGTATAAAAAATGCCATTTCAGACGTTAATGGGTTAATAACGAAATATTGAATGCATCCGTATTCAACATTATGGATTCAAAACTATCGAAGCGTATTCATTTCAATGCAAGAAAAGTTTTCTTTCAAAAAATAAACTTTGAATAAATCTGTATTTATGGGTATTCTTGTACTGCTTCCGATTGTATTCTTAATTGTGTTCGTAAAATTGAATACAGATGGAGTCCTTTTTTCGGAATTCAATCCGTTTGAATACATATTTACGGAATCAAAGTATGAATTTAAAATGAATTGAAATTTTCAGTCCAATCCTATCCAATCTCGATTGCTAGGGTTTCTCACCCTCCAGCAGAAATGGACTGGTAAGTTTAATCTTGCAGCTAATTGACATTAGTATCTATTGATGGGTGTCTGGAAACCTGTATCCCATTTGTTCATATGAGATAGGAGTTAATCACAAAAAGGAATCCTTAAAGGCATGGTTTACAGTGGCGCTCAAAAATTTAGAGCCACCTCTAAATGTGAAAATGAATATTGTTTTGGATTAAGGTACTTGAGTTCCGCGCAAAGTACATTACTTAGTTGTTTTCAGACAATGGTACAGAACGTTTCAAAGTGTGTTTGCTATCGATAATCCAGTTTTAAAGACTAATACTGTTAAAATAGATTTAAAGGTTAGTAATAATTAGGGTCAAAATAATAGAGCCACTTTAAACTGTAAGCATTTTAAATATTTTTATCAACTCTAATATATTATTTTTACTACTATTTATAAATAATTAATCACCCACCTTCATTTACTAGCAATGTTGTTGTTGCTTTTATTGTAGATGGGGAGAGCAAAGCATACAAGTGACGATGAACGTAAACAAATATTTCAATTATATAAACATGATTTATCGATGAATAAAATAGCACAACTTTTGCATGTTTCGCGGAAACGTATTCAAAATGCGATTAAGAAATCAAAAGAAAGAAAAATACCAATTGATAATCGAGGAAGACCTCGAAAAACTTGTGCACGTATGGATCGAAAAATTACACTAGAAGTGAAAAAAGACCCATTTTTGACTGCACCACGCCTTAAAGACATTTTATTCAACGAACACAATATAAAACTGTCAACATCAACAATAAAAAGAAGATTGTGTGATGCGAAGCTTAACGGTCGCATTTCTAAGAAAAAGCCACACGTATCGAAGCAAAATATTCGAAAAAGATTAGCGTTTGCTATTGTAGTAGCTCTATTTTTTTGAGCGCCACTGTATTTCGTTTCATCAACTTAAGACGTTAAGAGACCTACAATTCATGGTTTAGACTAATGTTTCCATTGTAGAGGATCGCGGACTATCAAATGGCTACAAAGTTAATACAAAATGGAGGAAAAAACGTGAAAAAATTAAGAACAATTTAAAAAATATAAATGCAATGATAAAAAGCCAACTCACTTAATGTAAAAAAATGTAACGAAATTATAACAAAAAAACTCTGCTATTGACGGCCTCAGCTTAGTGACAATGCTGTGTGATCACACTGAGCTTCAAGCATGTCTGAGCTCGACGAAAATATCAACCATAACCATTTATATAGAATGACTGGTACACTATTCAAGTTTAAAAACCATGCTTACTTAAATCGTAACTGATCCCGTTTTTTAGAAATTCAAAAATCAATTCTGTACGTTTAAATTCAGTGTAGGTAATATTTAATCATTTAAGTTATATATCTTTTTAACATGGAAAATAGCTAACATTCGTTGCCATGAGGGTTTCCGTGTCGCTGAGTATGAATGTGATCTTTGATTTTCAAAATTCAAAATGGCGGATCTAACATGACACTCGGAGGTTTTTGGAGTTCCAGATTATAAATAAACTCGTCGGAATTACATTCAGGAAGTATGTTAAATTTTACTGCGTAATTAAATATGTGTAACTGCATTTAATTAAGGGGACTCATCACCAAATTCTCAGCTATATCAAGTCATAATTAAAAAAATTCGTAATATTTTTTTTCTCTCACTATTGTGGGTAAATACCTAAGTAACCTACCTTTTGCTTCTAATCTTGGTCAAAATTTAGAACTACCTTTATCCCTCTCTTACGGAGTTTCTGTTGCTGTAACGAAAAAAATGCCTGAATTTTTTTTGTAGAGAATTTCATATTTCTAAAAATAAATGCAAAAAATGGCAAAAATAACGCATTTTTATGTCTTTTGACCTTGAATGTGACTTCGACGCCAATTTTTACTACGATATTCCTATTCAGCGCACCAAGTTGCGTAGCTAAACGGCGTTTCAAAGAGATTGGAGATATGGATCTTTCGCAAATACAATCCAAAATTTTATCAATACTACTAAAAATGCTTCTTTTCGCACAAATTTCAATATTTTTCGATGGCTCCTTTTTTATTTTGTTTCTCAAACCTTCAGGAAGAAATAAGATTATGGATTTTGCTACATTTTAATTTTGTGAAAAATTACAATGTCAAAAATGCTTAAAAACTTTAAATTTTTTTTAATTTTTAATTTTTAATTTTAATTTTTTCTCATCCACAACAATGCCAGAAAAAAAAGATTACTAATTTTTTTAATTACAACTTGATATAGCAGAAAATTCGGTGATGGGTTACCTTAAAATATCCTTCTGTACGTGGCTGATATTAAAGTTTTTCGATTTTCTCATATTATTATTATTTATAATAACAATATAATATAATAATATAACATAAAATAAAAAAGCATGACGGAAAAATATCAATATTTTTAATATTCATATTTTTCCATTATCAGAATCATAATCTGCAATCACAAAAATCCGCAGATATCCACTTTTTTCTTGATTAAGTAACTTTTCATATTTCTGTCCACTATCTTATATCCACCATTTTGAATTTTGAAGATCTGAGATTCGATTCATATTCAGCGACCCCGAAGCCCCTCTAGTAATAAATTTCACTTATTTTTCACGTGAAGAAAAATATATAACTTAAATGATTAACATAAGCTGAATTTAAACGTACAGAATTGATTTCTGAATTTCTCAAAAACGGGATGAGTTACGCGTGAAGTAAACATGTTTTTTTAAACTCGAATAGTGTACCAGTCATTCTGTACAAATGATTTTGGTTGACATTTTAGTCGATCTTAGACATGCTTCAAGCTCAGGGCGTGATGTTGCAGATGCGAAAATGGGAAACTTCTTGTTGCTTGCGAGAACGCCACGAAAGATGTGAAATAGCTGCAATGACATTACAGCAGCATAAACAGAACTGCTTAAAAGTAGCTGCATGACGTCTTTGCAGCAAATGCAGTAGGGTCTCCCTTATTGCATACTGCAGATTTTTCAAAATGGCGGCGGTCTCCTTTACTCTCTACTTCCTCTTTACCCCCACTCATAGTGGTCGACGGTCGACAACGGTTTCAGATTCGCCAGCCGCGAAGGTTATGTTCGGACGCAAAGGAGGAGGAGGGAATTCGACCGAAGGGGAATATATGCAATAAGAGATCCTAAATCCAGAGAATAAGAGATGTCTAAAGAATAAGAGAGGATTCAATAAGGGAGACCCTACTGTAGAAGCAACTCAAGGGTGTTATCTCAGAAATTAGAAGATACAAGACTTTGCAGTAACGTTAGTGCAGGTTTTTTTATCAATGGTTTATTTACACTATACAGGCGAATTCATGTCGCGAAAGGGAAATAATTTGGTTAGCTTATCACTGTCGCTAGTCATTGACATTACTGATTTTCAAATAAGACTAGTGTGTTCAATACGTTGTTGTCAATATTAAGGTGAATCTTTTTTGCAGTACAAAAAAATCACTTAAAAAAATTATCAAATGTACAACTGTAACTTTGCATGTTGTTGCTATGAAGAACTCTTAACTGGAACTTCTGAAACATTTCTAAATTAATTATTAAATGCATATTGGCAAATCCACGTAACTTTTAACTTTTCTGTGATTCAGTGATATACGGAAATAAATATGTTCACTATTAAAATATAATTATTCTATGTTGATATTTCGTTTTAAATACATTTAAATAATATATCTGGACGATATCGAGTCAATTAATAAACACAGACACTTGCTACAGACGTTTCCGAATTGAAAACCGAAAGGTGTAACTTGTGATTCTTACAAATTATTTAAAACTGTACTATGCTACATCTATGCCGTGCAAGATATTTTATTTTCTCAAAGTACAAAATGTAGCCAAGTAAATAGATTAAATAATAGTCACAGTCTGATCAATGTGCTTGCTTGTGATAAAAAACTACAGGGATTTAAAACTGCGTGATAAGTTTTGTAGAAATATAAAATTAATTTAGATTATCAATTATAATTTTTATACCATATTATTAATCGTTTTAACTCAGAGTCCACTTTGTTACTAATCTAAAAATCAAATTACGCTGTCACTCATCTATGTGCCCCTTTTAAAAATTATTTTATACAGGTTTAATCATTTTCACTTTAAACGTGATTATTTTCAAAATTGCCTTTTTTACTGCGGCGCACTTAAAATAAACAATATTTTTAATTATTTCATTCTGTGATCGTTCTCAAATTTCTTACTTTAGCAAAAAATTATGACGGCATCTTTAGATTTTGCAAATTGGTGAGCACCACTCGTCTCGGATGATTTTAATTCAACGGATCTTCGTTATACGATTTGCAGAGGGTTTTAAATACATTTTAGTAATTGTATTCTGAATTTTTATAGGTTGATGATTACAAATCTGAATTTAGAAATTTGAAATTCAATATGGCGGACCCAATATGACGGACAAAACTATCAAAATATAATCTAAAGTGGGCGAAAATCGAAGATCAGAAGTTTTTGCGGTCGCTGATTATGAATCTGAAGAATTTTGAAATTCAAAATGGTGAATTCAATATGGCGGACAAACTTACTAAATACGACTTAAATTTGACAGAATTTCACATTAAGAGGTTTACAAAATCACTGATTAGGAGTCTGATATCAGAATTTTTAAATTCACTACGGAGAATGCAGTTAAAGCCATTAAAAAAAAATAAAAATTTACATCGATTAAGATGTAAGTTAAGCACTCCGATAGGACTGAACATGAATTTCCCCTCGGATAATCTCCACTTTTATATTTATTTATATTCTTTTTATTTTATTTTACAATTTTTATACAGGAACCGAGTTTTATTTACATTAAACAATTTTTCGTACTGTAATCCGCCATATGGCGTCCACTATTTTGAATTTCGAAAATCTGACAACATAACCGTAATCAGTGATGGCTAACATCCTCCACAAAAAAAAAATTTCATTAAAATCGAGTAATTTTTCACATTTTATCCGCCATTTTACATTTTTCACGCACGCCGTGTCATAAAAATTGTGCACACGCATTATTTTCACTTCAGAGCGATAGTCTGAATATATGGTTAAAAGGAAAAAATTATGCCACAAAACAAATTCCAAAAATGTTGTAGTGCCAAAAATTAAAAGTTCCTTGGATTTGCCTATATCTTTCACCCTTTATTATTATACAATATTTTGCTTAAAACGACACTCCATAGAATTAAGAAAAAAGAAACCTACTACATTCATTAACAGACTTAAAACAAACATTCACACGCACACGTACGCGACTACGCACACACACATACTCATATAAATGAGTCTAATAAAAATGTCTTGTATTTTATTAAGACGTAGATTAATATGTATTGTAGTGTAATGTATTCTGAAAGTTAAGGTGTCATTTTTGTCTTCTATTATTCTTTCAGTTAATGATGTAGTTAGTCGAGACTGTTATTATACCCATGTAATACTGAATGGATTTTTTGAAAGTCGAATTTAGAAGGTCCATGACTTTTCTGGAATATGTAAACCTAGTCGGCATAAGCTTTATGCCCCTATAGGTCCCTCTGTAATTAAGACACGGGCCGTCCTTTATCCCCTCCATTTCGCTTTTGAGGTAGTATAGATAAGCTTTATGCCGACTAGGTTTACATATTCCAGAAAAGTCATGGACCTTCTAAATTCGACTTTCAAAAAATCCATTCAGTATTACATGGGTATAATAACAGTATCGACTAACTACATTATTAACTGAAAGAATAATAGAAGACAAAAATGATACCTTAACTTTCAGAATACATTACACTACAATACATATTAATCTACGTCTTAATAAAATACAAGACATTTTTATTTTGAGAAATAAGACCAGATATAAAAAATATTTTAGTCGAGTATGTCTCGTATCGAAATGTAGTTAGACTTATCACCACCAGACGCAGAGGTGATTTTCTTGGCTTTTTCGCACTGAGTTTCATATATACTGGTGCACATGAATGATTTTTTATTATACTGATATTTTTAATATAGCGTATGATGCGTACAGACTTCCACATGTTTCTTTTACAGATTTTGCTCCTGTTTTTAGTAATTTGCAAGTTCCTTCAATTTAAATTTTTGGAAAAATGTTCGCATAAACAAATAAAAGATTAGAACAGCATAAATTATGACAACTTGAAACATATGCTAAATTATTTTTCGTGTGTGTTAATTTAATAATCATTGAAACACAGTGCAACACTGAGAATTGGTTTCTTCTGGACTCATTGCCACACCCATAGGTCCCTCTGTAATTAAGACACGGGCCGTCCTTTATCCCCTCCATTTCGCTTTTGAGGTAGTATAGATATGCAAAGGATGGTGCATATTCCGAGGTAGAACCTCCTGCAGATCACATGACAATAAACTGGGCGGGCATCATTATCCATTGAAAGAGGGGGCGATTCTCTGCACAAGAAAATTCGGGTTATACATCAACGTTATTGTGTGTTTAGTGGGCAAGAAAAATATACGATATAAAATTACACTAAAAAAATGTAAAAAATCTCGATAGGGTTTTACAAAACATCGATAATTGCTATAATAATAATTAATAAGTTTAATATAAATTTAATTTAGTCATGAATCGTTTTTCTCAATCAACATATATTTATTGTTTGTTATGGCCATTGCAGTTCGGAATATTCCGACCTTTTGTCGAAACGTTGGACTTGATTTTATAATATTCAGAATTGTAATGGCCATGAAAAACAATAAATATATGATAATTAATAAGTACCTGTTGTTCTTCCATTGTTAGTTCCTTAACGATATACTAGCAGTACGTCGAAAGACCTCATCTATTTCATTGGATACGAATATCGTCCTTAACCTTGTTCGTTCATCGGTAAATATTAGTTCTGTAAGGTTATTTGGAAAATTGGAGATTACTTTCGAAACTTTTTCTGGCTGATGATACTTGCCCTGATAATAGAATTCATCGAGTCGATTATGTACTTGTTATGTATTTTGTGATAATTAAAATAACTGCAGGTGTAATGTTACCGGTTTTATTGGACAGTTCGCTAGGGGAAAGTTGAATGATGATAAAGACAGCTCAAAAAATTGATTGCAAGGTTCATAACGATTGTACCACGATGTTCGGTGGCAAAGGTCTTTTACCGGGCAGCCCCAGAGTACGATTTTTCCAACTACTATGGCAATCTTCAATTATATGAAATACATTATTATAAATTAATAACAATACCATTTAAAGATTGTCTTAAGATGAACGCCGATGGAAAGAAAACTTACTTTTTAAAATACAAATAAATAGAACTTTGTGCAGCGGGGTTATATTTAACAAATAAAAAATTCAAATTAAAACTATATGTGCATTTATTTAACATATGTGTCGCATATATTTATTTTCGGTGCGGGATGGGTTAATTGTTGAAATCTACTTTTCGGTAAAGGAGAAACATATTTTTCGGGTTTGATGCCAAACAGGAATGTTTTGTTTACATTAAACTCCTTCATACGATGTTTTTTAATCGTTAAAGAGGTTACAAAATGGTATCAAAATACTTTCCTAGTATAATTTATTAGCTTCAGTCTTTTTACTCGGAAGTTTCCGTAATCGTTCATAATGAATTTGATGTTAATTTTTTAAAACAAGAAATGGAGGATCCAATATTACGATCGATTATTTGAAAAATTCTATTTATTGGAAACTCGTTATTCGGGGTTGATGAGGTCGCTGATTACAAATTCATTGTTCGATTTCAAAAATACAAATAGTAAATAAATAATAAAAAAAAAATTTCCAATATTATAAGAGATTCTGCTAGTTTTTAATTTTTTAAAGGTCACGTGATTTAGCACTTGGTGAAGCCGACGAACAATTGTTTCTAAAAACCGATCAACCAGCATCAAAGAGCAGCATCAACTAACGGTTTTGTAATATTATTTTTTTTATATTTTTGTGAGCCGTATGCAATGGTTTTTAGATAAACCGGTGAAAAATTATTTCTTCTAAAAATTCAAAAACCAATTGTGCATCTGTCAATAATTTTTTAATATTCTAATTTAAGACTTTTTTTATTTTTTATGGGTTTTAAATAAATTGAATGCTTTTGTAATTCAAGACAATTGCTGTATAATTAGAAACTATTTTTGAACCATTTATTAAATATTAAAAACAACTTTGTATAAAGGAGCTAACATAAAACACTCACAAAAAGTTTTTTTTCAGATTTCAGCCGTTTCACTTCAAATTCTTGCTGATTCAAGTATAAACCTTTAAAACGATATTTTTTATAAGCTTTGAGGTACCTTTTGATTAATTCTAAAATACCTGTACTGTTATACTAGAGTTTAAATCCTTGAAGATCGAAAGTGAAGTATCGCTCATTGATTTACCACTGATGCGGAAAAAGCCTTCATCAAAATAATCTTCCATAAATAACCTGTGGACCGAGACATCAAACTGAAATAAAATATTTCATTGACGAGATTTTCAGAAGATTCAAATATGGTCATTATTTTAAAGAAAAAACTTTATATGCTAATGATTTTTGGACTAAAAACTACAACGACCCTCTCTATCTTAATCTCAAAAATGTTAAAATAATTAAAAATCGTATCACTTTATTTAATATTTTAATAATGAATACTTTAGTAATGAATCAACAGTAATTATCAAAAGAAAATTCTTTTTACGATAGACAAAAACTCGTGACATAAAAATACGGTGTATACCATCGTTTTTATTTATTATGAATGAAAAACATTCTCCGCAAAAAAGTTATTATCGAAAAAACCTACATTTTTAAACTAAGTTTTAGTTAGTCATATGTCATCCTTAACAGGAAATTCTGTTCACAAAATGATGCAGTTATTTCGTAGAGTTAATAGAAACTTCACATTGCGAAACTTCATATTCGAATACTCAAATTTTAACAGATTTAACCTAACCTTTTACAAAAATACATGAGAGAAATTTTCACAATGCTCTTTTAGCACCGTAGTTTTTTAAAATTTAATTAAGTGTTCCGATAGTTTTGCAGTGTATATTTTCAAACATAGAAATATAATTATTTTCAACACAATGTTAGTCGTAAGCAGTGTAATATTTATTCTTCAACATCAAGAAACCTTCTACTATTATCAGGAACAAAGTATAGTACAAACCTCAGTCACTACAAACTTACCGTCATTAAAAATAGAGAATATCCGCTGCAAAACGAAAATGTAAAAAATGTATGTAAAAGTAAATATGACATTTTAACTATTGTATGTCGGGAAAGTCGACAACTGTATATTTCATTGTCGTGCGGTTTATCTTATCGCGAATATAGTATACATTATTTTGTACGTACATTCGATAATTTACGTTAAGCTTAGAAATAGTCCTCGAACAAAATAATGAAACAGATGTCACTTGACAACTCGCATTTACAGTATTCGTTTTAAATACTTAGTATCATTCAACAAATTTTTGTTTGACAACAGTGAAAAAAAAATTCCATAAATATTTGATAGAACATATTATTTTAGTCCGTGTAGTTGAAATGCTTGAACATGAGGTTAAATTTACTAAATATTTTATTAGTTCTGTTAAATATTTCATTGGCGTACACTCGTGAAGTTAAAATAGTCAACTTGTAATATTTATAAAATCTCCATCGGTAAAACCCTTCTTGAATGGGATACATAGCATGAACAATGAAAGAAAATAAATGTTATGTAGATTTTTATATATTTTTTAAAAAACCCAACCACTGAATTACGTATGTACAATTTATAAAACTGTACAGTGCATATGAATTCATTTCAGTTTTTTGCACCAGTTTTTTCATTGGTTCAACATCGATTTATCACAAGGCGGATAAGAATATATATGCAAGTTCCAAATTTTATAGCCAACTAATAGATTTAAGTTTTAAAAGCAAGTAAGCTAAGCAGACCGGTGTTAAAATTGCTTGACTATAAAATAAAATGTTTTTGTTCATATTAAAATCTATTAAGAATTATTATTACAACATTAAATACAATTAAATACAAAATTTTATTACAGCGTCGATAAAAATCGATCGCAAATATGCGTCGAAAATATGACATCATCGGCAATTCCATATTATATATCGACAGTTACCCGAATTAATCAACAAATTCATCTATATAATTGTTGTTAACCATTTAACATCCAAACGTGCTCAATTTGCAGATGGATTTTAGCACGTTTTTATTTATATAACAAAATTTTCTTTTAAATAGACACAACTATTTCCGACTAGTTCTGAAGTCGCTCTTTCGAATGAAGTTGGTCAAACTTTCGAAAAAGGACGTTACATATTTTTTTTTTATATTGGAAAAACCCCAACTTTTGACGTACAATATTTTTTAGACTTCAATTTTCACTATTATACCTGTGCCCACCTTCTATCTTATCAGAAACGTGTTTCCGATTGTTTTTCGTAAAAAATTTTGACATTTTTTTTGTCCATTTGCTCCGGTGCACCAAACTTTTTTCGAAAATTTTGTGGTTTTTTAGGTTTTTATATAGTCTATACGTATAAAATAATTAATTAATATTAATAATAGTTTATTAACATTTCTTTTAACAATATAAAAAACCGATCGTTTAATAAAGGTTTCAATTTTGTCAAACGCCATGCTGGCTCGGTCGATAACGAAAAGATTTTACTGGCTATATACTAGTCAATTTCGACCGGGAATTCGGCGGTGTCCTTGTATTATCCTATATATTTATATGTGAAAGACAAGGATAAAGTGGAATCACGGATGTGAGTGTTTGGCATCGAACAACATCGGCAACATCGGCGCATAGTTCAACGTTTTATTAACGTATTTGATAAACTAATATTAAACCGATTATTTAAAACGTTTCATAACTAGTATATATTTAAGAGAGTATAAACGTCTTTCGTACACGTGTATTTTACGTATAATGTTCCACTCTTGCTATACAATGAAAACGTAGTGATTTTATGGTATTTCATAAACGATTTATTAACGTTTAAAATACGTTTTATTTTTTGTACACGTGTTATAAACGTATATAATAAACTTATATTAAACGTCAGTTTAATAAACATGTTATGAATAAATTTTTATTTCATATACCTATACCATTTTTAAACCAAATTTACGTGTAATAAACGTTTATTAAATGATCGGGTTATTATTGAGAATATTAGATGTTGTTGCAGATTTTATATTTTTTTCTATTCATTTGGGAGTACATATTAGGGATAAACGAATTGCATTCAAACGATACATTAAAATCATAAATTGCATTAAAATATCAATGTAAATTATTTTATTCTGGTACTTCCGTCATACACTCTTATAGTTAGTATGTACCGATTTCATTAGCTGTTCCCAAAAAATAATACAAATTTTACAATTTTTACATCGATTTTTAGAGATGGTTTTTGCCTTATGCATGTTCACTAATCAATTTACTAGGGGTTACTTTTCTTTTTCAGTGTGCATTTCATTCAAACTTTACAAATATGTTTTGGGAACTATCTCAAAGGAACTGTTATGTTTGTTTCTTCAGTAATAGTCAGTATTGTAATGGACAACCTGGTGCAGTACAAATTTGGCCATCTGAATTAAACTGATGATCTTGGTAATGACGTCAACGATAAATTTTCAGTTGCAGTTTTCTAGCATCGACTTTTTTAACAGTAAACATTAATAATCAAATATTTAATGCTACTAAAGATCCTGGGTCAACATTGCATGCATAATCAGTGAAATGAACAACAGCACATTTGAGAATACAGATAAACACTAAAATAAACAACATTGATAAAAATGTGATCATAAGAGTGCTATAGATGAACATTATTGAGTAACGACGGGTCAAAATGTTCCAAGGATGTTTTCAAAGGTTATATGTATAATAGGAACACAATCCAGCTAGCATTTTAGTAGCTCAGAGACGTATCAACGCTGTCATTAAATGTTGGCTGACGTCTCTTTTTTATGTCTAACCGATATTGATGTTCCGTTTACAAGACAGCATATGTCTGTCAGAAATGACTGTCGCTTTTGAGATTTGGGAAACGTCACGTGCCGTGACGTCCTTTTGATACCACAATGACGAGCGTTAGGACGTTTCAGATACGTCAAACTCCATCCACCACGTACAAGCTGGTCAGCATCCGTCCAATTTTATGGATCTGGTTTATTAATTTTCAGATGATAAAAAGAACCAGCTATGTTGAGTACATTCTATTTTTGAAATCTACAGTCAGGGTTCAGTTAGTTAATCGCTAGGCAAACTGGATTGTGAATGCCAAGTAAGGTATGTCAGTTGGAAAAAAATTGGTTCTGATAAATCGTATTGAAATTAATCTATCATCTGGATCGCAAAGTTAGTAATCATACAATTTGCTCTCTGACAAAATTGTAACTATTTTTATAATTTTTGTTGCATATACGAGTATTACAATTTAGAATGAGCCCAAACCAAATACCGAATACTTCCAGTGAACTTTCTGAAACCCCAGAAATTGACGGAACAATACAGAAATTCTAGAAGACGTCGACGCTGCGTGAAATACGAACTAAGGGCGTCTTTGAAAAGAACCTGTTTTCAGTTTTCAGAGCTTTTACCCAACATGCCGGGACAAAATAAGGATGCACGGAGTAATTTGGATAAGGACGCAAAGACGCAAAGAAGAACAGAATCGCTCCAATCGTCGCGCTCGAGTCAAGTTGGCTCTCGATGGTAATGGGATTAAGTTTCCAGAGAAGCGGTAATCAGAGATAAAAATGCGACAAGTAGCGGCATTTACGCTAACTAATGTCCTTCAACCCGCTAACCGAGTTAGCCACGTGTTTTGCGCCTAGCCGGGCACTAGCAAGTCGCGTCAGTTTGTTAGCTGGATAATTGGCCATTTTTATGCTAAGGACGCCCCAGCATAGTCGGGACGAAATGCCGCGACGTCAAGCTAACGCACGACTTGTGTCGTGACTGCACCCGACGAGAGATGAGGGTGAGAGAATGGAGACTGGAGGAACCAACATAAAAGGCTGGGACAACTGAAGAGAAGACGCATTAAGGGTGGATCGACTGCAAAAAAGTGAAAATAAAATCATTAAAAATGTAACTGAACTAGGGGTGAAAAAATTTGTCTTCGGTACACTGCAAAAATTAGTGTCTTCATGGAAGATACTTGAATACTCATTTGTGGGCCATTTCTCGGTGTCTTTTTGCAGGTGTCTCAATCCGAGTATTTTCGTACATAAAATATGATCTCTCTCCTCAATACTACCCATACAGCACAGACCTTGCAAATATATAACGGTTATGTTGCAGGAATGTAAAAATGTCCGACTTCATAACCGTTATATATCGGTAACGTATTTGGTATGTAACAAAACATTTTGTGCTGTCTGGGTAGAGTTAGGTTAAGTATCCAATTACGATAATTTGTCATATTGGTATTTGTTGTAATGTGCAATTTATCACATATATCACTATATAAATGGTGCTTCTATCTATATTTGTTTACTTATGATTGATAGTTCACCGTAGTGTTGACATTTACATATCTAAGTATACTCTATGTTCTTATTCATGAAAAGGCACCTTCTACTTCTCTCCCAGTCGTCAACGTGAGAACTTGTACAAACCTTCTTCTGTTAGTTAATAAAAGAATTTGAGTTACTGATATCGATCATTGTGTTGTTAACAATTATCTGTGCGAAATTGTGATACTTATAATAAACAACAGTATTTCTACTATATGGAAGTCTGCATGGTACAGACAGAAGTGCAGAGTATATTGATTCGCCTCTGCAGTTTTTCCTTTCAGTACCCATTCAAAATTTAATTAAAAATAAACCTTATGATAGTTTGTGATGTTTTGGTATATAATTGACTTTCCATATTCGTCGTATTTTAGCGGTTAGTGAATAACCGATCATTGGAATTTTCTTGGCGCCCACTAACAAACCAATATTGGCTGCCAATGATTGGCAACGTCGTGATCATCATTTATTTGCGTCCCAGGGAGCAAAAGCGAGCATTTCGTGTATCTAATTTCATAGTAACCTTCAGAAGATTAAATTTTGTAATTCAGAACTGATTAAATCAATTTTGAAACATATTATCAATAGATACAGGAGGGATTTTTTGGAGTGCGAAATTGATAAAGTGTAAGTTAATTTGATGATTTATGGATCAATCGCGCTGCAGTTCGGTGTTCATCGAATGCCGCCATTTTCGAATTTTGTAGGCTGAATTTGTGAATTTTCGTTAATCGGGTAGGTATATAAGGTAAGACAGGAAGTAATGTGAGTAAATGGGGATAGGAAGCGGCGTATCGCGAACGAGGAGAGGCCGTTATTGTGGGCGGTGGCGCGCATCATTCGATCTCTGTCGCGCAGTGTTGGGCCGAAGCTGGGAACGCTCCGGGGCTCGACGGATTTTACCCCCAGGCCGGCCAACCTAATGGAAACAAGAAATTGCCGTAAACAGTGTTACCCACGGACCGACGCTTCGTAAATGTCGCTCCCGACGACGTCGATGCCGAGAGCTGCCGATCTCAAAAGACTCAAAATGAATAATCAGAGACTCACCCTCCAATGAAAAACTTCCCGACATTTTCCCTGACAGCCAGGGCTTTTCCGGTTGCGAGTCTATGTTGATTCTTCATCATTTGAAGAGATAGACATAGAACCGTCTTCTGAAATTCAAATTTGACATCAACTGTTTGTGCGGTACACTTTTCTCTCCTGCATTTCGTGTCAAGAGTAGGAGGCAAGGTTTTTTGATTAAAATGTATCAGGAGTTTTATGATTGTGGTCATGTTCGTAGTTGCAAAAACGAAAAAAAAACAATATAACATCTGCGACCCAAAAACACCAAAACAATCATGTTTAAACAAATACGTAAAACTTATACTTAATACTTTCTCAGACAGTATATGGATTTCCGTCCTCTAAAGGTTAGGAAAAACATCCTACGTCATAAAGTTTTATTTAATTATTTTCACAAATCTTTGGAAAGCTGTTAAACGATACTTCGATGTCGGATTTTTTCAATACCTCTCCATATCACCCCTACGACGACGTGTCGATACTCTCGAGAAGGGAATGGGACAAGAGACGTATGCAGAGGGTGAATCGGGTCAAAGGGCTGAAAAAACCTTTGAAAAGCTAAGCCCATGTTACGGCATGTCCTCGAAAAGTCGTCGAATTCAAAACATACAAATGTCCCCTAGAAGGTTGCGCAATTACGGGCCAATTGCACACGTGACCGAAGAGTTTGATGTCTTTTGGTTCAATATCTGCTTTATATCCCACGAAAAGAAAATTGTACATTCAAATTGTTCATTTATGGATGACACAATTGATGTTGATTCATTTGCGGGAGAAATATTTGCTTATAGAATTGGAATGATTTTTTGAAACACATTCTCAACATGGAAATGGAAAGTTTTGTTAGAATTCTTATTGTTTTAGATTTATGGCGATATTTAGCAGTCAAATCTATCAAACGGGTTACTTCACGCGTATTATAGGGTCCCCGATTACATCAAATACCGATGAACCCTAACGAGCGAATGTAATTTGTAGTTATTTGATCCAATAAGAGAGTTACGACAGGAAAGGAGGGACTTCAAAATTAATAAAATAACTGGTTTCGGTATGGATGAAATCGGTTCACCACTATTAAATTTACTTTCAGATTTACTTTATAATTTAGTTCTCATATGAATGCTCATGAATTATCAGTATCTTATTGCTTTGGTCTTTGGATATTTGTTCTTTGTAATAAAAATATTTGAAAACTGATCGTGCAATCCAAATAATTTGAAAATAGTTCATATAACATGTGTAATAGTATTTTTTGAACCAAAGTGCCAAAGGCCTTAGCAAAATCACTGAAACTGACTGCAGCTTTTTTCCCGTTTCTAGTGCTTCATAAACTGTATCTATTAATGTATGTAGGGGTTGAATTGTTTGTATTTATCTATAAATTTTGTAGAACGGAAGCCTATGCACGGTCTTTTAGAAATTACGCAATCAAATTATGGGATTCTATCCCCACTGAAATAAAACAATCCCCAAATATTGTTTCTTTCAAGGCCGCACTATTCATATACCTATTTAATAAGCTATCCGTGGATTAATCCGAATTATTTCTGATCTGGATATCATGAGTTGTTGGTCATTGCCAACAAACTTATACTTTTTGTTATTTACCCTCCACTTGAATTATTAACACGTTGTTAGAAATTGATTCGTTTTCTTACCAGATCAAAATTATTGTTACTATGATATCAACATGTACTCCACTATATTATTACTGTACCAAATTATTCTTACTATTGTATCTTGTATGTAATTTGCTACAAGGGATAAACCCATGGCATAATAAATTCTATTCTAATCTAATCTAAATCTAAGCATTCTTTCGGATGGTTGTTTCCACAACTTCAAAGAGGACTGATACTGGTGAAATGGGTCTATATTTATTCATTAGTAAAGTATCATCTCCTGATTTAAAAATAGGAAGTTTATGTAGTGGTTTTAAGTGCCGTGGGGAATACAATTTTTTTTCGTAACAGAGATTTATTAACTGTCTTTGATTTAATTATACAAAGCGCCAGTTTCACCGGAATATTATACCATCAATTCCAGGTGTTTTCTTGAAGTGTAATCTTCTCAGTATCTCAAATATTGTTGCCACCTAATATATTGGCGAATTTACCGGGTGCCTGAATATGAAACTGAAATATCTTAATGATAAATACACATTTTTCGTTTGAAAATGGTAAAATATACAAAGTACTGGTAGATATACGTTTTCCCAACTTTTTTACCAATTTGTGGATACTACGCCAACAAAAATTCTTCGTCCTTTGCGGTAAACCATTGATGCCCATATAATATTATCATTCTGATCTTATTTCATTTTGTTGTCAGCATTGTTCAGCATGGAACATTAGAAAATCGTAACTAGTGTTGGAGTGGTGGAAGCTTCAGTTGTATCAGTGTCGACGGAGTTATGTCCAAAAAAAATGAGGTATGGGTTTCAAGATAAATGCAAAAACTCACAAAATAAAACGATTTTTCTACTTATGACCTTGAACATGACCTTGCCGCCAATTTTCACTCTGAGATTCCCATTCAAAGCATACAAATACGTCGGAAAAAGTACGTTAAAAAAATTGGATGGTGACCGTACATCGGTCGACTTGTGCAAAGAATCGACCCAAAATTTACCAGTAATTGACCGAATGTCGACGTCGGTCGATTGTCGGTTGATTTTCGGTCGATTAATGCATTTTGATTAGGTCAATATTAGGTCGATTTGGTAAAAGTCGACTGAAAATCGACCCGAAATCGACATTCGGTCAATTCTGGGTCAGCTCCCTACACAAGTCGACCGATTTTCGACCTGGGCTGATAAGGTGGGCTTCAAGATAAATGCAGAAAGCCACGAAATAATGCGATTTTTCTAGTTTTGACCTTGAAGATGACCTTGCCGCTAATTTTCACTAAGATATTCGTAATTAGCACATCAAAATAAGTAGGAAAAGGTACGTTTAAAACGAATTCAGGTATGAATTTAAAGGATATATATACTCAATTATTTAAGAAAATTCTCGATCATTTCTGGATTAATTTCTTGGTATTTTCAAATATATCGTCTACAGTAATTAGAATTGGTTTTTAGGGAAATACCACCCTAGAAACTTAAAGAGCACTTTAGAACACCCTTAAATCGTAATTTATTTAATAAGATGATCTCAATGAATTCCATAGACATCAGATTTGTTATTACGGGTGACAATGGAGAACTCAAAGGAACGCCATATAGTTGCTTATAATAGTGGTTGTGAAAAGCAAATATTGAGTTATTAAGAACTAATTTTTGACCTTCTAAAAATTCCACTTTTTGCAAAAATGTTTCTTTACCAATTTCAGACCATTTTCTATTGATTATGATAATAATAATATCGATCGAAATATTGGTATAAAGAGATATATTACTGGTATTAAAGAAAAATCGAGCCAAATGGTTAGTATTTTGTATTCCTAATATTTTTTAGACATAACTGTAAATAGAAAAACTAATCTTAATAACTTTTATTATAAATTCGTTCGATTATTTTCTTTTACCGATTGAACATTTTCGAATCTAATAAATATTAATTGTGTTCGGTGGTGAACGGAAAATTTGTAAATGGGTCCTAAACAATTTGTCGAAAATTGCTTTCTTGACTTTTCTAACAGGGTAAAAACGTAATGGGCGTGGAAAACAACGAGGCAAAACCCATCTAGTGATTTCACAGGCAATTATACCGAGGAAACGCGGGACGCGGGCGGCTTACTCTTATTTAACGCCAATGTGAACCGAGCTCACGCCTCGACGCGCCGTACCACGATCCCATTTGCTCGAAATTGTCAATGATAGAATGGCAGATTGAAAATGCGACATTCACCGCTTCGCGTTCCTCGCCGTCGTTTCTTTTCACGGCATCTTCTTTATGGTCGGCCTATTTATTTCCCAGCAATTTTACCCAGAAATACCAAAGGAAAACGTTGCGCTGTAAATTTGCATCAATGAGAAATCTCACATTTTTCACACACACAAGTTTCGCTCATATACAATTTTGAGCAAACTTTGAAGAAAATTTTGAAAAACAAAGTTTGATATTAATAATTTGAAATTAAAGAAGGCTCCAATATGGAGGACATAAAAATTGAAATGTTTCTAAAACAAAATCATCAAAGTCGAAGTATAACTTCAGTGGGTCGATGACTATTATAGTTTATAACGTATTCTAAAAATATGACGATTATTTTATACACATTTTATACAATTTTTCACACGTTTTATGCTTTGTCATTTTTCTATGACTTACCAACATCAATTTCCATTTTTAAACATTTATTTACAAATTCATATAAAAAAGGCCTCAAAATCATATGAATTTCGATAACTAGATTATATCTAGAAATTCTCTGCATTATCATCTTTCACGCACACTAATAGTCACATGTAAGACTTACAGAAAAATAAAGACATATATCTGCTAAAAAATGAACACATTCTAAGAGTTATTTTGAAGAAATGTAGAGAGTGTTGAATAAGATTAAGTAGTAATTGTACATTTCAGTGCATTCCTCGTTAACAACAAGAGGGTTTTGATTCCAACGTATAATATTATTTTTCTAAACTGTGTTGTTTGCATAAATTTCTCAAATGAAACATGTTCAGAATATCTCATCTCCAATGTGCTGCAAAGATTCCTCCAGAATATTCTAAGAACCATATGTATAGAATGTCTCCAATAAAATATTTCCAGAATGTGTCATCTACAATGTTCAGCAATTATTCTCGCAAAACATTCTAGAGGTGTTAGATTTAAGATGTAGTGAGACATCTCTAGAATATTATAAGAATAATACATATAGAATGTCTGAAATGAAATATTCTCAGAATGACTCATTTGCAATGTTCTGCAATATTTTCTGAGTAACATTCGGGCGACATCAAGTTTGAAATGTTGTGAGACATTTCGAATACCACATCTCTACAATATTCTGGCAATAATACATATTCGTTGAAATATGCGAATGTTATTTTTTGTGGTACGAGTTCTAAGCCACATGACATTCAAAACACATATCAATCGAATGAGACAGAAGTGTTTTCGTATCTTATACATTGTAAAGTATCTTAGAGGTGCATGGTGGGGTGCTCGTCCTTTAACATTGATGACCACATATAAATCATTCATCAGACCGATAATGGACTACGGTTGCATAGCTTATTTTCTGAGGGATGCTGCTAATAAAATGCGAATTGAAAGAATACAGTTTGCTGCTATCAGACCAGCACTAGATTACAGAATCAGCACCCCAACCAATATACTCTTAGGTGAATTTGGTTTAGTGCGATTTGAAGAAAGAGCCAAGTACTTGAGCGACAAATTCATTGCCAAAAATATGTCTAATAAAAAGCTAACCTGTCATAAGCCACTGCGGAAAGCAAGGCACTTTGCTTGGCACGAGACGTTGCCTTACAAAATCCTGCAACAAAATTCGCACTCTCAACAAATTGACTCTCTTAGCGTCATCGAATCTCTTCAACGGCCACAAATGAATGCCAGCATAAACCCATACATAGCTGAGGCCCGAATAAAATACAACTATATAAGAAATCACTTTGGAGATAATTCGATCAAGATCATCTGGATTCCAGCGCACTGTGGAATCTGAGGTAACGAAAAAGTAGCAAAATGTGCCACTACTCAAAATCTCTCGGGATGCCTAAAACTGTCCTACACAGATTTCCTTATGAAGCTTAGAAGTGAAGCACGCGAACGAAACCGAGACTACCTTCTTAAGGAATCTAACAGCAAAGGTACGGTTGGCTTCCAAAAGTACATTCGGAACTAAAACAAACCATGGTTTCATAATGAACACCACCAAAGGAGCATCATCTCCTTTGTTAACAGGTGCCGTGCGAACCACTGCCTGCACCTGAATGCTTCACTTTCACGAATAGGCTTCACCAAAGATCCACTATGTTCATACCGAGATAGCGTGGAGGAAAACATAGATCACGTTCTATGCAATGCCCACAATATGAAGAACAAATAAAAAAATGCAGGAAATCTTTATGCCACAGCAAAATATTTCGCCGTACATCGCAGCATTCCTACAGAAACCAGATGTTCCAAAACTAAAAATTATATTCTCATTTCTATCTAAATGTAACATTAACGTTTAAAATAAAATTTTGTATATATGTTAGCATAATAATCTTATATAAAGTTAAATGCATTAATAAAAAAAATATCGAATTTTCAAATGAAATGTTATCAGAATATGTCCTTTGCAACATTTTGTTTCAGACATTTTCCGAATGTGCTAGAGATGTTGCAATTGCAATATTTCACGTATAATGTTTGTGACATTCTGGAGATATTCTGGAGATTTTATTTCTATGTGGGTACGAAGATGAAGTCAGAAAATTAATATCATCAATATCTAACATGGCTGTTAAAAAATGATGAGAACAACAAATCTTAAGGGATAAATGTTATAACATAAGATGGCCGAAAAATTTGTGAGAAAAAATCTTACATAGTCGACTAATAGCTCATTTTGAAGGGTAGCTCTAAATGATGAAGCTGGAAAAATGCCACACAATTTCGTCACTTTCTCGCCACCAAGTACATAACCTCAAACCTTTAAAAAAACACAAAATTATTTCGGAAATAACTCATATATTCTCAACGACAAAACCTTGTTGATCTGTGCCAGCATACTTTTACTACCGCAAAAAATGAAACTCATTTCAGAATCAGTGGATAAAACACATGATAAAACAGGCCAACAAAATAATCCCGATCTCTATACCCAAAGATTCCGATTCCGAAGAATTGTTGCGACACGTCATGATTTTGAGATATCCTAACCTAAAACTGAAATAACCTCGTTTTTTTCCATTTTTAATAATTTTTTGAGGCAGAACAAAATTTTTGTTCGCAATTTGGTAGAAAGCAGATTAGAGTGCTTTCTTCCGCTTTAAAATGTTCTTGTAGTATTTTCAATTCAATTTTTTTTTGAGTTATCGAAGTTTTTGTCAAGGCACGATTAGTATCGTTTTTTACACGTTTTAGGGTAGGATATCTCAATATCTTGTAGAAGACGTCGGTACGGATGGCGGATTCCATATGTCAGTATGAAAAATATTAAATAACTTATTACGATCTACAGAAACAGAATTACTATATAAATAATATTCGAAACTAATTTTAACATTTATTGAATTTCATTTATAAATAATAAAATATATTTCCTTTTAAAGAATCTCAATTTGTCTTTATTGCTGCTTATTTCTCTTTTATTTTCTACCTAGAAATGGCTGGAATTTAATAATTTTCTACGTTTTGTAACATTAAATTTTAATTATTATTTATTTTTTATCAGGAATTTTGTTGTTGTAAGATCGATTCAATCCTTGTCTTATGTTTAGTTTAAATAACAAAATAAACATTTAAAAATGTTTTTTAATAGCCAAATAATAAAAGTCTGAATTATAAAATAAGGTAAAAAACTGATAAGAGCAACTCGTATAAATCTGACTACATACAAGCAACCTCTTATTGAATTATAACGACCTTTTTTTCAGTAAACAACAAGGAAAGAAAGTGTTGCGAAATTGAAATAGAGAACACTCAATCGGTATTGAATGGAATGAAAAGAAAGCAGTACTAAGCGAACTGCATTATCAGTAAATTGGATAAATAGAAAATAATGGTTGGACTGCCCTTTCGATTACGTTGAAACAACTTTCGAAATACAATTTGCCGATGCTACACTCTTCACATAAGAGGACTTATACTCTTAACCACAAAGTTACTTACTTCCTTATCCTTATGTATTTTCTGTCTTCAATTTAGTGATGCTAAATTTATTGAAATTCTGTAGCAAATTTAAAGTTTTGTTTCAAGACAATTATTATGATTATATTTTAAAAATGTATAACGTAATACATTTAAATAAATGATTTAAAGAGTTGTTTGTTTTTGAACCTTTTTATTAAAACTGTCAAATTATATCAACAGATATCAGTAACCTATAGCAAATAAATTTTTCTCATTTCAACAATTAAATTGTATCTAATTTTGTCGCATGCGGCAAAAGAAATAAAATTCCTCTACCTGATTCTGAAATTGACTCATGCTGAATTACTAAGTGCTATAATTAGTTTCTGCATATTGTTTAATAGTTGTAATTTGTAGGTGGCGCTTAGCGCTGTTTTTTCTTTCGCAAGTAGTGCAGAAAATATAGCTTTCTAAATATCGAAACTTTATCAGAATCTAAAAATGAAATATTTAATTAATTAAACAATGACATTGCGGTAAGGTTGTCTTATGGTTTTTGTCACAATATAAAAAAAATTATTAATATCGCTGTTTTCTGCAGAAATATTATGTGATATTATTCGTAGTCGACAATGTCGACAATGTTGGCGGGAATCTCTATTAGCTGGAAGGTTACTCTAGTAACTAAGGGTAATTAATTTGCCTTGCAAGCGAAGGAGTTTTCATTTTCGCTGATGATTCCACTGCGGAGAGACTAATCTATCTTAAATAAGCCGTCGCTGGAGGATTCTCTCTTCTTATCCTATTTTATCTCTCTAGCTGTACCTAGTTATTCTTTTCTTCCTTTCCTTTCTTCATTCTCAATCTTACTCTTTATCATTTTTCATCAGTCTCTAATTTCCGTCTTTACTAGGCAGAACATTCCTTAGTGATTTGAAAATATAATTACATATGTATTCATTGAGGAATTTTATTTCTTGTTTACCTAATAAAGCTGACTGTAAACACTCGCTCTCTAGTAAGATAAAAAGGATCATACTAGAAAATTTCCATAGATGAAATCATCAATTTTGGATTGTTGAGTAATATTTTTAAATTGTCTATTCTTTTGCACATTGTCATTCCGCGTCTATACTCCATTCTTGTAGTTTTCATCTCAGTCGTTTGTAATCATGGCACCGTGTACTTATAATTTAACTACTCGGATAAAGTAATCTTCCGCAGAGATCCAATTACCAGGCGTGGTGTAGCGAATTTAAAAACATAAATTACAACGCCGTCAGCCGTATTACCTTTGCCATTAAACCGAGGTGCATTTTTTCCAATCGGCTGAGAATCCACTTTAAAGTGCTACACGCTTTCCCGGGAAATCCGCCGGGGGCTTGCTTTCACCTCTTCTTCGATTCGGTCCTTTCATTCTAATTTATTTTTTTATGTGTTTGTAATAATATTTTTTTGTATTAAGCATATTTTGTCTGTTAGATTTATTCGAAATTCAAAATGGATTACTGTTCTTATACTTTTTTTGGACAAGTTTTCAAATATATGGAACAATTATTACAGAATGCCATGGCTGGCAATTTTGGCCACTTAAATTGGTTCGGTTGTGGCTACGCCTCCGTTTTTTTACAAATCATCGAATATATCAATTCAAGGAAGATATTCACCATATACATCATATACAACCTTCCAGTTGATATATTCGTTAAGCATCAGAGGCTCAGCTATGCGACGTATCAAGTGGACTTATTACTGTATCGTCTTGTAAAGTCGTTATTGTATATATTGTTTACTATTGTTATTGTGTTGTTCTTATGGGTAATAATTCAATTTTTATTTATTTCCATATCTGTGGTGTTTTTACTTAATTTTTTGAATTTATAGAAAATTTTGAAGTACATATGACTACAACCGAACCAATTTCTTTTTTACGAAAACAGTTTCTTGATTATACTGTAAAAAAATCTTTTTTATACAGTGTGCGTAAAGTGGGGCTTTAGGCATTTTTTACTTTGTTGAAATGCATTTTCTACGCGTACTTTCATCACGAAATATGGTTCTTAACAGAACGCAACAATTTATTCTTAGCTAGTAGTTACCACTTGTTTAGGGGCAAATCTTTTAACTACTATATAAGAGGAAATATGTGAATTTCACACTGTTTTTATTTCACATATGGACGTCCAGGAGAAATAATTCAAGTCTATATAACTATTTTTATTGCGGTTCCGTTGTTTCCACGTTTAGTGCAAGATCGGTACAATAACAGCAGAAGCATGATATTTGTTTTAGTGTATGTCGTAAATACAGTCAAGGGCCATGTTTTTGAGTTTCAAAGTCGCGTCAGATCGCAGTTTTCAAATTTGAGTTTTGAGAATCTTCGAGAACGTGTAAACCAGTAGTGCATAATTATCGGTGACGAAACACGTGGGCAAAATGGCTCAAATAGCTTTGTTCTCAAAATACTGTTGAATTTCGCGGGCAACTGAGACTTGTAGTAAAGAGCGTGCAGATAGGTGGCGATGTTGGCCATGTGACATACTCGCGAGTGTTGTACGAACGTAGCGCTTCGTATATATACATATATATATATATATGTGTGTGTGTGTGTGTGTGTGTGTGTGTGTGTGTGTGTGTGTGTGTGTGTGTGTGTGTGTGTGTGTGTGTGTGTGTGTGTGTGTGTGTGTGTGTGTGTGTGTGTGTGTGTGTGTGTGTGTGTGTGTGTGTGTGTGTGTGTGTGTGTGGTGTGTGTGTGTGTGTGTGTGTGTGTGTGTGTGTGTGTGTGTGTGTGTGTGTGTGTGTGTGTGTGTGTGTGTGTGTACTTGTATACATATAATAGCGAAATATAGCGATTTGTGTATGTAAATTTAAATGTATAAAAAAATATATAGGATAATCCAATATATGCGAATACTCGAAAAATATTAACATTAAAGAAATATCACCATTCTGCATTATAAAACTTAAATGTATTTAATTAATCAACGTTATTTATTTTATTTCTACATTCTACATTTTTAATTCGTATCTCAGCTTAATTTTACTATGTAATAAATTATTCTAAACCAAAGTAAGAACAGAATTAACTATTTTAAAGTTATTTTAACCATTTTAGCATCGTTGAAATAATCATTGCAAGGTAGGAATTTGTTGAAATGACTATTCCAAATAGTTGAGTCAATTATAATAGTAGTGCTTCGAATTATGAAACAATGGTTAAACTTTACTATTTGAGAATAGTTGTTTTAATTACACAGTCCTCATTTCACACTATGATTCATGGTAAAAAAATGGTAATTTTAACTACTTTTTTTTCTAAATGTCGTTTCTAACGCATATGAAATACTTATATATGTACTGTTTGTGACTTTTAAATTATCGTAATTTTATTATTACTTATATTTCCATTGCGAAACCAAGTAAAATACCTAAAATGTTTGTGGCACAGGTAGTTCCTGTACTGGATCAGCTGATGAAGTCATAGACAGCAAAGTTCTAATTTAAAACTTATTAGAGATATATGTATCAGACTGTGACGCTTTTAAAGGTTACATGAATTTTAGTCCGTATTAAACGCCATCCTCTGGCAGGTATACAGTTCGCACAATACAAGGTGGCTAGAACTCTTCGTGTATGTTTCAAAAATAAATATCACTTATTACATTTTTAGGTTGCTGCGAGCCACAATCAATTTATTTCTAAACAAGTTATTTCACGCTATATTCGGATGCTGTAACATTGTTATAATTGTTAAAATGTTTCTTATTAGTTTTATAGTGTGCCTAAAATTAATACAACTCTAGGGCCATGTGCACAGTATGAGAAAAATTGGAGTATTTCGTTATAAATTTAATCTTCCTTACTTATTGCAATTATACATCCAAGATACTTATAGGCATAGCTTTGCTAAATGTGAGTTTAACTAACACGAGCATAGTCTTAAAAAGAAGAGAAAATAATACTTAATGCTATATAGATATAAAAAATCAACTTTTTTGCCGAGTGTAATATTTTCAATATTTGTGAATAAATAAGCATTATAAGTATACTATGTTCCACTAAATTTTTAACTAAATCAGTTTCACTATTGTCAAAATACGATTGAATATAATATTTATATTAATACTTTCTAATACCATTAGAAGTGCACATGGAAACTTTGACCAAGTTATCAACATTAGGACAGCGTTCTAGTCACACTACTATGAATTGTGATGTCTGCGCCATCTATGAAAATCACGGGGCGATCAGTACGAAAGGTTGGTATAAGAACATAATTCTTCTTAATTGTAGAGGATTGTATGAATTTGTTGAAATTCGGACTTTCTATACATACAGTTTGGTATATAGGTAACAGTTGAGGGTAACTTGTTTCATATTGCCAAATACTCAAACTCTTTTTGTTGTTATATACATTGTGTTGGTTTCAACATTCATTTAATTCTAGAATATTATCCATATTGATGATTATTTTTTCCTTTCTTTGCAAATAAGTGTTATTTCCGGATTACCCAGAATTCGTACAAGAAATTTATCTTTGCTGTTTTCATTTTTTATATAAGCCAGTAAATTCTTCATTTGATGCAAAAAGATTTCATGTCAATAATCATGAAAATAATAGAACCACATTTTTATCATTAGCATAATAAATAAAGTTAGCATAATACATATGTGATCTTATGAGGCTTTTACATACATTGGCATGAGGCTTTTAAAGAGCTGAATTAATGTCGATGTTTCAGCTCCCCATTGATTTCCACTAATTGATTTAAAAATATTCATATTTTGAAATACTTAAATTTAATGTCGAAAGTATCAAGAAAATGGTTTTGAGGTGCTATTAAATTTTTAACAGCTGTTTATTATTCAAATATAAGCTTTACAAGGCATAAAAACTGTTTTGAGAAATTAAAAATTTTAGTGCTCACATAGTTTATAATATTTTGCGTAAATCGAATACAAATTAATGCAACATCAACAGTGTTCAAGAATGCACTTGATTGAACGTTTTTTTGGAAAATTGATCTTTTATTCCCTGCAGTAGTGTTCCAAAAGCATGCAAAGCTGCACGCATGATAAAGATGTAACATCGCGGGTGCGAGAAAAGTCTTGAGCCTCGAACGCGCGACAAATCCTTCCTTTGTAGCAAAAGATGGCCTATTATATTTCACTCTGCTACGTTCAGTCATGCGTGATTTCTGAGCCCCATACTCTCTTTTCAGATATACTTTCATGGATTCGAACACGTGGAATGCCACAATAAGACAATAAAAATGATTTTGAATATAAACGTTGTTCCCTTTTTTGTGTATTGAATTTGGAATAATATTTTGTTTCGTAGAAGGATAGTAACTAATTTTTGTAATTAAAACTCAATAATACATGGTTTGTTTTTACGAAAGACACACATGTCTCGATTAAAAAATTACCGATTTTATTTCTTTATGTAATTTAGAATAAAGAAAACAATAATTTTTAGGAGGTCAAAACTAATTAATTTTTTTTGGTTTAATTTGTAGATTTTCTATATCACTGAAATTTTCATTCATTTTACCTTTCGTCCCTTTCTTAGTTGACAATTGAAGTGAATCACACGAGGATATGATGTACTGCATATTTACACTATGCATCATATTATGTGATGCAATACCGAGTGCGACCACAATATTCAAAACCAAACTGCTTCAAAAGTCAGAAACTTCGGTTGCGGTCAACCCGCTTTTTTTAACGAATCACAGAACATCCATCATTAATTTTATATACATAACCATGTCGCATGAAAAGAAACGAGCTAAGTCATCGGCAAAGTGCATCAAACAAAATTCTCCAGCTAAAATCGTCACAAAGTACAAAACTCTCCACCATCTGACATTTCAAGTGGTTTTTCAATGATGGCGGAAAAAGTATCACGTGATATTGTATTGCTTCTTTTGTAATAAATACATTTTCATTTTCATATCTGTGATATTTTTATTTTTTCAAGGGACGCAACATCAGATATTTTCATGTCACCAACATGATCTTTTAATTTTAATGATACAAAAGAGTATCTAGTTGTGGAATCAATTTATTCTTTGGTAGTACAGTACAAACTCGATAAGACGACTTTGGGCAGTTAGAAATGACACGTCTCGCTTTCATAAAATAAAGTTTCCTTCGATCAGTAAGAACAAACTGATCAGCAGTTTTATTGAAAAGGTCCATCTCGAAGAGTGAGCTTACATCATTTTGACAGAAATCGAATTTTGTAGCGAAAATTTATTGCAATATTTACAAAACACGTAGAAAGTATCACTTATTATTATGGGGATTTTATAATAAACTTTTCCTTAGTGCATGAAGTAATTATTAAGGAGATTTTCATTATTAGCAAATATTTTCAAGGTGTGCTCAGTAGTATTGGGAAGATTGTTAAGTTCAGCTTCTGGAGACTCAAAAAACTCCTGGTGAACGGCAACCTTGCATACGGAGAACCATGGACGGAACTTTGAACTTGCGGGGTGCCCGAAGATTTCAACATTAGAAATTATAGATATTGTATACATAATATGATCTACAAGAATTGATCATCTATATCATTGTCTTTTTACTCTTATAATAGTTTATTTTTTGTGAATATATTAATTATTTGTGTATAATTAATCTTAAAAATAGTACATTCATCTCCGTCTTCTGAAGGCAGCCATTTTGAGTTTCAAGATTTTTATCTCATATCCATAAATAGAAAATTCATAAATATCAAGGTTTACAGATTTCAGTTCTAATGTCTGTGCATATCTTTACCGTTGTAAACGTTAGTACAATCGTGTTCCCCATTTTGGAGAATTATATTTTGTTAATTAAGACAATTTTAATATCTGCAAGGCGAGTAATTGCTAGATCTTGTCTGTCATCTTGAATTTTTAATGTCATGCTTTGAATTTCAAAAACATTTTAAAGTTTCTCAAAATTTTGTTCAGAAGTATAAAGGAACTTAAAAATATGTCTTTCAATAAGTGGCTTCTTTGGATATTTTAAGATTAAATAATAAACTCTTAAATATACTTTAAGTATAAAAATACTTTTTACATATTTTGCCTGTTGTAAAAGTTCCGGTATAAAAATGACCCAAAGCATTAAGTTTTTTCAAATATTTTTGGAAAAATATTAGTTAAATAGAATTTGCACATTTTTTTGTTACCATTCGATAGAGTACTCCTGAAATAATATCTTTTTTCAGCGTAATTATATGAAATATTCACACGTAAATAAAAATTAAAACATCTTTAAAATCGTGAATTGAAACTTAAGGTATGCAGATTACAACATAAATTCTTGCAAGTAGGAAATTAAAATATTGTTAATAAATAATTGAATACTCTAAAAAGCCGTACCAAAGTCAGCGATTTGTAAATTTTGCAGACACGTGAATTTGTTGAAAGTTATTAAATACAATCGTAAAACTGGATGCCTTCGACCCGGGTGTTTGCAATCGCATTGCACTTCCTTGAAGAGAGTGACGCTGCTAAGAACATTTCCATTTTAACACTGCCGAGGTGAAAAGGTTGGGGGGTAGTTCCAGCATAGTTAGTTCGAAGTAGTTTCGATACATGTATTATAACAATATTCCTTAAATATCTAGAAAGTGAAAATAAGCATTTTCAAAACTTCGACCCTGGAATGTTTTTCCTATGTGTTTGCGACTGTATTAATGCATACATGAAAACAGATTTTAAAATTTTTAAAATATTAAAAATTCAAATTTCTCAAAAATGTTTAAATATCTCGGAAACTGTAAGTAAGAGATATGCACAATGTGAGAAAATTTTGCGGGTCTACCTATAGGGGGGACGATCTCCAGTTGATTAATGCATATATGCAAACGGATTTTGACATTTTTAAAATATAGTTTTTAAAATATAGAATATTAAAATTTCAAGAATTCTTAATAAATTAAATATCTCAGAAACTGTAAGAGATATGCAAAATCTGTGAAAATTGTTTAGGTGTCCCAGTAGTGGGAACGATTTCGAGTCGATTAATACATATGCTGTCTGGGTCGAAGTAATTAAAATTAACGTTTTTTACGAATTTTTGTATGACCCGATGTGCGGATCGACTTCAAAATGTAATCAGATCTAAGTTAGGTCATGCAAAATCCAAAAAGAGGTTACACGTCTTTCCGTACAATATAACAGACATTTCTAACTCAATGCATTGCGGACTCTATCAGACGCGCTAGGCGGATGATCTCATAAATTAACTAACTGAGGAGTTAACGAACAAAATGAGTCTTTGAACTTTTAAATTGGTTATGATTTTTGTATAAAAAATAATACAAATGCCCGAAGTGTGAGAATTAAAAAATCGGAGCTGACCAAATTCAATACTTCGCCGACCTACGGTCAGGGTCGAAGTAACTTAGGATGTTGGAATATTGTTAAAATAAATTAAGCTCAAAGAAATTTAGAGTTAAAAATGGTGGAGCTAATATGGTCGGCACCTGTATAATATTAATAAGAAGTTTTCGATGACGTCGATTACACACAGCTCGACCAAATCCCAGTAACTGGGTGTTGCCCAAAATGTTACAGACGATTCTTATAGGAGTTGATCCATAGAATCAGAATCTGACCTTGAAAATATTGGATTGGACCTTGTTTGTAAGCGATTTCGATTTAAAAGTGTAAAAACATTGCATTTTTACAAGCAGAGCATTTCTTGAATTTTTTGAATGTAAATCAATAAATTGATAAAATACAGCTCTTCGCATAGGATGAAATGAAAGCCCAAATATATAGTCTTTTGAAACCTAAAAGCAGGAATTTGTGAGTTGTAGAGATTTTAAATAACTGGTACCAGCTTTTGTGACTGATGGTGCTACGATGTTCTTCAAAGCTTTCATATGCATTTTCTAATGCACTAAATGAAACTAATATAATAACAGTTTTTTTATTCTTTGTATCGGCCATATTGGGTCAGCCTGTAAAACAGCGTTTGCGGTGGCTCACTCTTTGCGCCAATGCATCCTATAGTCAAAATCGCCAGTTTTGTCGCATTTAACCTCACTTTTTTCGGAAATGTGATATTGTAGGAAAGTTGTAGCAGCGGAATAAGACAAAAAACTCTAATTTTGACAGAATTTCTCGAAAATGCGACGTGATAGGAAAATTCTTCTAGGGTCATCATTTTCTGCGCCAAAAATTCTTCGGAAATGATACTTTGGTATCATTTCTTTATATATCTAATTCAAACACCGAAGTATCATTTCCGAAGTATTTTTAATAATAAATTCTGTCAAAATTAGCGTTTGAATTATATATATATATATATATAACTCCCACAATACACCTTTGTTCTTGGACATCCAACAACGTTATTACGAACTAAATATAAAACAGAGATTATGTCGGTTTTCCTAAGGTGACAAAACTCCAAAAAAGTATGATAATTTTGATCACTCAGAAAGAGTGTAAAGGTATTTTGAAACCCTCAACCAAGCGCATAAAAATTGGGAATTTTGAATAAATGGATGCTAAAATTCAACATTTCAAGATGGCGAACTAAATGTGGCTTCAAATCCGTTACAATCTTGTTTCGAGAAATTGTATCATCGAAATCGCCTGAATTTCCTTACTTTTAGGTAATTGGGGCCGTTGTTATCGAATTTCCAGTTAGATTTTCAATATTCAAAATGGCGGATATAATATGGCATATGAAAGATAAGAAAATTCTAATTTTTACAATTAGAAAAGTATGATGTGAATCGAAAGTAAAAGTTTCACTGGTGTAAAATATTTGGCAGAACAGAAACCAGTACAAAAGGAGGGGGGGGGGCATTTGGTACTGGGCGTTAATAGGTTAGAACAAACAATATCTCATATACAACTCCAACATTATTCGCCTTTCGTAAGAAGTTACCGGTATTTGTTGGTGTTCGGAATGGAAGTGTACCTCTTTAAGAAACGCAAAATAAGCCGAGTATAAACTGAAATCTACGGCTGGAATAAAATCCATTTTACCCGGAGTGCTGGGAGAAAATGAAAATCACATAAGCCCGCACGCGCCGACGTCGTATCGAGCGCTTTTGACGTCGAAAGGACTTTGGAAAAATATCAATTTGCAACACACCCCGGGTATGTGTCATGCTTTTCGCCTTTCCGCGGTCCATAATGGCCGGCTTTCCATTTTTATTTATATTTACCGCGCAACCATTTTTCCCGAACTGTACCTGAAACTGCGTCGTTCTCGACACTGAAACTTCCTGGAGGAGAATTCGATATTTTACGACATTTTGTTTCCAATCTTGCGGAGGAACGCTCGGCATCGACTTTTATGATCCTAAGTCCTGATGAAGTGAAAGCGGAAAATCGGGCAATTAAAATTGAAGGAAAAGTGATAGATGGCACGGAAATATGGTTCTGATAATGGCAGATGAACAGTTTTAAATTCTTTTCAAGCTGATACAGTTATTTTGCGCCAGAAATCAAATATTCCATTTTTTTGGTCCCCCATAAGAGACTTTTATAAATGTATGTCTTGAAACACTATTATAAATACAAAATTGCTGTATGATGTATGTTAATGCTTGAATATGCTATTTTAAAAAAAAGTTCAGTGGCACATGATGTTAATATAAATATTATACCATATGAATATATCTAAATTTAAATCTAAACCGATATCAGTCGACCTTGAATGATTACATAATACTTGTTTACTTAAATGTTATTTCTTCTTAGGTATTCCACCTTCCTTAGTAAAAATATTTATGAGGCTAACATTATATATACTTTTGTTTTTTTTATATTTTTTATATACTAGTTTTTCTCTAATAATATACATAAGATCAGAGTTATCCGAGGTTCGGCAACATAAATTTGCAAAGACCACGTTCAACAATCGATTTTTCTCGATAATTTTCTTGTTTAAGGTTTTTTCATTGTAGCAGAAAGCCAGTTAATGCTATTCCTTTAAATGAAACAATGAATGCGTCCTGCTTCACAGAAAATTAAGGCTCATTTAAGCCACTAAGCCTTTAAGTATCCAGCACACCGATAGACTCGTTAATGAATCTAAATCCAGTACTATAGGCCCTCTCAATATTAGCCTTCCCAAAATTATCTACTCGGTCCTTTCTTGGAAACGGTATCAACAATTTTTCTCAAAGATATCATATCAAGGGGTTTAACTATCTTAATTTGATCACCATGTGAAACACGTGAAAAACTATCAAAAGAACGACCAGAAGTTAAAAATTAAATGCGTTTTATTTCATTACATACAAAATATCTTAAATTTTGAAACACTTCGTTTTTAAGAAGCCTAAATCAAGACACATTTTAAAAGAGGATACTTCCAAGTCTCTCAGTGTCTTAAAAATACTTAAAAAGTTCTGAATTCTATCAAATTGTATATAATTTTTAACAACGACATCTGCGTCATCGAAAGGACTTTCAGTTCGTTTACGACTTATCAAAGAATCAACATTTTTTTTTTGAAAAGGGCACTCGATGGAAAATCTCGGTTCATTCGTACTTTATGCCCAAGAAAAAAAAAATCCATTCGTAGATTCCGCGATAGCACGGTCTTCTCGTTGTGGCCTGGAAAGCAAATGTTCCGCGTGTTCGTCTTCTGACCGGAAGTCGTGGATATTCGTCGGATGATCGAGGGGCGTACGGACCTTCGGTTTTTCAATTTCGCATAATGTTGCGATGAGCGGTTTTCTAGGGAGGTGGTCTAGCAAACTGACCTAACGATAAGATAACTTCAAGTGGCAAAGCGTCCGAATTTACGTCTGGCAGAAGTTCGCCTTATATATGAGCGTCCACCGGAAATGCGACGATCCTATCGAGTCAACTGTTGGGTCACGTGATATGTTGTCAGGGTGCGCCTGTATCTTAATATTTTCTTCGTAGATGGCAAGAGAAATATTTACGTTTTTTGAGGGGTTTTTGTTATCTTTGTTAATTTTCAATCATTGATATATGATAATCTTTATAAATATCTGAAATCATCTTTACAGCTTTAGTTGGGTTGCCATTGTGAAAGAGTAAAATACAATTTCATTAATATAAGATATCACTTCTCTCAGAATTGTATCTCGCTCGTTAAAACTGAAATCTATCTTTTATAGGTCTGGAATATAAGGTTTTAATATCTTCTTGACCACATTATTAAATTAAACAATGAAGAGTTAATATCAAGATTATATGTCACTTTTAGAGAGGAGAGTAAAAATACTAATCTGTTTTTTAAAGTACTAAATTGTTTTTAATTAAGGTTGAGTAATAATAAAAAAAAACTAGTAGCCCAAAATATATTATGTAGCTCAAATACAAATATGTAACATCCAATCTTTTATTTGACAATTGAACAGATCTTCTATTGATAAGTTCAGATCGGAAGCTGGATCATAAATTTTTGTAAAAAAATTTATTGCAGTAAGACCTGACAACAAGGTTCTTTTTGGTAATTAGACCGTCGAATATATTTCTTCTTATTGACTTCTGTTTATATATATGGACTGAAAATAAAGCGGGATATCAATACAATAAATTACGTAAAAATCCCCAAAAATAATCAGCCTTCCTGATCCAGAGGCTATTCTGCTCTGAATTTGGAGTAAGGACAGACAAACGAGTAAAAAGTGAACTTTTTGAAAAGTTGACGTTTATATGGAAAAAACTTGCGATGAAGAACCGGATATTTCAGAATTTGCGACGAAGAACCAGACTTTCGACAATCTTTCCACGAAGAACCAGACTTTTCAAGATTTTTTACCGCGATTTATTATATCGTAGCAACTTTTGAATTATTCGGTTCTTTGTCGCACAAGGGCGGTATATATAGGACCACTGTACTAGACTGTAGAATTCTCTATAGTCGGAATAGTAAAAATTGTTTTTGTGAGTGTAAGAGAAATATTTTGTTAAAGACCGGTCTCAATTAAAAAAAATGTTTTATGAGTAACGCATAACAATAAATTGTTTTAAACAATAAGGTAACCGATGACAAATAAGTTATTCTATTGTCTTGTTTAGAAGGAAATTTAATTACTGGAAAAAGTTACACGATCTTGCGTTCGAGTCTTCTTATCTCAAGTATTTTGGAATGAATACAATGAAACAGTTGCCACGGGAAGCTACCGGCATCGAAAGCACTGCGCGCCGCAATTGTACTTGGCGCGCGCTGAAATAACAATAACGCCATTCAGCGTGGCGGCATTTGACAGTGGGGTCGGAAACAATGAAACAATCAGCTCTTGGTCCCCCGTCGGGACCGGAAGTCAACAGTGCCGGACAATGGGGGCGCCGTCTCCGACTACCGTTCCTAATTAAGCAAGTTCCCCAACTTTGCGGTGCTTGACCGAATCTACTACGGATTATACACCATCGTTCGAACACGCGTAAACAATTTGAATATAGCCGAAGAATAGTCCACCAAGTGTTTGCCTTAACCGTTTTCATTCGAATTGTCCATTAGTTAAAAGGTTTCCGGTATATGGATTTCAAAAATGTCTATTAGATCATTTTTATGTAAATCTAAAGTTTTAAAATTGTTGGCAAAAGAAACATTCCGGTTAACGACTGTCTTGATTACTGGTTGCTTAATCATTTATGTGTCTTTGTAATAAATTTTGTATTATTCTTTCAAAACTGAAACATGATTTCATTACTACCGCTATTGTGTTATTTAATTTACACAAGAATTTATGAATTGTACAGATGTGACCTCAGCGATGAAACCGTTGCGAAAAACTAATTGAACAAACTCCAACAATTCTACTTATGTTTACTACGAGGCATTTAATTCCAAGTTGTTATTTTATGTGTGTGTGTGTGTGTGATCTTTGGTTAATAAAAATAAATGATAAAACGATAACCGTAGGATTGACAACCTGGAAATGTGAAGTTAACAGAATGTCGCTTTACAATTTAGAACAGAAACCATGCCAACTAATAATTATTTTTACTACTGAAAGAGGTTATTTTTACAGCCGGGGAACAAAGTTCGCAAAATCAACACACCCCGAAAGGCCAAAATTTCGATTTAGCCTTTCGGAGGATTTTAATTTTATGAACTTTGTTCCCCGGTCACTTTGATGTTAAGTATTTTTGTAAATATGACATTTTACTATATAGCTGTAGACAATCCTTTTATAGCCATAATGCAAACAAAGCGGCCCTGTTCGAACCTTATTATCCGATCAAGATTTTACAGAAATAGTTTGCATCGTCACTGGTAGGAGTCGCATGGCGTTGAAATCATTCTCATTATAGGAAAACTGTGGTACACAGCACGGAAAACGATCATTCTCATTTAAATGGTTCCATGAGCCCCATTTTAGTACCGATTGTAATACACTTTATTTAGAAATAAAGCTTATCGCATTCTTAACAAGAGTGCCATGTGAGATTATAAAAGTTTAAATATAATAAAAATGAAAAATTAGAGCCATATAAATGTTAGCATCTTCCTTTAAATGGGATTTTGTTAGTTTTGAATTTCATATGTTTTACTCAAACTTTGTAAACGCAATTTTCAAATTCAACAAATTATTCGTAAGAAACTATAGACATTGTATGTAAATAAATCTCTTAATCCATTTTTACTATTGTAAAATTAGAATTACAAATTTGCAACAAATACTTCACTTTTAAGAGTGTTGACAAAATTTGGATACTGGAGTAAAAGGATTTTATTAAATGTTGCAATAGACAAATTATTTGCAAGCGTCAGAAAATTACGAAACTAGTAATAAGAATCTGAATATGAATCAGCGAGGCAAGGCAAAGTTAGGTGCAATTGTCGCCGCCAGGTGCATTCGCGACGCTATGACCGTGATTCCTATGTAGAAGTTACAGTATGATTCAATTCATGATCAAGTTTCAGTAGTGCTTAAAACCTCTTCAATAATATATTTTTACCTTCTGGAAATGTATGAACCAGAGATGGTTTATTTAACGTTTCATCTAATTTATTTAAAAGGTGAAAGCCTCCAGTGTTGTCGTCCTAACACGAAGTCGAAAATATTTGTGTCTGCTTATATTGCAATAAAATACATCATCGAAGCTGCTTTATAAAGAGTAGTTAAGTTTGTATTGCATTGCAACACTAATCTAAAAAATGGGTGAAAATACGGGAAAAAATGAAGATTTCTCTAAGGAAGGTAATGTTAAAACTATTAGTGTTATGAAAATGGGTACGAGTAATTTTACGAAAGAATAATTAAAGGTAATATGAGGATAGATATTCATAATTAAAAAATATCCAATAATATCTTCTAAAAATTATTAGACAGGTAACAATTTTGACTTTCAGTAATGCAAAAAAAATACTTCGGAGATGAAAGTAGCTAATATTTCTCAATTTTGAGTTGCTAAATCCGAATCCGATAATAATAATTTTCGATTGGCTCTGGTTTCCAAAAATTATGGCGTCAAAGTTGTAAAAAGCGTCGTTTTTGGCAATATTTGAGGAGTTATATCTTTTGTCAGATACGAGATGAAGGGTTCAACAATGGCTTAGAATAACGCTTATACCTTGCACTTTACGATAAGAAATGGAATATAACCAAAAAAAAAATTGGTTGCAGTGGTAATTTTTTTGAACGCGTTTAAAGCCTGGCTTACCCTGAGAGACCTGTAACTACTGCGCACTTATGCTCTAGAGCATAACATTGGGCGAGCGGGATAACCGATTTAAATCAAGTGTTACAAACAAAAAGATATATTTTTATTTAATACAACATCTCTATATTATATTTAAAGGTAGGTTTTTAACCGGCAACGCAATTGTTCGTGATAGCATCAATCAAACATTTCAACATGGTTGAAATATTTTCCAAGCTTTAGGTATAAAATAGTAAATTTTCTAAGAATTGATATTATAATTAATATTTTGATTCCCGCATTAGATAATATTTCTTCTAATTCATTTTCCAATCACTTAAATATATATGAAGTGATTTAGAGTAGTCTTTTGTAAGCAAATAAATATTTACCAAATAAGTAGCACGTACAAACGTTTGGTCAGACGGATTTATATATCCAAATGCAAACAACCGTCATGGAGATTTTTATATCAATTTTATATCCAAGATTTAGGTTAACTACACAATTTTACAATTTTTTCATTCTGCAAATAATAATTTAGGTATTTTAAAGTGCACAAACATAAAAGGCAGTCTATAAATACGTAACTCTACACTACACTACAGAGAAAAATATTTTATCCGATAACATACTGATGGTATTGGATACTGCGTAACGAGACTAGGGCCGCAATAAAGGATATTTTGAGTTTTTTGGAGTAAAACGTACTTTTTAATACGAGTTATTTTGTAATAAGAACATATCAGCATATTTTCTAATATGGAAGAGGTTAAATTTTAAGGTTAAGATAAATAGTAAAATAGCCTTTTCATATACATAAATTTCGCACACTGCCATTGTGCAATGTGCTCATATTACGAAGGTTGCACTGGCTTCGCCAGTCCTCGGACGCACAATCTCCACTCGGTCCGTAGAATTGAACTTTACGGCCTAGGACCGAAAAGTACTATTATGACAACCCCTTAAAAACTATTCAGCACAACTGCCTGAGCAATACCTTAGCAGTTCCCCAAGATGATCAAATTTTAGCTTTCACCGTCCTCCTTTAGGACATTCTCAGGATAGAAGAAGGTCTCAGTCGAATGTGTCGAATGCAGGAATTCATTACGTAATATTTTTATCATATTTTACTCTTGTGTATGGAATTAATTAGGGGATCTTTAGAGAGGAACTGTTTACTCAGAGTCCTAATAAAAGTTCTATAGGAATTGCATTACGGTTTGGAGTGAACTTTTTGTTTTTCTTCGTTTTACGAAACTAACTTTAAAGTTAAACTATCAATTATAATAAAGACCAATTATTTTTTTGTATGCGTCACTCTGTGGATTCGACGCTGGGTATTACTCGTAAATAAATAAATAAATAAATAAATAAATAAATATATCCCTTAATACCGACGCATGGGTTGTTTTCGACCCAGAGAAAATTCAAATTGTACTTTATAAATTGCACTAATGTAAGCATTTTCAAACGGTAGGACCTATTTGACCCACGTAGTGGGAGAAAGAGGCCTTAAAATTACAGTCGGAACTACGGGTTATCTGGAAAGCTATCTGGAAAGGATGAACTAGACCACAAAATGCCGCCCAAGTACCTTGTGCCCTCTCCCCACTACCTACTAATTTCCCCCCTCCACTTCCATGAATGCGCCTTATGACCTCTCGCCCATTTATCCTGACACAACCCGATTATAATGCGCAGATTAAGGGGAGGGGTCCGGGCTCAAAATCGGTTGTATGAAGCAGGCGTTCAAAAATTCCCCAAAAATTATTTCTTTACCAATTTTTGATGAGGATTTCAATGGTAATACAATAAAAACTGTAAAAAATTTATTCGCCTAAATTCGTAAAAAATTTTTTCACAAAAAAAAAATTTGTTTGTCGAAAAAATGAAATTTTTTAAAATCCATCCGTAAATTTTAATATCCTTTTTTCGAAAAAATTAATTTTTGTTTGTGCTCGGTAAATGTTTAATTTTGCTATATTTCGCCCAAATTCGTGAATCAAATACTTTTTTAAGATATTTTATTTCTATAAATAAATATTTATATAAAAAATAAGTAATAAATACATAGAAAAAAATGTCCTATGTCTGCAACTGTATTTTTTTATACATACGTGCGTGCACGTATTTGTATATGTATGTAAGGAATCATATTCGCATAAGAAATGTTGCCTTGATGTTGTTGTACTTTGATTTTTTTGTATGTTGTACGTTTACGCACAAAATATTTCGTATTACAATTTATTAGTTCTAGTTTGAAATTGTCATTGCAGTGATTTGTCGTTTATCAAAAATAAAATAGAAGACAGAGAAAAAAATCGGGGTTGATTATAAACAATAACAATACTATTGATATTTCAGAAATCATAAAGGAAAATATTTTTTTGAAATACCGAAAAAAAACTGAAGCCTTGGAAATAATGAAATGGCAACGAAATTAGAACCTGAAATATCAACAAGTAATCACACTCTAAATCTGAATTAATCGAAAACTACTAATGAAAGAGTGAAAAGTCAGTCACTAATTGAATTAGTAATCATTTTTACTAACAAATAGTAAAAAATACTATTTATTAGTCAGATTTTTCAAATTCATTAGTCCAATTCTACTAATCTTAAATTAGGAATTTTTTTATATCTTATTACAAAAGTGAACTAGTAGAATTTGAATAATAAATTTGTATAATCTGACTAATAAATAGTCGTTTTTTACTATTTGTTAGTAAAAATCATTACTAATTCAATTAGCGGCCGACTATTCATTCTTTCATTAGTTGTTTTTGCCTAAATCAGATTTAAAGAGCAGGTTACAGATTAAGTCCAAACATTCTGATTTTTGTTTGAGTGAATTATTTCCAAACCTCTATGATTAGGTCCCTTTTTTCTGCGGTCGTTTACAAACAGCGTATTTCAAATAATTTGGAAGAACATGTAAAAAACGTAAATTGCGAATTCATAAATAATGTTGCAGTTGTATGGAACCATTGCAAAGAAAGTAGATTGAATGGTTTAATTACCGAATGGTTTTAGCGTTTTTTACATCGGCAAAAACTGTCTTTGCATAAATGTAATGTCATCTTCAAAAAGAACTTTTCCACATTTATGTGCTCAATATAAGCAAGTCCTTATCTCCTAAAATAGAAGAAAAAAAAATTAATACTTCTTCTTTACTGTATATGTGAATACATACATTCAAATCATACACTCGCTTGTATGTAAATACACACACACACACACGCACACGCACTCGCACACGCACACGCACGCTCACATGCACACACAGACATATATATGCACTGATAAAAAAGATATGCTATTCCAGCCAAAGATTCGCTAGGGCAGAGAATTTTGTTGCTAGATTTGGTTCAGCAAAAATTTTCACTACTCTAGCCAGGCCAATTCGGCGCGTCAGCAAAATTTTGTCGATTTCAGTCAAAAACTTGGCTGATCTAGCGAAGCAAGTGCAGTAAATTTCATTTCGCTCTTTCAGTGAAGTTATTTTTATCAGTGTATATATATAAATATATATATATATATATAAAAGACTCGGGACTGCTGGATGTTGAGGATTAACATTCCCCCCCCCCCCCCTTCGTGCCCTCGTCCCCCTTGGGGTTAGGGGGTTTTCCCCCCTTTCAAAAAATAGACTTTTTGGAAAATTTTTTCACGTTTTTCGGCGTTTTTCGAAATTTTAATTCTGGCGAAAGTTATCCAGCCATCCCGGGACTTTTCGTGCACCCTGTATATCTTTTTATATAAATAAAATATCTTAGAAAATAAAGAAATAGTATGTGATTCACGAATTTGGGCAAAATATAGCAAAATTCAACGTTTAACAAGAAAAAAAATTGTTTAAAAAAAAAAACGCTATTAACAATCGCTAAATCAATTAAAAAATAAAAAAAAAAATTTAGTGAACAGAAATCCCCATTTTCTAAATAATTACGGATGGATTTTAAAAAATGCCATTTTTTTTGCAAAAAAAATTTTTTACAGGTTTTATTGTATTTTGATCCCGAACCCTCCCCTTAAGAGGGAAGGAGAATTGCTGGGACAACGCACGAGAGGAAGGGGAAACACGCGGGAGTTGGCGCTGTGGTGGAATACACCAGGTGCTCGATGCACCGCTAAGCGGTTTAGTCTATGGCTCTCAAAAAAGCAACCACAAAAATTCGGTCAGTGTCAGCTACGTCTCTACGTACGTGGGCACGAACTTTCAAAGATTACATAACTTCATGTGTTTGAACTTCTTAGTGTCCCTGCATCATGGACAATTTCTCCACTTCATAGTTGTAGCCTTCAACGTCGTATTGCTTGGTTAATATTGCAGGTCGGGCAAATATTTATGCAACCTTTTTTGTAGAAAATTTCGCTCTCTACAATTGAGGGGTTCCGCGAAAGAACGGCCTAAGATGAATATTCAGATTTGAGAAGAAGTATATAAACCTGTACCTTCGCTGTTTGAACCTTTATCGAGTTAGGCCATTCTTTCACACAGTTCCTATAAATCATTTTTGGAATTGCATTTTCGTAGGATTTTAGATTATCAACTAGTGTTGGAGTAGCGCCTCGCTCGCTTCGCTCGCTCAGAAAATTCGACTCTGTGGAGAGTCGGCTATTCCTTAATACTCTTTCGTTTACTAACAGCTTTCAGTTATATTATGAAATTATACCGATATTTGGGGGACCAATCATATTTAGATCCAAGTGGCTTCGATAGATATGTTAGGTGACTGATACGTTTACGTACCACCCTCTAAACTAAAACTATAGGCTAATTGTCTTGCTGAGGTGATTTAACTCAATACTTCGTCAGACAATAATCATACGCATTTTAAAATAGTTTTTATGGCATTATCGTTGACTTTAGGAAGAAAATGCATATCTTTTTTGTAGCGAATTTAATGCTCTATCTTTTTTGTTTGAAACATTTTTTTATCAAATTTGTATTTTTACAAAATAAATGCAAAAAACTACGAAGAAACGTAATTGGGGCTAGTGTTTTTTAGTAATGGACGGATCGATCTGCGCCGAAATCTAATCAGATCTAAGTTAAGCCATGACGAATCAATACATAGGTCCACATGTTTAATTCGCCTTTCCGTTGGCGAGCTAGAGCGCACACAAAATTTTGATACGTCCGTATGAGATCTCACACACAAATTTTTATTTTGTTTTTTTTTCGCCTGAAGTGTCCAAATTTAATCCAGACTTTCCGTCTGGGTCGAAGTGAAGTATCAAGAAGCAAAAGAATACAAAGATACTTTTTTCGCTGATTTTTTAAAATGGCGTCGATTAAGCAATAATTTATTTGAACATGCAAGTGCATCTTCCTTCGTTGCCGGGGTCATCATCGTTAATGTCATAACCGGAGTCCAATTCGTAAAATTTCTATTGCACTGTGAAATCAGGCAAGGCATCATCACGAATCCATCATTTGGGATTGTTTGCGGGACTAATCTTTAATTTTCATTAAAAAAAAAATAAAAAAATGCGTTTCACGAAGAATGCGGGCGGTTAATCTTGAGAATGAAAAAGGAAAATCCGGTGACAGGGAGCAGCATTATCGAGCGTGCTATCCGGGTACACTTTTTATTATTCGCATAATCGGATCTGGGGCGCCGATAGCGGCGGTGATTTCGGGTTTGTCTACGGTAACGCCGTTGTCACCCCGGCACAATGTCACAGCTGAATGCCTCATTGTTCGGCGGTACCGACGCCCACTCAATACTTCCACTCACAAGCGTTGGCGAGCTCGCGTTTGTGCCTGGCTCAAATACGTCATTTTACGCAATCGAACGATCCTGATCGTGCGTAAATACAAAACAAGCGCGGCGATATCTGAGCGGCGTTTTGCCTTTCATGTCCGCCCGCGCGTTTGTCGACGACGCGCGACTCGCAATTAACGCGTTTGTGCGTCTCGACGAATGAATCGTCCGATGAAATTTATGTTATGAGTCACGATTATCCCGCCGGTCAGATAACTCGGACCAATGATACGCCTCGGTGTGCGCGATTGGCAAGTCGATTTCCCGATTTGTCCCTATTTTTCTTGGATATAAATGGTGACGAAATTGCAACAGCCACATCGGAATGTTATCGACATGATGTTAAACCAACACACAATTGCACTTGATATCGTCGTGTTTCATAGAAACGATTTTATATGCTTTTCTGCATTAATGCACGGACAAGCTGTTTAAAGGAAAAGTAATTGGAGAGTTTGCAAACGAATTTTAAAGAATTTGTATTGAGCAGTATTGGAAGGGAACAATAATGATTTCAAAACATGCTAATTATGCCGATTTCAGAAGGACGATGAATTAAACCGCAAAGTGATGCGACCAGCAGCGTCTTGCGCCCCCCCACCACAGTACGCACTCCCAAATGTTACCTCCTTCCTCTTTAATGCTTCAACATACGGTTTGCTGCAAAAAGAAATGAGTAAGGGGAGGTAAGGAAAATAGAGTTGCAAGGTAGTGGGGGAAATAGATCAGCAAGAAGTGGGGGGCATATGGGGCTTGGGACGATATCGTGCCGTAAATTTCATCCCATCGAAACTTGTTTCGAAATAGCCCAACGGGCACGAAGAACCCGAATGTTTCTAAAACGTTTTTAGAATGTTCCAGAAACGTTCCTAAAACGTTTTATGTCTGCAACTTTTACGGAACGTTTTATAAACGTTTCATCCATGTTGCAGACATAAAACGTTTTAGGAACGTTTCTGGAACATTCTAAAAACGTTTTAGAAACATTCGGGTTCTTCGTGCCCGTTGGGAGGTAACACAAGCTTCCATACAGAGGCACAGAAAATACCAGTCCTGTGGATTGTTTCAAGCTTTGGAAATTAATGATGCAAACTCCTGAGTGCATTCTACCGTCAATCAAAACTTCTCAGGTTCAATTCCCGGTTAATTTAATTTTTGGCGCTTGTTCCCAAAAAAGATAATTTAAATTACTTATCAGAAAAGACTTATAAATGGTCATCTCATAGTTGACCAACCGAAAAATTTTATTGGATATTCCATCGACAAATGTATTTAACTGATTCACCGATAAAGGAATTCAGTCCGATGATTAATATGAAATGCAATTGCCTCTCTAACCAACCAAGGCATCTGGTTGGCTGATAAATTAAAAAATATATTTAATCAGTTCATTCGTCAATAAATCTCATTTTTCTTATTAGTTAATAGTTATTTATTAGCTTTCTGCTCAACTAAAACATGTAATTTATTGTCCGAAAAACCAAGAAATCGGATTGGCTGATCAATAAAAACTGTAATTTTATTAATTGAAAATCCATCAAAATCATTGCATAATAAAGCTATTTGGTAAGTTGATCAGTTCGGAAATATGATTGGATGAAAAATTTGTTATTTAGTCAGGCGAATACTTCTGAATGTTGATTTGGTTATCATTATATTCTTGTAATTGTTCAGTTTACAACCGGAGACATTTTATAGGATAACAATCCACCGATAAATGTAATTGGTCAATTCCCCACTAAAGAAAAGACTCATAAGCTTGCGTATTTTTCGCAGAAATTTAGTACATGTTTTGTAGCATGGTATAATAAGAAAGGTATAGCAAGGCACAGGCTACTGTATTGTTTGTGAATTCTCGGAATTGAGAAAACTTATTGTGATGTGATTGGCTGTTCGCTGCGCATCCTCCTAATTGCTATACCTTTCTGATTATTCCATGTTCCGGAGTATCTTTCTATCCACACATGCAAAGCCCATCATTTTTTAATAGGAAATGTGCTAGTTTGCCTTTGAAATTTCCATAACCTCCCGATTAGATTTTTTTAAAGGCCCTGATGAGTCGCGTAACGTACAATGAGTCAGTTGGGTCCTGATCAGGGACTTAATAAATGTCCATTCGGCTGTTACGAATTGTGTAGTATAATGATTGATTTCAATGTTATAACCAAGTCCGCCACTTATTGAAGGAAATATTTTATCAAAGGTGAATGAAGGATAATCAAATATTACATTTCTTACAAAGGCCCATTAACGTCATCCTGATATCTAAAAAAAGAAGATGATTAGAACAGGAATTTAATTATCGTATTGGATGTATGTTTCTGGCCAAAGGAAGTTAACTTATAACTAATAACCGATACGAAAGACAATAACTTCTTAAGATTTATGTGTTGATACAATTGTTAGGCAGTTTATGACAATTATTTTAAATGCTCTGAAAAATTTGATTTTTTTTTTTGTCCAGTGGAAGAATTTTTTCCTGGTACATTTAGAGGAAATAAAAAGGGAAAATGTAGGCAATTTCTATAACTTTGCAAGGAGGACGTGTGCATGGATCTGCTATTCCATTCGAAGGCGATTCGGGAATCCTTAACTCTCAGTCCAGCACGGCGAGACGGCAACGAGGACATTCTTCGACGACAATGCTTCCTACAATCGAGCCTGAAGCACTTCCGCGCATACTAATACCTAGTAGAAGACCGTCTCGTCGTTCGTTTCTCCTTTTGGCTGCCCTCCCTTTGTGTCTGTTCGTTAAACTTATGAACTGCGTTCTCACGTCCTTCCCCTTTGCCGAACTCCCTATCGCACGCGCGATACATGGGAACGCGCCCTTAGCTCCCCTGACTTTACCCTTTCTCACCGTGCCGCCTCGCTGCGCCGACGTTTTGACTTATACAAATCGACGCACGTCCAGTATCTTAAGGCGGCACGTCGGTAGCAATTTTCCTGAAAAGGGGATCCGAAGGAAAGCGATAAAAATCTATCCCCCGTGAATATCATATTTTTCACCTGGAGGTGCTGATGTGATTTATTGAAATCAGGAATATGCTTACTTCTGAGTAAATAAGGCCCATCATGCCACCTAGTAAATATATTGGTGGTTTACTGGACCATCAGACAATCACACATTACTTGATCGTATATGAAATTAACTGAGAATTTCATTATCCAGCTGATCAACTAAGCTGTAAATGATGAGCTGATGCGACAAAAATCAGAATGGCTGATCGATAAAGACATGCACAGTAGCCCCTTTTAAGTTATACGCTTGGAGGTTCCAATAACGGCTCCCCTCTCCCCTCTACTCCCATCCTTCAGTTTATTTTCCCCGCAAGTTACGTTTCCTTTTAACACGCGGTTTGTGCACTAATGTACTACAGTTACAGCTCGCACAAGGTCGGGGCAACTGTAATTGGATTGGTCGGCTGACCAATCCAGACTTGTATTACGCCATTAACAAACAATTATCAACTGACCAATTCAGACATCGGAGTGATCAACGATGAAATATGATTGACCGTAGTAAACATCTGTCCAGTCATGTGTTTCATTGCTCAGTTTCCCTGGACCGTTAACATGGAAAACAACGAAGCTAGACAGATACTAGCCAAAAATTGTATTCATTTTCTACCAGGGGAAATATTTTTTTCTATAACTCCTCCATTCATGTATTGTCAGAGATAGCAACTGCGGATTTAAATCCGCAATCTGAAAAATGTTATTGAAAGCCTTCAATCTGAAAGTCAAATTTATTTGCTGCTTAAGCAAAAGCATTTGCTATTTATGCCAAGCGCTATTTATGCTATACGGCTGATGAGTATTTATCGGAGTACAAATTGTGATACGGCCTTGATCAGCTTCTGCTCTGGCTGTCTCTGTGCCTTAGGCTATACTAATCAAAGCCTGATCAAGAACAATTATGTGGTCCAGGCCTGATCAGGTATCCTGATATCCGACTCTGGACAGGTTTGATAAAGGCCTGATGAGGAACCTCTCAGGTTCGTTAAAATAATAATTAAATAAACACTATAAAGTTATTTTCATATACATGTATATTATATTTAAAATATAATGAAGTGTCACTCGATTATATGAGTATGTACCTACCGCTACCATGACGGTAATTGAAATTGCACCAGCATAAGAAACACAAGTGTTGGTTTCTTTATCAAGAAATGTTGACGACATTGTTGCTATTGTTAGTCTGCGTACATCTTATTTAACGATGTTTCAATACCAGATGTTTTTAATGTGCCGGGTGTAATATTTACGTGCGCCTTTTTCAAGTGCGTAAAGTATGAGTTTAGGGATGAGTGCTGACCGATGCAGCCGATTGGCTGGCTGGAGACGGACATAAGGGGATAGCCGATCAGCATAAATGCGTGAAGTCTTACTTTACGCACGGAAAAATGTGCATAATAGTATATTACTCACCAAGGGACGTAAAATATAGAATGCCTTAGACTGCGTGTAATTTTTACCTAGGCGAAGCCGAGGGTGAAAAACAGGCAGTCTGAGGTATTCTTTTTTACTTCCCGAGGGAAGTATACGATTTTTCTTCATACAAGGGAGGATATGCCGCACCTTTCCTCCCGCTTGCGGTATGAAGAAAAGTAACTTTACGCATAATATATCAAAAATAACATTTTTCTTACAGCGTGCATTGTAAAAAATATTTTATGAAATTTTAAGAAAAATGTAGGACGCAAATTTCATAAATGTTACAAAAAGTGTTTCATGACAATTCTTAAACGCTTTTCATGACATGCTATTAAATTTAAGGAAATTGTATTAAATTTAAGGAACTTTTATTAAATGTAAGGAATTTTTATTAAATTTAAGATATTTTTATTACCTATATATATATATATATATATATATATATATATATATATATATATATATATACAATAGAGGACAAAAATATATATTCATGTGTAGTGATGTTATATAAATTATACACAGTATGAAATATATAATTTATGTGAAGTGTGGGTGTGTTCCAAAATTTTTATTTCATGTCAATTTAACAAGTTAAAATAAAATTTCAGGTTAGCTTGTGAATTTGAGAACCTAATACACCAACATTCCTTATCTCTTTAATAAACTGTTTAAAACAATTTACTTAATTTATTATATTATTTGTAAAAATATTAATATTATTTTTAATTATTATTAATAAAACCTAAGTTGAGCTAAAAATTCTTTTTATTTTATTTCTAATTTTTGAGGATGTTAATGACAACCGATTGATATATTTCGTCAGCTTCGTGAGATCAAAACGTGTCCAAAAATATGGTTATAGACTAATTTAAGGGTACATTTACATTTTTGACCTTAGCGTCGAGTCAAACAATTTTCTCCTTTTAAATCAATGCGATCACAGTTTAAAGTTTTTTTTAGTTCATTTCCGATATTTGATCACACAGAAATTCCTAACTTAGTGATTCTGTAAATTCTTTAAAAAAACACACATTAGGACCTTTGAGGTTAGGTTTCAGTGCGCTGAGATCGCTGAGATACTCTGCGTGCTCAGCAACGTTGCCAAGTTTACGCTCCTACCGTGTTACTTTTATTATGCTCGTATATATATGTATAATTGGTAAAAGATATGCTATTCGTGTCTTTTTTATTAATTATTATTCATAGCAACTAATCACAGCAGTGCTGGACTTTGCCGGATTTCAAGATTTCGGATAACAGACTGACGGAACGGAACAACAAATACTCTGTTTTAAGGGGATTGAAGTTGAAGTTGAGTGATAGAAAATTTTCTTAAATTTCATATTTTTCATTAATTGATATTAAGATTTACGTTCCTTAAACTGTTTTAAGGAACAAAATTCTTAATTTTCAGTAACATTTATGAAATTTGCTTCCTACTTTTTTATTAAATTTTATACAGTGTGGGCAAAATGCTATTTTTCACACTTTTGACATTTTTCTTTCATATTTTACCCACACTTTCGGCACATGTGCAAAAATGTTTTTTGGACGAACGTACACAATCCTCACATTCGTTCGAAACCACTTTATCCCAATTGTATCGAAAACTGTTATTTCATAAAATATTTCGGTGACTATTACGCACTGTTCCGACTATTAGTACTAGTCTGCGTACATCTTCTATATGATTTCTTCAAAACGAGAAATTTCGATGTCTCTAAATCATGTTTGAATTGCTTATATCGCACGCGTTATTTCCGTGTCGATCACCGTAAAAGTAGGTGACCACACTTGACAGTAACTAAAATGACGTTCCATCATAATAGCCATATGATTAGATTTATTTCATGTTTGTTTTGAATGTACCACACAGAATATTTACATAACGATCACGGGAAAAGTAGATGACAAAATATTTTAGGTCTGGTTATCAACAAAAATGTGTTAGCCGCCATTGTTTCGGGTGTAATTGTTGGAGAATGGCAGGTCCTTTTTTAATGGATGCCTGATTTTATTTTCAATCATAGCCGTTTTCCTGGCAGTCTGGAAGTCGACGGCAAGAAATGGAGACGTAAAGCGGAGACGTATACATAGGTATACCGCGAGATGGCGGCGCTATTCTCCATTCTGCCGTTATCTCGGCACGGAGAAAGCGTGATTGCCTTTATGGGGGAAGAAAGGGTCTTTTGCGGTAGCGATAATGTCCCTCCGTTGCGCCGGCAGCGCGACGCTATCAGAAATAAAACACGGCGCTTCGAGGGCACGGAGACCTTCTTATTTCTCGTTTGCTTCTCGCTTCTGAATCTCCACTCTACACATTTGCGATATTTAATGCCCGTTCCGGCCGTCGTAAAGCGCCGCTCCGCTTTTACAATTAGACGATTGCGCGGATGGCGGCCCTCGATTCCTATCCGAAGTGATATTTCCTTTGATTAGGTCCATAATGCAAAGATCTTCTTTTTATTTCACTTACATTTTACGATAATTTCCAGATGAAAAGTAATCTTTGATGAAACCTATAAACTCAGAGAAAAGAATAAATGAATGCAAATAAAATATTTTTTGTTATGGGAGTAATTACAAAAGTAAACTAGTGTTGGCGTGGTGCCTCGCTCGCTTCGCTCGCTCAGAAACTTCGACCCAGTGGAGAGTTGGCTATTCCTTAAGATTCGTTTGTTTACTAACAGCTTTCGATTATATTATAAAATTGTATTGATATTTGGGGGTCCAATCATATTTAGGTCCAAGTGGCTTCGATAGATATGTTACAACAATATAGTGTTTCTTATATGTATGAAAATTGAAAATGAGCATTTTCAAAACTTCGACCCCGACAACAGGCCAGCCGAAGTATTAATAAATAAAAGTTGCAAAACACTTACTTCATGCACTTGTATTCTAATAGACTATTCGATGCATATTACATGTTTACTGTGTTTTACTAATTACTGTCTGTATTATTATGATATTATATATAGAATATATATACATATAATTCGTCAAAGATATCTTGAAAGTGTCGAAAAGATCTATGACGGATATGTTATAGATATATATAAGACATCTTTTAGATATATCGAAATAGTTATTTTCTGCCCTCCGGCCAGAAACCGCAACTTCCTGGCCGTTGCGGGAAACGAAGTTGCGGTTTTCTGGCTATCGTCGAGCAGAAAAATAGTATACGGCCCTTGGCCAGTAAAAAGAAAGCCTCAGATCACATGTTTGTCAGACTCGGCTTCGCCTCGGCCAACAATTTCATGTGATCTGAAGCACTTTCTTTTTTACTGGCCTAGGATCGTAATATACTATTTCGTATCAAGGGCGTAAAAGAACTTTTCGCCCGTAGATAATCACCGCGCCCGAGGGGCTGGCAAAGACTACCCCTGGGGGGTAGGGGGTCGAAACGTCGAAATTTGATGAAAAACAATAGGGTAATTTTTTTGCCAAGGTGACCAAATTCAATATTTTTGCAGACAATAGTCATAAACATTTTAAACCAGTTTTTATGGCATTATCGTTAACTTTAGGAAGAAAATGCATATAACCTTTTTTGTAGAGAATTTCATGCTCTATCTTTTCTGTTTGAAATATTTTTAAATAAAATTTGTATTTTTCAAAATAAATGCAAAAAACTACAAAGAAACTTAATTGGGGCTAATTTTTTTTAGTAATGGACAGGTGGATCTGCCCCAAAATCTAATAAGATCTAAGTTATGCCAAGACGCGTATTTTAAAAAAAAATTTATGTCAATACGCTTATCCGTCCGCGAGTTATTGCGAGACAAAAAAACGGGACGTACGGACGTACGTACGTACAAGATCACGGACACAAATATTTTTATTGTTGATTTGGGTTCTTTAGGGTCTGAAACGTCGACATTTGATGAAAAACTATAGGGTAATTTTTTTGCCCGAAGTGACCAAATTCAATACTTCGTCCAGACTTAGTCTGGGTCGAAGTAATAAATCTCCAAACTACACGTGTTTGGAAGTTATTAATAATAGTGCTAAATTATGATATAATAGTTAATCCCGTCAATTGAAAAAGTCCATTTTTTTAATTGAAAAACATACGTCAACTAGAAAACAACATGAATAAGGATGCTTGCACATATCTTGTCCACTATCTTGGAAAATAACAAGCAGCATTTTTTGTCGAGGCAGGTGGTCGAGTCTGAAGTAGATTTTAATACTACCCTAACTCTTAACCGTATAGATAAAGCAAAATATTTAAATAATTCATAACTTTCGTGACATTTGGCGTCTCTGCCAACTAAATAAAGAGCCTCTGTAAGCCCCATCTAAAAAATGCCCCTTTTTCGTACCTCGAATATTCAAACTTTTTTTATGCTAATTGGTTCCATATGGAATAACGTGTTTCTACCGAATTGCATTTGATTCTTTAAAGTCATCCGCCATTTTGAATTTTTAAAAACTAACATCCGATTCGTAATCATCGACCCCGAAAACCCCAGAATAAGATGTTTCTAGCGAATTGCATTTGATTTTTCAAAAGTCATCCGCCATATTGAATCTGCCATTTTGAATTTTTAAAATATGACTTCAGATTCGTAATCAGCGACCCCAAAAACCTCCAAGTAATAATTTTTAGGCAAATTAGATCGATTTTCAAAAAAGTCCTCCGCCATTTTGTATCCACCATTTTGAATATTTAAAATCTGACTTCAGATTCGTAATCAGCAGCCAAAAATCTGTAAAGATTCATATCGTCTGATTTTTTTAAATATTATTATTCGAGTATAAATAAATGTGAAATTGATGTACATTTTTTATTGGACATAGTCAACTTTGCAGGGATTATTGGGTCATCATATGTAACCAACTAGCATAAAAAAAGTTTGAATATTCGAGGTACGAAAAAGGGGCATTTTTTGTATGGGGCTTACAGAGGCTCTTTATCCTAACAGTTAACTTTAATTACTTTATGCGAAGATACAAAAATTAACAAGTTTTCAAAATAGTCAAATTAACTAAAAACAAATGAATTGTATAAATATAACCAATTGCTCAATTCTAATCCAATACATGTGAATGTAATAATTCGAATTTCACAAATTGTTTGAACAATACTATTATGAACAAAAACTGTGATTTTTTGAAAATCAATCAAAATGAAAAATAATTTGCTTTAATCAAATGATTCAAATGAGTTACGATTTTCAATAAAACCAGTGAACAAAGAGAAGGCGTGAAAGGTTGGTAAGTAAGAATCTTCAGCCATGACTGTGGAAAGCCGCTGTATCACCGAATCATAAGACGTTTAGTAGACAAGAGGGGACCCGCAGAAAAACAAGCAACAAAAACATTCCCTTTTTTCCATTTTATTTGGCTGCTCGTAAAAATACCAAGAGCTTTCTCAGCTCCTGCTATCTTCCACTGACGTCGCAAGCAACCCTTTCGTGGTACCCCCAAACCAAAGCTCTCTCACCCCTACCCAAAAGCTCGGCTACTAACTGTCTACCCTTTCGTGTAATATTCCAACTGGAGAATATCGCTGGAGCCGATGCGCAGATATGTACGGCCGAGTTTAATTGGCGGTTTCGAAGATAACATCGTTACTCGCATTATACACGTAAGATACTCTGCGGTAACGTAGGAACTCTCCTGTTCCTTTAGCAGGGAAATTAATCAACTCCCACCTACAAACCATTCGTCGTTTACGATCCAATAATTAAATCACATCAGAATGGTATTCAAGTGTTAGAAATATTCTGAGCTCGTTGGTGATTAGATAAACAGATTGTGGAAAAAGCATGCATTTTAAACCGTAATGCCTGCCGGCACGTATCATCTCCTACACACTTCACCTACGTTGTTCTGTGACAAGTTAATAAGTATTTTGTTACGATTCCAAAAATGTAAATTCTAGATGTACTAAAATGATCATTTCATAACGGCCGAATCAATATGCTTATCAGTCATTGTTCGGTTCCTCCCTAGTATTTTGTCTATGAGAATTTCTTCTGTTGAAGTTGGGTGCGAGCATGTTTGTGTTAACTTTGTTTCATTACGTGGCTATTTTGAATAGGCTATTGCTTTCAAAAGATATTCTACAACCATATTATGAACAATATATGATCAACAATCGACATCACTTTTTATGTATGGTTTTTTATTCATTGATTGTAACTCATATTAGTAAAGAAAATCATGAAAAAAAGATAAAAGCAGAGAAAACTACAGCATTTTTATTTTATTTTGCAAAATTTTTGCATAATAGAATTTACAGAAGTTACTGAATTTACGGGAGTAAAAATTTATTATTTCGAAAATTGCGTGACGAACATTTCAGTTTTCAAACACTTTCAGTTTTTAACTTGTTGACGTAAACTCAAACTTACCCACAATAATGAAAAATTTATATCTTGACACGGCGTAAGCTTTTCCACCCAAAATGCGATTCCCGTATTGCTTAACGGTTTCCACCCGGATCGACTGGGGGGTTAAAGTTTATTTTACTTGTGACGAAATAGGTATTTTCCTCACAAGGGTGTAAAATAAACTTTTTCATAAGTACAAAATGAATACAATTTCGTATCAGATGCATCGCTTTTAAAATAAGCTATTAATAATATTTAAACTTTAGAGAGGTATTTTCAAATACATCATTTTTCATTTTTCGTTACTTTAGTTATTTCAAATATTTTTTTAATTTGTAACATTTTAAAAGGGTTTTGCTAAGGTTCTGACAATTCTAGCTTATTTTCAGGATTTTAACTATCAAAATGATCACATTGTGAGCCGAATTTTATACATTTTCAAGAATTAACTATCTTTAGTTGGTTTTTACCGTAATTGGTACAGGATATATTTTTATTCATCAGTTATCATTAAAGACATTTGTATATATGAAAAAAATGATAAAGAAAATTTTACCCGTAATAATAGAATACTTTTTTGTAATGACAATATGTTCATATTCGCGATGATGAACTTTTTATACAGAGAAAAAAACGATAATGGAATCATGAAGAAATGGTAGAAACGATTTTAACATATGTCAATAATAGGATCTACAACATCAAAGGTTATAATTGATATTTGAGGTTCCTTATTCATGGTTTAATTTCATGGTAATAATAAAATTGTTCCATTTAGTGTGGAAATCGTTATTTTAATTATTTTTTGTATTGAAGCGTTTTACTATTATAAAATAGTTCCATTAACTATTTTCTTTCTCTCTGTGTCTATTTGTCAGTATTACACTTAATTTTAGCTGCATGATGTCGGACGATTATATATAAAATGTCTGTAAATTAGAACTTACCTTATGTTTTCAAATAATAAAAGTGTTTAATTTAATATTAAAAAACACCCAGTAACTAATTTCCAAGTAATTTATATTAATAAATAATTTTATTACTATTTACACATTAATGTTCTTAGTTAAGAAAATATATTTTTTAGTGCCATGGACTCTGTAAACGGTACGCTAAAAAATTCTTAGTAAAATTGACTCCTTATTAAATATTGTGAGTAGTTCAGTATGCCCTTAACTGAATTTTTCCAGTTATAATACCGAAAAATAGTTAAAGAACTAAGAAAGCAGAGCGAATTTACGTGGCTAATTTATCTTCGCAAATGGTGGCAGTTTTAACTATACATATTTCTCTAAATTTAATAACTAAGTATTAACGTAATTATAGAAAAGCTTAGAAAAAGATTACAAAAATCGTAATAATGAAAAATGAAATTTTTTTACACAAAGATAAATACAATAAAAAACAAACTAAAATTTGTAAATTGTTGACAAATACGCACAAAGATTAATAAAAATTTATAGAAAGTATTTCTTTGTCGTCTATCGTATGTACATATGCAAGAAACTCCGCACATGTTCCGAAAATGACTATTATACTAAAATATAAATAGGTTTGAAATTAAAAATAAAGCTTAGGAATCCAATCGCATTTCCCGCACAAAAATAACATTTCTAAACATTAAAGACCCAATTTAATGGGATTTGCATGCGTAAAAAAGGAGAGGAATGTTGAAACTCGGTATGCATTCGGTACTGGATTTCAATTGAAATTTATTTACAAATTGCATTTTTATATTACAGAGGAACGTCACGCTCACAAGTGACATTTAACAATTAATCTTTGTTTCTCTAGTCGTTTGAGTACGTCTCTATAACGTGAAGACTAGGCCAACATGGACACGGTGTCACTACTGTAAATTGTATAACTTCGTGCGATTATAATCGGTATTAATTAATGCAAAGGATTTCTTTACTTAGAAAAATCGTGACAGCGAATTTTGCCAAACTTTACAGAGGATAAGAATGTCGTTGTTGATATACTCGCCGATTTTTACAGATTTCCCCTAAGTTTTATAATAATTGTCGTGACATGAAATTGCCCAGAAGTTTCACTGCGAATCACAGAATGTCTACTTGCATCTTTCTACACATTTCGTTTCTTTTTACGTAATCAGTAATTAATTTGTATGTTAAACATAATAATCAACAAATTTATATGTACTTGAGTATTGTTCGAGAAAGTTTAACGTACCTTAGAAGTTTTTAAGATTTTACTAAGGTTAAGTATTATTGCTTTTCAAAAAATTTGATATAATACTTTTTTATGTTTGATTTCGTATGGCATATTTTGTCCCATTTGGCGCAATCAACAAATTATTTGAAGTAGATTTTTTGTTGATATTTAAAATAGGTCATTATAAAAATGTAATTATATGATCTATGGATAAAGTGCTTTGATTGGTGATTTCTGATTTCAGAATTATTACAAAACTAAATCACTTCATCCATTAATAAATCACATTAGAATTTTACATCTATTTCATTGTTTATTTTTCAATAAATTTAACAAAACAAAAATGATATGTGGTTTGTAATCAACTACCATAATTAGTACCGAGTTATAAGAATTGTTTTTACAAAATCCATTTCGTATCCGATGAGCTTCAATTTTGAAACACTCACAAATATTTTTTCGTACAAACTGATATTTTCTTAATAAGACAAGAAATGTCTAGCATCATACACTCCTTTAGCAGAAACACGGGATATACGTTTGTGACATCTTTTATGTTAATAAAAATTTGATTCGATAAAATACTATCTGAGAAAGGACAAAAAATTGCTCCTAAACTTATTTTTTAAGATACTTTTACAAAAAATATTGAAAATCCCATTCTTTTTTTGTATTTGTTTCATCTAAAAAATAAATAATGAAATAGACATAAAATTCGAGAGCACTTGGCGGATAATGGGTTACAATCACACGAAAACCGCACATGGCGATTATGGTACCTAATTTTGTTATTTTTCCTGAAGTCTAAATTGTAATAATAATTTCCCTATCCATTTATGATTAAAGAGAAAATGTAGAGGTCGCAACGGATCTTTTAAATATCACTAAAAAATAAAAGCAAACTGTTTTGTATGATAAAATAAAATTCAAATGTATCATACAAAAATTTAGTACATGATTAATACCAGGTCGGTATAATTTTATGATTTTGGTAGTTTTGTGTGCTTCGCCAAATTCTTAGTTACCATTTTATTTTCTTGAAGATGTAAGCAGAGATATATCTTGTCCATTGCAGGTACGTCAACATTCGCTCAGTTTCTGAAGTCTAAAGAATTTCCGACTATTTTGAAGTGCGTTCTATCGATTCCCGTCGAGAAAATGGCCAACGGCCAATGGATCACGATTTTCTCCATCGGAATGGATTATTATCAATGAAATGCATATACGAAAAGTGATCCTCATTATTGAACATAAATAATATACTAATAGAATATTTTTAAGAAGCAATGGCCGATTCAAAATGGTCGCGGAACGAATCGAATTTTTTCAAAATTATTGATTAACGTAGGAAAAGTGTGTATGAAATTTAATGCTGTCTGTGTACCGGAGGCCATGTTGCATCCGCCATTTTAATCTGGATACGTCAGAATATGTATGATATTCATAATTATCTAACATATATGTTAAACTTTGAAACCCATTTATGGAACAGCGATTCATATGAGAGGTGCAATTTACATAAGGTGGCCATTATCGATTCACCATTTGGATGTATAAACTCAAAATTATTATAATTTTCATCCATAACCGGTGAATATTTATATCATCATTATAAAACTAAAAAAAAAACTTTGTATGATCTCTATTTCAAGGAATTAATAATTTTGAAAAACGTGCTTTGTTTCGCGGACATTTTGTATTGGTCATTGCTTCTAAAAAAATATTTTATTAATATATTATTTATGTTCAGCAATGGGGATCACTCATTTATTAAAATCCATACCGGTGGAGAAAATCGTGAAAAATTAAAAAAAAACGACCTAAAACACATATATGTTTTTCAAAAATTTTTGTCCTTATCTCGACAGGAATCGATAGAGCACATTTCAAAATAATCGGAAATGTATTTTCAAAAAAATTAAAAAAAAATTTTTCTACTGTAGAAACTGAGCCGATGTTCACGTACCTACTTCTTTCATTTTGGATAGATAAGGGTTAAAAAGTCGTAAAGCTGATTTTTATCTCTTTACAAGCCAATTTAAAAGATTTTGAGAAAATATTGCATATGTACGTTTCATGTTTTTAAATTTAAAGTCATTAAAGTTTGCAATTTATGTTATCGACTTTATATATATTGAATTGAGTGACTGAATATCGGTAAGACTTGAACTAGAATAAGCTGCAAACGTTTCAAATCATCAGTGGCTTAAAAAATTATTTCTAACGGCTACAAAGTAATCGATATTGACGAGAATTTAATTGTATTATACTTCAATGATGGCTTAAAATGCATGGTAGAAGTCATAAACCAGCTAGATCTTATTATTGGTTTGCAATGTTATAATTTTTGGAAGGGGCTGACAAAAAGCGCATTGCACTACTAGAGCCTGCAGTCAGTCACCACGCGAAAATTATCCGAACAGCAGCCATATCTTCCATAAAAAATCAAGTAAAGATCAAAGATTTAGAATAATGTATGGTTTAGTCAATTTAAATATATATTATTAAAAAAAATAATAATAATCCGACTAAGATTCGAAACCCCGTATTCTACATAACAATCCCCGCAGTTATACATTGTTTGTTTAATGTTTATTTATGATAATTTATTTTACATAATACTATTATTCAGATTTTTGTTTAAACATTATAAAAACACATCCTAGCGATAATGTATAACATATATACCGTAGATGTTGAGAGAAAGCGACTCTTTTATGAAGACCTCGGGCGTGGCCGTACTTGATTTTACAGGTCACACTTTTTGACGACAAAACTAATAAAATAGATTTAGAAATTACATATATGAAACTATTGATTAATCTTACATGAAAATCGAATCTATATCGAAATGAGGTTTTAGTTATAATAATCCAGGACCAAAATTGAGTGAATTTAATGATTAAGTTTTTTACACCAAAAATAAGCCATTTTTAATAAATTAAATTCCAATAAATATTAAAAAACAAATCCGAACTGACCAGAATTGGAACCTAAGAACTCCAGATAACACAGATTTACAAAAAAGGTGGTCTTGGATGTTGTTGGGAAGCTGTGGGTCACTTCGAATGTAATTTTGTGCGTAAAATCAACTTCTGACCTCGAATTCAGATTTTAGGCACAAAATTACGTGGGAAATGACGCACAGCTTCCCAACAACTTAATTTGTTACAACACATCGTAGAATAGAAAAGTTCTAAATCAAAACTCGGAATCTAATAATCGTTAACATAATGATGTAATGATTTTAAAGGTATGTAATTTGTATTTCATAAATATTTCGACTCATTATTCTACATATTTAAAACAAGTTTAAGATATGAAAATATTTTGTTTATCTATCATAGACATTAAATGAAAAGTTGCAATTTCAAATGCTTCTGTTTCTGTTATAAAAGGACACGTCGCGACCTCTATTCGTTCTGTTAATCTAAGTTAATGAAAAGTCTCTCACTGAACTGGTAAAAAGATGTTGGACACCTTAATGGTGCAACGCTGCCAAACTCGATGATCTAAAAGAACATAGGAATAAGTTTACTAAAAAAATAAGATCGAATTACATCTTGTATATAGCCATATCATCAGAGATCATTAGTTTTCATACTTTATGTAAATTTTCAACATGAAAGATTCGATTAGTAAAAAAAAGTCGTATTATAGAACCAACAATCACCGATTTTACTGTGGAAAGCAAAATTGAAACCACTTCATTAATTCCACATGGATCAACTTCATTACTTACGAGCTTTTATGTACAACTTGACTTCCTCGTCACCTTTCGATCGCCATGCGAACTAGGCCTGAAAATGGTATCAGGCTCGCGTGGTTCTTTGGTGAATTCGCAGTCTATGAGACATTTATGGAGTCCATTTTAAAATTATGCTTGGCAGGATTAACTTGACAACAAAACTATTTTAACCTCCGCGTGGTCACGACTTGGACATGTTTGAAAGGCCGCGTACATTCTTGAGGTCAAACCTAGAGTAAGCGAATCTTCGAAACGTATCAGTCGAGATCCGGACGCGCGGAATAATTCGAACGGAAAACATAACAAGGCTCCTTTTAATGCCGTGGACAAAACGGTGTTCGGAGTAACAAAATCGCACCGGGACGAGTAGAATCGCACGTGCACTCGCGACTCGCATCGCATCTACGTTAGCATTCAAAGCTTTTGGCTTATTTCGCATGGCCGCGTCCCAAAGAAGAGATTTGCTTGCGTTGGAAGAGTTTTTTCCCCTCCGTTTTCAGCATGGGGATACACACGTAGTTCCGGCCTCTCGTATGCACGGCGTAATATGCGCCGAGTGGGTTTTTCGTTATCTCATCAAATTTGGACTCAGGAGGAACGACGATCTGTCTCTTTGTAGGATTTCCCCTGATGGAAGCGAACCGACTCTGGCCGTACGAAATGACTGCAATCGATATTGGTTCCGTATACGATGCGTACATTCCTTTTTGGGTTTATCGTATATTTTTCGATGCAGCATGCATCTGTCAAAACGCGGATTCACCCTTTCCGAGATTCTCCAAATTTTTATATATGTATACTAATTAACTTGGCACGTAGAATTTTGTCCAAGGATTTCACACGACTTTCTTTATCGTTGTTGACGAGCATTGTACAAGTATACTCGTTCATTGAACACTGGTAATGGACGTGTTCCTGGCTGTCCTGGCCAGGAATCGGGAAATGCCGACGTCCTCTTCCTCGAAGTTCCTGGTTCCTCCAGCGGCTGAAGCCGTTACAGTCGGGGTCGTAGAGAGGTTCGTTGCCGTCACTTGAGGAATCGGTGATAAAATTGGTGGCACCCGCCACCAATCAGGCGTTGTCCAGTTAGACACTAGGTTCCCCCGGAAGTTGAGATCCGGGAGAACCGGAAGCGGTCTTCATATGATGTGACTTCTCGGTAGGCTCGATGCACTTCCGGCTAGACTTTGCACTGAGAAACTCAAATTTTCAGGTTTGCTTGGAGAATTCATCACCGAGGTTTCCCGTAGCTTTTCCACCTTTTCCGTTGGTGATGAAGTCGTAGAGTATCTGTCTTGCGATTTTTCTTCGTCGACTTTTTCTACCGAGTCAAACTCCATGGAATCTGTGATCTTGCGATATCGTAGCTCTTCTTTGAAAGAGTCCTTCATTTCGAGACTAAATCGATCGTCCTCGGGTTTGGCTGGACTGGGGAAAGACCGAGCTTCCGGTTTGCTGCTGAAGAAGTTCGGCCTCTTAGGATCCTTAGATGGACTCGGACAACCACAGTTAACTTGAAGACAGTTAGGTGTCGTGATCCCAGGCCATGCCACGCTCTGGTGACCAGAGTAGAAACTTCCCCCAGAACCATAGATCGCTTGGAAGGCCAAGTCTGCAGCTAGTTTCCCCCCTCCAAAATCATCTCCCATCTTGTGTTGAATTGGATATAAAGGGTACGGAAAGGGCGGAAAGAATCTCGGGATTTTTAAATCGTCATGACCAAGTAAATGGTGGTTCATTGGTGGTCCTAATGGTGGAAGAAGGCCTCGAGATAGCGCATTTAGACTCTCGCTAGGTGGCATCGTCAGCGATGAAAGGGAGAATCCAAATTTGTTTTCTTTCTTGATGACCGACTTCGGCTTTCTACGTGGTCGATATTTGTAATCGGGGTGCTCCTTCATATGCAGCGCCCTGAAACAAAAAGTCGAATATTATCTCCGAGAAATTAGGACGTTTGAAATGTAAGTTTATCATATTGCTATAGTGGGGGGAGGGGGGGGGGTAAATTAGTCATTGCACGCTTTAGCTGTATTCTGTCTCTGGACTTCTGATTTCAGTATGGGAGTAATTGAATACATTTAGCTTCTAGGGTCTTTGGACAATAGGAAGTAACGACTTGTGTTTTCGAGGGTGAATGAGATTGCATATTACAAGTAACAGTATACATTATTCGACGTATAGACACTTTTTGTATAACTTTCAACTTTTAATAATATATTTTTTTTACTTTAGAATCTTTTTGCTGTACGAATTATATGTTTCTGACCCTCGGCTTCACGTCGGGTAAAAATTACACGCAGTCCGAGACATTCATTATTTTACCTCCCTTGTTGAGTAATGTACTATTTCGTACCAAGGGCATAAAATAACTTTTGCGAAGAATTAGTTGTTTTAGTTGTTTCAGACGTAGTTATCTCCCCCTGAACCCCACCCCTCCCCTACCACCTCCACTTTTTTGGTCTGAAACGTCGACATTTGATGAAAAACTGTAGGGTCATTTTTTCGCCGAGGTGAACAATTTCAATACTTCGTCAGACTATAGTCATACGCACTTTAAAACAGTTTTCATGGCAGTATCGTTGACTATAAGAAGAAAATGCCTTTTTTGTCGCGGATTTAATGCTGTTTCTTTTTTGTTTGAAACATTTTTCTATAAAATTTGTATTTTTACAAAATAAATGCAAAAACTACGAAGAAAAGTAATTGGGGCTAACGGTTTTTAGTCATGGATGGATCTGCGCCAAAATCTATTCAGATCTCAGTTATGCCACGACGTATATTATAAAAAAAGTATGTCAATACGCTTATCCGTAGATGAGATATGGCGAGTCAAAAAACTGGGTACGTAGGTACGTACACAAATTTTTGTATTGTTGATTTGGGCTCCTTAGGGTCATTTTATGAAAAACTTTATGGTAAGTTTTTGCCGGGAACTGACCAAATTTAATACTTTATACCTATATGGTCTGGGTCGAAGTAATAATTCAATCGAAAGTTTTATCATGTATGTCGTATTATATGGGTATATTTTCGAAAAATATACATTTTCAGCAAAAGTGTTATATTTACCAGAAAATTTACTTAACCCATTAATGTCGAAACCCTACATTTTCTTGGTTCACTTTCAATCCAGGTTATGATTAACTAAAAATATCCCATTTTGTATCAGGTAAAGTTTCTTTAGGTTCTGACTTACCTTCTCGATTATGAAGTCAAAAATAAATTTCACCATGATTGTACTTAAATATGGCGGTTTAAGTCTGTGGCGAACAAATGACGATGATTTTGTGATTACTTTTAATTTTTTTTGCTAATTCTTTCTAATGACAAAAACTCATCTACTCGATCAGATATAATGCAACTTTTGCTATAGAATTTCACCATTTTTTTAGGTCGGTAAAGATGGAAAGGTTGGATTATTTTAAGAAGAAAATGGGGGACCATTAACATGGAATTTGTGAATTACGAGTAGTGATTTTATCGTAGTGATTTCTTCATTTACGTCTTATTGTTAGTAAACTGGTTGAAAAATAACTATGGTTCTGTATGAGAAATGATTTTGTTGTCGAAATACAGGTTAAGAAACAATAATACCCCTCTCGCGAAGCAAAAACGGCCACTCACCTCTATTTTCAATTTGTGTACTCGAATCCAAACGAATATTTATTTACTATTATTGTTATATTATTGAAGTGTATTTGTTAAAAATGAATTTATATTCGATGAGAACATAAAAAATATTTAGAAATTTGATAATAGTAACGCCAAGCACGTGGACCTGTGCAAGGCCTAATCCTTGATGAAACAAATCCAGTAAAGATTTATGAGCGTATATTATCATTCGCCTAAAAATACACGACGATAAAAGAAATAATTAGTACACTTACTACAATACAGTTGACGGCATAGGCAGGCATTATATTATCACGGGACGAAAGCGTAAACGATCGTTTCTTCTTCAGTAAACATCGATGTTTTCTCAGAGGCTTGTTGTTTCGTTATATTCTATTATGATTTCAAAATGCTATCATTTTGTCACTGTTTGTCAGCAAATAGACCGCTCTAGAATATCCGGCATCGTCGAGCTTACGCTTCCGATTACCTGAATTCTTAACAAAACGATTATCTGTATACACTCGCGATAAGTCGCGACTGTTGCATGAACTCCATTCTTATTTTTTATTTCATTTTATAACCGTCGAGACCTTTGGTGAATAAACGAATGAAAGAGTGACAACTCGACGAAAATCTGCGATAAGACGTTTCTGATAAGCCTTGACTCGATGATGAAGAGACTTCCTTCGAATGTAATCTCGATGCACGCTTGCGACAATTTTAGTTGCTCTTGACTCTGCTTTCCAGATTTCGTTCTCTCAAATCGAAAAGGAATTACTTTATATGCCTTCGAGATTATAAATAGATTTCAAACGTTACTTTTATCACGGGTAATAATGGCGCCTTATACCGATTATCAATTGAAATTCAAAACGTCAGCTTCCAATCGCTTTTCAAATATTTTGAAATCACGTAATGGGTCAAAAATTAACTAGTTCAACCCGATAATTTTGTTTAAAAAATTGTTCCTGACATATTTTCTATAACAATACAGTTTCTAAATAACCAACATTTGGAAAAAGCGCTTTTCACGAAAGAACGAATGGTCGCAGTTTTGATTTTGGAATTCTGGAACGATTCGTTCACGTACGGAATAAGTCACGAGCGGAATTGAAGATGACGACCTGCTGGAGGAGGGGGAGCTTTTATCGCTTTGGTGTAGGTATTTGATAGGGGACACCCCATATATTTGTTGAAAATATCTTATATACACAGAACTGCAAGGAGGAAAGGTGCGAGTACGAGCGTGATATCTCTCGCGCATAATGCTCCATTATGTACCCAACAGGGCGCACAAACGCGGTCCTTATTTATGCTTCGGCTCGCGAAGATAAAAGAAAAGAAACGCCTGCAAAACCCCAGATTTCCTGGCGACGATTTCTTTCCCGACCTCACACTTCATAATAAATATAGGGAATTATGTTAGTGTCCAATTTTTGATACTATTAAATAAAGTTGTCTTTATTTCGCATCAAAATCATATAATTAGCTTGATGGCTCATATTTCTATTTTCGAAAATCCAGCCTGTTTCGATAACGATACATATGAATCCCTAGCTAAATTAATTTCTAGCGACGATAGATGGCGCTGAAATCTAAAAACAAAATTGCAAGTAGTTTCATATCTAACTGGAATTCGAGATTGATTATTAACCAGCTTGGCTGACCTGTGAGTTATTTTTCAGTTTAATTGACATAAAAAAATTCGACACCTCAGAAACTCGACATTTAAAAACTGGTCAAACAAATTCTGGATATTCTATCACTCGATAGTTAAAAAACCCAACAATCCAAATTAATTTAAAGAACGGAATTTCCGACACTAACTAGCTATTGAAGCAAAATCGCGATATTCAAAACGATTTGTGAATGTCTGGTTTTCAAATTATTGTATATTTTAATTGTCCGGGATTGAATGTCACGTTTCTGAATGATCCCAGGTTTTCGAATATCGATGTTTTTAAATTTTCGGTTTTTATTGTCCAATTTGATAATTTGTTTTTTTTTTGAGGAATCGGGTCATTGATTAGCTGGAATTGGGATGTGTCACTTTTTATAGTCAGGCTTTTTCAGGTGTCTGGTTTTTCAATTGTAGGGTTTGGAATGTCAGGAATTAGCATTGAACAGTTTTTTAATAACGGAATTTTGAATGACTCATTTAAATATGTCGCGCTTTTAATTGCAAAGATTTTTATCGTACATTTTTTGAATGTCTGGATTTTATTATCCAGTTTTTGAATTGAAGGCGCAAATTTTTAGTTTCTAATATTCGCGTTTTTTAATGTCGGCGTTTTTTTAATTTCGGTTTCTTAATTTTCATTTTTCCTTCGACCCAGACCTTAGGCCTGGACGAACTATTGAATTTGGTCACCTCGGACATAAAAAATTATCCTATAGTTTTTCATCAAATGTCAACGATTCAGACCATAAGGAGCCCAAATCAATAATAAAAAAATTTGTGTCCCTGGTCTTGTACGTACGTATACGTCCCTCTTTTTTTTGTCTCGCGATAATTTACGTACGGATAAGCGTGTAACGCGGAATTCGGCCGCTTACAAGGGAAATATCGTGGCAATTGAGAGTTTCAGTTCGGGGCAATAAAATCAGTCTGGGAAATGAAAGATAGACAGAGGCAGGGTGTCTCATTGTCAGTGGTAGAACGCCTGCTTGCAAGTGGGAGGTCCCGGGATCGATTCTAGATCCGGCACCGGGACCTGTCGTGATTTTTTATTTTTCAGACTGATAAAAAAGACCACGTTATAAGCGTAACGAAATGAATTTTTTTAAAATATCACCGGCTTCGTGGCTCAGGCGGTTAACGCACTGGACTACGAAGTCGTAGGTCGTGGTTCGATCCCCGTCTGGTGAACAATTTTTCGATTTCGTTTCCAAGCAGCAGCTCGCTGTTGGTAAGACGAGCCACGTTGTTTGTGTTTACGTTTCGAAAGTATTGTTTATCTGGCGGAAATCGACTCATGACCGCCGCTGTACTTGGTGTAGGTTTCTGCAGTCCTACATTTCATACACAAATGTGAAGTATGGCGCCATCTGTCTAAGTCGATCTGCAGCTCTCGCAAAATCATATAGTAAAATAATAAGGCAACAATTTAGTAAAAGGGCGATTCCGCCCGTTAATTAATTAATAAAAAAAAAAAAAAAAAAAAAAAAAATATGTATCTTGGCGTAACTTAGATCTGATTAGATTTTAGCGCAGATCCATCCGTTCATTACTAATAAACATTAGCCCCAGTTACGTTTCTTCGTAGGGTTTTGCATTTACTTAGTAAAAATACAAATTTTATTCAAAAAATGTGTCCATTTTTTTAACTTCGGGGTTTTTAATATCTGGTTTTTAAGTGTTCAGTTTTTGAATGCCAGATTTTTCAGATGTCTCGGAATTTGAATTATTTGGTTTCGAATTCAAGGAATTTCCCATGGAATGAACCCATTTATTAATGTAAAGTGTCTGTTTGGGATTATTACGATTTAGGGAGAGGAACAGTTCTGCGAAATTAAACACTCGTTATCAGGTTCACCAAATGTCTGTTTGTTTGAAATAGTTACGGATAGGCAAATCCGCGTGGTGAATTATTCGCGACAAGCACTTTTCGACCAAGAATTCCGACTCAAAAACGACCTTCAAGATTGATTCGGTTGGCTACCGATTTCGGCAAGATCTGTCCTGAGCGCAGCTGTCGCAAAGCTCTCGTAGGTTGATTTTACCCACGTAGAAAAGGTAACACTATAATCTGGTCAGAATCCGGCCAGCTTCCCTATGTCTGACCAAGAAATCATAGAAATTGTAACGTTCTGCCGACAAGATTCTGACCAGGATAATCCTACCAGATTCCGATCAGAATCTTGCCTCTCAGACCAGGTACAGATCGGATTCTTGTTTTGTCCGACCACGCACTTACGACAAAATTTGATGAACCTAACCTAAATATACCTATATCTCAGATGATGTTCAAAAACAATCCTGTGTTTTACAAACTCGGAAATCGTGAAAAGATAAAGACATTGTAGAAATTAAGTTGGACGTTTTCTAGTGGCGTTTTTCCCAAAATCGACGTAAATCGAGTTATTCGTTCGCTACGAAAGACAATGAAGTCTCTCCGTCGTTGAACACGATACGCGACAATTCGGGAGACGCGGAAAGTGCAGCTCGACGAGAATAATGTAGGAGAGAAACGGAATAATAATTCCGGGACAATGTGTCCCGGTAGATAGCACAAAGCGTAAATCAGCATAAACATTGGTAAAGCCGCGACAATAATTCAGCATAAATGCATAAACATCGGGCGTAATCTTTAGAATTCACGTTCGTGATAACCGCTGCCAAAAACGAACGCAACGGTTGCCGATAAATGCTACAAAAACGTTGTCTCTCTTATTTTTTTATTAGGACGAGATGATATCGGAACGTGAAACCGATGGTTTTATTTTCTGTATAAATTTAGCGATTTTTGGGGATTTCTGATGAATAATCTGAGCAATTTGCGTATGGAGTCCGGGGATGTTACAGTGATGTAGGGATTTTCGTTTTTGGAGGGTTTTGACATAATTTTTTTTATATACTTAGATACCATATCATTTATTTTAGAGTGTTTGATAATGTCAATAATTTTCAAAAAAATGTTGTGTTTTAAGGTTATCTATCTCGTCATTACGTAAGTTCATGCTAGAAGTAAGTAATTCATGTAGTATTCGCTGTTCATCCATTCTGATAGTTGTCATAATCTTCATCAATGTCATTACTATCTGAATTGTATTGGTTTTAGACCTTATTTGTTTAAAAATTAAGAAATGAATTACGGAAATAAATGATTTTTAATTATAAATAAATGGTGTTATTTTGTAGAAGTATATATAATAAAAAAGGTCGGCTTTGTCCTACAAATTAGTTTGATGAGAGTTTTCCTCGACGTTTCGAACAACTTCCGTTCATTTGCAAGAGGTTACTGCGGCGCGTCCTGTGTGTTACCGCTTTTATAAGTTTCCTATTTTTCTAGGGTGGTGAGTGTCCTGACCGTTTCTTTTTTGTAATAATGCGTTCAAATGCGTGTGATACAAAAAAATTGATACACACAACACCGTGTATTGCATAAATTGTATGGATTGCGATGTATCATATGTGGGAGAAAGTAAACTAATATTAAAAACTAGAATAAACGAACATCAACGCAATATCAATAGACCTTCTCAAACAAACACAGTAATCACAGAACATAGAATCCAAACACTACATAAATTTGACTAGGATAACACAAAAATACTGAACATTGAAAATAAATTTTACAATAGACGTATATGGGAAATGTAGAAGCATTTTTTCAAAAACCCAAATTTTTTTTCGCCCTAAAATTTTTGGGACAGGCATAACTTTTCCACCTTTTATTTTTACACTATTGTATTCCTCGTCAAAAATTTCTAAAGAAATAATTTTTTCAAATTTTTTAAAGGTGTAATTCGTACAGCTGTTTTGGTTGTTGTACCCTCCCCAACGAAAGGTACATAATAAACGAATATTAAACGAATATTAAACGACTGTTAATTGATACGCTTTTTATGGAATAGTTGTCATCATACAGTTTTGAATTTTAATTGGCTTCTGTGATTCGTAAGTTTGGCAAGAAAAGTCGTCGCTTTTTGCGCTTATGACCATATTCAGATTTAATTGTAGCAAAAGAAACTGTTCTATTAATAATTGTGCTACCATTTCCAAAGCGTTTCTGATACCTAGTTTGAGGTCATATTTAGAATGTCCCTATTAAGTTGCAGAGATATTAAAGACAAACGAAAATAAAAATATTGACGATCATTTAATTGGACAACAATAAATGACCAGGAACGCAATGAGATCATTATTGCTTTCGCCTGGTTTCCAGTCAATTGAAATAGGTAAAAAAATCAAAAAATGCTAAGAATGTTTACACTTTTGTCGTCCAATGTTATTAATACATAACATGTCTTAATTTTCATTGATCCTGAATCATTCGTTTCAATTTGGAGGCTTGGAGGTTAATAACCGATTCATCTTCCTACTCAAATGATTATCTAAAAAACGCACTCGTGTGTAAATGCAAATCATAACCGTGGCGAACGCAGGCGTGACAGTTTGATTTTAAATGTAGTGTATTAAACGTTTCTGGATGTGAAACGGTGCGTGGGGTTGCATCAGGAAGGGTCGCGACCGATCGTCGAAGGGGGTGGTATACCCTGGCGAGAACAAGAGCGCAAGAAATCACACCATAGAGTGAGAGAGCAAGAGGATATGGGGGCTGAGGAGAGGCGCAAATCCTTTTAAATCCACACAATTGCGACAATGGGGCTTTATTTGTTATCTCGAGGGCCACATTGTGAGTCGCTGCGAACGAACGGACAGATTACGTCGGGCCAGTGACATCGGGGCCCGGAACGTCGCTTATACGATCCGGCTCTGCCTCTGGAACTTTATCATTTCTTTTTTTATTTTACGATCTACCATTTTGACCCGACGCAGCCGTAAAAATGGATTTGCTTGCCATGTTGTCGAATTTTCCCCGGTTTTTCATGTGCCTCTGTTGTCTTTCGTAGGCTATTGTCTCTCTTGATAGAGTAGTAATGATGCCAATGATACAGCTGTCGATCAACGTGGTGTCATCGTATCAAATAATACAGATATTGATCAGTGATAAGAACGGTTACTGGACACTGTGCACCAGAAAAATACATCCATCAAATGATAACTATGAAATATAAACTGGCGCCTCATTACAATCAATTTAAAGTTGATCGAGAATTAGCTAAGGCCAGACCTGGCTCTTGAATAGACTTATAAATTATACGGTGCACCTTTTTAATATATAAATTTATTTACATACTTTTGACTTATTGCAACCCTGATCTCAGAATTGAGAATTCAATTTGTCGGATTCAAAATGACCGAACGAAATGTAAATAGGAAGTTGATAGAGATAAAACTGGATAAAGAAGGTCTTCGGTTAGCTAATTATTATGAATTTGACCTCTGATTTTGTGAATTCAAAATGTTCGAAAGAAAAATTAATATTGCGAAAAAACTGGGTTTTCTAGAGTTTTTGAAGTCGCGGATGACGGATCTGTTATCAGATTTTGGATGATCCAAAATGGCGGATCCAATATGTCAGTCGATTTTTTTCAATAATTCATGTAAAACTTCACTCGAGAGAAAGTTCCGCCAATGAATTGAAATTTACTGCGACTTGTTCAAAATAAAAAACGTAATCATAATTTATGATAATATCATAAGTTTTATGAATTCTATAGAATTATGTTCGTGCACTTTGAGGGTTCCATCAACTGTGCAATATTAGAATATCCGCAACTCCTGAGATTTGAAAGTACTGCACGAGGGTAACGAATTTGAAACGTAACAGACAAAATGTTAGTCCCTAAAAAATAAAATGAGCAGAAATATGAGGAAGTTTCATCGCGAAAGCTTTTATTTTACGCGATTGGTTTTATCCCGTCGCCATAAAAAATGGACTTCGATATAGAGTTGGACTTTTTCCTCCAGTTCCTTTTCATTGGATCTTTTTACATGGTCTCATGATATCCTTGTTATACATTTCGGAGTAGTCCTTTCCTTCCTGCGATCCTCTTTTCCATTTTGTTTCGGCCAAAGGGGAATGCGACCGATGCGCGCCTTTTCAATTTCCGGTCAGATTTCCCGTATCGCCCAAGAAAATCACAATTCGTGGTTTCCGATTAGGAAAAAATTGTCCAAATTGGCAGAACTGATCAGGGCTGACATTAAGTCATTTTCGGGATTATTTATAAACTTGAACAGGTCGTAAAACATCATTGAAACTATTATGTTATATGTATAATGGATAAACTCATCAACTTTAGCACGGATTTTAGGGTTGTTGATTCAGAATCTCAAGATAAAATATTGAGATTCAAAAAGGTTGTCACAAAATGGCGGAGTTGAAAAATAGAAAAACATCTAATCCTCTTATGAATAGAGATGTAATAGTTTTTACGTAATGGAAAACATGAAACATGCAATTCTGGTGAAAATCCACGATTAATAGTTTTTACAGTTTCTTGAGAAATTGTAATGAATAACAAAACTCCCGTATTGTTTTAAATGTGCCTTGTGGAGGCTGTGTTCTACTACATACTATTTATAATATGTTTTGTTTTAATTATTTCAATTTTTGCAACTTTGTATAAATTTTCGAGTTTTATGCATTGTTTTGTTTCAGAATAGGAAATGTCATAAATGATATTTCTGGATAACAATATTTCGAAAGTTTGGGGTATATTGGTTGCTAAACTAAATTACTTTTTGTTTCTCAGAAAATGTTTTTTAATATCCGAGGTTTCGTATTGCAAACAAACAACTTTGAACATTTTTACTAAAACAAATTTGAAAATTACATTCTTTTTTACTTTATTTTTATGTTAAAATAGAACATTGAATATTTTAATTTGCAATTAATAGTGAAGAGCGAATGAACTAAATTCTTTAAAATTGATTTGACAAGGTTTATTATGATTATTTGCAAAGCAACTATGTTTATTTAGTAAATATGTGTTGGTTTTTTCATATACTCTTCTTGTTATTTTCTTAAGTCATATTAAGAAACCTCTAAATTACCAGAGGTATAAATTTTTGTTTAATACTATTGAAAACTAATACACCCTCTCCTCAATATTAGTTTCTAATTTTCAATTTTGAGTATTGCTTTAAATTCTGCTCCTATATACATTATGCGTCAATATTTAAATATAAGAACCGTTTAGTTCTCAATCACTTTAAGCACAACTTTTAATTATTTAATTAACATAGCATTAACAAGCATTTAAAATGCTTTTCGAATGGTTGTGTGGATTTTCTAACAGAGGAACCTTCATCCTCCCTTCTTAATTTTTTTAAAAATAATTAAGACTTTTTTAATTTTCCATGTTTTTTTTCATCGAGCTCAATTTACCTTTCCTGAAGAGAGTCTCAAATAATTGGACCGCATACGTTAACATATTATTCAATGTACTGTTTATTTTTTATTCCTAATATGTAATACAAGAGAAAATATTCTCGTTGTTATAATTTTCTACGATTACTGAATTAATATCTAATACATTTATATTTTTAGTATAGTCACCGTTATAACCAAAAACATTTTTCATTGGCATTAACAATAACGATTCATTTGTAATTAACCATTTTCACAATCATTATAAATATCATTTGATGGTTCACCTATTAAACGCATCCTTTCTACATGGAAAGGTTCGGAGACTTGAATATGCGCAAGAAGAGAAAAACATTCACAACTTCAATTGGTATTATGGAGATAAATTACTTCAATAAAAATGTAGAAAAATAAACGATAATTTCTATACTACGTTTATTAGGAACAGATAAATCGAATATCCCGAGCGGAAATTTATTCAGGCAGCCTAAATATATACCAGTGCCTGACCAGGCTCCAGTGAGGCATTCCTGATCAGGTACTCCTGAATGTACCCAGATCAGGTTCCAGTTAGTTATCCAGATCAGGTTCGCCTGAATATGCCCTGATTAAACCTTGATTATGTTAAAATAAAGTATAACTGATATAGGAAAGCCTGTGATCAAGACCAAACCATGAATTGATAAGGCTTGCCTTATTTTCGAGAATCGCTAACTGTTTTAAAAATGTCAAATCAGGGGCAGATCAGGGAGCCTGGTCAGAGACTAATAAGGACGTCTGAATTTTTTAACTTTTAAATTTTATGTAATTCGATCAGTTGCCACTAGGCGTGATCGCGCATCTAGTTCATTCTTGTTAAGGAAATGTATTTCTATTTGGTATATTAGCCTACTTGTAGGAACGTTTCGGCACAGCATATTTTACACATTGTATGTGATGGATATGTATACAATTCGTATATATGTGTAAATAATATTTTTGTATTTTGCAGTCTTTTTACGTGACAGATGTAATAAATCATTAAAAATTAATTTGTTATTTCCTAATACTATTGTAAATCTTTTCATCATGAAATTTGGAAAGCATGCGAAATATTGGGCATTGTAATAACTGATCATGTCCTGTGCATTTGCCAGATCAGGACCTTAACAGAAAAAGCGTTACACGATACTCCAGAGCTTGAAAAGGGGACATGTCAAGACCTGATTTTGTTCACAGGCTTCATGATCAGGACCTGACTCCAGCCTGAATAATTTCCGCTCGGGATGAAATTTGTCAGATTTTTTCTAGGCCGAATATAAATATGTCAATCTTGACTTACCATAGTACTGAGTTGGTTGTGAATTGGGATTAATGTTAATGGAATATTACAAACCTATGTTTTCGCAATATAATTTTACCGCAAAAGTACAATTAATGATAAATAAACAAGATTAAAAAGTGGTACATGAACAGTAATAAATTGAAATGAAATAGTTACGTAATAAATTAATACTTACACAAGAACATTAACTTTGAATGTCTAATAATTCTTAAATCAGTTAAACAAATAATGATATTAAAAGAAAGTAAGTAATGAACAAATATATTTCAAAAGACAAGCATGTTTTTCGTTATTTTTTAAGTCTTGTAGAATTTCAAGCATAAGAATGCTTCCTAACCATTTTAACAAGTCATCTGCTCATGATTACAAGTACTGTTAAATTAAAGTTAATTAATTTTTTATTTATTAGTTAAAATAAATTAAAAAATTGAAGCTGGTAACATAATTCCTAGAATTATAGTACATTTTATAACTTACCCTTATAATTTAAATATTTATATTGATATTCGTTTAATATTGTATCGATCTTTTTACGATCTTTGTACGAGATCTTTTTAATATTTGAGACATTTTTTTAATGTTATAGCAAAATTGAACTGAAATTAAACTCCTTTAGTATTCTTTGAAATATTGAACTCTAATACGTCATTTATTATGATACGCAAAAAAACTCTACACCAGAATGTGTTAATATAAATTTATTTTTTGAAGCTTGTGTGGTTAATTTTTTAATGCCAAACGTAAAAAGTCGTTTGACTCACTGATTCTGAACTGAGTCAGTGTTTGAGAATGTGATTAAAAAAAAAACATTTTTTGTAATTTTTAATGTAGATAAATCTGGAATGATTACTGTCTGAAATTAAAAGAAAGCAGTTTACCGTAGTTGAAAATGAACCGAAAATTTCTGTTTATGTTTATATAGTTGATTAATATTTTATTATAGGCAATTATGCGTGCTATAATATTCAACTGCACTATGATTGGCGACATGCCATACGACTGCCTGCATGATCTGAGATGGATTTGGCCTATAACATCTATAAACTTTTTTTAATCGTCCGTTCCAATTATCATCTTCTAAGAGGAGAAAAATACGTTACAATGTGTAATTAACCATATTCACGATGTTGCCGCGAACTCGTCACGGTTTTATTCAATTAATGTCAACATTTATCAAATCTAAAAAAATCTTTTTTTCGGTGTTTCAGTGTTTATTCATCATTCCCAACGCAAGTATGACTAATATATAATGATATTAAAGTTCCAAAATTTCTGAAAAAAGAGTATTCTGAAAGATAATGGATTCGATGTTTTTGATATTCAGTGTTTGTTTTGGGACGTTAAATAGAAATCATAAGTTATATTGTCAACATTCAATGTGAAGGATTCAAAATCGAATGAAGGCTCGGATGTAAAAAGATATTAATAAAAATGGGTACCACATAGTCGATTAACCACTATTTCACTTATTTTAGACAAAATAACAATCAGAATCAAACGAGGAATTATTGATTTCGTTTCTCAAAATTTGATCACAACCGTAAAATACTTGAAAAAAATGGTGCAAGAAAAAGGACTAATAAAATGTTTCGAGTATTTTTATTATTCTTATAAAAATTTTATTATTTTCATGAAATAATCTGAATAATTAGACCAACAATTTCCTATATCATATCAAATACGTCAGAATAACATTTAAGACGTACCTACCATGAAGTTGTAAAAATACAAGTTTCCGATCTTACATTCTGGATCTGAATTGTTTAAGAATACAAAAAGTTGAACAGAATATGACGTCATAAAGAGAATTTTTAACTGTAGCCATAATTAAAGTGACTTGCAACGCCGAGACGTTAATATACATTGTGAGAATTGTAAAAATCATGTTTTTTTATATCCTTAATTGAGAAAGATATTCTCAAGGTGTTTAAAGTGATTTAAAAAAATTCATCAAAATTGACTACAAAAGTATCAACTTGCTTTCTTCAACTTGAAATTAACATTCTGAAGTACTGTACATCTCTATCAGAGTTCGTTATTAATCATTATTGACTATTTTCATCCACCACTTCTTGTCTTGGGGATTAAAATTATATGTCATATAACAATCTGGAAATTATATTACAAACGGGTTGAGATCATCCACAATCTTTTATTTTTTTTTATTTTTTTTCTTATGTTTTTCTTCCCAATAAAATCAAAATACGGTCAACAAAAATTTCTTTCGGTAAAAAGGCTCAGATTGGGTTTGATTTCGGTTGGGATCAAACTGACTCCATTGCGGTAGCTAGCTGTTAAACCTAATTGTATAATTCGACTGTTATGATTTTATGTCGATAAAGTTACAAAATTTCGTACAAAAATATTCTGTAAAAGAAAGAAAACGGCCGTTTTATTTTCGAAATCATCGTATGCCACTTGTTGGTTTTTATTCGGTCGCAGAGGAGGGGAATTTTTTATTCGCAAAATAGGTCCCAAATATAAGTCTAGCATCAAAATCACTCGTTTTTTTTTCATATTTGTTTCGATACAAATGGGAAAATTCAATGCAAAAATGCTGTTTTTTTAAGAGACTTTTGTGTAATATGAGTTTAAAATTATATATTTTCTTATTCGTTGCGGACTAAACATAATTATCTTCGAGATTTAACTATTAAAAAAAAAGAAAATTTCTAAGCGGGCTCGTAGCTGATTTTTCATACTCGTGTAATTACAAAATAATTAGCGACCTTAGGTAACCGCGAAACACAGTGAGGATCTTTCAATTGACACTCGATATGCGGCGGAAAGTTCGGCAACTAAATAAACTCATAACAGTGATTAAATATTCAGGGTCGGCAATAAAGACGACCCTCCGTATAAATAGCTGTCCGTTTCTCCCGATATCCCGGCTTAGAGATACACGCCCGTAGATTTAGCAACAATGTACCGTATTATGAACTACCACCGAACCACTCCGCATTTCTCCCCTTCTATGCACCCCAATGTAATAATTTTGCCCGAGTGTTCGCGACTAAAGAGCAATTAGTTCGGCAAAAAAGTCGTATTCAACCGACGTTTCCCGAAGCGATCAATCGACGATGATTGAGCCACTTCTCGCTAAATCGTTTTGACATTTTTTTGAATTGTCCCCTACAACTAACGTTAGGAAATATTTTGTATAAATTGCTTCGAGAAGATGTAATATGGAATGTGATGGCTAATTTTTCTATTTTTTTCAACGTTTTCTTTGGACACGTCTGCGTAATTATCAATAATTTGCAATGCTCTTCGACCGGTAGCCGAAAGGTTCGGGGTTCAAGTCCCGATGCGACAAAAAAAAATAAAAAATTCCAAACCAATTTTATGAAAGTCTATTTGTGTATAGTATGAAAAATATAAATTACCATTATATAGATTTAAGGAATAATTTTTTTTAATATACCGAAGGTAATTTAAAATACCTTAATCGTTTCGCCTCGTCGATAAATGGTCGTTTTTCGCCCTCACTCAGAAGTTTCCACTCTGCTCCTAGACGCTTTGAAATTTCCGAATTGTGCATTTTCGGGTTTTCCTGCGCCATTTTTCTTCGTTGACCACGCGACCACACCATAAACGCATTCATCGGCCGCTTAATATGTTCGTTGTGTAGTGTTTTCGACGACATTTTTTCACTTTTCAACTGTTTTTTGTTGAGTTCGAAACTTATTTCTGGTTCTTTCCGTCGGTCATGTTCGTAAAACTATTTTCTGTCTGTTCACAATAATTCATGGTTGATGATCATTTTAAGAAAGTTTTTAAACACCATTTTGAAAATGTTTTTAAAATTCATTTTTTTTCAGCTATCTTCATCACTTATTATCCAAGGTTTTTAAATTGTCGCTTAAATACACTGGAGAACTAATGAAATACACTATAGTTGACCACAAACATTCACACTATTTTAAATATAAATAATTTTTCTGTCCACGTGTCCTGGAGTTTTTTAGCTTGAAAGGTCGATGAGATTCTTGACAACCAATCTTTGCAGAGGAAAATTTCTGTAATGACTAAACACAAAAATTTAATTCATTTTTTGTTCAAGTTATTATTTTTGTTACTTTTTGTGTAATAAATAACTATTTTTATATTATTTGTCAAAGTATTATTTTAGATGAGAAATAACAAATTTTATGTAATTTTTAACAAATAACATTGTTATTTACAAAGAATGTGGTACTTTCTCAAAAAGAATTGTTCTGTATTGCCAAACAAAAAGTTTACTTTTGGACCATCAATTCATTTTCATGTTTTTTTATACCTTTAATTTAAAAAAATATGCGAGGTAGAACCAAAAAGATTAAAAGATTAAATAAAATACACTTCATTTTTTCATTTCAGAATTACACGAATTATTATTTCTTTACTTATTTTATTTTTTATTTCGTGTCTTTAAAAATGACTAATCTGAAATAAAAAGTAAGTTATTGTCAATTACTATTTTTTTAAGTAAAAAACGGATGATTTATAAACCAGATTCTACTATTTTAAAAGTTAGAATATTTTAGTTAAGTACCTTTTAGAATTATAACTAAATTAGTAGGTCTAATTAATTCAGATTTAGTAAGTAGTGTATTTTCATTTGAAACTTTAACTAAAGAATTATAAATCAATGTTTAATAAATTTTAATCATTGAAAAGTTCAACAAATTACAGAAATTCTTTATTAAAAAAATGTCATGGGACTTTCATGAATTCTGTAATTTTAGTTTAATTACAAATTTTTATTATATTATATATATTTTTAGTGACTTACAATAATTATTGTATAACATGTGTATGTCAATATAAAATAAATAAAAATTTTAAATAAACATTACATAATCAATCACTCTTTAATTACGAACTTCACTATTCGAATTTATCTTGTTAGGCAAAATGACTGATAGCAAATGACTGATTATATTAAGAAATTTTTTTTATTAGAAAACCCATAGTTTTTATTAAATAACTGTAAAATTCTTTTTTACATAAAAACAACGACTAAACCAAAGGAGCATTTTTTGTAAGATCTTGCAAATTTCTAATTACTTTTCTGGTTATCAAAATTATGAATTAAAATCCATAATTTTGTGGCATACTTTCTCAACGATTTTTTTTTTGCTTCTCTAGCTCATTTAGTGTTTTTGTCGATTTTCAAGAATACATTTATTTACAAGATCATGAAAAATAACTTTTATTTTATTTACTCTCTATTGCCTCTCACTAATATAGTATTTAATTTAAACTAAAGGCATTTGTAGTAATGGTTCAAAATGTAAAATATAAAATATTAAAATAGAAAGCTTTAGTGTATTTTTGACAAATATGACGGAACGCAACAATTTTAATAATTGAGAATTCTTCAAAACGATAAAAAATGTTGGAAAAAAATTGTTCATCTGAAAACAAAAATAAAATATTTGAAAAATGGTTGTACTTTTCTTACGGTATTAATAATAAAAAATAAAGTTTAGTAACTTATTATTACATCGTTGAAAAATTACTCTGAATATAATGAAAAGACATATTTGAATGGAAACGCTATTGTAAATTTTGCTAGTCCCAAAAACTTAAAAATAACGATTAAAAGTTAAAAAAATGTTAGAATATCTCATTTTTTGAGAGAATTTTGATCGTTCAATGAATAATTTTTCTTCAGATTCTACATTATATAAAAAATATTTATGAAAATGGTTTCCGACATTATTGTGTACAAGTCTACCAATTCCCAAAAATACAAATTATGGTTAATAATCATTATAATATTCTGTTTTTTTTCCAAACTTGTAACGATAAATGTGGTATTCAAAATTAAACGAGATTATCAAATTTCAAGATCAAAATGAGGATAACAAATTTTTTAATGAAACTCGTAAAACCGACTATAGACGGTTTTATACACAAATTCAGTCAACGCGCTGAAACTATATACCTATACTAATTATCTTTAAAATTTGTAAAAAAATTTCCTAATTAATAAGCTTCGTTTGATGAAAATTTATGTAAGATATGAAAATTTCTGATAGTAATGAATTTTATAACAAATTTAAAATAACAGCCTCTGTTTTCAAAATGTTATAATTTTCGAAATTAATTTTTTTCTCATTAAATTTAATTACTCAAAGAACATTGGATATAACCATAAGCCGCTACATTTTAAAAAAAATTGATACACGTTTAAGCATTAATACATTTTATACTTGGTATTTTAATAGACCCTTCTCTAGTACTAAACAATTGCGAATACCCTAATCAACATGTAATTTTTTAAAAATTTTGTATAGTTTATACAATGATAAAGACGATATCCTAAAGATGTAGAAACAGTTTACTAAACAAAGATTTAAAAAAGTTCTAAAATGTTGATATTGTAATAAATATTTATTTATTTATTTAGTCATACTTAGTCAGACTTTACTTTAGGGGTCCAAATTTTCTCGTTTGAATTTTTTTAGTTAGAAATTATGATTTTTTAAATATTTTTATCATAAGTAAATGTTTCAAAATTTTAAAATTCCCATGGCGAAAGCAAAAATATGTTATTTCCTACAATCTGAAGAAATTTGTGGTAAATCTTTACCTAATTGATGTTACCGCAGATTTTTGTTTAAATTTACCACTACCGAAGTTTCACATAATCATACACGATAATTCTGGATATTTTGTTCTGTTATTATACATTTTTATTTTCAGAGACTGCTGCGGCATTTGCAGTTTTTTCGACCGAAACGAACCTTCATGTGCACTGGACGTTCGAGGGTAAAAATGTTCACATTTTTTTTTTTACAAAATAATTCCGGACCGACGTAACCGGAAAAATCGCGGGATACTGATTCGGAAAATTTGGTGCAGTGGAAGCACCTTGTCCGCGCGAGTGTCGCTCGTAGGATGTCGCCGGGATGAAACTCGAACCCGCGGGAACATCCGCGACGGCTCAATCGGATTCCTGAGGGAGCGACGAGGGAAGGCTCCAGGAGCCAACCGGGCGACGGCTCGGTTCCCCACCCTGGTCCGAAGTCAGGATCCAGCTGTGATTGGATGGGATTTAGACATGGCGGATCGCGCTCTGACGTACGCAACAGGTGGAGGCGCGCGTTATCGTTCCCGATTTCCCGGCGCTAAATGCGTTTCGTGGATTTCCCCCGCATTTTCCCGCTAAATTGCCGTTAGTTTAACCGACCACTATCGAGAATTTTATTATTTGCCAAAACTCAATTCTGCCGTAGAGCTATCCGATTTTACGTAATTTATTGCGATGTGATTCTCAAGATCTGCATGGAAAATGATATACTGATGGAGATTCTATTGGTACTTTCTTTAGGGGAAAAATCATCGCTGTCGACTGTGAAAAAACCAAAATTCGACTGAGAGTTACCGAAAAATTCATGTTTTTTTATATATATTTTGCGAAAAATGAAAAAAAAAACGAATGAAAATATTAATTTTTTAATATGCGTAAAACATCATGAGAAATAATTACATTTAACTACAGAAGTGAAGCCATTAAAAAAGTCTGGATTTTTTAACAAATTATCTTCTCAAATTAGAACGAATGTTTTTCAATTAATTTAATTGTAGTTAATATAAAATACATTTAAGTTTACTGATACTAACGCGAATAAATTTCCTCGCTTGTCACATGATCAAATGCGACATTACTCGTTGGCTCTGCAGGTTCACACCCGCCGGGCAGTGGTTCGAATCTTATGTCGGTTCATTTTTTTTCTTTTGAAACTATTCAAAACTTATACAATAATTGTCTACCAAAACTATTCTGTTATTAATCAGAAAATTGAAATTTATTAAAAAAAAAATAGTTTATTTCTCATGCATTCGAATATCGACGGCATTTTGGTACTTCCAAATCATTACCCAGCTCGTTGACTAAAAGCAATTTGTTTAATTTTTGTCATAAATTTTTGCCTTTCTAATATTTTGTTATTAACATTAGTTTTGAAAGTATATATTTAAAAATGATTCTCTTGTAAACCTGTTTTAAAATTTATGCAACCAGATAAAACGGGATAAAATATTCTTCTTTTTCTTTCTTTTTTTTTGACATTTAAAAAAAAATTATGGACAAAATTGTTTCAAATAATTTCAATTATTGTCGAAATACGAGTCGAAATCAATTCAAAATTAATTGGAATGACAGCATGGATGTGTTTTTTGTGAAATTTGTATAAAGAAATTCATATGGTGTTATCCTCTTTCGTTATTTTTCTTTGGGCTGCACGTGATCCAATGTAGGTCGGACTGATCTTGGAAGGGCTTGGAAATTTTATCTAAAAAGTTTTATTGTAGTGAATAAAAAAAGTTATATATAATTTATTTTGTATATACAACGCATATTTTGATTTATTTTATTTAATTAGAACGGTTAGTTTAGTTTTTAAAATCTAGTATATCTAGTGTATTCTCCATTATTTATAAAATGAAACATAATTTTAGAATTTTTAAACTGAAATATTTTATGAATGCCTACACGGTGTTAGTAAAGGATACTAAGTGAGGTTAAATAACATTTACGATACGCATTATTTTCGAAAAATTTATTAAAATATTTCAGCTCAAAAACTTTAAAAATCAGTAAGATTATACATTTTCAAAAAACACAAGTATAAGATTTATTATATAAAATGATATAAAATCATTCAGATAAAAATTATTCACCATTACTCATTACGAAAATTCTTCAAATTTACTAAAATTAATAAGTTTTAATTTATATTCAGCGATCATTTGACAAATATATTGCGGTAAGTATTATACCAAAGTTAATTAGTCAAGTTTCTTGGATAATCTCATTAAATTTTTATCAACATTTACTTTTGCGTGTAATAAATACCATAACGTTTTTCACGTTTATGTCTTAATGAAAAAATACTTTTTATCCCATAAAACATTGATTATCTCCTTCTAAAGATTGCTACATGAAGAAAGCTATTTAAGTAGCAAGATTTGGTATACAGATAACTTCTGCATACTCTATTTGATTATTTGAATAGTAAACTTATCTTCGACAGAAATATACCAACAAAGAACTAAATTCAGGTCGAAATCAAACAATTTAAATGATATCTCTAACTGCTTATTGTTACCTGTATGCTTTTAAATATGAAACGATTTAAAGGTTGTGAGACAGTTTTATACTTAAAATATGAAAATAAATATATACTTATCGCACCTGATTAATAAATATTTTGAAATGAGAGATTTAGTTTAAAACACCAAATCATCTTAAACAATGCTATCTATCCAACGATACTATCTATTATAATTGAAAATAAACAATTCGTTACATATATCTTTCGATATTTTTTTTTATAATAACTTTCGATTTTTCGATATTCAAAACACGTATGGATTTACACGTGCCATAAACGTATTTTATAACCTTATATTATATGACTGTTTAAATTTTCTATTTCTTTTTTTTCTTGTAAATATTGTTATAAATGTTTGTAATGAATACTATTTGCACGCGATCTGCTAGATCAGTGCATAATAAAGGCTTCAAATCAAATCAAATGATTAATACACCTTCTGCCTCAAAACGTTCACATTGTACACCTTTACTAGTTTTTAACTAAACTTACGTGTGATGAACGTATATTAAAAGATAGTAACTTTATTGGGATTATGTAGATACTTAAAATTGCTCTTTCATTTAATAACGGATAATGACATAATAACATATTTTGGGCTTCAAAGTGGAATAAGTTAAAAGTATTTCGTAAACGAATATTACACTGCATAAGGTACAGGTTTTATAACCGGAGTATCTTTGAGCTGATTTAAACGTCTTTCATACATGTATATTTAGAGAAAATATTACACCGTTATTAAATGTAGTTTAAATTTATTCTCTTTATGGTACTTCATAAACAATTATTTTACATTTAAAAGAATACATTTCGTAAAATATAGCCGTGTCATGAGGTACATGATATACGTAGGTACATTAAACGATATTTAATAAACGTTTCATTATCTCTCTAAACCATTTTTCAACCAATCTTACGTTTTATAAACGTATATTTAACAAGAGTATATTTATTAGAAATGGAAAGTAAGATTCGAAAATCAAGAAACTTCCAAAGCAGAAATCTGTCCAGGGCCTCACCAGGCTGCAATCAGGTACGCATGATAAAATTGCCTTCGCATTGACTAATTAGGACCTGATCAGGCCTCAATCATTCGCGCCTGATAAGGTAGGCCTTAATAACTGCCCAACCTGGCCCTCATCAGGAGACTACAACCTGCACCTTATCAGGGAGACGTATAGTTGTTGCCCAATTATGTTCTGATCAGAGGATTGTAAGGCAAACTTTATGAGGTTATGGACGTAGCCGCATATATAAATTTGTTATAAACATCATCTAGTGGTTTCAGAAGAAATATGAATGCTCCATTTGGTTCTATGGGATAAATTGTGTAGAAAACGTTTAAACAAGAATTCGCCAAGAATTGAACAACAATTTTGAACAAGAATATTATTTATCACTTGTGTGATGGTTTCAAATCTGCGAAATTGACATAAAGTCGCTAACTATGAATTATTTTATAATTCTGTTAAAAAATATTGTGCAATTTATAGAGACTTTATTGATCACCCTTCAATCTTTGTCTTCATCGTCTGTGTTGTTTTGAATTGTGCTATGCATCGTTGCTGTGTAGCGCTCTTTGTTCTTGCCAATGTGGAAAACCATGTGAAATACATACATGTGTAGCACAGTCCAAGACGTCGCAGACGAGGATTGACGGTGATAAAAAAAGTCGCTATAAATTGTTCAAATTATTTATTTTTTAACAGATTTTTAACATCGATCCCAAAAACTCCCTAAGTAACAAGGTTTAAGGTAATCCATTTAATTCTTCAAAAATCGTCCGCCATTTTGTATCTGACATTTGGAATTTTCGAAATCCGATATCAGGTTCGTATTTAGCGGTCCAAAAACCCTACGAATGTTGCATAAAAAAAATCGACGCAAAAGTGTGAATGTGATGTTTTAATAGAAATTGTTTATAACTTTACAACTGACATCCGATTCGTACTCAAGGGGCTTAGATACATTAAAAAAAAGTTGTAGTATAAAATTTAAAGTCCACAAATCGATATGCGTAAATTTTTGAGAACTCAATGAATTGAATTTATTGCTTGTAATTATCATAGTCCAGAAAAAACGTTTAGTATATTATATTAATCTGAAGTGTTAGGTCGTTATGCAAACATTTATTTATAATACCTGATGTTTATCGAATGAGGGAATTCGATCTGCCCCATAAGCAGTAGACTCCCCTGATTTTAATTTCCTCACATGTATATACGCTTCACTTCAATCACTTCGAAATTGAACAGTTACTACCGAGCAACCTAAAATAAGGGGAGTTAAAATTATTATTGGTGGACGGATCACAAAAATCTAATATATTTACTTTTATATTTATTTTTGCTATTGTATTGTTAAAGATTAGTATCTGAGATGTTACCTCCACATTGTTAACCTATCCACGTAAAATTGTTTATTAGGAGTTGCTCCCTATATTTTCACAGAATTTACGGTGTATTGCGACTTGTTCGTGTCGACCTCACTTGGGGCGTAAAATCGTCATTTATATATCATCATAATGTACTATTTTATAGAAGTTGTTGTAAACTGTGATAAAGAAGGGGTGCAGGTCGAAACACCGACAAAGCAAAAAGCGTGTTTATTTTTTTTATGCGTCAACTCTTTAACTGACGTTTTTTCGACCGTCGGCTTAGTAACTGTCAGTTTTTTTACCCTACGGCTTCTTTATTTTTGTCGGTTTTCCGACCAGCACCATGCGGCTATGTGTGAGGCAAAATACAATTTTATACGGAACAAACCAAGTTCAAAATTTAATTTTGCGCGTGCTACTATAACAAACAATAATTAATATCAATTTTTTATATACCTGATAAATTTTATGTTAGTAATTTTTGGAAATGATTTGGATGATATTAAATTGACCATGGTAATAAATGTATTGTGGAAAATTTTCGAAATGAAGACTTATTGCATGCTAATATAATAAACATATCGACCGTCGTTGCCTTTTGCCGCTTACGGAGAAGAGAGTATCAAGATTCGCTCCGCCCTAAAACGCCTTTCTCACTTACTCCTTCTAGGACTGAATCCCTATCCTTTATGCACGTCTTCTTATCACTACCCCTGCCAGTGGTTCAATCTCTTTTTCCCCTTGGACTTCTATCGTTTTCACCCACCATCTCGATAACGTTTACGTAACAAGAGAAACAGGACGCTTATTTCGCTCTCTTGAATGTAGCTTTGTTACCCAAAATCAACGTCTTTTTGATGACGTATTGTTGTTTTAATAACAAAAGAAGAAGCTTTATTTCCGCAATGCAAATGCATTTGGTTCCCTTTTGTACCTGCCATGTCTAACGTTGAGAACAATTACAAGATCGTCCCACGAATACTAAAATACAATTCGAGCAAGACAAAGGAGAGACAATATTACGTTTTGTGTTTTCCGAGAAGGTATTGCAGGTGTTTTAATTATAAAAAATATAATTTTTACTAGGATTTGAATAAGTGTCTTCTTTGGAATTCAAGATGTACCGATGATATCTCAATCCGAATCTCGTTATGCTTTCCGCGATTTGCAAAGAGAATTTTGAGATAGTTCAAATTTTTGTTTAGACAGGTAAATATGGAACAATCAGTTTTAGGTAAGACCTTAAATAGCCTAACATTAACAGATTCTAAGATTAAACTGTTTGTATCCAAATTTGCTCAAGAAATAATATTTGAACTGTGCTTGGTTTCTATAATTCTTTGAAGTAGTAAAAATTTTATTTTGTATTTAATAGTTGCATTAAAGAAGATAAAGTTGTCACCTATAGGAAATCAAGAAAACATTTTGACAAACGAAAACAAACTATATGAGTGAATTTATTGATTAAGATTGATAAGAGGTATTGATAAGTCTTCTAATATTTTCTTTTTGGGTTAGTTGATGCCTACCATCATAGTCCAAATATAGTTTGAATAAATAATAACCCAATAAACTGTTTCACTAAAGCTTGTCTAAAATATATTTTGGACGACTTGGTCGGGGATATTTTGTAAAAGGTATCGAAGATATCTTTTAGATAGCTATTCAAAGAAATCTTTCGAAAGTGACTTCTTTTGCAAAGATATCTTAACGTGTTTTATGAATCGCTGATATTGCGCATGCGCAGAAATTTTACCTTCTCATTATAATGTGTTTACATTATTTTATGACGACGCTTGATTACGTTGGCGTTTTCTCTCTCTACATCCATACTTACATCGCAGAGTAGTGGTTAAGGCGTTATCGAAGTAAGCGATGCCGCGGGTTCGATTCCCCGCCGGGATAAGTTTTTTCTTTATTTGTTTGCATGCGTTATTTGTTTATGTTAGAGCGCATAAATACCATAAAATACTCTCATGTAAATTTGTAATACATATGTAATAAAAAATGTTATACCGAGTTAAAAATTAACATATAATTATTTCAATTTTTTTATGTTCTTTAATCTGTCGTTTAATTTTCTTTTAAAACATATTTCAGAAATATCTAAAAGATGTACCAAACTGTTCCGTATGATATCTGAAAGATACAGTCAGTCTGCAAAGCAGCTTCGTAAAAGTTGTGACTCGCTCCTTGGCATTTTGAGGGAAGATTGTACTCTCTCTACGTGACCAATAAAGACGTTTATTATTATTATTATTATTATTATATCTCTAGAAGTTTTTACGACATTTTCGAGATATTTTTGATGAATTGAAAGATATCTTTTAAACATCTTTAAGTCCTCTTTTTCTTTATTGGGCAGAGTTTGGGTAAACAAATAGCTATCATTCATTCTATGAGTAGCGTTGAAGCAAAATTAGATCACTAAAAAATAAACGGATTGTCCAGAGTAATTAAAAATCTATAACACTTAAAAATAAAAATAAACAAATTTTTGTAAATTTATATCGAATGTTGAATGTTTCGAAATTTATTTTTATTATATAATTTATAAAATCGTATTCATTTTAATGTACAAACTTTGGTGTATTAAAAGAAAGTAAGTAAGTTGGTTAACCCCCCATGTGTCCGACTCCTTGCCCATGGTGTTCAGGGCAATGTTTACCGACTAATACCCTAACCTCCCTTGGCCCTCCATAATCGACTTGTGCAGCCTGCAGCAGAAAAGTGGCCCCGATATCCATCCCTTTCGCTGCAGACTGCACCGGGCCATGTCGATGATAACTGCAACCATTCCCTCTACCATCGGGTTAGTGGTTGCAGGATCTCATTTGATCTCAGCAGACGGAGAAATTCCAGCAGCACTGCTTTCTGCATTCGGCCTGCGATGGAATTTGCATGTTGTTGGCAAGCCGGAATACTTTTGATACTATCGAGGAAAATTGGTCTCATTCCTCCCAGCACTCCGATTATTAACACGACGAGCTTGATTTTGAATCCTCGATACAACTTGCGAATCTCGAACAGGAGTTTCTGATATTTCATCAGTTTTTCGTCCTCCTTGCTGACTATGTTTGTCTATGCTGGTGCATGACGAAGATGGATTTGTCATCGAAGTCAACAAGGACGATATCAGGCTTATTGGCTGATATTTGCCTACTCGTCGGAAATGACTAATTCCAGTATATTCGGCACGACTCATTTCTGACTATGGATTCAATATCAGTGGGGACGTACGGCAAAACTGGGGTGGCGTCAAAATCGTAGGTGCTGCGGAGATGATAATACAGCACTTGGAGAGACGTATTGTGACGTTGGATGTATGCTGAGACTGCATATCTTGGACAAGCGGCCAAGAGATGCATTAGTGTCTCAACATGACATCGATACGATCTACAAAGCGTACTCTGCACAGCCTGGTGTAAGATGTTGTAGCGGTACGGTAAGGTATTTACGACCCCATCCTGGCATGCGAAGATAAAACCCTCGGTCTCGGATTTCAAGCCTGCTGATCTCAAGAATGAGAAGGTCATCTTTACCGACAAGCCAAGTTGCTGGACACTTCAAAAGAATTGTCCATGCAATGGCTTGTCGATATGCCTTCCCTCCAACCTACGGTGTTGTTCCTTTGGTATGTTAGCCCTGAGACGCACTGGGCGCAGATTTATGACTGATTCAGCTTCCTGTGCACCACTACGTCCCACGTTGAAAACCAGACTGAGGTTTTGCGCCTCTCGTTCCGCCGCGTTATACAAAAGCCGCCCCTTCCCCTGAATTTCATGCTGATAAACTTTCATCATCAGGGGATCCTCCATTCAATTAATCACGTCGCAAGCCGTTTCAAGGAACAATCGGTCATGGATACGTTCCAGGCTCAAAAGGCCTCGACCTCCCATATTTCGGGGCAAATACAGTCGTTCCACAGAAGATCTTAGATGCAAACTACGCTGCATACAAGTCATCTTCCGTGTGCATGGGACAAGACCCCTTAACTTGTCAACGTTCCACTTAAGTGCCCCAAATAAATAGAGCACTGTTGAGACGGCCAACACATTAGTGGCTGCCACCTTATTTTTTCCCGTCAATTCTAATGACCAGATCTGAAGAAGAAGGCGCCGGTATTTCTTAATGATGGTCGTTTTAGCAGTCTGCACATCCTGGACATGCCTCTGAGGCACTCCCAGATATGTGTAGGCTTCCTCGGCGCTAAGGTGGCGGATGACATTTCCGTTGACGAGTTCCATGTCATTATTAATGGAGTCTGACCTTCCTCTATGCAAATGAACGACTGCACACTAGTCCAATCCGAATTCCATGTCTATATCTCTCGAGTATGTGAGGGCGATGTTCTGAGATCGATGTAATTGATCCTGTCCTGATGCGTATAATTTAACATCATCCATATAAAATAAATGGTTTATCTTATGTACACGTTCACCAGGTGGCCCACACATGTACCCTTGAGATTGTCGGAGAGCAACGTATAGAGGCAATAGTGAGATGCAGAAGAGCAGAGGACTCAGAGAATCTCCCTGATAGATACCTCTTTGGAATTGAACCAGTCTAGACATGGTTCTACGCTTGCCCAGTGAAATGACAAAGCGCGTTTTCCAAACAGGCATCAGGTCTTCTAGACTTCTCACTATATTTGGGTGGACATACGCCTTCATGTAATCCAGCCAGGCTATCAACAGGTTACGCTTGTACTGGACTGAGTCCTGACAAACACACTTGTCGATAAGCAAGTTGTCCTTGCAGCCGGGTTCACACAATTTGCAGCATCATTATTCTACTCTCCGTTGCCACACCGGTTTCACGGTTTTCTCAATACGTTCGTTCAAGATGTCAGTAAATCATTTGTATAACGTATTAAGACACGTGATTGGTCGATGGTTTCTCGGATCAGACAAGTCTCCCGACTTTGGATTAGTGTCATACGGCCCTCCACCAGCCAGTGCGGAATGGGTTGATCTCCATTTGTATAAGATGTGAATATTCGGACTAGGTGTTGATGGACAGAAATGAATTTCTTCAACCAATAATTGTTAATTCCATCCCAGCCCGGCGAGGAGAAATTCCTCGCTCTTTTGATGGCATTATTTACCTCTAATGCACTGACGGGTGGGCAATCTTGACTCTGTTGTGCGAGTTCGTCACACAACTCGGTAAGCATTTCAATACCTGGAGTGTCTGCATTAAGCGTGGATGTTTTCTCGTAGATGCTCCTCCAGAATTCCTCAACTGAGGCCATCGACGGAAACTCGCGTAAGGCTGCGAAACGATGTTTGAAGAGATTGGACGGATTCGACCAAAATGTTGCATTTTGTCGAATTCCATCCTCCCGTCTTTGCAGCCTCTTTTTGCATCCGCCAAAACCCAAAACTTCAGCTTGTTCAGTGTGTGATATTACGTCCGCTAAAATTATTTGTCAAAAGAATATTTAAAATATAAATAAATTGAACGTATGTGCATTTAAGAATTAATATAGTTAACGGCGTATGCCTATAAATTGCATTGGATATTAAAATGCTATAGTTTGAACATTTTTTATTCATTAACTTTGTTCTTTTATTATCAACTAATTACCTTGAAATGATAATGAAGATGAGTCAGGATAGATATAATAGTTTTTCTTTTCCTAAATGCATGCAATATTCATAATTATCCATCCCTTCAATCACGTGGGGAATCCTTTCTTACCTGGGTTCTCCATAAATAGAATTCAGTATTAGTTCGTAGTTAGGGCGTCCGAGGCAGATTCCTTCCGCCAAGCCTCACTGAAGAGTTCAGGTGCGGAAGGGATTGAACGCAATGCCATGCATGTATATTTTTTACTGTTAATTTTTGGTTTACTTGTCAATTTTTGTTTATTCCTTACTTTCTATTATACATTTTTTTGCATGTGTATATATATATATTTTTTTTGTTTTTTTTTGTTTTCTTGGTTAATTTTTTTTATATATTATTTGTCTCATTCGTTCTTTTTGGATTTATTTTAGTTTTTGTTTAAATTATATTTGCATGCTAACAAATCATATTCATATACCAGTTCGTTCCATGTAACTGTTAAATCGAAATTTTATTAAGGATTTTTAACTTTATAGCGATGAATATAATTTCGTTATTTTTCTTTTTTTTTTCTTCTTTTTTCGTTTTCATCATTTGTTGAGATTATAAATGTTTCGACGCAGCCTAGCGTTTTGAGAATCCGAGTGATTATGACGCAACGTGTTTAAAATATTTAGAAATTTTCAAATTTTTACCTAAAGATTTTGCGATAAAGTAATCATTTTTACGTGTTTTGTTTTTAGTGAAGAAGCCTACAATTCTTGACTGGAAAAATCAAGTTCTATGTGAAAAGGCAAAAGAAGAAGAAGAAAGTGAAACAATGGCGCAAACAAAGCCGGTTTTCTTATAGACACAGGGTAAATTCCATTCTAAATGTTTATGGTGCAGGTTCGCCCAATCGCCACCAGCTGTAAGTTACTGTAACAAGCGTTGTTTATAATTGACGTGGACTGATACATCCGTGTTCTCTCTTTCTCCTTTTGTTACTTCGACCTAGACTAAGTCTGGACGAAGTATTGAAATTGGTCACTTCAATGAAAAAATAAAGAAAAATAGCTTATAACGATCTAACCTTAAATGACAAAATCGTGTCCTGTCGACGTTAATGTTAACATCAACAGATCATAGATTGATAGAGCGAAATCAGTATAAGGATCGGACAATGATCATATAAAATATTGAATGGCCATGTCAGTTTTGGAATGTTTGATGAAGTCCTTTTCAGATTTTTATATCAAATAACGATATCGGTCGATGAATTTCTCATGGCGAGAATGATGTGGTCGAATGATAACTATTGTCATAGTGCGCACCGATTCATGATCTTCGTACGCTGATAATTGCCTCATCATTACCCGTTTTCATCATCATCTCTCTATTGTATTTACGGAATAGAAGTTAAGAGTTGTCACCAGATAATTCGGAAATATTAAAATTTATAAAACTTGAAATTGAAGTAGTTCATATTCTGCTAAGATGTTAAAAATAGAAAACATCAATATTATTTTTTTTTCAGGTGCCCAGTAAACGAAAAAAGATTAAAAGTGATTCAAAATTTTTAATTCCTTTTTTGTTGGTATTGAAATTAAAACAATTCTATCTTTTTTAATTCCATATAATCCCAAATCAATAAATTAGAAAAAAAGCATATTTGCTTCGTCCGAGAATCGAACTACGGTCCTCCTCTGCGCAGCAAGTTCGAAGCGCAACCACTCGGCCATTCTCACTGTAGTGAAACAATGAAAAAATAACAAATAGTTGAAACAGAAAGTAGAGAATTTTTCTACGTTTTTATATAATAATGTATTCGGGCAGGCTAAAATACATTAAATACCACAATTCACAGCGAAATTTCACTGAATTATTTACTTCAAAAACAATCGAAACAAAGAGTTGGTCTTTTTCTGCGTGTATATAAAATAATATAAATACATAAAACATTTTTTAAATCTTTTTTTCGCGCTCGAAAATATGTTGTTTCAAATTTTTTTATATGAAACAAAATTTAATTTGCATATTATTTTATGAACTCGTGCATCTAATCAATGACCATTATTTATGTTTTTAATAATTTTATCATAATAGTAAATTCAGTATTCACTGAACATAATTCTAAATTTGGTATCCGTTGGGATAAGTTTTAATGTTTGGAATCGTTGATATTTAAGAGGATCCATAATATATCTTATGCAATTCTGGATTGGAATTCAAAATTAATTTAGGGCCATGGTTATTAATTCATTATTATTCATTAAAATGAGTTTGAATTCCAAATATGGTATACAGTGGAATTAATTTTGAAGTGGTAATTGATAGATTTCGAGGGGCTTCAGTAATACATTCTTTTATGCCATATTTGGTATTGAATGATATTTTTTAATGGGAGGAATTTAAGGGGATTCAATGAGATAATTTTTAATTCCAGATTTTGTATTCGATGGAATTCATTTTGATGGCCGTTTGTAAAACGGCATTTGAGGGGATTCAGTAAGTCAAAATTCTTTTCATAATTGAGGTTTTATTGGGATTAAAAATCATTCCAATACCTTTTTTGAACAAAATGAGATAAAAACAATCAAATTTGAATCTCCATTAATCCCCTTCTAATACCTTTCAATCTATTTTCGTTTACTGGGATTGGTAATTGATAGTATTCGACGGTATTCAAAGAATATAATCTTAAATCCCATATCTTGTATTAAATGGAATTCTTTCAAATATTGGTAATAAATGGTATTCAAGGAGGTCCAAGAAAGAAATTTTTAATTCCAGAAATGTTATTTAAACGATACTGACAGATGTGGAATTCACGGAGATTGAAACATACGTTTTTCAATCCCAGTTATGGCATCCAAGGGGATTGATTTTCACAACGATTATTCGAGGGGGATTCACAGGGATTCAATAATTTCAATTTATATACCTACTTTGGAATTTACTAGAATTTAAAACCACTCTAATCCCTTTTTTGAACAAAATGAATTAAAAGTAGTCTCATTTTAATCCCAATTGATCCCTTTGTTATGCTTTTCAATCTTTTTTCGTTTACTGGGAGCAATATGCGGTTAACCCATTAAGGACCAAATGACGTGAAATTTATACCTATCTGAGATATTCGGATACGGGTAATGATAAAAAAATTACGTTAAGTAAAAAGAAAACCTAAAAAAAATCATGATTTTTGTTTAATAAATACTCCTAGTTTGTTTATTTTTTAATTTGCGATAATTTGCGATTTACCATTGGAAAGAGCTTTGAAAAGAAAGAAATTTGTTGCCGTTTTCATAATATGGTAGAATATATCTTCAAAATCATAAGTCGGAATATTTTTATGGGACGATTGCAATATCGTGGGAATTTGAACACTGGTCAGCAAATAATGTGATATCAGTGTTGGAAAGTGATCGGTAATTTTCGAAGTAATTTTTTACATCGAATTCGAATCCGTGAACAGATTTGTGCCATAATATCAGTATTTTGAGATATTTGAGGTTATGTATATAAAAATGCCTTTCTAGGCTACTTTTGAGGTTATGTCAGGATACAAAATATTTGTGCGGACACAAAATTGTTATGTATCTGTTTTTTCGTCACCAAGGGATATAGCCCATTAATATCATTAAGCATTTGCATTAAATACTTTGTGGAAAACATATTTCTACCGGGTATTTTCTCTTGACAATTTTTACTCGGGGTGTTTGACCTTGCCAGTTGAATTTCAAGTCGAGGTATTAAAATTTTCGAATTTAAAATAGGGTCTATAAAATTTGTCAACAAACGTTGACACGACTGAAACATCTTATCAATTATAAATATTCAAATGTTATACAGTAGTTATACTATACAGAGGTTTCGTGACATAAAATTTGACCTGGAATTTGACCTCCAGGGATCAATGACATTAATGGGACATATCTCGTAATATCAAATTGGGCGTACTTGGTGAAGCAAAATCGTTATAGGACTCCGTGGTTCTTAAATCAAAGAGGAAAAGTAGTATCATACGATCCAACTAAAGAAAAAATCCCTAAAAATTGTTGTCTTTTCTGCATAACCTCAAAAGTAGCCAAAAGCTACATTGTTTTGGTACGTAACCTAAATTGTCTCAAAATACAGACCTAATGATGATTCAGTTGTGAACCCGGATTAGGATTCTATGCAAAAAATTACTTCGGAAATGACCCGTTACTTTCGAATAACAAAACCTTTTGGCCAGTCCAACTATTCTTTTTTTATTAAGCATATGTCTTCTTACCTTATTTATATATAGTAAAGTAAGTTTAATCATCCGACATCACAATAATTCCTGTAGTAAGCATTAAAAATCACCGTCATATTCGTTAATGTCGTAATGTTTGATACTTGACGATATCATTTGGAGATTATCTATATGTTTGTATTATGATTCATTGAAGTGAGGTTTGAAATGATTATAAAATGAAATTTTTAGCCCGAAAATAATCGATGAACAAAACAGTATTAAAATTTAAAAAAATAAAATTTGTTTCATATTTATATTCTTGTCACTGGTTACGAAATTAAATTTTACTACAAAAAGGAGTAAATATCTGATGAACAGGGCGTTTCAAAAGTTTGGAAATCGTAATATAATGCATATTACTCGTGACCTTTATATATTTATTGTGACCTTGTTTCAACCTAAACTTTTATACATTTTTCATTTCTGTAGTTGAAAATGCGTATTTTCATTTAAATTAACTTTAAAATGACCTTCAAAGTTATAGTCAGGGCATGATGAAGGCTATTCTCCAACGTCATATTGTCACTCTATCCATTTCTGCGTTAACATTACTTATTCCAGTAAAATCAGTCAATTTAATTCTAAAATGACATTCAAGGTCATAGACAGGGTCACGATGAAGTCTATAGACGGATATAAAATTCTCTGTTCTTTCTATTTCTGTGACCAAATTAATTTATGGGTTCCTATTTGAAAAAGTAAATTTTACTTGGATTGCCATTTCGAATAATCACGAGAAAAGAAACTTTGTTCTAAAACCTTTTCCCATAAAATGCATGCGAATTATTTCGTAAAGGACCCCGTACAAAATGGCTTGAAGTTGGATGTCACTAAAAATGTCTGAATTTTTTATATCTTGCAGATTATGAACTCCTGATCAAAAGTCGAAATGGTCGCAAAACCCAAAAATGAACAGTTTTCGAGATATTCGTTTTTGGGTCTTGCGACCATTGCAACTTTCGATCACGAAGTCATAATCTGAGATATATATAAAATTCAGATATTTTTAGTGAGGTCCAACTTCAAGCCATTTTGTGCGGGGTCCTTTACGCGTATTTATTTATAATATAGAAATCAAATTAGCTCTAGGCAATTGTAAGGTTGTCGCAAGTAATGTACGATCGACTCAGATCATTGGAACGTTACTTCTATTAGTCGAGTTTCTACACATCGCCGGAACGATTGGATAAAAACATGTGGGCCACCACGCGGTGGGTATGTGAAAGGACTTAAGAGTTTCAAGTCTCACTTCATTCGATACAGTGAAATTCTTAATTAAGACAAAATTACATTTTCACATTTAAAATATTTTAGTAGTTTCGTGTATGAAGATGTATATTTAAATTCAGATGTTTCAGTTTGATGAAATAATTTCATTTAGCTCTGAGAGCGTACGTTTCTCATTACAGCCTACTTTATACGAGCTGTTGAGCAAATTTGAACGGAACACGTGTGTGAATTTCCCGTAACACAAAACTTATAATAGAGTTCGTAGATCAATCCCTATTTTTGCTTAATCGTAAAAAAAGCGTAAATTGGGGTAGCATTACGCGGCGGTTGACTGTTGTAGGAAATCGTCTCATAAAGGGGTGTCGGCACGCCCCCTTTTCAATCGGTGCGCCCGATAAACCAGCGTCAATTAGCCGCGGCATAGGCGAGAATTAGCGCGTGCGCCTCAGCGCCCTGCTACAGCCCTGAACGAAAAAGAAATCTCGACAGGACGCCGCGGTGGGGCAGATGGAGTAGCAGGGAAGTAAATAGAATTCCGTGGGCGAGAGGGGTATTTCACAGAGATAAGGATCTTCCACGATCGCGTTCCGAGGGGACAGTAAGTGACTTTTCGACGACGAAGCGCCACTCTTCGAATCGGATGATCGGAGAGGCGTGGATGGGGTGCCACGCGACCACTGATTATACCATTCATCGCGTCTACAGAGGGTGCGAGCAGTAAGCGCCCTCGCTCACCACGCTCCTGAATGTTCCCTCATCAATGAAACAATCCGGAGAATCCGTACCTTTTTCACACTTTTCATCTTAGTTTGTTCGGCGAGTTGCGTCTTGTTTTGGCTTTCTTCAGATGATACGGTGGTATACATTTTCGACTTGAAGGTCAATCTAGAAATCTATACAAGGACTTTCATTCCAGGGATGTTGTTTATTCTTCTACTTTATTTGCTTCATGTACAGATGTTGTCTTTGACCCCTTTGAATTGTTGATATTGGAAGACGGTACAAAGGTACGATCGTAGGCATTTTGGACATCAAGATCAACCGAAAATTCTGTATAAGGAATAACATTTTTATTCGGAGAGATATCTTTTATTTCTGCTTAGGAGATCGCGATGTAATGGAGATGTACAAATATTTACCCGATCCCGTTTACTGCTGGGAAGCCAGCCCGAGTTTGAATTGGAATCTTGTCACTACATCGAGCAGTGAAAGAGTACACTCAAACCTCCTCTAGCAACGAATCAACTGAATCTAATTTCTATAACTAAAATGACGACTTCTAGAAGAATTTCCTCTGGCGAGCTGGCTTCGTTTAAGTCTTCCATCTTTTTCCATCTTCCTGTCACCGGTTTGTTTTCCTTCTACTTTTCGGTTACGACGTAACGAACATATGCGACTCAGAGGAGTGGGAGAAGGTGGCGCCTCAGCTTTTGGTAAACATAATGAAACTTGAGAGGGAGGCGAGGAACCAATCGAGTAAATATAGGGATTAATCGGGGAAAGTCACCAGATTGATATCAACAGCTCTACCGGAACACGGATAAGGGATAAGCTATACGCATTATCCCACTCAGAGTTCAACTCGTACTTTAGATTCACCTGGAGGAATCGCAGACGTAGTGTCGCTCGAAGGGTTCGAAAACTGATAAATCATCTGGGTGAGGAGGCATATACGCAGTATTGCTTTGAAAAGTCAGCACGGATCTTGGGTTGGGGGTGCGAATTTTTAAAAAAATAGGTATTCAATACAAACATAGGTGGAGGGAATGGAAGTGCGGTTGATTGGCGGAGAGACGGAAGTGGGAGGATTTGTTTTTCTATTTTCGCTTGTTAGTTTTGGAGTTGTTAGTTTTGGAGGAAGAGGTAGAGGCAGCCTTTTAGCTTGTCGTGATGTATAACATACGAAAGTGAATAAAGAACTTCCCTTCACTAATCTACATGACTCTTACCTGACTAAATATTGCTTTGAGAGAAATGTAAAACTTTTGGTGGATATTTAGTGTTGCTTTAAATATGGTCAATGCAAATTGCTCAATCGATAGGTTAGGTTAGTATAGTGGCTGGATTCTTTACTAGATCCGCATTAAACTACAAACATTAGAAAAGACCCAAGAATGACACGACGATCGAGCACTTTCAATTGAGCGACTGTTGTCTATTGTCCTAAGTCTCTTGTCATTTTTAAGGTTATATTTTGTCATAATAAGTATCAATAGTATTCTCATCTAATCATTATCCTCTGAGTAACAAGATACGATGTAGCTAAACAAACATAACCTTAGAATCTATAAAAGCATAAATAAATAGAAAGCTACCTAATTCTGTATTCAAATAATTTAATCTAAATAATTTCCAACAATTATCTAGCGGGTACAAAATAAATTGTCAATCCCAGCTGTGTTTCTTTTATGCATTGCAGCTTTTCGTTTGAAAGGGATGCCGCGATTGCGAAACAATGCTCGACAGCCAACACGGTGGCGTCATCGTTGTCATTACCGAGGTGACGGACGCACTCGAAAAGCTTGCTGATTACACCATTGTCAAGCAGGTTGTTTCAGTTAATCGCGACGCCCGGCGTTTTGTTGTCCTTTTACCATCGCTGCGTGCGGCGCTTTCGCATGCTTCGCTCGCGTACCCCAAAGGCACGTTCGCAAAACCTGACCGACCTGCCTAATCACATAAAAGTAATTTGTTTGAACTGTTTGCGAAAATGAAAAACTTTTTATTACAAAGTACTTATTTGGGTAGAGAGATACGGAAATTATATACGATTAGATCATACGAGATTAGCCTCATGGATCAACACAATCGGAAATATGATGATTAATCTTTATATGGTTTTGCAAACATCTTACTGAGAATCACTCTAGTGAAAGACAAAAGACGCCATATTTTGCTAAATGCTAGATTATTGAGGCATATACGTCATCGATCTATTAAACTGGCAGTACCCAAGAACAGCTATGGGATTTCGTGCACCCTTCTGAGACAAAAAACTCGGGGATGAACTCACCCGTATGGTTGCGTTACCATCTCTTAAGAGATGGCTCTTGATTAACGGAACTTACTGCTTTTGTCTGTTAGCTGTGGGAAGAAGTAGAGTGGTGGTGGGAGCCAGTAGTAAGAGGAGTAGGGGGCTCCCATGAGATACTGGCGTTACTTAGTGCACTAATTCTTTGACCTCACTATGGTGACACGAAAGAACGACTAGTGTCAGAACCCATTGTACACAATACAGCGCCTTTTTCTAGGATTACTAAAAGGGCTTTGTGCTCACAAATCATGTCTGTATTCGAACTAGAAAAAGCTTAGTTAACCACGGTTCTAACCAGTGATGATGGTGACTTTATAGCTTCTTGGTTTTCCCTGTAGTGTGATCGGTATTGCAGGGTCGAGCAGTGACGTCAAGAACCACAATTAGTAATTATAACATAACATTTTATGTTTGCATATTAATACCGTGACTGTCAGCTATTAAGTGTTATATTTCTGTCAGTCAGTGACATTTTTTATGAAAACATTCCCTTATATGGTAGTACTGCTGGAATACGTTTGATATACTAAATGTAACAATTTAAAAAGCAAGGTAAACAAAGATGTAGTTTGTGTATTTTTAATTCCCTAGTCCATTAAAACATCAAAAAATGATGCATTTTTGTACCTCCGAGTTGTTCAAACAACAGTTTCTTTTTTGATAAGTCCGAAAAAATGAACGTCACTTCGGTCATTGCTGCCAGCGTATGCAGTGGCGTAAACGAGACGTATTGTTTGAGGCTCGCCAATAGCCAATACAGACAGATCTTCTTCTGCAAATCGAATTTCACTTTGTTTGGTTGTCATCCCATATTGCGTATTCCGAGCGACGCCGACGCGTGGCGCCGCCGCCGTATCAAAATAGAGCACGCCACAATAACTTATTCGCCCGAACAAAATGAGGTAGTATTTTATAGAGTCCCGTTGGGTTACATACGATGAATACATCAACGTGTCGGCCGATGCGTGTGACTGGAATATCGCAATTCAGGACCCGAATCGCGACTCGGCCTCTGATGCTGCAGTTGTCGCCTTCACAATGCGAAACTCCCTCCTTTATACCTTTTTTCACTTCCCTTATTATCTGGAATTGTTGGTAGCTCCGTGGGTATCGGATTGTAACCCTGCCGTAATGATAGGCTAGCCTTATTTACGGGCGATATTTTAATCCATTAATGGCGGTATTACGTATCTAAATGTGCAGCTATTCAGTAAGCCTGTGAGTGATGATTTGTTTCGTTGTAGCCGGAAATGTATTGGGCTACTTCTTTTTTAGCCAAATATTTATTTAATGTTTATATATATAACACATTCTATACAGTGTTCGACATGTTCGGATATCGTTAAAGATATTTACATCTAGAAAAGTACATATATCAATACTCATTGCAAAGTTAAATATTATTTTCGAGCACAGCTTAGTTGAATATGACTTCGTATTTCATTATAATAATCAAAGCTTTGTTTGTCTTAATCGAATAAGCATTCGATTTCATCCAATAAGTTGCTTTGAACTCCAACATATAGTATTGCAAATACAACGGAATATACTACTTACCGTCGTTAACTGCAGCATTTTGTTGATAATTAAGAAAATCTTGATGAAGTCTGATTGTTTTAAATGTTCGGACGTGTACAAGTGTTTTTCTCATAACCTGAATGAAAAATACCATTTTGATCCCTATATCGCGTGAGCAAAATAGCACTTTATCTCTCTAGGAAACGAAGTAAGTATATCATGGAGCAAAATAAGTTTCTGACATCCTGACTGCAAAATACGAAAACTGATTAAATCTCATCTGAGGATACTTTTACTAACAAATCGCTTTTGTAAATATGGTCACACAGTTTAATAACTATGCCAGTTAAAGGGAAATCCGAAACATCTTTAAATTTTGTACCCAAGGGACATTTGTATGTTACTACATATGCTCCTCAGGTCATCAGAAATAATTTTCATAGTTGAGCATTAGATTCGTAATCTGCGGCTCCAAAATCCCCCGAACGACGGTTTTCATTAGAATTTGTCAATATTCTGACAATTCGCCATATTTGGTTCGTGCCTAGAAGTATTATGCGACTTTTTCGTCATCTCAAACCCGCCATTGTGACTAATGTTCAATTTTCGAAGTGAATAGTTTTAATGTAAAAACGCATTTCGACCTTGGAATCGGAAAAAACAAACCCCAAACTTTTCTAGGAAGAATTGCGTTTAATTTTTCTATTCTCTTATACGTACTTTAATATCTTAAACTGAATTTGAGGGAGAAATTCTGTCCATTCCGGCATTTATGGATTAAATATACAAATTATCTTATATCATTTATCATTATAAATATGAAGCCAAAGATATACGAAATGTCGAACAATATATTGTCACTTTACTGTTATTAATTTTCTATTGCAACCTATTAAAAGTTTCTTTGCTTTTTGTAGATTTAATAACAGACAAAATTGCCAATTAATATATTATAGCAACATAAAATTAGATTATCCATTGTATTTTTCATGCCGTTTCATTAATCGTTTTAAGTCAACGTCAAATTTGTTACTAATATAAAAACGAATATTTCACGCTTTGGTCCATCTATGTGCCTCTTTTGCAAATTACTCTATACAGGTTTAAATATTTTTACTTAAAACGTGACTATTTGTGGCTTTTTCTATTGAACACTTAAAATCAACTATATTTTTAATTATTTTGTGAACGTAAGCTACTTTCAGGCTTTATGACATCTTTAGATTTTGCAAATTAGTAAGTATCCCATTCTTCTTTCCTCTGGTCTTTCTTCAACGGATTTTCATTATTCAATATTCAGTATGGAATACGGCGGATTCGAATTTTAAATATGACTTAAATTATGACTACTCAATATATGACTAAATAAGTTAAAAAAGATTTAGAAACTATTAGAAAAATATAATGAGGAAGATAACTGGTGGCAAGTTAACAGACCTTTATGAATAATTTGTCAGTCGCATTATCCCATGATTCCAAATAGTCTTCAAAATAGATGATTGTTCATCAATAAACTACACGTGTATGTTTCATATAATTCAAGAATTGTTCGTATTTTGGTTCGTCGTATTAGATCCACTATTTGGAATTTTGAAAATCTGACAACAGAATCGTATTCAGCAATCGCTAAAACCATTAAACCCAAGGTTCATTGAAATCAAACAATTTTTTGTATTTTGGTCCGACATACTAGGTCCGTTATTAAACGCGAAAATCTGATAACATACAAACGAAGAGTAGTAAGTAGCCTATATAATAGCTAAGAACGGAGTCTTATTTACATTGAACAATTTTGTCGGATATTTTTAAACCTTGTTCACTTTTCAAAATCTCAAAAAGTTGAAAAATTGTAAAACTCTTCAAAAAATTCTGAACAAATGTCGGTGTATTCTTTAAACAAAACATACTTTTTTCGTAAAACTTTTTCCGATAGTTTATAATTTTCAAATAAAAAATAATTCCTGAAATCTTGGACGATTTTTGCAAGATTTTTTTTAGGAATTTTTTATTAGAAAATGATAGATTTTCGGAAAGAAAGTTGCTTAACAAACAATTCTTCTAAATGATCGAAGAATTCGCTGAAATTTTGTCGGAATTTTCAAATAAAAAATTCTTGAACCTTTCGCTGATTTTTTCGTGTTTTAGCAACTATTTCAGATACTTTCTAAATGTTAATATTTACATTTTAAAGTTTCAGTCTCGAGAACAGGAATTCTGAAATTATTTCAATGTGAAAAAACAATTTGAAAAATGCTTGTTTTTTTTAAATAATCGCCTATAGTTTTGAACGGTTTAACTTTTTGAGAAATCTAACAACAGACTCTTAAAGTTCATTTTCCGTTAGATATGTATACTTTGACATTTGTTACGTTTTTTTTTATGAAAAAATGCTTATTCAGAATTTAACCCGTGAACGCCCAAGACGGAATAAACGTTTTTCCAACAAAATCTTAAAAAATCCCACTATATTTCTCGCTTAATTCTAAAAATTGTTCATCCGTAGAATTTTTCTAAATCATCCTGGCATAATGACTTATATTAGAAGCTTACAAAAGGTATGATTGACAATATAAAATGGCGGGTAGGTTAAAAATTTATTTGAAAAGTCTCAAAATCAAAAATTGTGAACCTTTTTAGAAAAATTCTACAGATGAAAAATTTTTAGAATTAAGCGAGAAATATAGTGGAGTTTTTAAAGATTTTGTTGGAAAAACGTTTATTCCGTCTTGGGCGTTCACGGGTTAAATTCTGAATAGGCATTCTGATTGGATAACGTCTTCATACAAAAATTTATTGTGTATTCCGGAAAAGAAGATTTTGTCAGGTTTTTTTTTTATTCAGCCACATTAGAAAAATGGCTAAATATCGAAAATAGTAGGATATGGATGCTTAAAAAGATTGCCGCTTTGTAAAAAAACAAATTAGATGTAGGAGTTCAACATTCTATGATATCTGGGGCATTAACCGGTTAAATCAAACTGATAATTAGCGGTTATAATAATCGGACCACTTACCTAGATGTGAGAGTTGGTATTTAAAAGTTAAAGTGTCGCTATATAAAATCTCTTGATTACTTGACCCTGGATAGCAGCGGAAGTTCATATAAAAATAGAAAAATGAATTTCACTGTAAGCACATGTAGTAATTAATCTATAATTTTATCATTATTTATGAATCACATTTAAACGAATAATATTTGAAGCAAATTAATCTCTATGAAATTTTGAAAATGTCCCGAGTAAAATTCCGTTTCGGTAACGGGGACGAGCCAGATCCGCAACAGTCTCCGCTCTCATCTAACGGCATTCAAGCTAACTACGTCGGATATACAGAATCTTTTTGGCCCATTAGTCCTCCCGTTGTATTAATTCCACTTTAATGGCATCCTTTATTTTAATCTGTTTTTCTTCCTGTGCGTTATCTTTCGCCTCTTGACTTACACTCTTGTTGTTTCAGCATGACCAAATGTTACCATGTGTTCACTCTCTGTTTTTCATCTTAGACTGTTGGGAATGGAGGTGAGGGGACCCGTTAAAATAAGGGAAGGATCCTTTTCCCGAACACAATCAGTTTAGGGAAGAGGGAAGAGGGGGGGGGGGGGGGAGGGATTTTGGAGGGGTTCATAATTTTCTTTGATATCAAAAGTGTAATTGCGTTTCATAATGTATAGGTGAAACATTTTACTTTTAAACGGTGTGTGTTCAATTGAAAATCTATGCGTTAGAGACAAGAAATGGACAGTCAACTTGCAAGTTAAGAAATATTAAGATTTCTTAAATTGCAGCGCGTATAGTAAAATGATAAAGAAATATAGTTTTTAAGTTCAATGATCTTTTATTAGTCGATGTCAAGTTATGTTAATTGTAAGTATAAATTAGCCAAATTCAGAATTATTAAAATGTTAGGTAATTTAGAAAATTGTATAAAAATCATTGGAAACAATTAAAGAATGAAGACTACTAAAAAAATGGTCGGAAGAATAGATTCTCAAATTGATATCGAAAATACGTTAAACTTTTATATCCACACAAGTTATTTTCATTGCTCTGTGTACGAAAGCTCGAGATTACGAGCTGACTCAAAGATATCTTCAGGCAATGGTGGACAATAGTGAACTGTCACTATTATGAGGGACAATGTCAGGACTCGATATGAGAAGCTTCTGCCTCGGGTATACAAGTGCAATATCGGACTTCGGTTTTTACTTCCTATCTCTTTTCTTCTTTTCTTTCTTCCTTTTTTTTATTTCCTTAGTTTTTGTCCCTTTCTCTGTGATGCTTTTCTTTTCTCTCTCTCTCTTTCTCCTTCTCTGTCTTCGTATCTCTCTCTCTATCACAGTATGATTTTTAGGACCATTTTATTTACATTTTTCTTCAAAATATTTTTACTTCATTCATTCATTTTCTTGGAATTGTCTCTCTTTCATACTGTCTGTGTAATTTCGTGTATAATTCTTTATTATATTCCCTTTTCTCTCTTCATCTCTCGTTCTCCCTCCCCATTGGCCAATGATGATCGACCCTCATCTCCGTCGTTTGTTTTCACACTAAACGCACCGTGTAGAAACGCTTGAATGCTTGATTCGGAATTGTTCACCGGAACGAGAAATGTGAATTTAATTTGGTATTGAAAACAGACGAAACCTTATTTTCGGTTAATCTCCATAATGAATAACCGGCTCTTTCCATTTCAATGGCGTGTTCGCGAACACCTGCAAATCTTTGATTGTTCCGTATTAGGTTTTATTAATTTGATAGTTAAAATAATATATATGAAGAGTCTTAGTATTGGATGAGTTTAAAGCCTAAGAGATTAATTTTAGGATTCATTATATTAAAAAAAAATTGCCCCGAAACGGGTTTGAACCCTGCCAATTTAATTGGTAATCAATTTCTTTAAAACTTCTTTAAGACCGAGTGAATATTTTTATTGATCTGTTTCAGATTAACCGCATTTTTTTAAAACAATCCGTATTTCCAATTCGAATAACAAAATATAAATTTTAAAGATTGATATGTAATCAAATAATTTAGGAATAATATAAAATTATTTTTCTTTATCCAACATTTTAAAATAAACCTAAGTTAAAGAGATCCTAAAATTTTACAAACTGCACTTGAAAATATATTATAGTTTCTGTTTTATTTGTATATTTTACGATAAGAATGGACGTTATCGAACGAATCGCTTCACCTTTTCCTTCAGGGGGTTCTAAAGTGCACCGCCGATAAGGGAAACATTTTTACAAAAAAAAAAAGTAGTAATAAACGAATGATAGGCATTAATTGAAAACTGACAGAGAACTTTTTGGAAATCAGTTATTTTTATTTATTTCCGAAAATTCTCGGTCAATTCGCAATTAATGTCTTTGGAATATTCTAGGAAAGCGCCTATCGTAATTACAATTGCCTTTACTGAGTCCGAATTTTGAAAAGTTTATTCACTCATCTTTAATTTGAGCTTTTTAGTGAAATTTCCTTCCTTGCCAGCGAACCACTTTAGAACTCCCTTAATGGGTTAAAAAGAATTTATGCAATGTATACTTGATGTAGAGAAGAACGTTTATTTTGTTATGAATGAAGATTCAGAAATATTCGAAAATCTACTGTTATATCTTTTTTAGATAAATTCTGCGTTATCAACGGATTTATTTTTCAGAACACGTAAGCTCTATTTTAGTACAAATCCGTGTAAAGTTGTTTATAAAATGGCCCATGATTATATTTAGATTTAAATTGTTGTAAATACTACTCACGTTTAGATGCTGATGCTTTAGTTACTAAATATACTTGCAAATTGTATCAGAGATACAAGACGCTTGGAGCAAAACTATTTAATAAATTTATGTTCATGTAATGACACTTTGTACCGGAGGATGTTCATTATGCATCTGCGAGGTGTTTAAAGTACAAATAAGTTTCTTGCGAATTATGACGATTTCCTGTCCACCTCCACAAGTTTTCCTTCTTCAGCGGCATATCTCACGCAAGATGCTAATTTAAACTTTCGGTGCTTCTGGAGGAAACTTTCGAGGCCGATAATAACTAATATTCTGTAATTTCTCTCTTCACTTGTATCAAGTTTTGCTCACACGGGTACACTATTATTTATGGAAAATATTATCACTCTAACTTAAACTGTTTTAAAATCTTCGCAATTAGAAAATAATTCTTACTAAAAACTATCATACCGTCTTCTGTGGGTGGAATGTTCTCTAAAATAAAGAATGTTCCATTCCATTTGGAAATTACATTTTTTCGACTATAGTTTTGAAGTTTAACTTCAAAAAACTCGAAATTTTCACCCAATTCAGTTTTAGCACAACATTTTAATATTTTACGAAATATTTAGTCCAAATGTTTATTGATGCTGATAACTCAAAAAAAAGTAATTACAAAAATATCGTTTAGAGCTTTTTGGGTTGATATGAAAGCTCAGTGAAACAACTCAAATTTGTTAATTAAAATACGACAGATTTTGGTATGAAGTATTTTAGCAACGAAAGTTCTCACAATCTTGATGGCAAGACATTACAATATGTTGTGAATCGTTCTTCAAGACTATACTTAATATTAGGAGTTTCAATCCTACAATTTTAGCGCAAAGAAAAAAATTATCTTCGAAATTTTATTATATTAGAAGATAATTTAATGATTGACTATTTCTGTTAAAAGCTACTTGAATTTTTGTACCGCAAGTAATCGTTTCTGTAATATTGTATATAGAAAGTGGAATTACCCTTACATAGCCCAAATTTTGAGAAATTTATTCAGACATTTTTAATTTACGTTTATGAGACTAAATTCCTACCTTATCAGCGGGCTACTTTAGACCCCTTCAAATTTTATTCTATTGACTTATATATTTTAATTATTGTAAATATTCAAAAGCGACTTTTCACGATTTTGACCGATTTCTTTGCAACCCATTTGTATTGTATCATTTATAGCAAGAGAACAATTGCTTCCACCAAGAAATGCTGCTGAAAATATGGTTTTATCCGTATATATAGGCTTAATTGAACTGTACAATGAGTAAATTGATAATTTTTTCAAGGCAGCGTTTGATATTGTACTCATTGTCTATTGAAAGAGGGTCAGATTGTGCGTACGTGATATGCTCTTTTAAGTGAACGAGGGTAACTCAGAGCAGGGTGAATACATAGATTTTGTATGAATAAGAGATGAATTGGATAGTGCATTCGAAAGTGTTATGGATTTTAATATTATTCATACGACTTGTCATTAATACGATTATTGATATAATGCTCTTATAAATTGAATGCATTGAAATATTACTTGTTATTTATATTTTTGACTAATTTTATTAACAAAAATGATAAAAAATGCACAACAATAGTAAAAAAAGCGTCTCGAATAAACTTCCAAAAACCTGTTACCGATTTTTATGGCACTGAACACATATGTCGCCATAAAAATCACCGGTATGATCATTTTTAAGGTCAAAATAAAAAGAAATATGATTTTTCGCATTTTTTTCGAAAATACGTATCGAACGAAAAGCAGCTTAAAAAAGAGATTGTGCATCAAATTCTCTACAAAAAACGTTTAGCACACTTTCTTCGTAATGTTAACGGTAACTCCGTAAATAGACAAGGACATCTTCTAGGTCGGGACTGAGAAAAACGTTTTTACTGATGGGGCATTTATTACAGAAAATTCAATTTTTTAACATCGAAGGCGTAACGAAGGACTGACTCTATCTTATTTTTTGTTTTTCTGTATTTTGAATTTTGTCTCTAAGGTCAATAAAAACTGCGTCAATCAAGGGTATGCTTACATAATGGAGACTACGCCCCAGACACCTCTATTTATACTAACCCAACATCCAACCAACAAGTATGAGTGATAATATAATCCGCGTAAATTATTTTTAAAACGCGTATACACGTTTAAAATTTGTTTGTTTAATACGTATTTTTGATGACAAAATTTGTGTTGACATTTTTTCTTTTTTCCCTTGGAGGTGACCTAGCACATGATTTTTGTGACAATGTGCCTCAGCTTATCAAAAAACACAAATAAACCAAGCCCTATATGAATCAGAAGAATTAGATAACGAGGAATGACGTTATTGGTTGAAACGGGACGCGCCAGGCAGATGATTCCCGTACTCATCATTTATTTATGGCATTACCGTTAATATTACGAAGAAAGTGCATTAAATCTTTTATGTAGGGAATTTGATGATCTATCTCTTTTGTATGAAACTGCCTTTTGTCCGGTGTGTATTTTTGAAAAAAAATGCGAGAATCCGTAAAAGAACGTGTTTTATCAGTTTCGACCTTAGAGATGAACTTGTCAGTGATTTTCATGGCGACTTTCAAGTTCGACGCTTAAAAAAAATGTAAACCTACATATACATAATTTTTATTAGAAAACTGTTTCTTATTGATTCGGACGCTATTTTGGGGATGCTGAATTTTTAAAAAATGAGCATCACCATATTTAAGCCCACACATTTTTGACGGGTTATGTATGCCTGTCCAAGATATTTTAACGTCGGGAATTGCAAAAGAACCCCTTTACGTGGTTTTTATTCATTAACCACATACAATTTTTTTGAACTTATTGTATTTTCGAATACGCCATTCGAAAGAGGGGGGGTTTGAGAGATAAAAAGCAGCTCCCAGAAATTGTTTTCATTGCGTTTTAATAATAAAAATGACTGTCAAACTTCATGTTAAATTTGCATACACTTGGTCCGATTACCGATACCATTTTATCGATTTAAATGCAATTCGTTGCAAAAGACAGCTAAAATGTACCAATACATTATTAAACTTAATTAAAACGAATGAAAAAATGTAATAAACGTAGGCATAAAAGGGTCTTTAATCATTACACTTGTTACGTTTTTCGCAGTCACGAAAGTACGCTGTAGTTGACCCTGACATTTGAATGATAAATGACGAAGTTAAAAGACAAATGAGTATAAAAACACATCACGGACTCGGTATACAAAACAGAAAATTAAAGGTGTGAGATAATTTTTGTTTTATCGCAGATTGCATGTTGTTGTTCTGGTTTTTGGATTTGTCGATTTTTTAAAATTTTGAATATCATGATTTAAGTCGTCCCGTTTTGACAGCCATTTGGAAATGTGTTGTTTTTTTATTGATAATAAAATTGTGAATCGCATTGATAGTTTTATTTCTAACCTTTAATTTATATTTGTCTGACGAAGTGTTAATAGTGTTTTCAACTACATCAATATTACGTATGAAAAAAGTATCTGAAAAATAATTAATATCAAGTCTTTTAATATTCATATAACATACGTTAAATTCATGATTGGTGTATTATGGTTAAAAAAGTGTTAATTTTTTTATAATAATTTCATTTACTTATGTAATTCACCAATTATATGAGTTCGTACAGATTGTTAATAATACGAATTATCAAAAAATTTAACTTGTACAGAAATTTTATCGTTTGAATTTCGCAAAAAATTGTTCGATCATAAGTATTAAAAAATTTGAATATTTCCACAACAGGAGCAGATGCGATTTCAATTCAAAGTGAATTTTCATCCCCACTTTCAGTTTTTTTCGTCATTTTTGTGAATACCTACCCTGGCTTCCTGCCCACCGTGTAGTCACGAATAAAAACATTAATAAAACAGAAAATATTCACTGAATGAAAAAAATGAATAAATTTGTTTCTTTCACTAAATATGAATAGCTTTAAGGGCAATGCTGTGTTAAGGTGCAGTAATTATAACATAATGCGTACTTAATTTGGTGTGAGCGTTGGTACTAAAGTGTTACCATATATGTAATGTAATATGCTGTACGGAAATGAATCAAATCAGGAGATATGCTCTATGTACATTAGGGGACCATTAACTCGTTATAGAGCCATTTAGAAGCTGCGAGATTATATAATTACATATAGAATAATGCGTTATTAAACACCGACTGTAAATACAAAAAGATATGTTTACGCATTGTTAGTAATTATATAGTTTGAACTTGCTTTGTGAATATATATACTGAACAAAAATTTATTTCTTTTAACAAAATATATTTACTTGAAATTGATTCACTTGAATCAAGTAATCGCATAACAAATTTTCTTTGGTATATGAGAAGATTTATTTCTTTCAAGTAAATCATTTCCTTAGCATATTATATCACGCACATTAAAAAAATATTGTCTTGAATCAAGATAGTATTTTCTTGAAACAAAGAAATAATTTGCTGAACGTTAGTGAATCATAAAATAGTTTACTTAAATAATGAGTGTCTTCGTTTACCTACTTTTTTTTTATCAAGTCTATATGTATTTAAAAGCAATAAACATGTACTTAGTAATATCAATTTATTCTGTTTGACAACTTAAATTGAATGAAATATTTATTTAATTTCAAGAAATATTTCCTTGATTCACGAAATTTAGTTCTTGTTCATGCAAGTAGTTCATTTCAAATTTGGCGCTTCATTTGGCTTCGGTGACTCCATGCTTGTTTCTCGTCATTGTCAACAGGTAGCTATTAAATTATTCTGCAGATTCGCAATCCGAGAAATCTATTCTCATTTGATACAAAAGATTTGTTTGCTGGTATACGTATTATAAGCCAAATAGTCTAGAAGTGTTGCGTTTAGTAATATCGTAATATGATTATTAGTTCTAAATTTCCCAAATAAATAATTGACTTTTTGAAGTAATTATTTATTTGATGCAATGAAATATTTTCTAGAGATAAATAAGTATTTACTTAATATCAAGTCGGAAGAAGAATTATTTAATACAGAGAAGTAAATATCTATTTCTTTCAAGTATATATTGACTGAAACTAAAAAATGCGTTTGCTTAAATAAAGAATTGGGTTTCATGAAAACTAACATATTTTGTGGAATTAAGTAAATATTAATTTTAGTCGATGAACTATTTATCTGCAGCATATTCTTTCTAATAAATATTTTCTTGCGATTATTCAAAGAAACCATTTACTAGAATCAAGTATAATTTTATTAAACTACGTTTATTTTTCAGTGCAAACAATAACATTACGTTTTCTTATAGCTACAAAATGCCAGCCACAGCGCAAGCTGCTTTACCTAACTAGATCGTGATCTTCTTTTTAATAAATATTTTGTTGCGAGGAACATGTTTATTGATATCAAGTCTCATAATTTTCTAATTCTAAGGGTATGTTTTCTTTGACGGACTAAAATATGTGTTTAAAATGATTTACTTCTTTCATGAAATATGATTTACTACCGTTAAGCAAATTATTTCTTTGTTTCAAGAAAATAAAATCCTGATTCCAGACAATATATTCTTAATGACTAATAAGACTGCCTTGGCCCACATGACCATCTCGTCTTGATCCGCTAGGTATCAACAAAATAATGTTAAAGATATGGTTCTTGAAGTAATTTTTGAAGACCATTATCATATTGTATAATTTTTTATTGATTGAATAATATTCAATTATCGGTCTCTCTCTCTGTTATCATATTTATTTTTTTTACAGCATGCAACCGTTATACACTGAGAAAAAAATTTACAAAATTCAAGTAAACGTATTTACTTGATTTGTATTTACCCAATTGAAGTATACATTTACTTAAATTAAATAAATATTCATTTTGATCAACAAAGTGCTTTCTTTCATCAAGTGAATCGCACTTAAATGTAGCATTCTCTCCTACCGAATATACATATTTTTCTACTAATAAATAAGTGAATTTTCTTAAAGTATAGAAATAGATTTACTAAATTAAAAAACCTTTTGAAAAAAAAATATGTTTTTAATTTTCGTCGTTCAATTGCGTATTCTTTTGAACGTGGAACAAGTAAATAATTTGATTAAATTAATCAAAATTATTTAATATTTTCTTTAATTGAGTAAATATATTTTTCAAAATGAGCAGACGATTATAATAACAATATTCTTCGTTTAAAACAGTTACGACTTTGATAAGTAAATAAATACTTATATTTAGTGCGAGCGTGCGTGCGCGCGCGCGTGTGCGTGTGTTGAAGCAGGAACAAAATAACTATTTGTAATTATGTCGGTGTGTCGGGCTTTTTGAAAAATAAAAAAAACACTTAGCTTGAAAAAAATGTATTTATTATTATAAACGACTGGTGGAAGGGCTTGTAAATAAAAACACGCGGTTTGATCGGCCGAGTAAAAAACGTATTAATTTATTGCGATCAACCGGTGACGATCCGATCGCGGCGCGGACTTCCTGACGCTCTCACGTTCCAGAACGTTCTCTCTCAACCCGATCGTCACTTTTTCACATCTTCGTTCGATCTTTCAAACTCTCGAACATTTAAATAGACTGCAACGTCGTTTTATATATCGATATCATACTATTCGAATTACAAATAATTGTATCGAGATCGTCACCATTTCGAAGGACCTTTTACATAATTACCTAACAGGCCAGCTTCATTTTGAGAGCTACCCCCATTCGGGTGTGCAATGGCGTAGGGAAAACCACCTTTGTGGGAAAAAACCTACGCCGGGTACCGCAGTTTTGAATTATTCTTCTTTGTTTCTAAATATGTGTGAAGTCCACAATCATCTTATTAATAATATGACGGACATATGTGATGAATGATTTATGTATCTTTGCCCCATTTTCTTTTTGAAAGCAGAATTTTTTGCTATTCCGTTTTTTCAAAATTTTTCGGGAATGAAGATCTATATTTCACATTTTTAACAGATCATTTTTAAATGTTTAATTATTTTCGTATCACTTACCATCTAAATTGAATTATATCAAAATTTATTAGCAGACAAAATATTTGTCGCGTACAACCAAAAACCTCGTAGGGGAACTACGGATAGACAATTGTGCTGAGCAGCTGACCAAGTTGGACAGAAGTAGAATAAAAATTTCCATTGAAATTCTCACAGGTCATGGAAATCTTAACAAGCACAGTCATACTGTGGAAAGAAAACCCTCTCTACTACGTACTAAATACATAGAGGAAATATCTATCCATTTTCTAAGGGAACACCCAGCCCTAATGGAAATAAGAAAGATCTGGACTCACACTTTCTGGGTAAGGAAGAAATCACGAAGCAGAGTCTGCAGCAAATACAAAAAGATTCTGCAAGGGCAGGATATCCAACTGAACCCTGAAAAGCAACAGGAATAGCGTTCAAAGGCAATTAGACAAGAATAGTGAATTCTGGAGATTCTCCCAAACCTGCTGAAAATTTACTAATACCAATACCAATATTAAATCTTACGACCACCATATGTAGGCTAATCACAATTGAAGAAAAAAACATAAAAATTAAACTTTTCCTGATTGTAATATTTTTGTTATTTTATTTACACTATTTTAAAATAATAAACTTGGATTACCAGCTAAATTTATACAAATAAATGACTGTGAATCAAACTTAGAGGAATTTTTGTGTACAATATACTGAAGTGATAAAACAACTGATTTTAGAATGGCGTCTTATTACGGTTTTTGTATTAATCTGTCCATATTATTATGTCGGGACTTGTCATGAAGAGTGTCATGCTAATCTCAAAAAAAGGTACTAATTTATGTCCTTTCTGTTTCTTTTATGTTCAAACACCATCTTTACATATTCTGATCAGTATTTGGATTAATAAGATTTGAATACCAAATACACTTTTTTAATACATATGATCATTCTTTATTATAATTCTTAATAGCTTGTAATAGTTATTATAATGTACATCACATTCTATATTACTTCGAAGCATACCTTTGGTCAGGACGAAGTATCGAATTTGGTCACCTCGGCAAACAGATTATCCTTTAGTTTTTCAACAAATTTCGAAATTTCGACCCCCTTGATACGAAAATAACTATTTCGATATAGCTAAAAGATGTCTTATAGATTTCCAAAAGATATTCGTCAGAGATCTTTTCGGCACTTTCAAGATATCTTGGACGAAATATATGTATATATATTGTATATATAAGATCATAATAATACAGACAGTAATTGGTAAAACATAGTAAACATGTAATATGCATCGAATAGTCTATTACAATACAAGTGCATGAAGTGTTTTACAAGTATTATTTATTAATACTTCGGATGGCCTATCGTCGGGGTCGAAGTTTTGAAAATGCTCATTTTCAATTTTACTTCGACCCAGGCTATAGGTCATAGTTGTAAATCGTTTACAATTTTCATACATATAAGAAACACTATATTGTTATAATATATATATACAGGGTGATCGGCCAACCATTACCCAGCGGCTAACTCTAGATTCTACAGATAATTCTGAACAACTTTTTCCTCTAAAAAAATGTTCGGGAAGGTAGAGTTTTTAAGTTATTCAACACTAAAATTTAGGTGAAAAAATCACATTTGTTGAAATATCTCGACTCGGTTTGAAGGTACCTTAACGAACCGAAGCTCATTTTAAAGATATTTTAAAGCTCTATAAATTGTCTCTATTGGTTTGGATCTACAATGAATATCTCTCTTGTTATAGCCATAAAAACGGGATAAATGCCGATTTTTCAGGATTTTCGCATTTAACTCGTTTCGACACATAGTTACCGAAATATCACACAGAAAAAAGTTCTAGGCCTTGAAAAAACAAAAATTTTTTGTCCTCTAATACGATGCGATTAAATTAAAACTGAACCCCACAAGAGCCTCGTAAAGTTGACAAAATACAGTTCGACAAATAAATCGATATTAATAACAAAATGTTATGAAAACGAGTACAAATAGGGTTCAGTTTTAATTTAATCGCATCCTATTAGAGGACAAAAAATGTTTGTGTTTTCAAGGCCTACAACTTTTTCCAGTGTGATATTTCGATAGCTATGTGTCCAAACGAGTTAGACGCGAAAAACCTGAAAAATCGGTATTTACCCCCGTTTTTATGGCTATAACAAGAGAAATATTCATTGCAGGTCAAAAATAAAAAGATACAACTTATATAGCTTGAAAATATCTTTAAAATGAGCTTCGGTTCGTTAAGATACCTTCATACAGAGCCGAGATATTTAAAAAAAAGTGATTTTTTCCCCCTAAATTTTAGTGTTGAATAACTTAAAAACTCTACCTTCCCGGAAATTTTTTCAAAGGAAAAAGTTGCTCAGAATTATCTGTACAATCTACAGTTTGCCGCTGGGTAATGGTTGGCCGATCACCCTGTATATATCGAAGCCGCAGATTGGTCCCCGAAATATCGGTATAATTTTATTATATAATTAAAAGCTGTTAGTAAACGAATGAGTATTAAGGAATAGCCGACTCTCCACAGGGTCGAAGTTTCTGAGCGAGCGAGGCACCACGTCAACACTAGTTTAATATTTAAATTCGTAATGCAGCATTCTTAAATATTAATATTTACTCAATCAAGCACTTCTCTCCCAACGACGTTAATAACGATTAAATACACAGATTATTTAATGCTCCATATCTTAACAGGATGGAACCTTAGGATTGTTAGAAATCGATTTTGTTGAAGATGTACCCGACATTTGAAACTGTATTAGAATGACTAAGTAAGTAGTCGTCGTGCCTATAATCTTGAAAATAACAAAACATTAAATTAGTAATTTTAACATTAATTTCGAACTGTTTGAACTCTGTTTTTTTTATTAAAAAAGTGCCATTACATTACTAAGAAGTTTTAGAATAATAAATCAATAAATCTACTTTGTTACGTTTGAATCGAATAATGAAATCTTGAATTAGATTACATCTTAGAATATAACAGATAGATTATAAACAAAAACCCGTAACTACTGCTTTTAAAACGAAATGTTTGAAAAATATTTATATTATCTGCTATTAAACAATTTTGTAAGATAAATTCGGAAATTTAATAATAGATTCAATTTGACAGTATTTTCTTCGTTATAGTTACTTCGAACAATTTCTTTTTAGACAAAAATATTACAATTGTTTCATTCACCAACATTCAATACGCATTCAGAAACTAATTTATATATAATGAAAATAATTGTCATGTACTTACTTTTTGAAAAAGACTCGTATCCAATGAGAAAAGATCAAACGCCGTAAAGTGGACATCTTTGTGTAATAAGCACATAGAAAATTCTCTCAACTAGATTTAAATAAATAGACAAACAATTTTTTATGCATACTATTTATAGCAATACAATACTCCCTACCGATATTAGCTCGTGTTTATCCTTTTCTATTCCCCTCAATATTAGCCGAATAGGGCTAGATACATAGCTGATGTTCAAGTGAAACATTGCGCATTCCCACCAATTGTTAAGGAAAATCCTAATATTTAGAGGGTCCTAGCGACTAATAATAAGAGGGGGTTAGTATTGGACAAGCTAATATTAGTAAGGGGCTACTATACGACTTACTTCTGTTATTAGATTTTGTTCTCCGGAAGACTCTATAATTTCATGCACGATCTCGCCAGTTTTTTTCATCTGCAACATCACATAAAATTTGTATTGAATTGGTTTCAAACGTTCCTCTGTTTATGACATGCATGCTGTATGGATACAAAGATACAGAATTTCAGTGCATGATTAATTTGCGATATCAGGCTAACTTAATTTATACTATCAACAATGTTAGTTTACAAAATTTATATTGACATACTACCTCAATGATAGCTGGAAAATATTGATGGCAAAACCTTAATTTCCACTACAGGTAATTGGAATCATTCATTATATAAGCAAACCTAGTGGATGGACAGAATCAAACACAATAGGATTGAAAACTACCGTGACCAAAGACAAATTTTCTTTTTGGAATTCTTCCTTAATAATTTAACGCCCAAACGAAGGTCGAAAATGGCCACAGAAGGATTTTATTCTACAAATGATAATACTCATTGCACCTTTTCTTTAAAAAAATGGATTTTTTTAAAGCTATATAATACAACTATTTTTTGGAACATTAATCGAAAGCCAAGATTTAAAAAGTTTTAAATATCGGATAGAATATAGTGTTGGGTCGTTCTTGAATAGGTTGTTAGACTTACTATTTTAATTAGCATGTTATTAAGTTTAAATTTAAAGATTAATTACATGACCTGTAGACATTTTTTATACAGACGGAGACTTTTTAAATGCAGTTTGCATTCGTAGAATAAACAGTAACGCACTTGCATCGAAAACTACAAAACCAATTATCGTTGTCTGACTCTGGGTAGGTAAACTTTACGTCTTTTGTTTGGTATTTTCATTTTTCAAATGGTTTTGTACGGTTTGAAATACAACTGAATTTACGTTGAAGATTGCTGAAAATTATGTAAACAAAACTCCAACGTGTATGAAGTTACATGCGGCGATGTCAAATGAGAAAGAATGCAGTGGCGGCAAGTGTGAAATAAGAATATAAATTTTACCTCGAAAATATGCTACTTTGGACAACAGATCTAATGTGTTTCGGATGTTTAATATTATATTATTGTTAAATTCAAGTTTCTCCAAACAAGTCACAGTTACAGACAGAGAGTTACAAGTTACAGTTACGGAACAGAAAGTTAATGTACAAAATGCTATGAAGTTAGCTTAAGAAGAGCCTAACCGTCAGTGATATATGATAGACTTAGGAATATAATACGAGATTGAAATGAAGCAGAATGACGTAGCGAAAATTAATATAATTGGGAGAAATTGAATATTCAGGACTAAGAAAACTAAAAGAACTTCGTCCCACTCAGTTGTACTATATAGTATTTTCTTTTACAATCACAATTTTCTCAACATCAGACAGCTTCCAGCTTCAGGGTACTATTGACTTTGAATTGCATATTCCGATATAAAATTCGATAACGCTTCAAAAGTATTGGATATCTATGACAGTCTAAAGGATTGGAAGTTTTATCATAGTAATGAATAATACAAAATATGAAATTTATAAACATTACCTCTTTCACAGTGGAAGTGACAGTTCTTGTCAACAGATACAATCCCTGAATATGAGCTATTATATGACATGTACAAGATATGACACACACTGACTCCATAGGTTGTGTTTCAGTTGTAACAGGAGTGATTACATAATAAGAGTAACATATAAGAGTAGCGAAAACATAAAACACACCAAATAAAATTGGCACGGAATAAAAATTCGATACATCCTCCGATAGTTTGAACAGTAACGAATGCACTTCACGAAAACTACAAAGTTCTTTTTTATACATATAATGAGTTGAGTTTATTAGAGTGCCAAAATTGATAATTTCGAAGCTGGTAATGTCCATGATTTTCGGCAATGACTCGTTGATCGATTTTATCATTGTCTGAATCATTTGAGCTAGTAACGCATAGGTTATATATAACCAGTTGATAATAATGATTGGCAACATGTACATAATAAAACCTACTTGATCATTAGTACATAATCGTCCATTGACATACAGAACCGACCAAATGGTAAAATTGGTAAGACATATCGTAGCACTAAAAGGTATTTGTGAAGCGTGTTGGTAGCCCGTATTCAATTTTTTTAACAGTTTTCCACATCTCATGAAGTCATTTGCAATTTGTATCATTACTTTTTGCCGAATGCCACAAACTGCCACAGTTATAGCTGCAGAAACTACCACAGCTACTGTCAGAATAACATCCAAAATTGAGTACATGGGTTTCCATCCTAAATATCTTGTTTTATAAACTTCAGGTATTCTTTTAAGGTTTATAATAGAGAAACTAACGATTAAAATCATATTGTATATTGAACATATCGGCGAATAGTTCAGAACTCTCTTTTTCTCGCTTTTTGTAAGTCGGTGATTTTTTATACTGAATGTTGCAAGACCGAGGAATTTCAAAAAATGAAATAGGCTCGTAAAGTACCAATTTGAAAACTGTTTTAATATTTTATGAAACATATTTTAATAATTTTTTACATGACATACAACATTTCTTCTTTTCTATGACGGTTTTAATCTAGTAACTACCTGGACTGAAATTCGTTCACATTTTGCAATTACTAAAAGTGCAGCTTATTAGAAGTAATTGCCTTCCAGTACTCCGTTATCTTGACAATTGAATTCTCGTCATGTTCATTTATTTACGTCCGTCATTTAAAGAGTATGAAATTCTCGTATTATTATAGTTCTCCATTGTTTAGATTTCACTAATTTGGGTTTTCTCCGTAATATTAGCATGACAGATTAACGACGCTGAATCTGAGTCAGGCATTTGAAATTGAACTAGAATCACTAAGTAAGTAGTCGTGGTTCCAATAATCTGGATGAAAAATAAAATATTTCAGGTCACTTTCTCACTCAAATTTAAATGCTTTTCATACTTACTGACAGTAAAAGTGTTTCATCTAACTGTATTAAATCATAAGCCATAAATCGAACTTCCGCATGTAATAAATTTAGTGAAAACTCTTTCAACTAAGCAAAAATATTAAGATTAAAAACACAATAAGTTCAGAGTCTTATTAAATAAAATAGTTTTTATTTCTTACTTCAAGAAGAATTTTATTATTTGGATTAGCAGTTCGCAGGATTTGGTGTATAATATTCCCCGTCTTCTTCATCTACAATACAAAAATTATTTAGCTCTAAAAAATAATAAAGCATATTCACGAATTACAACTTACTTCCTTCTTAGTTTGGGTGACACATCTGGTTAAAAGAATCAAACAAAATGCATGAATCGCAATATTACTGGTGCTGAAGACTTTACAAGAAGTTGGCAAGGCGACACTGTTTGTAATGATAAGTGGAGAAATTAGAAAATATAAATAAAATACAATAGTTACAAAAAGGTAAGATAATGAAAGCAATGCAGGAAATGAATATAAGTTGCAAACATCATCTGCCACTTTGTATAACAATGTATGGACTTCTCTCAGTAACATCAGTCGTCCATTAATTGAGTCACGTGCTAGAGAATTAGCTGCTGAACTGATACCAGTTAAATTTGTATTTCCTACACTGACTTTTGGTAATATTCTATTGATGGCTTTGGTTACGGTCAGAATGAATTGAATTATCATTGAAAACCCAATAAACCACCAGTTCATTATAGAAATTGGAGAGAATAGTGCTACTATGCTGATCCCCTCAAACAAAACGCAAGGGAATCTGCTGAAGACAACTATCATCCAGATGATTATATTCGACGAAAAAACCATTACACCGAATGACAATTGCATTACGTCATGTTCGTCTTTGATCAACTTTTCCAACATATTTCCACACTTGTATAAATCGTTTACAACAGCGATAATCGATTTTTGTTGAATGCAAAAAGACAATAAAATCAAAGCAGCAAATGTTACACCGCAAACCATCAGAGAAACATCCATGAACTGATAAAAAGGTGTCCATCCTATGTATCTTTTCTTGTACACCATTGGAATGGCGAAGAAATTTGTAATAATTATAGCAGAGGCTAGGGAAATATTGTAAATTATGCTTCTCCAGGAACACTCAAAAACGATTTGGCAATTATTTCTGGAACTTTTGGTTACTGGTACTTTTTTAACGACGAACGGTGCCAGTCCGTGGAATTTAAAAAAATTGTATACGAATTGCACGTACCGTTTGTTGTACTTTCTATTTCTCATGATTTTTTAAATTATTTAATATTTACCACTTTTAAACTGGAGTATATTTTTAAATTTATTGGAACAGACTTTCAGCAAATGTCCTATGGACTCATAGTTAGTATTGATTTCTGTTTCATTACTTGAAAGGGAAATTGCAATCAGGTAATCGTCATTTGTGCTTTGTAAATTATGAATTTATGTTTATCCAACTTGTAAGTTTGGAATATGATTAGTCAATCATCAGAATAGTGATTAGCAAAGTTTTAATGGATTTTTTAATTTTCTAGAAATCAACATCAGTTTATAATAAAGTTTATGTAAAATAAACTGTTTAGAAGTAACATTATGTGAATGTAAATTAATGTAATAAAGAGTTATCATCCTTTCTTGTCCTCTTGTTATTGGCTTCCTGTTTGAACGTTAAATTTTGAAAAGAACATTAGTACTCCTGTAATCCATTTGACAGTCATTATTAGCAGAAGCAAGTTTTAGTCAGATTAATTTTGAATTTCAAGAAACATTTTGAGCTACTTTATTGAAAGGGTGATTTTGGGTTGACTGATTTGTATCCGTAATTAGGTTTGAAACTTACGCTGTAAATATTCTTTGATAATTGGACTACTTTTCAAACTATTTTGCTTAGCTCAATAGGACCTCTCCTAAAGCAGTTATGATAACTGCGAATATACTTAAGAACTAACAAAAGTGAACAAAAATGTTACCGTGGACTACATAGTTTGGCTAATTAAGAACTAATTCGGTATGGAAAAACACCGCAGTCTAGCACCTACGTAGTGTTCTATTACAGCGAATGGAGGAAACAGTGAAAACTAAGTAATAATCATCAATTTTAACAATAACAGTATCAACAGGATGTAAGTAACTATAAATATGATTCGTTTTACTAATTTCAAGTTACCTGGTACTGATGGTTGAAGTTCTTTAATAATTTTTTTAGTGTAACGAAACACGCAAAAATCGAGTAAGTCTAAAATAATTATATGAAATATTAATGTATTCTAATATTATATTATGTAACAAGGGAGCAATTACCGAAATTCAACGAGTGCGAACTCCTGCGAAGCTTATCACAAGAGCCAAGCGAGGGTGACAATCACACACGTCGGAGATCGATATTTCGTCCGTGTTGCATACTATATTTTTTAATACAACGGGCTTGGGGCTCGATAATTTGCGCCCGAAGATTTCACGGCAGGGCGCAAAATCAAATTCTACTCCTGGAGAAAAATGAAGGTAACGGTATTTTATAAATAATATCAGAAATATCAGTTTTTGAGTTTTACATTAGAATTGATGAGTGGGATATTCTGAACCGATTCAAATTCGTAGCGTGATTTTTTTTATTGTTCATTTAATTTTCATGGTCCACATTTATCTTCATTGGTCTAACCTCAGATCAATGCCAAGTTACCGTTTTGACAGCTCGACTATACAGTGATGAACCGTTGCAAATCCTGCAATGTTGCAAACTTATAAGACATTTCTAAACTTCAAAATAAGAAGAAAAAAAAATCCAATCACATTTACGTCACTTTTTTATTTCAGTGGCTTTTGTTTGCAATATTCCTGAAAGGTTGCCCAACATTTTGTTTACTCTGCTACAGTGCTGAATACTTTTATGTTAACTTTAAACTACTATTCAAAATATTTATAAAATTAGTTTAAAAAATATTTTAAGAAATATTAATTACTTCATGCACTAGTGAAAGCAAACGTCAGGAAATACATAAAGGCAAAAACGTAGGAAACTAAGGTAAAAATATAATTACTTATATCGATCGCTATTACATTATACTGAAACGCATTCACTTCTTTTAATGGCTTAATTAGTTTGCTAAGCGTATGATGCACATCGATAAAATCCCAGATTAAAATCCTACCTATCTACTTTTTATGGCACGCAAGTAGCACATTAAAAGTGACTTAATAATTTGAACTGTACTTTCAGCGATCAGTTGATAATATTATTACTGATTTGCATTTATCTTTAATTTGTATTGCAGAAGATACTTAAATACGTAATTTATTGCAGTAACTTTTGACGAAAGTAAAAGCACTTCCCGCTCCGTTCGTTTATATGTTATTGCTTCTGTTTTGTATACACTGAAGCGCAAAAAAAGTAATTGCTTAAATTATCACATGTCCTTTATTAGTTAATAAAGTGTTGTTAAGTTAACTTACTTTTATTGTAAGAGAAACAAAATATGGAATGTTTGTGACTGCGATATCTTCAGATGTTAAAAAAGTGTTTAGCCAATGTTTTGCAACCGTGACATTTTTTATTATTGAAAGATTACAAATAGACTTTAAAGAAGTAAGCCTTTCAGTCAGGCAATCCAGGCAGGGGGTATATTTATAAGCTGTGGGTGATCAAAATTCAAAACGGCGGATATAATATGGCACATAAAAAATTGTAAACGTTAGCGAATTTTGTATAAAGCTACTGAGGGGTTTTTGGGGTTGCTGAATATGACTCTGGGATCAGAATTTTAAAATTCAAAATCAATATCGTGTTCATTGACTTCACTTTCATCGCCACTTGTAAATAATTGTAATCGTCATAAATCTTGTCTTATAGGCACAGGTCGGCAATCACATTCGCTGAAAACACTCGTACTCCATAGTCTCGCAAGATGATTTTAGCTACAGAGTCGTTTTTTTATAATTGCGGGCGCCATATTGAATCCACCATGTTGAATTTTGTATATGTAATGGTATTTCTATAATCTCCATTCTTCAAACAACTCATAGCATTTTTTTAAGCATATGTCCGTCATCAAATTTGTACGCTAACGAATTAGATTCATAAACATACTAGTTTTCGTGGATATGTTTAATTATAACAATTACAAACAATATTGTAGATTCACAAAATTTATTCTTATATAGTTTAAGTATCTCTTTAAAATAGCATTTTGCATCAAATGCCAAAGATACGATAAGAAAAAGAAGACGTATAAAAGGGCGCCACTATAGTGGTGTCTGTGACATAAAGAGTTAAAGAGGAAATTATTGACGGAAAAATAACCAATGCGTAATAAAATTGTAATGAATACTGCATTTTAGCTCGGTAAATAATTATGTTTATTAACAAACCGTTTTCGTTCAACATTTTGTTTATTGTATCTGATAAAATGCATTGTTTTTCATTTTTCATTAATTTTTCTTTTCATCTTTCATCCCCACGGAAAAAAATTTAATTTAAAATATAAGTAATTTGATTATATTTTTAAAACGTATTAAATGATTATTCATGAACCGTGTTATTTCAGTAATTATTTGTTCATCACTATTGCCATTACGGTTCGAATCCCGACACCAGATTTTAGGGTCAGAATTCGATTATATTTAGCAATATCGATCATTCTAAAGACGTAAAAGTAACATACAAATGGAAAAAGGATCATACATTTACGAGTAGTGCAAAAAGCATTGTAATATTTACTAGAAATAATGTATTTGTATCTCAATGTTAAGTCCTTGCTATTACTTCATCGCAGTTTCGCAGTTTGAAGCACAACTTGTCAAGAATCAAATAAACAAGTAAAATAGTGAATGATAGCATTAACAATGTCTAAAAATTGGAGTGAATTTAGAACTGTGAAACTCATGTTGCCATAAAAATTTATATTGAGGTAATAGAAATTTGCCAAAACTAATATAAATTACTGTATAATAATAATTTGTCTTTATTGACAATGGGAAAGGTAAACTGTTTTAACAGTATAGTTTTCCAGACTGATCCATACTTGAAGAAATTCGCATTTAGCAAACAGAATTTGAAAAACTTATATCATTCCAAAACATTTCCAGCAAGGTTATTTTCAAGTCTTCAAACCAGGAAAAGAGTGAGATAAAAATCTATCAAAACAAGGAAGCATGTTACGCTGATTATTTTGAAGTCTATAACAAAAGCCTCCCAAAGAAATACTGTAAAAATTCAACATTTTTCTGGTCACCTCTTTGGTTATATGAAACTGCAAACGATGTCTTTATAGGATTTGACAATTTTCCAAAATTACTGGAAGTTTAATATTACAGTGGTGCGTTCCTGAACTCAAAATTGATCTCTTTCATGATGTGAAAACTATTCTCGAAAATATTTATAAATTTCGTGCAAATATTTAAATTGGTCTTATTAAAACAAATATCGGTTGTACGTTTAAAAATTACAAAAATTCAATCGAAGAAATTAACAGTTTGATAGGTTCTTTTAATATTTATTATAATTACAACTTTTAAAAAACTTAGTATAAAGGACACAATTATAACTTATTTTTGACGATCATTATTCTGTTGATTCATAAATAAATTGTGAAATTCGTGAACTTGCTTTCGTTTCGAGTACTTAACAAGAGTAGGATTTCCACTCCTTTGAAATACACTTCACTTCCACAATATTTCAGAGTATATGTCTGGATGTAAATGTCATTTGAATTCTTTCTTCAAAAAGTTTTCTCCAACTGACCAAAATGCGGCGTGGTAAAATCAAAATAAATTCCAACATATCTTATTTTGATTCTGTTGCGATCAAACACATTGCAATTAAGAAATTCCACGTCAATGACCGTACTCTGTAGTGGACGAGGAGTTTACTTTGTTGATTTCATAACATCCTGTTTGTCTACAAAATAAAAAAATAATGTATTAATTGTGAAGATTCATAGATTAACAGATATAAATTCAAATACATACTTTTTTTTTGCAGTGAACGTTTTTTTCTCTGTTTTTGTTGTTTCAATAGCTCAAATAAAATTGGATTATTATCACAAGATATGTTACTGTTGACCCAGCAATCTAAAAAATATGCACTTATATATAGTCGCTAGGTTTTATTTAAAATTTACTTCATAATTCCTCACCGCAGTTATTAGGGAGGTATCTAGAGAAATGTTTCCAAATGCCTTGAATTTTATATTCTCATGGAGCAAGAATGTAGAAAAAGCTTTCATCTAAAAAATTAAAAGTGATAGAATTGACGTTATTTTCAATCCTTTGTTATATTAAGAATGTTCAACAAAAAATGTGTTTCTCTGAGTTTTAACCAGTTGAAAATAGCTGAAAACTACCGACAGCAATTGAACCCCTGGCGATTAAAAGGGGATACGCGAGAAACGCCGGAGAATTTGTTGGCCCCTCGGCTCGTAATTTTTTGACTTTCGAATTTAAAGTTTTCATTAGATATCTTAATAGGAAAATTAATTACGCGTAGTTTTTGTTAAAATCAATAAAACATTGTTATTGTCCTTGGGTGAATGAACTACGCTTAGCCGGCTAAGCTGCCTTTTCTAATTCATGGAATTCGTGAAAGAGACGACGCGACGCGACAGCATTACAACTTTCAATTGTTACTTGAAAACTACAAGTCAGATTAGTCTATAACTTTACAAAAAACTTCTTTGAACCTTCCTCGAATTTTCGGTGTGAAGAAAATTTCGATTTATTGAAATTCCCTCGACTCCCGAAGTGTTTGAAGCTTTCAATGTCATTTTTGTGCAGTAAAATAAAAAACAATTTTTAAAAAATTTCCGTAATAACTAACCATAATTTGGAAAAATACGTTAGTTTTTAAATAGAATAGTGCATATTCCCTAAAAATTTCATTAAAAAATACCAATTATTGTAAAAGATATGACGAGTTAAAGACAAAATAATTAAGTTATTTTATATTTCAAATAATTTCTTTTTCGTCACAGTAGGCGTAAAGTACACTTTTAAAAAAAGTTTCTTTTTTTGCAAACAATTATTTAAATAACTGAAATATCAAAGATAATTAATCGTTTATAAATAATAAGATATTGTAAAAACCTCCTTCTATACGTAACATGCCAATTAAATAGTAGTCTATACCTTATTTACCAGTTCCTGATCAGAGACTTTGTTCATCAACTGTTTGATTATGTTTCTCGTCTTTTTGCTCTGCAAGTTATAAATATACCATAAGAATTTTTAAATTAAATAACATTTCCAATATTTACAAAAAGGTTAAACACGTTTTTAATCCTACACTCCGAGAAATTTAGTTGTGGCTGTATTTCACGCAAGTTTATAGTATAACAGACACTATAATTTCCTCTGAATATAAAATACTTTCTTATGATATATTAATTAGTAAATTTTCAGTTTTGGTATTTGACGGTCAGAAAGAAAAAGATATTTTTTACGCCATTGATTGTACATAAATCCAGCAGACTCCTTTTAAAATTATTCAGATAATAAATTTTCTTATTTATTTTAAACGTTTTTTTCGCAATGTAACTTCTTCAAGAAATTGATTAATTAATGTTAAGATTACCTCTCCTACAGTGTCGGTAACGTATTTCGTGAAAATAGTCATAATGTAAGAATCAATGACTATTCCTAGTACAGAATACGTGTTGCATCCTGGTTCAACAAGTTTTTCAATAATCACTCTCGTAGTAAGATAGAAACATCTTATAAGAATGCTTGTAAAAGTAAACGTTGACCAGCACAACATCGGTACAGAGTAAAAGTTTGACAAATCTTGGGCTATTAGACACAGTAAAAAGTACCTTTCACGTAATTCGCAGAAAGGTGGTAATTTTGGATTACGATTGATCGATTTACTCCGATTCCTCGGTTCTAGTAACATTTTGAATGATTTGTTTAGTATCTTCAATATGCAGAGAATTAGCTTCAACACTACCAAATATTGGATCGCAGTCCACCATATGATTATTGTGGGAAGAAATATGAAATAAGCCATCACTTTTCCAAGGCAAACATATGCTCCGACAATGAAGCTGATTGTTATGACCACGTTCGTCCACATGGTGAATTTGATACTTGCGCATAGGGTGTCGTAACAATTATTATTTCTGTTCTCCAAATACTGGCTATACTCGTAAAGGCTGCGTATTATTTGGATGAAAAGTTTTTGATAAATGCAGAAACTTAATAAGATCATGATACTTAAAATCGCTCGGATTGACACGAGAATCGCGCTAGTTAATCGACTAATGCACGATCCCACAGGTGTGTTTTCGAATGTGAAGGGCGATCCTATTGCTATTATGAGGATCATGCCGATCATGATGAAGCTGTTGTATATTTTACCAATTAACGATTGTTTGAAAATCAAATAGTGCGTTTCTTTGCCGTGCATCTTTACTGTGAGCAGTTTTATCGAAAATGGTGCAAGACCAAGAACTTTGAAGAAGTATATCATAACGTAGGCATTGGTCCAGATTCGAAACGAAAGACACATTTTACCGCCGACTATGATCTACACTTGAGATTTACAACTATCCACAATAATCATTTAGATTCACGTTGACACTGGATAGAATAAGTTAACACAGATAAGCAGTTCCATTTCGCAAAAGGAAGCAATTTTCTATATCGTTTTTAATTCTTGCACACTGTAGGGAATTTGACACAGTAACACGTCGACATCTTCGAACAGTTTACAATTATTTATTATGAAACAGCTTACATACGTTTTTTTGCACTCGCGAGAAACAATTGAAACGGTGTGAAATGAACTTATGATATGGGGATAAATAAGAAATAAGGGTGCCTTGAAATTAATTAGAAATATAAACGCATGCGTGGGTCTGGGTTGAGAAAAATGTGGGGGAATAAATTAATTGATTTTTAAAATAAATTCTATGTAAATGCTTCCGCTTCTCGCAATAGCGGACCTGTACTCTATTAATTGAGTCACGCACGGCTATAAGTGTTCTATGCGTATTGCACTTTTAGATAATAAATAATACAGTTAATTATACGTATTTTATGTTACAATATTTTGGACAATGGTCATGAAATGTATGGACACCTTAGAACTGTTAATGAATACCGTAGAAAGTAGATATTATTAATAAAATGGAATTTGTTTTTAAAGGGAGTCCTAAAGTAAATTGAAATAACGGAGAATTAGATAAAAATTTGCAAGAAGTTAAAATATGCTACAGAGATGCTCTAATTAAAATGTCGCGAGGCTATAATGCGTATGATAAGAGATAAAAAAATACATAAATAAATTATAAGTTGTACCCCATAAGGTCATGGTACAGTGGATGTAAAAATCAAATTCTTGCTGAATGTAATAATTTGTAACATACAACATTTTTCTGTTATATACTCCGTGCTGATTGATGAGGTGTATGGTTGTTAATAAAACAACGAACACTAAATAAAATTTAATTTATGGATGTTGTTATGGGAGATCATTAAACAAAGACATAATAATTCTAGGTATCCGAAAATTTCCAAAAACATGATCATAAACCGACCAAGTATTCAGCTTCAAAAGTAAATTTCGCAATGGGCCAAAGATGTCGTCGATTACTTTTTGACTCAGCCTGGAGTTTGAAAGTTTTATTTATATTCTGAACTTGACAATGTACTTGTTATGATCCACTTAAAATTTTTATTTTATATAATTTTATATTTCATATTATATTATAATTTGAGAGGTATACGCATGTCAGATCATAACAACACCGACACATGCGCGCGGTCTGAATACCTACTGCGCTTCTTGGAACTATATTATTTTATTTCCTATTCTATGTAAGAAATTATAAACTTTTTATTTGATAATTTAATTTTTAATAAATAATAAAAGGAAAAATAATAAAATGCATTACTTTTGAATAATTAATACTATTTTTGGTATTGTGGATTCATTCCATTCCAATGTAAAATTTAATATTTAAATATAATCAATTTGTATATGTTTAGAAGTATAGAAAATTGAAATTATAAACGTAACTTATTTAATATACACGTTTGTGAAATTAACTAGTAATAGTGTGCAATATAGAATATAATGCCGTGTACGTATGTATGTATGTTTAGACTCGTCACATGTCAACTGTCAAGTTAATTAAGCTCCAACTGCAGGATCATAAGGTCGATTTTCGGCAAAAATTATTAAGTTAAGTTTATTGTGCTTGAATATAATTTTTGTTTGTCAACTCTGTGAGTCCCGATGAGGCAAGTGTAATAAATTAATATTATAAAAGTAATTTAACAAATTTAATAACGTGTTTGGTTAGGGATTTCGGCTCATGTGATTCTTATTAGTTTTTCAGTTTAATTGGTTTTCCCAATCCAATTTTATAGATTTCTGTAGAGGAATATGAGAAGTATTCCGGATCTAAATTATTAAAGATTCCAGTTGCCGATGTAAATTCGCAACAGCAGGGAATCGTAACATACTGAAATGTCTACAGCACCACAAAAAAAATCGGGAAATTACTCAGCGAACCCCGTCCCCCTGTTTTTTTAATTATGAAGAAAAAACAGCGAAAGTTATTATAAAATGTGGCAATGGGGCGTTTTTCGGGGGGTTTAGAGGTCGTACGGGATTATCTTGGTATTATGCCGTAGAAAATATGCTCCACAGCGATGGAAATCTATATATTGCAGTGGTAATTTCTGTACGATTACTGACTGGATAAATCTTAAATCATTGCTGACCGTCAAGTATGTCAAGAATCATCTTCATGATAAAATATCTTAATATGTGTAGGTGGAAGGAAATTTTTAAATTACGTCTACTTCCAAATCAACTCCTGCCAAAATACTTTCAATAATTACAGAGATGTACAGGGTAAGTAATTTTAATCCACAGATTTAATATCTGATACTTTAGAAAACTCAGTGCAGTTGTTCGTAATTTCACCATTAATGTTGACTTTCAGATGTTCTCAAATATTTTCCCAAAAAACCTTAAAATGTTTAACGAAAACAGTTTATAGGTGGTGTTTGAAGATTTGACATTTTAAAGTCAATCATTTCTGACGTAAAATTAGTCGCTCTTTTCGGATCTCGTTCTAAAAATAGAGGTTTCAATTAAAAGAAATAACCTTGACCTTTTAATGCCCTTCCTTACCGAACTGAAGGTAAACAGTAATAGGACAACCTTATGACATCAAATAAATTTATGAATTTAAAATGTATAATACTTTAGGCAATCATATAATCTTTTCTTTCTGCTAGAATATGGGGATTAACTGACTATTCTATATTATTCTATTCAAATTATTGGAGCTCTGTTATATATACTGCCAATCATATTGTTAACAAAATATTACAGAAGTAATACGACATACGAATATCTAATTTGATGTTAAAATCTGTAAGATTAACTACTTCATCACCGGAGATTTTGTTCCCACGTTAAATAATTTAATAAAAGAAAAACATACAATAAAAGTCATCATAAAAGAACCTCATATCACTGACGAGTTTATATGATTTGATTTTTCTCCATTCAAGTGTAATTGCAGGCAAATTGTAATTATAATCAAATAGTAGTATTCCTTCATTACTTACGACCTGATGAGTGTCATGCAAACATTGTTCTGTATCGTATTTTATATTCGTGTACAACAATTTCTATGATAGAACAAGTAGGATTCACTAATATCACTTTGCATACAAGGTCATGTAGAAGGTGGAGTTGTCGGATTCCGTAAATGGCTGATTTGTTACTGCTTATTACGTCAGGGTGTGTTTCTTTGTAGGTTTTCAATAATTATTAAGCCATTTTTATAATTAAAAGTACTGTAGTTCACCGAAGGTCACAACCTATATATATATATATATATATATCAGCAATGCCCCTAGAACTGCATTATTTGAAATGGTCTACCTATACCTTTTTTGCTGTCAACAATAACGGGAAACCTTGTGGATGACCTCGATTGTTTAATAAACTTTTAAATTAGGGTTAATTTACCATGCTGCAGGTAAACATGTACACTTGAACCTATACGGGGAAAACGTGGGGTATTAAACGTTAGAGGGTAGATAGAAATAACCTGTAAATGTCATTTTGCATATTTCAGTATACACCTATTCGTTTAATAATCATGCATTTTACGATTAATGTAAGACAAACCTACTTAAAAAAATCATATTTTTAATAAAAGTCAGAAGTGTTATTTTATTTTTATGGCATTGATTTATTTATTCAGCGATATACGACCACTTTATGTAGGGGGAGGGGGGATACTGATTTTTTCCCCAACATATATACATTCCTGCATGTAATATCTCTTATCGCTCTTAAGAAAGAAACAAATGAAATTATGACTGAAAAAAGTTGATGTTCCAATTGAGATTTATACAGCTTCATCAATGAAATTGAACAACTTTAACTGTGAAATTTGAACAAGGGACCTAGGCGTGTAAAGCAATAAGATGGTTTGCAAAGGTGATAATAAAATTAAGATTAGACACATTTTATAAGAAAATTTAATAGAATAAATCTAATTTTTATTTACATAATGAACATATCTTGTTTTGTATTTGGTATTGCATATAGAAATAAATAGTTTCAATTTTTTGTCAGACAATTTTGAAGAACGATAACGAAAAATGTGAACTTTTGCACATTCTTCCAAAATGATTGCCCAAAACTCTCTAATAAAATGGCATTAATTAAAACTTTTTAAACGATAGTATTTTTTTCATATTTTTTGGATAATTTTTCTATTTACTTATGCAACGCACCCTCACGGTATAATTACAATTTTTGATCCATCATATTTCACATTCTTTACAAATATAAATCAATAATAATAAATCAATATAAATAAATAATTTAAAATGAAGCAAATATTTTCTGTGTACAAAATTGAATACTTTCCACTAAACGGACCTCCAAAGTTCGAGTCCTTTGAAATTTTTGTTGGGTTGAAGCGACCTCCAATGGCTTGAAGAGTGAAATACAAATACAGACAATTCTTTATGTGGATTATCGACAAAGTTCAGTTAGGATGGAAGAAAATACGGCTCGATAGAGCCGTTCATACAAAACACACTATCCCGATTTCCGAAGATGCTGATTGGCCCCTTCATTGTAAGCTACCTCCGTAGACTTACTATACAGGGTGTCCATTAAGTCGTGGATCGGGCTAATAACTTGAACAAACATTTTTTTTTTAAACGCCGAAATACGTAACGATTTTTAAAAAAATCTATATTTGGGGGGGGGGGGGCGCGACCCCCCGCCTCTAAGGGGCACAAGCGGGGGGTCGAAGATCTCCAATGGCAACATAGGTCGAGTGGGGGCTCACTTGAAAGATCTTTTCAAGACGAATTCGAAAGGCACTAAGCACAGCGCCGCGATCACTATTTACGGAGTTAATTTACTTCTAAGATTTTTAATCTAGTAGAGAGGGTTACAACCGAGACGGAGAAACCGACGGAAGTGCATCGCACTGCCGCTAGGCATTCGATCTGCCAATCTCACTTGCAGCGACGGCCTCCAACGTTCTCGCTTTGGAAGTTCGTCCGTCCATAGAATAATAGCAGTTGCGTGGAAAAAATCTTCGAATTTACCGATTAACAAAGGATAATCAGTAAGAAAACTGTTCACTTCTTACCCTTATTTAACTAAGAGATTAAATCGTGTGAAATGCCAGCTTACAGTAAGAAATAGCTAGGACACGTCTTGATAGCACGACTAATTAGTCAAAAATCTTACCTTTATTATTATTACTATTTTCCAATAAAGTAGAAAGTCATGTTGCTGAAACTAAAAAATTAACAGAAAAAGAACGGAATTATTTATTAGTGACGTGGGGATTTGGTGATAAGCTGAGATCGTTTCAAGAAACGTGTGATTTGTTAAATGCAATATTTAATGATCGGGCTCCTATTTCAAAATCGACAGTAGTAAGAACGATTGATCGTATTCTCGAAACCGGAAGTGTAAATGATCGTCCACGTTGCGGCCGCCCTAGGGCCGTTGACCATGAAGAAAGCATCACAATAATTTGACGAAGTTTTGTCGAAAATCCTTATGCATTTGTTAGGCAAATTACTGCAGAAAATGATGTTAGCGAAAGTGGTGTTCTTAAGCTTTTAAAAACCCAGAAGTTTGATCCATATAAATTACAGCATCATAAATCAAGCACCCCGAAGAAATGTAAATCCGCTAGTGCGAACTTCCACGCGGTACATCTCGGGTTATGCCAACGCCGACGGTAACAGATAATATTCAACAATATTGCCACGTTTGCAAACATTTTATTTCATCAAACAAGTTTAAAATGAAACTATTTCGACAAAAATGACCAAAGTGCCCTCTATGCATAAGATTTTGTATTCGTCTCGAAAAGACCTTTCAAATGACTCCCCACTAGACCTATGTTGCAATTTTAGATTTTCATACCCCTTCGCGCTCCACGAGATTCTTTGGGGATGGGGATTGTAGCCCCCTAAAAAATAGATTTTTTTTTTGAAAAATCGTTTCACGTGTTTCATCGTTTATCGCATATTTTGTTTCTTTTTTTGAGCTACTAGAATGAAAATCTAAGAAGTCAAATAATTCCGGGAATAGTGATCCAAGCACCATCTGTGCCTAGTGCCTTGAATTTGAGGTAAGTCTAATGTACTTATCAAAAACACAAGTAGATACGCGCCGAATTTGCGTATACTAGATGTTGCCAGTATTGGAAAATTGTAGAACGGAAACTGGATATGCTATATATAAACTTTATTAATATTAGAAATTAAAGGCTGAGTCATACGACAAAAGTATTTAATTGACGCACGAGAAAATGTGTGTATTCTTCATATTCGAAACATTGTAAAATTTAAAGAAATAAGGTTTAATACAGTAAGGCCTGTAAAAGTGACCCCCCAAAAATTGATGAAGTTGTCAAATTGTCTCGACGGAATCCTTCTAAATTGGCTGCCATAGGGGAAACGCTATCCCCACTTTTCTCTCAAACACTATGATACATTATCCATAAAATGAAAAGAAATGAAAAGGAAACAATTATTGCAGTAATTATTCACTAACTTTAACGAAAGATGAGCAATTTATTATATATAACTAATCAAAATTTTTACAAATCGAGGTTTGATAAATCAATAAACATAGAGTATGGACCTCCTCTTCGCTCGTTTTCGGAACTTCGTTTTCGACAATTTTGGAGGTCGTCGGAACGGATAACAGTCAATTTCACAGGTCCTTCTGCAGTACAATATAATTTGCACTGTTGTATCCCCTGTATTACATGAATTATCTTAATCAAACCTTGCGACACATTTTACAAGTTTTGTATTAAAGTACGGGATACCTACGAAGTGATAATGTAAGTATAATTGCATATATCTATACAAATCCTCACTACTTTTATTGTTTTCTTAACCGCTTAAAATAAAAATTAGAATTATTAGATATAAGTCGCTCGGTAAGACGGTTCTTTTATTAAAATAAAATTGGAAAGAGTAATTTGAATTGTGGGGTTGTTGATATCACCCACTAAATGTGAAAAACCGTAATCTATCCGTTTGTGTTTTGTTATCGCAAACAGATTTTTTTATTTCTTCGACCGCATGTATATTTACTTTAAATAACTTTACCACTAACAGATTCTGTATCCCTCCAGCGATAATATATCGAACTAAATGCCTTATTTAACAAAAATATAAGTGTTAATAAATAATATTACGCATATACGCATATAAACGTACATAAATGGGCATTATTGCAAATATCGTTGGAGAACACTCTACGTCTCTGTATTTTAATATATATATGAAAGAAATTTTTCTAATATATAGATAATACAAATTTTCTTACATTTATACAAACCACGCGAGAAAATTAGAACTGTATTTTGTATATACACGAAATGTAACCTATGCGTTGCTTTAATTTTCATTCTTTGGTTTGAATTTCATAAATTTCAGATCAAATTAAAGATCAGCAACTCTAAAAGGTCCGAATACCTACCGGGGCCAAAGCTGCGGATAGAGTTTCAATCCGAGCGTGTCCAAAACAAATCAATTCAATTGTTGTGCACGCACCAGTCTAACCAAATCTAGCATTGGCATTTTATCTTTCCCAAACCGGGTAATCCTGTAAGGTCTAGCCAAATGAATCCGTTCCGAAGTGACATCGACTTTTTATTTTTTACCAGCCGGGAAATCCTGCACTGTATGCGAACCAATCCGACTTGAATCTGACATCGGCTTTTTATCTTTTGTCGAATCGGGACATTTTTACCAACACTGAGAGAATGGGTTATTTACCAGTATAAGTAATTCTTCTAACCGTTAATATACGATTCAGTAAGATTTGCGACAGCAATCTAGTTTAGTACCCTTAACATATAGATATTTGTAAACGCATCTTTTAACGGGTAACAGAACGTTTATTAATGGTTAGCAAACTGATTTCTTGTATTTATTAAATGGCCTATTTATATACGAGAAAACTGTTTATGGCAGTTAGAGAGGGCATGTTTACATATAGGGTTAAGGTTATGTTCATGTTATGTCAGTGCACGCATATCAAAACGGATTTGGACGGATTGAAATTGTCAATTCCTCGCATCCATTTGATTCGATCGGATCGGGATGTTCCTCAATATCTTAGATCCACTCAGATTACTGCGGATCAAAATGGATTCGGTCGGATTCAAATAATTCTCAATACCTCGGATCCACTCGGGTTCGTTCGGATCGGAAGGTTTCATTTTTAAATGTTGGTTCTAGATGATAAGTTATACATTTAGACTGTTATAACTACTATGCCATGTTTATATATGAAAAAATACAAAAGCGTTGTGTCCGTACGAGCCAGCAAAATGCTGTCGGTATCCGTAGTGCCGATCTACCAAGTGCTACAGTAGAAACTCCAGCATTGTTGTGTCTATATTGGCGATTCAAACAACTAAAGTAGCGCATCAGGTATTCGAATTTGAACTAATATGCATGCGACTCACTGTATGGTTTCTCAATGTAAATATATAGGTTTTGAAAGGTTTTGAAGTTTAGTTTACTATTAATTCGAGGTTATTAATACTTTTCATATTATTTAAATGTCAACTAATGATCACGGCAGAAAATATGTATTTTTAGACAGAGGAGAAAAAAAATGGGAACGAAATAACTGCAAGATTCCAGTCGAAAAAAGAAATGCATGGCAACATTCCCCATTCTTCATCGTGCCTGAAGAATTATATATTGAATAAAATGATACTCTATAATCTAAATTAGTTAACTACTACTATTTCGATATATAAACATAGCACTGCTTATAGGCACTAGTGCGGTACAATTAACTTGGCGCATCGAATTTTAGTGCGCAAAGTCACATTTTGCGCACAGAATTGCGTAAAATAAGATATTTATAAGAGTACACGAATAGAAATATTATTATAACTCTTGACGCTACTTAAATTGCACAACACTAATTTTGAACAATGTGCCCCCTCTCCCTCACCCACCCCATCAAACGGTATATATCATTACTATCGTGTAGCAGTGCAGCCTCGCGTAAAGTAGCAACCGCCCCCCCCCCCCCATCACACCCTCTGGACCCACCAAACATGAAGGAATATATATATATTTGTACACAAATGATCTCATTAATTATTTTTTACTCGAGGCGCTACATGTCTATCGTAAACAATGCTCCGCTGTAACTGCTCGGGCAGCTTTTTTTACCGTGTGAGAAAATAATGTTTTCCCTGATATGTTAAATTATATTCATGCTAATGTTGGACTAAGAGAAGATCCGTTTCAATTCAGAGGTTACAATAATGTTTTACACTTCGTGTTTAATTATAAAATCTGAAATTTAATGGTACCAAAAAGTGAACATAATATTTCTACATTAAGGTTTTTTAATGCAATGGTTAAATTTTCACATCGAAATATCTTTGTATTATGCAAAGGTAATTAGTTTGTATTTATACATTTGTTATTTTGTTCATTTGAATCAGTGAATTATTTGCATTTAATGTGTTATATATAATTTATCTTCTGTAGGGGTTTATCCTAATCTACCTTTTAGACTTTCTTAATTTTACTTGTGTAAAACGAGCAGAAAGTACATAACAAATATACAAGTTTATATTCTGCATCTTTTAATACACAGACCAGTGATAATTATACAAAAATTTGGTGGTTGTGCCTCTAAGATCTTTTACTTCATTCTGCTCTTGTTGTGTGTTGCTCTCTGCAAATGTCATGAAAGACAATGACGTAAGGATGGATTTCTTTGGTTCTCATCGTAAATGCCATGCTTGACTAGAAATAAAAATCATGCATTATTTATAAGGAATAATATAGAAGGTCTCTATTTCATTGCACTCTTGGAAGCCTTAAAAAACAAAACCAAACTAAAAGAAGTGAAAATGTCAGGAGACTTTCTAAAGAATAACCAATTCCTAGAAATACGTACTTTTGAGTTCAGTCCCAATAACTCTCAGCTTCTGGAATAACTGAGATAAAACTGTATGACTATTACTAGATACGTAATTGTTGAGCCAGCAATCTAAAATTGATATTTCGAAATAAATATTAACATTTTGTACATTTTTCTAAACTAAACAGTAGTAATTTCTCACGGCCGTTATTAGTGAAGTGTCCAGAGAAATGTTTCCAAATGCCTTGAAGGTAATATTCTCATGGAGCAGAAATGTAGAAAAAGATTGCATCTGAAAAACGGAATTATTTCAGTTATGAAAAAATATAGATTAGTTCCAATCTGCGTGGAATAAGATTCTGCTTTAAAAATGAGTTGTTACTATACTGAATGCAGGATCAGTTCTTTGGGTAATTTTCTACGATTCTAATTCAAGGATCCAATATGACCCACAAAAATGATTGAAAATAGAAATTATCTCTGACCTTTGATTCATTTGACGTATATGTGAACACGAATTTGATTGGGGTTCAATTTTCAAAATTCAAATGGAAAAAGTTAGAATGGGATACAAAAAAACTTGGTTGCAAAATTTGAGTTTTGAATTTTGAAAGTATTTGATAACAAATCTTTCATTAACTTAATCAAAATATTGATAAATAGTAGTTTTCGATACAAGGGCGTATGCGTAAAGAACTTTACACACACACACGTGTGCCGAAATATTGATTACGTACGGCTTTTTCGTGCGTAAAGTATAATCGAGTGCGTAAAGTTTACTTTACGCACAAGTTTACTTTACGCACCGAAAAGACGTACATAAAATAAATTTAACCAATTAACGAACACGAGGTCACTTTTTTCATAATTTGTTCAGAGATCTCTTGATGAGATAAATTTGGACCTCGAAAATATTGTTAAACATATGAGATTGACAGATGTTTTATTCATCTCTCCAATGATAATATCCAAAATTAGAAGAAAACAAATCATATTGCTAAAAAATGAGTTCAAATGTAAAAAATACCGAATTTTATTTTTAATTGGATTTTGTATCAACTAGCCGTTATGGGATGATCATCTTGATACCAATTTGGATGGTGGACAGAATGTCTGAACTTCAGAAAACTATATATAAGAAGTGCTTATAATTCATCAAAGAATGAGTTAGAAATTTTGCAGAATTTTTTTCGTCAATTTTGAAAATTTTAATTCTCAAATTTTTCATAAATTTTTTCACAGGTTTTCCAAAATTCTTCTAGCAAATTTTCTTAATACTTTTGATGTTAGCTAAAATGCCGTCAGTGCGCAAGAATTTTTTCCTGGATAAAAAAATGGAATTTTGAGATTGCAGCAATTATTTTTAGTTAGAATAGTAGTAAGCAAAATTTCGAATACGCATATTAGAAATCGAAACATTACGATATTGACAAAAACAAACAATGTTATTTGTATTTCAACATAAAAAACAAGTTACCGCTACAAAAATTAATTTTTCCGTGTGCAATAAATTTTTCCCTGAGCTAATTTAAGTATGGCGTTTGGTTTTCTTTTACTTCATACAATAAGCTTGAAGTATTTCTGAAACATTATGAAAAAGAGGTTTAGAGGTACCAAGTTATTCGGTTGACCTCAGTACTTTCAAACCACTAGTTTGAAACGGTGACTCCTGTGTTACTGAAAATCATTAAAGATTCACTGTTTCGCAGTAAATTTCACTGTTTCAAATTTAGAGAATACACCCACGATTTTCATCCCATAAATTTGTTTTATAATAACTAGCAGATATTTAATACCTCATTTACAAGTTCTCGATCTGTGATTTTGTTCATCAGTTGGTTTAGAATATTTCTCGTCTTAGTACTCTGCAAGTTATAAATTTCATAAACTTCAGTACGTACAACTTTACGAAGCACACGAAAATGCATAAAGTTTAAATATTTCAGTTTAATGTTTTCCCCTTATTTTTTACGTCGTCAACAATTTTACGTAATCCATTTCAACATTAAAGCATGGATTTATGCTATTTATTTCAGGATATCACATTCTTGCAAAGGGTCGAAATATTAAGCTGTTATATTAACTTTATTTTGCAATGAAAGGAACATATTAATTTTATATTCTAATTTTTATGTTAAAACATAAATTGAGAAATTCGCCAAATTACTTAAATTTAATATTCTTTCTGAACTCAAATTAGTAGAAACATAAGCTAATGTAGCATATTTAAGGAAATTCTTATTAATTATTATTAATGCGTAACATTCTATTTTTCTCCCCATGTCATGAGAGCAAAATAATACTTTCTCTCACTTGGGAGAAAAATAGGATTATCCGCTTTAGTATCCGAAAATAGTATGTTCAACAAAGGTGAACAGATGTTTGCAGATTCTTGCGAATTGCTGCCCTTCGACTAAAACTCGTCGAGAAACACCTGTGTTGCTCCCTAGTTGCCCAATGTACTGTTTATATATAGAATGTACCAAATCTCTGAAGATTGATGCCTTAGGGCTATTCTTATTCAAATTATAATTCGTAGCCTTCTCTCAATTACGTTACAACAATGAAACCAATATTTAAAAGACAAAACATTCGTTTAATCAAATAATTAATTTTTATATTACCTCTCCTACAGTTTCAGTAACATATTTCGTGAATACAGTCATAATATATGAATCTATGACTATTCCAAGCACGGAATATGCATTGCACCCGGGTTCCACAAGTTTCTCAATAATGACTCTCGTTGTAAGGTAGAAACATCTGACAAGAATGCTTGTAAAGGTGAAGGTTGACCAGCACAACATCGGCACAGAATAAAAATTTGATAGATCTTGGGTTATTTGACATAGTAAGAAGTACCTTTCACGTAATTCGAAAAAGGGTGGTAATTTCGGATTACGATTGATCGATCTACTTCGATTTTTTGGTTCCAGTAACATCTTCAAAGATTTGTTCAATATCTTCAGAATGCAGAGAACCAGTTTCATCACAATTAGGTATTGAAGAGCCGTCCACCATATGACTATTGTTGGAAATATTACAAAAGTTGCCATCACTCTTCCATTGCATACAAAAGCTCCGGCAATAAAGACGATGGTAATGACGACATTCGTCCATATTGTAAATCTAACACTGGCACCTAATGAATCGTAACAATCGTTGTTTCTATTTTCCACATACTCGCTGTATTCGTAAAGACTGCGTGTGATTTGAACGGCAAGTTTTTGTGATGCACAAAAACTTAATAAGATGATGATACTTAAGACAGCACGCGTTGCTACGAGAATTGCACTAGTTAATCGACTAATGCATGATCCAACAGGTGTGTTTTCGAACGTGTACGGTGATCCTACAGCTATTATGGAAGCCATCCCGACGATTAAAATGCCACTGTAGATTTTGCCGATCGATGATTGTTCAAAAACTAAATAATGAGCCTCGTGGCCGCTTTTTCTGATTGTGAACTTTTTGATTGAAAATGGCGCGAGGCCAAGAATTTTGAAAAAATGAAACATGACGTAAGTTTTGCTCCAGGTTGGATACAAACGGCTCATTTTGGCACGGATTGTATCTTCCTCCTGATAATTAAATGAAATGGCTGAGATAATCATTTAGAATGATTAGTTTTGATGTTTTATGGAATGAACTGACAATGAGTAACATTTTTCACCTCCACATTTCGCCAAGAAAGAATTTTTTAAGAACTAGTTCCTCTCGATTCAATAATTTAGTATTGAAACATCTTTTTTGGAGACGGGAACACACATACAAATAAATCTTCACTGTTCACTTCACTGTTCTAAAGAATAAAAGCATTTTTTTTAATTACTAAACCCGAATCGATGAAAGATGGAAGTAATAATAAAATTCTTGAGCAAGCTTGAATTAGTATCACTCCAGTTTCCTTATTTTGACTTTAATAATGAAATCACATTTTCATAATGGGATTACTTAAATTTCAGAATTCGGGTATTAAAATACAAGAGTCGTTTAATCGTCGCCAAACAATCGTAACGTTATGAAATCAACACTATGATTGGTGATGAGTCTATAAACCAGAAAAAATACACTCCTTGTTCCGCAGGGAAATGAATAAAAGGGATAGGCGCCTGCGCGGTTCGCATTAACAAAGCATTTTTACTAACTGAAGCAATTAAAAAATAATGTAATTTATTTCAGAAAAACATAATTTCATGGTTAAAATCAATAAAACTGTCTTCTTTAAATGTACTATTTTATGCTGTGTCTACATTGGGAAAACATGGCAATGTGACAAAAATTTATTGAGCGAAAGGTGTGGTATGTAATTTTCTGCTCCTTGGACTTGGCTATCGTAGCGAAAATAAACTTTAAAGGTGATGTTTTTTACCATTTCAGGGCTGGACTTGTTTGAGAAATTAGACATTTGATTTTTTAATCACTGCTTAATTGGTTTTATGATTTACATGTATTCTCAATTAACAAACTTTTATTTGAAACTAATCAACATTTTTTTGTGTAAAAAGTCCACACTGAGAGAAATTATTTACTATTAATTAATATAAGCTAATTTCAAGGTTCTTACATTAACTGTAAAGTTATAACAGTAACTGTAAAGTCAAAGACGACAGGTAACTTTCAGATGAAAATACCAGCATTTTCCTGCATGACAGCAACGTTATTGTATATTAACTCGTATATTTTAACATTAAATGAGCGTTCGTTAACTGTTAATTACTAAATCTTACATTAAATTATATCGTTTGAACTGCGCATATCAATAATGCGTCGAAAAATCCGCAGAAAATCGAATGACTGCGCGTGTATGTGTTTTTTTATCTCTGTTTCGGTGAAACTGTAATAGCGTAATTATGGCACGTAATGATCCCAGCGTTAATATTTAAAATTCTTATATTAACTATAATTCCGAAAATGATGACATCTTCTGCGTTTCCGAAACCTGGTTAAAATACAATAATATTGATTACGATAGCAAGATACTAGGATACAGTCTCCTAAGAGCTGATCGAGCCCACTCACGGGGTGGAATTGTTGCTATTGACATTAACTCCAACTTTGCATTCACGCTTATCAATAATGAGGTTGATGAATTTGGACTTGAACAGCTATTGATTAATGTACTTTTTCATGGTCTTAAGTATTCCTTTGGCGTGCTCTATAGACCTACGCTTGTTTCTTTAAAATGTCTTGATAATATTTATTCTGGACTGTCTTCATTGATGTCTTGTGGTGACCCAGTTTTTATTCTAGGTGACCTTAAAATTGACTTACGTAATGATTATTCTCCGTGTTCAAAAAAATTCCTTGAGTGGATTCGAGCCAGTGATCTTCGACAAATAGTTGATTCTGTTACTCGAGTTACACCCTCCTCTTCGACTTTGCTTGATGTCATATCATCTCACCAAAGGTCAATATAATTGATATCTTTGTGTTCGGGGAGCATGAGATTTCTGATCATTACCTTACTGGATGTCGGTTTTCTTGTCCAAGATTTCAGAATAAGATCAAACTTTTGCAAACTCGCGATTTTAAAAAATTTGACAATGAAGAATTTGATTTGATTTCTAGATCCTCCCCTTGGGGCGACGTAATCTCGATAATTCTAATGACAAAGTAACTTTCCTCATATATACCATAATTAATATCTTTGATCTTAGTGTACCCGTAAAAACTATTCGAGTTTCTAAACCACGTGCTTCTTGGATAACTGATACGATAAAAATGAAAAAAAAAAGAAATATGGCGCAGTCTAAGTGGAGAAGATCACGCGCTTACTTAGATTTTGCTTATATTAAAATCATACGAAATTGCGTTACCTCTATGGTTAGAAGAGAGCGAAAAGTCTACTTTCGCTCAATTGATCCCCAAGCTGATAAAAAATTTTGGAAATTGATCGGATTCCTTGAGGTTCGAAGGAACATCACATCAGAATTACCAACTCACCTATCTGTCTTAAATATTTTAAATGAACATTTTGTCTCCGTCCCTAACCTGTTACCGAACCCTGACTATACTCATAAACTATTATCGACTCGGTTCCATAAATTGCCCAATGATGAATTTTTTTTTATTCAAGGAGATCTCAATAACAGATTTATCAAATGCAATAGCTTCAGTTAATCTCCATTCTGCGGGTTCTGATGCGATCTCTAGTAAGATTTTCCTTAGAATATATAAATATTAACGGCACGAAATCTTACATATCATCAACCTCATAATCACATCTTGCATTTATCCTGATCAATGGGAACTTGCGATTGTCCAATCAGCCGCCTACTGATTTTTTATAAACTGGTTGAAAACATTCTCTACCTACAGATTTTGGATTATTGTAATAATTTTGCTATTTTTCCGAAATATCAATATGGCTTCCGAAAATTATATAGCTGTCAAACTGCTTTTTTGATATTTCTGAGGAAGTTCCATCCTGTTTCAACAACAACGTTTATTACTTTCTTGTTTGTTAGACTTTTCGCGAGAATTTGATACAATAAATCACGGGCTTACAATTGCTAAAGTATAGAACTACGGCTTCTCTGCTGACACGTGCAAATTGGTAAGCTCGTATTTTCATCAACAATCTAAAGAGTGTTGGATTTAATGGAGCAACTTCAATATAAAAAATGATAAATGCAGGCTGCCCTCAGGGGGCCAAATTAAGCTCCCTATTTTTTGTAATTTATGCGGCCGATATTCATAGTGTATGCACTACCGTTCTCCTTAAAACTTACGCCGATGATACACAAATTCTGTTACCTTTTGATGACTGTAATGCGCATGATGCGTTTTGTACTATTAATACTGATCTTAATTAAATTGCAACTTGGTCAGCCGATAACGCGTTGCTACTTAATCCAACGAAATCTGTACTAATAGTCATTGGTAATGCCACACTACGTAATAGAATTGACCTTAGCTCTTTCCCTGTAATTGTAAATGGAAATGCTATACCGGTTGTTCAGGAAGCGAAAAATCGTGGCCTTTGGATTGATTGTGATTGGTCCTTTGGGGTCCATGTTAAAAAACAAAACTGCCGCTGCCTTTGCCTGCCTGCGTCGACTCTTCCCATGGAGTCCTGTACTATCTTCACAAACTAAACAAAAACTTTGTGAGGCATTCGTCCTTCCGCATATACTATATTGCCTCTGTGCATATGGTCCGTGTATTAGTGGAGATAGATGTCGTAGAGTCCAAGCGGTTCAGAATGCTCGTCTCCCATTTGCTTATGGGGTCAGAAAGTTTGACCACATAGCGCCGGAGATGCGTAAATCTGGTTGGCTATCCTTCAAAAACCTAATGAAATACCCCATTATCGGTACCATCTGTCGAGTAATAGTTTCTGGAACTCCGGACTATCTTTTCCACCGACTCACAATGTTGAAAAGGTATGCTGGCGGTAATCGTTTCGATCCCAAAAATGTAATTGCATTTACATTAAAATATCCTCCGTTACGTACCGCTAAAGCATCTGGTTCATTCTCTTCAACTGCCGCTAGAACTTTTAACTAGCTCCCTTTCGGTATCAGATCTCGGCTGAACACAATCAACTCCTTTTTAAACTCTTGTACATGCCGCTCGTTCCGCCGCGTTGTACAAAAACGCCCCCTACCCTGAAATTCGTGCTGATGAACTAGCATCATCAGGGGATCCTCCGTTAGATTAATCACTTCGCAAGCCGTTTCGAGGACCAATCGGTCATGCACACAATCCAGGCTCAAAAGGCCATGACCTCCCATATTTCGGGGCAAATACAGTCGTGCATCGGTCAAGACGCTGTAACTCGTCAACGTTCCACTTAAGTGCTCCAAATGTATAGAGCACTGGCGAAACGGCCAACATATTCGTGGCTGCCACCTTATTTTTCCTCGTCAATTCCGATGACCAGATCTGACGGAGTCAGATTAAAATTACAGTCTTACATTAACAGTAAACAAACTCCGTTACCATGCATAAAGCAAATTTTATGCTCAAAGAAGTTATTACCATTATTTTGCACTATATTAATAGTCTGTCAAGTTAGATCTGTCAGTCATTCTGTATTTACGTGATTCCGGAAGAAAAAATGGTAAAATATTTCAATTTTGATTTTCTATAATTAAATTAGTTTTGTGCGGCATTATGAATACCACTCCGTAACCGATCACAAAAACCCGTAATAATTGTAAACAATATTGTGTCAAATTAACCATGCAAAGGTAAACAATGTTTGCAATATTAATACATTCATGTGATCCTGCGAGAGGATGAACAAAAGAAAATATTAAGTGTAAGTACTATTTTCTCTTCCGCAAATATCACCGACATATTCTGTTACGTAAATAAAAAATTTGATTAGTAATTCTTTGAATAATTTTATTGTTAAATAAAATGTTGAAAATATTCCCAACGATTTGTTTATAAAATGTTTTCTTTTAGTAATAAAATGAGGATAATAAAATAAAATGACATTAAATTTAAGGAACATACAAGACGATAACATTTTTTGAGTACCGTAAATTTAAGGTCTGACATTAATAGTCATTTAATGTCGAAATTAAAATGTGCTTCCAGCACATATTCATTAGATTTAATGTGCTTCCTTTTCAAAGTACATATATAAATAATATCATATATCTTATTAAATTTAAAAACTACGAAATCATACCGAAAGCAAGTATTTCGAAATTTATTTTACGTCGCAATGTTTGCGTAATTTATGTATAAGTTATCTATAAAAAGAGAAACAAACAAGATGAGCAACTTTTTAACAATAAATATTAGATGTCTATCAACCTTTGTACATTCTATTTGATGTAAGGAATAGGATATACGTTTTCAAGTAGATGATCATTGATTGTATTTGTATTTACTTTTTTTCGTCATTTTATTTTTTCAAACTTTTCGGGATTCGAAGGAGAATTAACTTTACTTCTGACCCATACTATATTGTTCGTTTTACAATATATGCACAGTAATATACTAAAAATCAGTTATTTTAATGACAGATAATCTTAAATAATTGTAGCAGTATATCTAGATTTAAGACGGCGGATCTAATGCAGAAATCACCAAGTGATAAGATATGATGATAAAATATTGATTTTATTTATATTGAACTGCTTTTGAGAAAAAAATATCTTAACGTGGTTTGCAACGTAATACTGCATTGTGCTAATATTAAAAGTTTTCTTTCCTGAAAAGCAATCGATTTATCCATGATTTTCTTTTAAATGTAAGCATTCATACCATCCGCAAACATTTGGACTCATTGTCCGGTATTTTGAATCCCTAGTTTTGATTAATTTGTGACATAAGCAGCTAATCCGATCCAAAGGTAATAATTGCAATAAATCATAGAATTAATAATATCTTATTCTAGGAGTTTATATTTAAAAAAATTCTGTATTTTACTTTATGGAGTTCCCAACATTATTTGTTCAGAAGATTCGCGTCAAATTAGCCATAAATAATAATATACATAATATCCTTACCCAGCACATGATCACCTACACTTACTGACCCGTTAAACATACATAGTAATAATCATAATAAAACTATGATTCCTTGAATCAAGTTTAGTTTCAGTCGTTTATCAGGAAGTTTATCTACGTATTGTTAGTAAGACATCCAGGCATCGAAGAACTCGAATTTGGTATATGGAATTGTATAAGAATAACTAAATACGTTGTAGTTGTGCCTACAATCTGCATCAAAGAAATAAATTTATTATATAGCTAAAAACCTATTTATAATACAGTTAGGAATGTCAGGTACTCACAGTCATCAAAAGAGTTTCATCCAGCGGTAGCAAATCAAATGCCATGAATCGAACTTCAGAATGCAATAGATGCAATGAAAATTCGTTCAACTGTAAAAAGTGGACCCTTATAGCATTAAGTATAAATCATGTTATATGCCATAATTATTATAAACCATACTTCCTTATCAATTTGATGATTCAGTGACTGTCCAAGTATGTTGTGGATGATGTTTCCAGTATTTTTCATCTAAAATCGTTCATTAATTATTCTTATATAATTAAGCATATTTTGATATACAATTAGACATAAAGACAGTTGCGATATACCTCTTTCATAGTAAGAGTAACATATCGTGTTAACAATATGAGACAAAATAACTGAAGGACAATATAGCTGAAGCAAAATATTTTGCATATCATCGTTAGAATTCCTATTTTTGTAATCAACGGATAAATTAAGTAATACGAATAAGACACCAGTGCGATGAAATTATATAATATACTGAATAATATTGGAAACGAATAAAAACCACAGACATCATTTGAAATGTTATGCAGTAACATGTGAACCTCGCGCAATGGAGCCAAAAGCCTACCAGACGAACCATTTGTACACGTTGGACCAAGTATATCCATGGAATTTTGAGAAATGGAGTTTACAAATTTCGGCATGATTCGATTAAGCTCCTTAACTAATGATAGAATAAAGGTTATTACTAAAAAATATTCTATGAATAACCAGTTCATAACAAAAATCGATGTGAAAAACGCGCCTAAAATATCTGCTTCATGGGTCATGCATGCTGATCCGCTGGCAACGAAGATCATCCAAATCACTAAATTAATGACACCAATGATAACACTCAATGTTGCTTTAGGTGCACTTAGATTCTTGCCACTTAAATTTCCCAAAATGTTACTGCACTTGTATAAATTGTTGCAAATGTTAACACAATTTCGTTGATTGATGCAAAAAGTAAATAAAATAAAAACTCCAAAGCTCGCAGCGAATAACATCATCAAAAAATCCAAGTTTCGGTAAGCGAGGATCCACCCTACGTATCGATAATAATACGATGCAGGTATACCCATTGTGTTGATGACAATTAGGAGCGCGGTCAATACAAGATTGTAAACCGTTCCAATCCACGAGTATTGCAAAATGTAGGAGTCTTTTATCTTATTTTTCGTTGCCGGTAATTTTCTTAACGTAAAAGGAGCAAGACCTATGATCTTGAAGAAATAATATAAGAACTGAAAATATAGTTCGTTTCTGGAGCTCCCCATCCTTTTTAGCAAAAGAATTTTTACAAATTCGAAGTGCTTTTTTAATATGGTTTTCTGTTTTTATCGCACTATAATACGACATTAACAGCAAGCTATGTGGTTTTATTTTTATTGTGGATATTATTGATTCCAAGACAATTACTTAGCTGGAAAACTATGTCAAAGTCATAGTGATAAACACAAAAGCTCCGTGAAGTATATTACATTGCTTACTTCACCTTTACGTCAAATATCCATTAGAAAATGGGTACCGAGAATGGGTAATGCCTATTAATCACACTAATTGAATTAGTACTACGTTATGAATGAATTCCATTGTAATGAATAATTTGTGAAATGGTTAAAAATGCAATTCTTGTGCGTTTGAAAATAATACACTTTCTAATTCGTAGAATTTCTTAGATTATATTTTAAATTGAATTCTATCTAGCGAGATAAGAGTGATTTTTGTTAACGATTCAGCGTGTCAATGTGGAGCAGCAGAGCAAGACATTGATTACATTATCCGTCAATATATATTTTATGAAGTCTACCGAGCAGACATGTTGAGATCTCTAAATCAATAAAGCAAGAAATCACTACATATTATTGCAGCATCCTGCAAAGCCTGAACATACAGTGTTGAAAAGCAATATTTGTGGTTCCTTAAAAACGTCAACTATCTATATAATTATACACTAACTGAAGTAACCTGTGATAAATGTAGATTTAATCATTCTTATTTGGTTTGATTGCTGCAATAAAAAAATACGGAGGGTCTATATCCACGTACGGTTTCCTGTATAATGCGTGAGTGGAAGAGAGACGGATGCAACAAAGGCTTATGTGTTTGGTTAGGTTAGGATAGTTTTAGACGGTGGTCCCCCAGAAAATACCCGAATTTGGGGGAAATCATTTACTCGAGTTGACTGCCAAATCCATAACAAAATATTTACTGTAATGTTGGTGTCGGGTAGCCATGGGGAGGTGGTAGCGGGGAGGGGGTTCGGGGCTTCGCAGGAAGCGGGGGAGCGTGGCGGGTATGGCCCCCCCCCCCCCCGACCTGTGAAAAACTCGACTAAACCGCGTTTTTTTAAACATCAGTGTGAACAAGACGTGCTCATTTATCAGTGCTTCGGCTGACCTGCGTTCGGGATCGAAGTTTTGAAAATGCTCATTTTCAATTTTACTATAGGGTGATTATGCCAATCAATGGACGATTTTCTACATATTTCTATTTCTTATGAATGTATGATGCACAACATGCAACAAAATACATATTTTTATGTTCTTTGAACATTCAAAACAATATTTACAGTACTATTGATCATCCAGTGTTTATTATTTTGTAAAATCAAAGCAAAGTTTTAAAGCCATCCAAAATTGGTACTGAAAACGTCCCATTTGATTTAACCCGTCTATTCATTGGGGTTTAGCGGATTTTTTTACAAACGTATGAAGACGAGGTTAATAATTAAATAAAATCAAAGGTTGAACTACACGGTCATAAAGAGCAGAGTCTAACGATTCTATTGGTGGTATCATAATTAAATTTATGTTATTGTACAAGATATTGTTACAATATATGTATAGAAACTACTCGAACCTAACGATGCTAGAACTACCCTCTGCCGCCTTCTTTCCTGGCAGTGTTAAAATGGGAATATTCCCGGAAGCATCAGCTTTGTCAGGGAACTGCAATACGAATTTAGCCAAAATTGTAGGCACCCGGGTCGAAGGCATCTAGTTTTATATTATTTTACGTCGACTTTTCTGAACCCATATGTGACTAAATCGCGACGGTACCTACAGTCTATGAAGGTGGAATCCGAACCACCTGCGCGTTGGTGTTATTAGACACTTGTAAACAAATACAGAGGTGTCCCGATGACAGACGGCAGAGGCCGGGATCTAGCAAGGTTTTGTGATTACGAAGCCGATACTCTACCAACTGAGCCACAGCCGCTCTTAGGAGTCCTTTTAATTTTTTATTTGATAACCTCTCAGACACGTGTATTTATATTTTTATTTTATTTTTATTATTATTATTATATTAAAATATCCATAAACATATTTTCAGCCAATTATCCAAAACCCTGACTACATGTTGCCCTATCAGTGTAAGCGTACGGTAGAGTCCCGGTATATATACCTGCTCGGTTCCTGGTCTTTCCCTCCCGTCTCGTTATATTTACCAAAAGAAGGGGATCGTCGCTTCTCGTACTCCTGACAATCGTGTTATGTTCGTGACGTCACAGCAAACCCTTCCTGAGGCCCCAACCCGCAAAGTGGGGGAAAAAAGAGCGGCTACAGGTAAATATAACGAGACGAAAGAGGATAAATATGCTGGGACTTGAATATAGCGAGACGCCATTATACCGAGAATCTATAGATTACAGTATACTGTATAATTTTTAATGAAGGTCAAAATTAATTTTTAATAAAAAGTCTTACTAATAAATTTATAATTCAACAAAACCTTTATATCAGATCGCAAGACTCGTGTGCACAATTGACATCACAGGAGTGTATAATAAACAGAAGATGGAAGTTCATTGAACTATGAATCATTAATATACAATATTTCGTGTAATGAGTGAGATTAAATTACATGAAGGCGATTTCATATGAATATATCACTATTAAAAACTTAAAAGTCAACATCAGTGTTGAAAACCTTAAATATGAATATCAGCATGTAAGAAACTGCGTAAATAAATTTGAGATATAAATTACCGGGAGCAATGATTAGAGAAACATTTTAAGTACATAGTAAAGTGCGCCGCTCGAAAGGTAATTCTTTTAAATGAGTGGCGCTTTAAATTTTAAAATTCAAAGTATTATAATAGTTATTTTCGTGCGGTGGGCGTAAAGTCGCACTTTACGCCCGCAGGCAATTCTCATGCCCGAGGGAAGGCGAAGCCGGCTTCGATGAATTCAGCGGTCCTTGTCCAGTCATCTTCATCTTGTAGAATCAGCCGGACGGTATTGTCCGGCGTAAATTATTCAACTTCTTCTTCCAGGATCCGCCTGGCATCCCTCCACTGACTACATTTAAAAAAATGTATGGAGGTCGTCGTCGCGGATACAGCCGCTGAACACACAGTCTGAGTTCGCTACCTTCTCCATTTTGTGAAAGTAGGAACGTACAGGCCGTGCCCTGCCAGGAACTGCGTTAGATAATAATTTACCTCGCAGAACTGGCGATTGGTCCAATCTTTTAGCTCGCCGATCAGGCGAGCATTCCATCGTCCTCTGGTCTCCTGGGTCCAGAGATCCTGCCAGGCATCCATGGTCTGTCTTCTGGCAGCATCTCTGGTGCAGAACAACCTTAACTTTGCTTTGTTCTGGTGGACGAACATTCGCTCCTAGGCGAAGAGGTAGATCATACAGTATGATGGATTCGGCGGTACGCAGGATCAGCCGTCGCTTGCAAAACGACGGACCACTCACGTTCGCTATAATTCTGGAAAGCGACGTGGCGACCTTTCCCGCCATTCGCTTTATGTGCGGCCAGAAAATGAGCCTGGTGTCATGACTCACCCCTATATATTTAATTGCAGCTTTGGTCTGGACCGTCTCGTTTCCCACCCTGAAATCTATAATAGTGGGAATCCTCCTCTTAAGTAAAAGCACGGTCTTGGTCTTGACTCGTCTTTCTGACGCGTCAGAGAAGCCGTGTAACTCATACCGCGTGGTGGGTGATGTCTCAAACGACCGAGGAATCGAGATTGCTTTAAAGTGCTGTAATGCACTTCGAAAAGAAAGCCAGGTGTCCCTATGATCATTCGGGAGGATAGAATCCTAGCCTGCTTCGCACAGCCATAGGCGTTGCATAAGCTGTTTGGCTACAACGACAACCGGGGCTATCCACCCTAGCGGATCGAAGATGCGAGCGATCTCAGGTAAGATCGTGCGCTTAGTGATGTTGGAAGACTAAGTAGAGTGGACCTGGATTCGATAAGTGTCTTCAGAAGGCCTTCATACGATTCCAAGGATTTTAAGACTTTCGTCTTCTTGGAGCAATGTATCGCAAGCTAAGCTGTGATCTGTGGGATCAATGTCTGCGAGTAGCATTGTCGAATTGCTAGACCATTTGCGGAGTTGAAACTGACCCCTTGCCAGCAGAGTATTAAGCTGATCCCGAATGAACTTTGTTTGTGTGATGGACTAGGCTCAAAAAAGAGAGTCATCGACGAACATATTGGACATCAGATCGGCTATACCCTCTGGCAGGTCATAACTTTTGTCCTCCGCCAATTGGCGAAGTATACGTTGCGCTAAAAAGGGAGCGCTTGCAGTGCCGGATGTAACGGTTAGGAGTTGGTACTCCGCTATTCGCTCAGATGGCATTTGTCGCCAGAGAATGCGCTGCAGGTCCAAATCGCGATCATCCACCAAAATCTGTCGATACATCTTGGCAATGTCGGCAGCATATACGTATTTATGCATACGCGGATGCGTTAAAGACAATGCGAGTCTCGGCGGTTGTGCTACTATCCTTAACCACTGGATGATTCGGTAGATAGATGGCGTTTGAAGGTGTGGAAAGTTCAGGAGCGATGCGCATGTGTCTGAGAGACGCGTATTCGTTCATGAAGCCCAAATAGGCCTCCCGTTTTTGAGGCCAAGATGCCATTCGTCGCTCAGTGGAGAGCAGACATTGTCTCAGGCGAACGTAAGTGCTGCCGATAGCTCGTGATGCAGACTCCTTGAAAGGAAATCGACGATGTAACTCCCGTCTAGAGAGCGTGAGTGTGTCTCTTTGAAATTGTGCTCACAGCGCTCGTCGTCATCTGAAACATGCGTAGGGGCCAACATTTCCTCTACCTCCCACAAACGCGTTACTGCTGTTTGTAACGAGCTGTTATCGGTAAAAGCGTAATCGCATGCACTGATGCAGAGTTTGATGAAGGGCAAGAGGTATTGCTGTTCCCAGACAGCACCCACTCAAAAATGTTTAGCATCGCCACCAGCTTGTTGCTCTTACCATACCTTATACCGTCACGGAGCGCGTAAGGATAAATATCCGAACCGATGAGCATGTGTATCGGCGTATCATTGGTTGTACAGCTATCGGGGAGCTCTAGATTTTCCAGATGCGGCCAATGCGATAATGGAAAGCGGAACTTGGGAGCGTAATCTGTAATTTTATTGATCACGAGAGCATCTGTAGATAGGCATAAGCCCCAATCACGTACGGAACTGAGAGAAATAGGAACAATTTTGTTCAATCTAGTAGTTTGTGACTTCTCGCGAAATAAATGTGTGTGTAGATCCAAGATCTAATAGCGCGCGCAGTTTGACCTTGGGATTCGATGCCGAGGTCACTAAGTTGAGAGTGCTGAGTTTTATCAGGAACAATAACTTTTGACAGTTTCGTTTTCAAGATGACGGCCGTGATGAGTCAGCTAAAATAACGTATTTATACAGCCACTGTATAATGTTTAAACCTTTTTGATCAATAGTTTTATGAACTCTCAAGATCATTAGATCTAAATTCATTATTAGCTTATCAAAATTCAAAATGGCGCAAACTCATAAATAGAGTTTCATGAAAAATAAAAAATACTATCGAATTCTACGTGAAATTTGGAATCAAAATACTTTTATTCATTTTCTCGCTCAGAGTAGCCGTTCTCGAGCAAACAATTATCAAAATCGAAAATTCGTCTCCAAATTTTGCTGTCATGCTTTTAGAAGGATGTATAATGGCTACTTTGCAAATTTGATTGAGCAAGTCAATTCTTTCCTGAAGAGGGACCCTATGTATGCCTGTAACGTTAGGAAATATACCATTTTTTCCAATAAGAAAGCACATAAGTTGTAAGTTAAAAGCCCACCCAATTTCTAATTTACAATATGCAGACAGTTTTGAAACAAAATACTGACTTGGTGATTTGTATCTAATTATTGTCTAGTTTTCAGGCACATTTTCTGTATATAGTTCGAAACCACTTATTTTGGAAAAAAAAACTAACAAGGATCTCGAAAGATATAAGGTTCTTCTATAAAATATTGTTTGCACATTAACATTTTCTCAATTCTCATATCTCAGTCTCTACATTTACACCCCATAAAATTGTCCACTTTGGCTCGATGCCTCAAATAGAGTTTTGATATCTGCCTAGTGATCAATTTTGATTGATTTGTTCGTATTATATTTATTACAGAATTAATTGCCGTGTCAAAGCATGCTAGACAAATTTTATAATATGAATAACTTAATTTCGACATTTTTATTAGATACTTGAGTATCTATTGCATTCCTCAACTATTTAGGATTAGGAAATAATACTCATAAAATTAAGTTCCTTTTTTTTATTTGAATTATTTAAGGTCACATGTACCCTTAAGGGTTCTGAGTGACCACATTAATATTGTTTCCTTACTACATTTAAATTAGATCTTGTTCATAATATCAATGTCTTTCATATGTATTAATATTTTATATAATGTCGCTTTGTCGTTTAGTGTTTCACATATGTTTTCAGGTATCCCGTGTGGTTTTCTTGGTTGCTGAAATTTAGACCAGTTTATTGTGTGTTCAATTGAGTTGACTGTTTAACACCTATCACACTTTTCATTGTCTTCTTTAGTAATAACATGACGGTGTGTCAGATTCGTATGCACGATCCTCAGTCAGGTGATTACGACTTGTTCTTTCCTTCTTAAATCCAATGTAGGGCTCTTTTAAAAAATATCTTGCCTGATTTGAGGAATTTCGGATGACGTCCTATTTTTCAAAAAATGGAACACCATTGCGTCAGGCATGGTTTTGTTATTTTGCTTTTGAATTCTGCGAAACATATCTGGATTTTTCTTCTTTGTTTTTGAAGTCGCTGCTGATTTAGCTGCAGCGTCAGCAGTTTCGTTCCCTTTAATACCTACGTAGGATGGGGTCCAACAAATCAGGATTTCCTTGTTGCTATTATTTTTAATTTAAAAACTTTCTTCAATCATTTCGCGGATGATAGTATTTAATTCATTTGTGTTTTGTATCGATTCTATCGTACTTTTAGAATCTATACAAATTATGTATTTTTTATGGTTTCACTTTTCTACTTCTCTGATTGCTTCTAGAATTGGGAAAGTTGCGCTAGAAAAGCAGGTAGTTTGCAAAGACGTGCCTTTTCAGGCGTGATTACCGCGTAACCTGTCCCATCCTTTGATTTTGAACCATCAGTATAAATTGGCATATATTCTGGGTAGTTATTTACTGCGTTCAAGACAAGAAGTTGTTTCTGATAACTTGTGGGGTTATGGCTTTTTTTTTTGAATGATTGGTCAGTTCAATTATCTGTGGGAAGTTTCAATGTCCATGGTGGATATTTGTACTGCCTTCTTTTCCAGATCGGAGATATAGTCATATCTGTTTTTTGCAAGTAATTCTTTACCCAGATGTAAAAATGGTTTCGATAAATTTTGTTATATAATAAAGGTATTTCAATGTTTGTTTGAAAAGATGAATTGGTACACTGGGTTGTTTGGCGTAGATGGTATGGCGGCGGCGTATGAGAGGCTTAGTTGCATTCTTCTTATGTGGAGAGTAGTGGTTTGTCGTATTTCTTGGCTTGTGCTGATTTTTTCCTGATATGATTTTATATTGTCTAAATCCATTCTTATAAGCAGAAATTAGATTGTTTGCTTCCAGGTACCATCGTAATCTTTTGTTAGGTATATTTTCCAGTACTTTGCATATTCAGCAAGTAAGTGCAACAGGCTGGTAATTTTTTCGGTAGGGTTTTGGTTTTACCTGGTTTGGGGATTGGAATTCCGATAGATTCGCGCTATTTGCTTGGAAATACATTATTCGTCCATATGCAATTAAAAATTTGCAGCAAGTATTGAATTACCTTTTCTGGGAGACTTTTAATTAAAATGTTGGCAATTTCATCTGGCCCTGGGCTTGAGTTGTTGCATTTCTTTAGGATTGATTGGATTTCTTGAGATTTATTTCTTTGTTTAAAATTGACATTGTTTCGTTTGACTGAGTTTCTGTGTATTATTCAAGTTCTTGATCCATAATTCATTTGTGTTCTACAATCTGCTTCATTTATTAAGTTTTCAAAATGTTCAATTAATTAATTTATTTTTGTTGAGTTCTCGTTGTTTGGTTTTTCCAGAAGGTTGATTTTATTTTCTATATATGCGGTATTGTGCCCAGTTTGCTTTTTAAAGATCCATCTAGGTACAAAAGTCGGTATGTCGTTTTGCGATTTTTCTATGCTTAAGGTAATTTAAGATTTTTTTTTAATTGGGTAGTGGTCGCTATCATATAAATCAGAGCTAACTGACCATTCGATGGACTGAGCAATATTTGCACTGCAGAGTGAGAGGTCGATCAAACTGCATCCATTTGCTGAGTTGAAGTGTGTAAGTTTCGTCGTATTTAGGAGTATTAGATTGTGATTATCAATAATATCCACTTGAATCTGTTGTGTTTAATCCCCAAATTATACTGTGGCTATTGAAACCTCCCACAAGGCGGAAGGGTTTGGGTAATTGCATTATTATATTATCTATTTCTTGTTTTTGTATGTTATGGCTGTTTAGTGCATATATGTTGCATATACTGATTTTTTTGATGATATTAGTGCCGCCCAGCAACGACTCCAAATTACTATTTATCTTTATTTCCGTACAGTGAATACTGTTGCGTGAATATATGGCACCGCCTCCACTGGCTGACCTGCAATTGGTGCGATTTTTAAAGAATATATCCTAATTTTTAATATCGATTTTCGTATTGTCTTTATAATTAGTCTCTTGGTTGCTTACGTCTGGGTCTTAATCACACACTAGTTTTTGGAGGTGTTCGTAATGTGCTCGAAGTCCATTGATATTCCAGTGCACTATATTGGTAAACATTTCTTGTATTGCTATTTATTTATTTGAAATTAATTTAAATTCGATATGTCGTTTTCTCAATTTTAAATCGAAGATTCTTCTTCAGACGACAACCAAGGGTTAGATTCGTATTTTCGCATGTTTTTTTAATTTGTCAGTTATTTTAGTGAATCTGTGTTTCATTCACCTTTCGATGAGGTGAGAGTAGAGTTCGTTTTTCATAAATGTGACTAGTTCTTCGATGCTGTGGTCTGTCGTGGAAATATTCTTGCCCGACTTCCGGGATTTTATGATGTGCAACATTTTTCCAAAAAACTCTTGAACTGCAAGTAATTTAATGGTTTATATGGTTCATCTAAAACCATGTTAATGAGTGCAAGCATTTCGTCAAGTGATACTGCTAGATTTCTAGCATCTTGTTTTGCCTTTTTTGTTTTTGTTATGTTCGTATTTGTTTTCGTGCTGGATATTCCTGTTTTGTTTTGAATCATTTGATCGTCAATGTTTTTTTGTTGAATCTGTTATGACGGATGAACTTTCAGAATGTGGTTGTTTGTTTCTACAAGTTTGGTCTAATATTTCCTCTATATTATTTGTATGCCCGCGTTTATTTTATTCTCTTATGTAGATGTTGTTTCCTCTTCTTTACTGGCATTCTCTATGTTTGACAATAAGGGAGTGTAAGGAATAAAAGCATGTTCCTGCCTATGGTTCGCGGTGTTGGCAGTCTTTTGCAATATGCCCTCCTTTTTTGCAAATATTTTGCGTTTCTGAGTTTTCACTTGGTCTGGGATGTTTGCAGAAGTCATCTTCAAGCTCCTTTTACACTGAAGTCCACTTCGATATTAATCACTTATTCAACACTTAATACATTCTTAGTATAGTACACTAACGAAACACAATGATACTTTTTCTGGTACTCGCGGACCTAATGTACGAAACTGTCAAGTTCCTCTATTACAGTTAAATCGTAACAATTTGTGATAAACTTATTTCCGATGGAGCTTCAAGCTTTTCGGCGTTGTATTCCATATTTCCGTCAGTCGTCCTGTGATCAAAAGGTTTCGCAATTAAAATAATTTTGAAATTTAATTTCCGAAAACTGACGTCGTGAATATTTATGAATTTGAATTTCATTTGTCCATTTGAAACTGAAGCAGGATCACCAGGTACGTTGAAGCTGCTCCGATTATCTAAATTAATGAAATATAAAATTACTATAATTATTAATTATTTGTATAATTATAATGCAAATCTATGTAGCAAAATATCTTACAGCCTGAACGAGTGTAGCATCGAGTAGAAAAAATCCAAAAGCCGTAAAACGAACATTTCTATGCGTTAAGTACATTGAAAATTCCCGCAACTGAAAATTAGTGGATACAAATATACATAAAATATATCTGTAAGCCTTTAGTAATTAAATTTTTTCCCGACTTAACCAGAATGACCGTATTCTATCCTGCAACGCGTGGAAAGTGTCCGATTCTGTCGCAACGTTTACGTGCATGCACACATCTCTATGAGAGAAATGAACTGCAGAATATTGTGACAATATTATAGCCCCCTGTCCTCAGCCAGCAATCCCCCTTATTGCTATTCAATTATGATTTATGCTGTTGCGGCATTTGCAGACTCGCAAATAAGGTCATTCTTGTAGTCGGGGAAAAAATAGCGTATGCTACATGGGAGGAGTGCGCATATTATCACCTCTTTCGGGGGCTGCCTTACTGAGTTAAGTTTTGAAAACTGTCGATAAAAAGACTAACCTGATCTGCGAGACTGTGATGCAAATCCTTAGATAGAACCTCATGGATTACACACCCAGTTTTACTGATCTATAAACAAAATATGAATTGTAATGCTGGAAATTACAATTAAAATGTTCAGAGCTACTTGTTGATATAATACCCAATGAATCAAAGTTACAACCTTCTTCCACTTGTTCTATACTACTATAAGTTTTAATAATATTTACCTCTTCAGTAGTTGCAAATATACAAGTAGTTAACACAGTGAGCGTAAAAACATGTAGAAGAATGTATAGAATACCATATAATTCTTCATAAATCGATCCCAATCCATTTTGTAATATGAGAGGACCAATTGAAATATAAGAAATGGATACGAGGAACACAAAAATATAAGCCACGCATATCAAACTGGGAATTGAATAAAAATTGCAGACATCGTAGGACAATTCACAAAGCCTGGAATGCAATTCTCGTAAATTTGCAAGTAAATGTCGATTTGAAACTTCGATCATCAACGGAGTCGAGTTATTTTGGAATGTTCTTCGGACACTACTTACGTTTATTACTCTAGGTATCGTTTTATTCAAGATATAAAAGAGATTTTTAAGTTTTCTGGCGACCAGAGTATATTGAATTAAAAAAATATTTACAATAATAATTGGAGGTCGAGTTGCGAGAAATACGGAAGTTTTATCCGAGTAACTTAGAAGGCCACTGTAAAATATGAAAACCCAAATAATAAAATTAAATCCATAAATTAGAACGTCAACTTTAGCATGTGTTTTCCAATCGTAGTCGATGTGCAAGCTATCAAAAGTTTCAAGAATGTCGTAGATGTGATTGATCACTTGTACGGCAAATTTTTGTCGAATAATATTTGTTAATAAAATGTAAATTGACACTGCGGTTCCAAAAGTCATAATGCTCCTGTCTATGACTTGGTATAGTTTTGAGTCGTATTGTTTATGAAATTCAAGAGGAACACTGTATGACGACATTCCTATTAATACGATGCACACGAATATGTTGTACACATTCCCTTTAACAGAATAAACTGCTGTACGATAGTTATTTTTCTTCTTCATAGTATTTTTTATGTCAAATGGCATAATTCCAACCGCTTTAAAATATTTGTATATAAGAAAGTAAAAGATTGTTGGGTATGATAATGAAGATTGTAAATCCATAACTTATTTTAATGACGAGTTTCGATTAATTAAAATTTCCCAATTACTTAATGGATACTAAAATCACTAAACTGCTAAGGTTACGTGTTTTAGTAGCTTTGCACTAATCGTAAATGCTTCGTTTCCTTTCAGAAGCTTCGTTTCGCTTTCAAATATCTTTGTATCGATTAGCATTTATAATTGCATAAATGCAGTCTATCATAAATTAAGGTAGTCATCGTCACGCAAAATTGCGGAAGGTATATGATTAAAATATACAACAAAATTGTTATATGCATCCTTTTGTTAATCATTTATAGATTAGTAAATTATTCACCATCGAATGTAGAATAGCCAAAGTTAGAATAGTTGATGTAAGTGAACAAAATTCTAGTAGATGGTGCCTAACCAATTATGGATTACTATTCGATAATTCAATGGGTTGTGAACTAAAATGTAATTACAGTAAATATCTATACTGTTTCCGACAAAACAAATAAAGGTCAAAATTTTGTTGTTTGTACATTCTGTAATATTCTTAGATTATTACATATGTAATATTCTTATTCTTATAATAAAGTTCTGTATAAATGTATCAGACAGCTTTCAGTTATATTATAAAATTATACCGATATTTAGGGGGTTGAAACATATTTAGGTTCAAGTGGCTTCGACAGATATATTACAGCAATATAGTGTTTCTTATAAGTATAAAAATTGAAAATGATTTACATCTATGACCTATGGCCGGGGTTAAAATTAATTGAAAATAAAAAGTAAATTTTCAAAACTTCGGCCCCGACCACAGGCCAGCCGAAGTATTAATAAATAATACTTGTAAAACAGTTACTTTTAGACATAAAAATATATCTTTTAGATATCTATACTACATCTTTTAGATATATCGAAATAGTTATTTTCGTATAAAGGGCGTAAAAGGTGATCTTCGCGACCGAGGGACAGCCAAGCTTCAGTTGTTCAGTGTCGACGTAGTTATATGCTTTATTCGGTTAATAACCACACGCTTCGGCAAGGATTTTATTTTGTAACATGTTATGTTGGATATTCCTGTGTCAGTAAATCTAGGGAATTAAATTACAAACCAAGAAAATATCAGTGCTTTGGCAACTTACACTCGGTTTCCCATTAAAAAAATGGAATAATATACTGACTGATCAAAATAAGAGTTTTAAATTAATGGCAAATATAATTGAATCGGTCCATGCAAAAAGGGCACTAAGTCCATATAGATAATTGTTGGAAAAACGCAAAAAACTGATTTACTTTTCTTGCAGAATGAAAAATAAAAATATTATTTAATAGAAATGTTGCTTTTATGCACTTACAATGGTACAAATATCGTTCTATGCTTAAAGTTAAAGAGGATTTTTAATAATTATAAAAAATATCAGTGGACTTAGGTCCCTTTTTGCATGAATCACGAGTAAGATGAAAAAAAAGTAGTAATTTTATAACGCAGCTAACTAATTTATTTGCAAAAGTATAATACAATGTATAATTACATTTTGCGGTGTATTAAGAACTAAATTCATTATCTTTTTCATCAGTAACAGTAGGCCATTATATCAGGGAATTGTAGAAACCCTAGATATAATATGAAATACGCACGAACAGTAAGTATGTGTGTAATAATCAGTAAACAAATCTCTCTTAATACGAATAAGTTGGAATTATTCATATTTAATATTTCAATACTAAACATTGTGGTAACATGATTTTCGAATATTTTAACATATTAACTATATTTACCCATATGGATAGTATACAAAACTGGTACTGTATTAGTTGTTCGCCAGTGTAGTTGCAACTATTATGTAATAGTATTAGATTATATATTTATATATTTCTTATAGTATACAACTACAACGCGTATCCTACAATATATCTTGACAATTTATAGTGATAAAATATACGACATATATTTATTGGCACATATTTTACCGTAATAAGTACCTAGTATTAAATACTATCTTTTACTACATTTCTTTTTCAGTGTAAATAATACGCGATATAAAAAATGTCACTTCCAATTTATGCAAAAAGGGATCTAAGTCCTGAACTTAGGGCCCTTTTTGCATAAATCAGACATCAGGAAATGAAGATTAATAATTTAACTAAGTGCCAAATGATAGACCGGAGCCTAAAAAGTAAGAATTTATCATTATCTCAATTTACCCAAAAATGGACTTAGTGCCCTTTTTGCATGGACCGATTCAATTATTCGTAACACTTAATTTATGTTTATATCAGTCTCATGTGTCAAAAGAATTTTGAATACGCCATCAATGTGAGACCCTTAAAAACATAAAGACCTGTATAATTCATCTCTGCAAATTCACTAATTATTGTTAGATGTTTACACATTTAAAATTGTTTAATACTTTCAACATTACAAAAAAAAACTTCTTAAAATTGGACGTTTTATTCCTATTTTCTATATCCTTGAAACAGGATTTCCTTAAATGAAAAACAGATCGTTGATAATATTTTTATTCTGTTTAAAATAATTGGATTTCACATTAGTGACTTTGCAAATTTTGATTTCATGAATTACATTGTAAATGAACGAAAGTTTGTTAAAACATTCAGCTGGTACTTCTTTGAAGATACAAACTTAAGTTCGAAATAAACTTACTCAACTGGTATGATTAAGTGCTAGCTACAAACTTCTTTGATCGATCGGCAGATGTCGCTACTAGTGCGGAACCTTTGAAATACAATTCTAGACATTTTTTAAACTAGTGTATTCTCTTCCAAAAAATGTATAAGCATTTATTTTTTAAATTAAATATTTTAAGGGTATGAATATTGTTTTAACAAGATTTCTGCTTAGTTAAATATTGGAGTTTGTATTCAATAAATTGATAGTTGTGTAACCCTGAATTGAAAGGTTGTTAATAAATAATTGAAGAAAACATATAATATAAGAATAAACTATATTGTGCATAAATAATTAGGAAACAATAAATACAAAAAAAAATGGAGATCAAAAGTCCGAGTTCGGAATTCGCGATAATTTTATAGAAAAATATATGAGCTTTCATTTGAGCCTGTTTAAAAAATATTTAAAATGTCCAAGTTTGAGAAAAATCCATTTTTATTTTTTAAACTGAAAAATCATGATGAATAAACAAATAAAATAAAAAATCATTTTAATCATCGGAAAGTGCATAAAAAGACGAATAAAATCCACTAATTATTTTTTCCTTTCTCCGAAACAGAACTTCAGAAACAAGCGTTTAATGGGAGAGACCGAAAAAGGTTAATTTTCTCAGTTGCTCGTTTGGCATGGAATGCCCCATATATATACTAAAAAAAGGTTTATGTTATTTTCTACATTTTTCACTTTTTTTGGGCGCAGTTTACACATACTTGTAAACATAAAATATTGTTCGACGCATGTGAGAAAGTGGTTTTTGTACCAATGTGAATGGTCGCTCGCTTTCAGCTCGGCCCGCAACCCTCACATTCGTAGAAAAAACTTTTACTCCCCTTGTATCAAAAATTACTGTTATTGAATGGTTGATTATACAAGGTGTCGCGTCGCCGAATTCGGTAAATATATCCATGACAATTCGATTGCGTGTCTGTCCAAGACGTATTAACGCAGCGTGCTCGTTCTGACCTTACAAGTCCAAAAACAAAACCGAACTTCTCCATAGAGAATTGCAACGATTGTCGATGCATTAGCAAATTCTCAATTTGAACGATGTTACTAGATGTCGCTACGGTTATGGTCATGAAAACATTCTTGATTTAATCTCGATGCGAACAAGTTGTACATAAAAGTTATGTAAGTATAGATTTTCAAATTTAAGATTGCGCAACAATTTAGTGTGTTTCAACAAAAGAATCTAGGTGTTAGAAAAACGTATTATTCTTTTTCTAAGGTCGCAGATTGGGAATTTGAAGTCAGAATATTGAAATTTAAAATGTAGGGCCTAATATGGCTGACGAAAATGTGAAATTATGAGAAGGTCGCTTATAAGGAATTTGACGTCAGAATTCTCTTTCTAAGATCGCAGATTGGGAATTTGAAGTCAGAATATTAAAATTTAAAATGTAGGGCCTAATATGGCTGACGAAAATGTGAAATTATGAGAAGGTCGCTTATAAGGAATTTGACGTCAGAATTTTGAAATGCGAAATGGAGAGTCCAATATGGTGGATGAAAATGTACAACCTAGAAAAATATGTAGATGCACTTGAACTGCCCTGTTGAAAAGAGTCACATCGAATATAGTACGACATATTCCATTAAAGAACCCCGCAGGAAATCATAGGAAAATGGGTCTCGGTCGAATGTCTTGAAACTGGGGCGAATTATAGTTCATATCATGTAGATCAAAAGGGTCCATAGGCCCAAAGTCCCTGGATCGGTATATATATACTATATATCTTAATACAGTTGTTAAAGACTTTCAATTTAGGTAAAAATGAGGTCCAATGCAATATTTCGGCATCCATATTTTCATTCTGTGGGAAAATCCTGTCAGAATTGACTCGTAATGGCGGGACAACATCATTTTATTGTGCTCTGAATAGATGTTCAAAAATGCCTAGAATCTAATTTTTTACCCCTTTTAGCTTCAATATCTCAAAAACTAAAGCCAATTGGCTATTTTGTTAATCATATTTGGATTCTCGTGCAAAAATTCCATCAGAATGGACTCTTACTTATACGGCAACAAAATTTTTTTGGGCTATGTTGGGTTGACCGAAGAGTCGAGAATCACCATTCTGCAATTTACGAAAATTGTTAGTTTCAAATGACTGTAACTCAAAAACTAGCCATCTAGGATTTTGGACTTATGGACACTCTTGATTTACATGACATGAACTATCATTCGCCCCAGTTTCAAGACATTCGACTGAGAGTAATTTTCCTATGATTTCCTGCGGGGTCCTTTGTTTATCGTTTTTAACTTTTTTATTACAGTTTTATTGCGAATTTCGATTGATATTGACTATATTAACATAGTTCCAATATCTTATAATTTTGTTATTTACAGCTCCCCAATGAACTGATTGATCAAGTGTTTTATTTACTTGGCAATATTACATCATTATTAAATTATGATGGATTTTCTGTCTTGTTTCCACCTCCTGAATTTCCATTAATGACTGTCACATGTAGTTGCATTAAAATCACCAGATAAGTAGTGCTCGATCCAGCAATCTGAAACCAACAAAATGCACATTTATACATTTCTATCGTAGATTTTGTCATTCGATGTATGTTTTTTTAAATTTCTGTATATTTTTTTATGCACAATAACAACTATTAATATACTACTAAATGCGGAGAATTTAGTGAAACATATTAACTAAGCACATTTTCTGCTGTTTTACAGCCTAACTACACAAGAACATAGATTCAATACAATATTAAACTTGCAAAATGAAATACAATACAATATTAACCGACAAATAAATGATATATAAATCATAAAACCTATGGCGATAACTCACATTTACTTAGCCTATGCTGAATAAATAAAATCACCCGCTTTGGAGTGCTAAAAAGTATGCCTTAATCCTAGATATAAAAGTGTTGACGGATGAAACAGAGGTCTAATTCATAATCTAAGACGTGATAGGAGACCGACCAATCATCATCAATGAAAACTCCTAAATTCGATGACAATTGCATTTGACGTTCCTATTTCCAGACGACACATCATTTAAATATTGGAACATTGATTGCACCAATAATATATAATATTTGTTTCCACCATCAAGTTAGCCTCACACATCTTGGACTTATTATAATAAATTTAGAAAAATATAGGTAACGTTAAAGCAAAAACGAATTTATAAAAAATTGCAGGTATTTTAAAAATGACAACGAATCTATTTTTAAAATTATCAATTTATTCAGCATACTTACCGAAGTCAAGAGACAGTCCTGCAGTGGAAAATATCCAAAAGCTTCAAAAGTTACTCTTTTATGAAGAAGGTGAATTGAAAACTCTTCCAACTAATGAAAATAATAATTCGTTGTTAAGAAAATCATAAAACTATTTTTATCAATATTAAAACTAGTTATTTAGTTTATCCCTAACTTCAAATCCATTTTACAAATGTAACCTAGAAATTTATTGAAGAAATCACTGTAATAAATTAGATAATTAAAACATTGATATGAATGCATTTTACCTCTTCACGAACTGACTGATTTTTGGTTACTTCCAGCAGCTCATGAATTATATCGCCAGTTTTTAGAATCTGGAAATATAAAAATATGTTGACTACGTTATTGATAGGCAAATGAAACAGTCTAAGGATTGAATGTTAATAATTTACTTGCAAAATTATACTAAAGTCCCTATCAGGTTCAATTATGAAAATTAGAATTATCAGATTAGCGTTTGTAAAAAATTAGATTTTAATATAAATTAAGTAATAAGCCGCATTATGGTGAAATATTAAAATAATTTAATACAATAATTTAATTTGAAAGGAATATAAAAATGAGTATTAAAGTTTATATATACTAAAGAAATTTGTAGGAATAACTTTCTAGATTTCTTTAAGTTTGAAATGTATTCTTGGTTAAATTAATTGAGGAAATTCTTGGATAACGGTCCTTATTTAAATTTAATTTAATCCAAAATATTAGGAGAAAATAAAAAATAATTGTACGTTTTAGGAGGGGATGTACCCTCTTATTTCATATAAGGTCCCTATTCAAATACATTTAAAAAATGTTAACAAAATATAAAACTTTTATAAAAGTTTATCCACATTAAAAAATATTCACAAATAATTTACATAAAAGTTTAAACAGTATTTACAAAAACTTATCAGAACATTACGTCATTATAAAATGTAGTTTGGCTACTCTAAATGTGTCAATAGAAAGTTACTCGTTAAAAGCAATAATTGAAGAGCGGTTACAATAAAATAGTACTTTTCCATACAAGTGCGTATGCGTAAAAAACTTACATGTGTGCCGAAATATTGTTTGTGTTACAGCGTGGATAAAATGTTATTTTTCACACTTTTGACATTTTTCTTTCGCATTTTACCCACACTTGTAACAAAAAAGATATTTCGGCACATGTGCAAAAATGTTTTTTGGACAAACGTGTTTGCGGCTCGTGCCACAATCCTCACACTTCACAATCTCTTTTCCCCACTTGTATCGAAAACTACTATTATGTGCGGCTTTTCCATGCGTAAAGTATAATCGAGTGCGTAAAGTTTACTTTACGCACGAGTTTACATTACGCACCGAAAAGACGTACATAATGATAATAACAAATTAATAATAATAGTACTTTTAAGTATAGTACGGAAAAACCATACGTAACCAATATTTCGGCATGCGTGAACATGTGTAAAGTTCTTTACGCATACGCACTTGTATCGAAAAGTACAATTTTGTTAAATTTAATCAAACTATTTATTTATTTTTTTTTATTTTGACATACTCTCCCACCCTCCAACCATCTTTTAATAGAAACCTAAACTTAAACGTACTTTAAATACAAAATCTGTTTAAAGACTTTAGCAAACGATGTGTCATTTTATTAGTCTTTTGAAACCTACAAATATTTTTATGCGCGCCTTTTCGGTGCGTAAAGTAAACTCGTGCCTAAAGTATACTTTACGCACACGATTATACTTTACGCACGGAAAAGTCGTGCGTAAACAATATTTCCACACACGTCTGTACCTGTGTGTAAAGTTCTTTATGCATACGCACTTGTATCAAACAGTGCTATTTATATTGTTTAAAATGAGATAAATGTCAATATATTTTATATAATACGCATAATAAAAATAAACATGTTCATAACTATTTTCGACACTAAATTTAATAACTTTTTATAATATAAGTGATTGTAAATTAATAAACAGTATATTTTTACCTCGTTCGTGGCCAAAGTGATGCATCTCGTTAAAATGACCAAACAAAATATGTAAAGTATAACCCAGGACAAGCAGTAGCATTGGAAGAATATAGTCGTTTCATCAGGTTCCGCAATGGCGAAAGAAATGAAATAATACACGTAGGCAATTAAAAATATAAAACTGTAAGCAACACAAGATAAAATCGGCATTGAATAAAATTTGGAAATATCACAAACTAGTTCGCATAATAATCCATGTAATTTTCTTAAAACTGAAAATTGCTCCAAGTTACCCGAATACATCAGCATCAAACGGTAAAAGTCTGAGACATCACGCGGAGTCGACTTCCGACTTTTTTTTAATTTTGCAAAACTGTCATTAACACCTTCAAACATTCGAAGAATAAATTTCACTACGAAAGTATACTGCAGAAATAACCAATTCACGATGATGTTTGGGATATACATGGACATGTAATGTGCATTGTGATTAGTAGCGTAAGAAGTGACACTAATATTTATCCATATAATAAAATTGATCAAACAAACGATGAAAGCGTATTTTGCATCTGGCGTTTGGTGATAATCGTTATTAAAGGTTTTCAGACTTTTTCCACATACGTAGATTTTGTTAACTAAACGAACCACAAGTTTTTGCCTAACGGAATAAGTTACTAGTAACTGAACCACAATTGCTATGCAGGCCGCCATCAGAAATGTGTCCAAAAGTTGATAAATTTTGGTCCATAACCGATATTTCAAATTGTAAACGTAGTTTATGCCAAAAACATTAGCAGCTATTAGAATGCTCATTAAGATCATGTTGTAAACCACACCGACCTTAGAAGTTTCGATAACTCTCTTCCCCTTCTTTTGTGACTTTATGTTGAAAGTCGATAGTCCCAAAATTTTAAACGTCAGGAAGAGGAATAAAAAACATCGATTTGGATTAGGACCAACTCGTAATAGAGGCATTTTACACAATGTACACAAGACCTTATGCCAATTGTTGCTACGAATATTATCACAATTGAAAATTCAGAACAATTCGATAGAAGGGTAAAGAGAAGGATAAAAATATTTAAACTTGTGCAGAAATCGTCAAAGAATATGCATTGACGTAGGACAAGAAGAAAACAAAATATATATCAAACTAAAACATCAATTTATTACTACTGTTTTCCTCGTTTACCGGCTGTCATTATTTAACAATAATAGTTATGCATTCGTTACTCTTTTCTGCTAGGTATCAATTTGTTATAAATATAGGCATTAAATCCTCTTCACTGTATTTAGACATTTCTTTTGGTAGCTCTTGAATTTATTTATAAAAACATTATTATAAAACTTACTACGGAGATTCTGCTGATAATTATACAATAGAGAGATTCATACACTTACAAAAATGAGGGATAGATACAATTGTTTCAAGCAATTCATTTTACATTATTTATTGTTATTTGATTATTAATTATAAGAGAAGAAGGCTCCATTTGTGGCACCGGTTCTGGTATTTTGGGCCTGTAGCAGGCTTCGAGGCCTTCGAGTGCTGTTTGCCGAACGTTAAATATATGCAGTAGAGTACGTAACCTCAAATCTATCGCAGACATAACCTCAATAGTTACAGTAAATATTCCTCAGTATGCTGAGTTATACAAATAATTGTAACGTGGCTGTAATAAAAATTATTAAATGAAAACATTTTTAACACTCCAGGAGTAGAACTAGATTTTCCGCCCTGCAGTGAAATATTTGGGCGCAAATTATCGAGACCCACGCCCGTCCTATTAAAAAATGTCGTATGGAACACGGACGAAATATCTCCAACGAGTATGATTGTCACTCTCGCTTCCTCACTTCCCTCGTGCGACAAACTTCGCACTCTATATCGGTATATTGCACCCTTGTTACATAATATACTATTTTCGAATTTCTTAATGAAATTTCATGGTAAAAATAGTTATTCTACAGTAAGTGCAAAAGTAAGGCAGGATCAACGACAAATTTGCATGTTGTTAATTCTATTATAAGTGTTACAGACATTTCTACTTTTTTTTATGGTTCCATTAACCATTTTTTTTTTATTTTTTTTTATTATTAATTAACGGGCGGAATCGCCCTTTTTTCACTCAATTGTTGCCGAATTTTTGAATTCTAAGATTTTGCGAGAGCTGCAGATAGACTTAGAAAGATGGCGCCATACTTCACATTTGTGTATGAAATGTAGGACTGCAGAAAGTACAGCGGCGGTCACGAGTCGATTTCCGCCAGATAAACAATACTTTCGAAACGTAAACACAAACAACGTGGCTCGTCTTACCAACAGCGAACTGCTGCTTGTAAACGAAATCGAAAAATTGTTCACCAGACGGGGATCTAACTCACGACCTACGACTTCGTAGTCCAGTGCGTTAACCGCCTGAGCCACGAAGCCGATTTTTGCTATTTACGTGGGGATTCGGACAGAAATTCGTAGGTAAATAACAAAACTATTGTCATTGCGGCTGCCATTCTCGTTCAGCAATTCTGTACCTACACAACTATTTTATACAACTATCGGGACCAGCGATAACTTGCATTAGCAGTTGGTGGAAACACAAAATTTTAAAAATCTAACGAAAGATTTACTTTTAAACTTTCTAAACTTGAAAATCGAAAAGTGCGTTCGCAAAAAAGTCTAAATACGTTAATTAGAAAAAAATAATTTGCATCATTTATATACATATGAAGTTGAAGTAAAATTTCAGGACATGTGGGCGTTAAAGGGTTAATACGGAAAAAAACTTTATGAAATTTATTATTTCATTCTTTTTAAAATGAACCATTTAGTCAGTCTCAAGAAATCTAAGGTGCATAACTTAATGAAATTCAGAATTATTTCTAACAATGTATGTTAGTAAAATTATTGGCTGCGGTCAGTAATCTGACCTTAGGTCTGAACGAAGTATTGAATTTGGTCACCTAGTGCATAAAAGTTACCCTATAGTTTTTCATCAAATATCAACGTTTCAGACCCTAAGCAGCCCAATTCAACAATAAAAAAATTTGTGTCCGTGATCTTGTGCGCACGAATGTCCGTACGTCCCGTTTGTTTGTATCGCGATAAGTCACGTACGGATAAGCGTAACGACATAAATTTTTGTTTAAAATACGCGTCTTGGCATAACTTAGATTTGATTAGATTTTGGCGCAGATCCATCCGTTCATTACTAAAAAACATCAGCCCCAATTACGTTTCTTCATAGGTTTTTGCATTTACTTTGTAAAAATACAAATTTGATTAAAGAATGTTTCAAACAAAAAAGTTAGAGCTTGAAATGGGGGAGTAATAACTACGTCTACACTGGAAACACTGATGTTCGTCAGCTCCTCGGGCGCATAAGTTATTTTACGCCCGTGATATGAAAATAACTATTTCGATATATCTCAAAGATATCCGTTAGAGATCTTTTCGACACTTTCAAGATATCTTTGACGAATTATATTGTATATATAAGATCATAATAATACAGACACTAATTAGTAAACTGTAGTAAACATGTGATATGCATCGAATAGTCTATTACAATACAAGTGCATGAAGTAAATGTTTTGCAATTTTTATTTATTAATACTTCAGCTGGCCTGTTGTCGGGGTTGAAGTTTTGAAAATGCTCATTTTCAATTTTCATACATATAAGAAACACTATATTGTTGTGACATATGTATAGAGGCCACTTCGACCTAAATATGATGGACCCCCAAATATGGGTATAATTTCATATACTGAAAGCTGTTAGCAAACGAACGAGTATTAAGGAATAGCCGACTCCCCACAGGGTCGAAGTTTCTGAGCGAGCGAAGCGAGCCAACACTTGTTTTACATACATTTTTAAAGTAACTTATTATATTAATTTGATCAGTAGTAAAGTAGTAACACAACTAAGACAGTATTTAACTACTAAACTGAATGAAATTTGTTAGGTAATAAGTCATCAAAACTTGCGTTAATTTATAATTTACTCAATTTATTTAGTAACTATTAGCCTCAAATAAAAATCGTAATTTTATCAACAACGATACTTTTCCCTCAACTATTCAACAGTAAGTAAACTAGTCCAATAGTATTTTTTCAGTGAAGCGCTAAAAATGAGTCATAGTAGGTGTTTTATATCATTTGAGTATAATTAAGGGCAGGAAAGGCACAAAAATTAGCTCTATGAAATAAACGTTTTAAAATTGTGAAAAAATTATTTCTTTGGTCATTTTTGGGGAAGTTAAGTGGTGGTAGAATAAAAAGTGCAAATAATTTTTTTAACACGTACAAAATTTTGTTTTCGACAAAAATGGCATTTTTTAAAATCCATAAGTAATTATTTAGAAAATTTGTTTTTATGTTTACCCTAATTTCATGTAATTTTTAAATTTATGTTGAAAAATTTAATAGCGTTTTTTCGAAAAGGCAAATTTGTAATTATAAGTTTTTACCTCTATTATTCTTGCACCACTGTATGCCCCGTAAAAAATGACCACTACAATTTTTTTTTCAACATTTTTAAGGTGTATTTCATAGAATTGATTTTGTGCCCCATAAGTAAATAAATGAACGTATAATACATTTTGGAACTTCGCGAAATACGTTAGTATTCTAAACTTTCTTAATACCGATTTAACAAAGAAATTAACACATTATATTTATATTATTATGAAAACTTACTCTCTAAATTCCTTGAAGTAAAATTTCACTCATAAAGAGTGAGAACTCACTCCAAGCTACAATGAAACCTGAGCCACTCTGTATGGAGTGAAATTTCACTCTTGCTTTAAGTGAATTTTTTCACTCCAGAGATGGAGTGAAATATTCGCTCCAGTTAAAGTGAAATTTCTGAGGTTATGTTTCAAATTATGTATAAAAAAGAATTCGAAATTTCCACACTGCACATCAAGCTGTACACACATATATATTTGTCGTCTGACGAAAACAATGTGGTGCCTCATCCACCGCAAATATCTTAAAAATATATTCTGCAAACGAAATATTCTACCAGAACTTATGGCTTCAGATCTATCACTGCGCGGTCCAGACTCGATAGTGCGGTATTGTCCATGCGGTATTGACTCTACATAAGCACAGAGAGAATAGGGAAAATGTAATCATACTTCTTAAACTTAAATTTCAGTGTCTATAAAAATCTACTTTTTAAGAAAATAGCACTCACAAATAACACTAGAAAAGTGATAATCACCGATTTTTTTTTAAACTGCGTAGAAAAGTACTTCTTTAAAAAGTATTTAACACGTATTTTTTTGTTTTTCCCAAAATCCATTTTTGGGGTAGAAATCACACTTGAATGTATGTAGAAATGGCCCTTGTTTGTCAATATTGTGACCGCAAAAACTTAAAGATCCCAATTTTCATTACATTCATAAAAATTAATAAAAATTCGACTGCCATGTTGGATCCGCCATTTTGAATTTTCAAAATCTGACTTCAATTTCCTCATCAGCGACCTCAAAACGTCAATATCCCAATATTGACAAACATGCTACAAATAATTTTTAACATACTATTATTCAACCCTAAAGACATTCAAGAGCCATTTCTACAAACATCCCTAGCGTTAGTAATGACAAGATCTCGCTCTATTTGGACTGTACACGAAGAGTGAATTTTCTCTCCAATATTTGGAGTGAATTCCCTCACTCTTTCCTGTGGAGTGACTGTTCCCACTCTTTTAGAGTGGGCTTTCACTCCTTTTGGAATGAGCACCCTGTTCGCTCCAGGTTTGGAGTGAAAATTTCGCTCCAAGAAATTTAGAGAGTACGGTGAATAAAAATTACTTAAATTATTTTATTCTTACGTTTTGATACACTTGAAAATATTTTTTTAAGTCTATATAATAAATGTATACAGTTTTTCAAGTTTTCTCCCCAAAAAACTTGAAATAATTTATACATTAAATTTTCAATGCTGAAGAGCATAAGTGGCTGTCCGGTGCGAAACACTTTTTAGCAATAGTGTTGTGTTTGGTGTATTTGTTGAGGTATTTTTTGTTACATATTTCTGAATAGTAAAATAAAATTTACTGACCAAATAAACTCTAATAGATTTTAAGCGCCGGAGCGGGCATTTGAATAACAAAGCCGTTCGATTTTGGTGTTTTTGAAACTTATTTTTTCCCCTTTGTTTACAACTTTCTTATGACCGATTTATCGAAGAAATTAACACATTATATTTATAGTATTAGAAATACGTTAGTATTTGGAAACCTGAATGTATGAATGTTTTATAAATACATATACCGATTTATGTGAAAAACTGTGGGGGCCCTAGTCTACAATCATGACTATAGATTACGACAATCGCTCTTCCGGGAAAACGATCTTTGACAACAGCTCCCTCTGTTGGAAAAATTAAAACAAACCACCGCTGGATAATTGCGGGAAAAGTATTAGAGAAACTAGTTTAAGCTTAACGAACCATGTTGATGTTGGTTATACTATTTTTATTTAAATTAATAGTTAGTAATTACATTTACTGAAATACAGTTAAATTAACGAAATTTTTAAAGCTTCAGAATTAACTACTACTGTCTTAGTTGTTTCAACTACTTCGAGGTAGTTATTACAGCTGATTAAATTGAGTTGAGGACATAATAAACTTCTCTCAATAGTTAAAAAATAGTTAATTTTACTTATAATTTGTTGTTAGTGCAATTTTGAAACGATACTTTTGATTGTCAATTAACTGAAATTGTCAGTTATAATGACGACAGAAACGCTGATAGTCAGTCATGGATAGTTGTAGAAGATAGTATTCATAATCAGAACTAGTCCAAGCAGTTGGAACTAATCACAAGTCAGTATAAATTTCTAAATACATATAATTATAATCTTACATAGCCGACTTTTCATACATATATTTCTATACTTGCAGTATTCGATGTCAGACTTTTCTCGCAAAGAAATGTACTATATGCAATAAAATGAATGCTGCACTGATTACTGTAGAATTACAAAAACCTTAAAAATTATACGCCAGTTAAGAATATTACTATTAATTTTGTTTTAGAAATAAATGCATTTTGTATGAGGAAAGTTAGTTCCTGCATCTGTTTACTTATTCCAGTCAACAAAATTAGATTTAAAAAGAAAAGTAATTTTGTGCTTAGAACTTTTTAAATATTACGAGGATATTGGATGATAATTACATAGACATATATTTAGAGTTTACGACAAAAAATGTTGAACGAATTAAATTTGATGAAATGGTCTTAAGTAAAGACTTTTTTCAGTTACAATATATTTGCCAATAACCTTGACAAAAACTGTATAGGGATTGTATAATTCTAAAGCATCTGTAACTTACTACTGATTTTTGTTATTGTCGATACTTTTTTACATTTAATTATCCTAACTGTCTTTAATGGGGGTGGGACTCTTTCGATATCGATCATGCTATTCGTATTCTGTTTATAAAATAATGTATTATATCTCTAAAACTAGTGTTGGCGTGGTGCCTCGCTCGCTTCGCTCGTTCAGAAACTTCGACCCAGTGGAGAGTCTGCAATTCCTTTATACTCGTTTGTTTACTAACAGCTTTCAATTACATTATAAAAAACTATATCGATATTTGGGGGTCCAATCATATTTAGGTCCAAGTGGCTTCAATAGATATGTTACAACAATATAGTGTTTCTTATATGTATGAAAATTGAAAATGAGCATTTTAAAAACTTCAACCCCGATAACAGGCCAGCTGAAGTATTAATAAATAAAAGTTGCAAAACACTTCATGCACTTGTATTGTAATAGACTATTACATGTTTACTGTGTTTTACTAATTACTGTCTGCATCATGATCTTATATATATAATATATATACATATAATTCGTCAAAGATATCTTAAAAGTTTCGAAAATATCTCTGACGGATATCTTTTAGATATATCGAAATAATTATTTTCGTATCACGGGCGTAAAAGAACTTATGGGCCCGTAGGTGATCACCGCGCCCGAGAGGCTGGCGAAGACTACCCTTGGGGGGTAGGGCTCGAAACGTCGAAATTTGGTGAAAAACTATAGGGTAATTTTTTTGCCGAGGTGACCAAATTCAATACTTTTTTCAGACAATAGTCATAAACATTTTAAACCAGTTTTTATGGCATTATCGTTGACTTTAGGAAGAAAAAATTATGTCATTATGCTTATCCGTTTGCGAGTTATCGCGAGACAAAAAAAACGGGACGTACGGACGCACGGACACAAATTTTTTTATTGTCGATTTGGGCTCCTGAGAGTCTGAAACGTCGTTATTTGATGAAAAACTATAGGGTAATTTTTATGCCCGAAGTGATCAAATTCAATACTTCGTCCAGACCTAAGGTCTGGGTCGAAGTAATATAGAAATTATGAATTTGTCATGTGTTAATTGCGGAAATATACAGAGGCCGAATAGGAATATTTGTCGGCGGGACGCCACTGGATTATCGTTCATTTGAACGTTCGGAACTTCAAGTACATTTACAGTTGACATCAGCCTGAGATCGTAATAATAATTCATACATTTAGAAATGTGAAAATAGCCGATTTTTAAGTGTATATAAAACATGATTTATGACATCATCGACTTAAATATGCAATTGGACGTAGTTACGAGTCAATGCTGAACATTGCGTGACAAGGCAGGCAACAGTTATAGGCCATGATATGATATGAAATGGAGGTGATAATTAAGATGATAAATATCAAGATGTATGTCTTTTGAGATCAGGATCGATGTTGCCTGGAAATATTTTCCCACTTTATTATTGATGATTTTAGGCCATCTATCGATTTTCAGTTGCATGCGTCGTTCTGTAACAAACAATAATATGTATAATTAATTTATTGTATAGTTTACGCTTAAATTGTAGTAAATGTGCAATTTTAGTTTACATCAATATTGTATAATAACGATGTGTTTGTTGACACGTGCCCAAAGAAACGAGTTCAAGAAGAATACGGATTCTTATCAAAAAGATTTGATTTTTGACAACACTGAACGATTTAAGTGCTAATCCATATTTTAATAAACAAGTTTAACAAGCTTAAATATATCTAAATATACTTAAGGTTTTTAATAATATGTTTCAAAATTTATTTTGTATATGTTTCGTTCCTCAGTGGTATTGAATTTGAACAACTGTCTTGGAATTGGGCTAAAATAATTAAATACGTCGTTACAGTACCAATGACCTGAAATTGAAACAAAATTAATTAACTTCGTTATATGCATTCTGACAATAAATAACAATTATACGATTTAAGTGAGTATCATCACTAACCGATTTTATTAATGTTCCGTCTAAGGCAAAGTATCCATGGGCAGTAAAGTCTATTTTTATATGCAGTAAATGAAACGAAAATTCTCTTAGTTCCTGTAAACAATACGTTAATGAAATACGTTTAATAATGCGTAGACCCGACTATTGAACACACTTTTCAACCTAAAACAATTCATTGTGCAATATTTCAACTCACTATAATATAATACAGCAGATTTTTTATTGCATAATTTAGTAAATTTTGACGTTTTATTTTATGTCTATTATACTTAGATGACCCGTCTATTCAATACACTTTTTAAAACACACAACTTTTCATGACTACATAGTTTGGTCAGACACATTTCAAGAAAATAAATGTACACATTTCATTACAGTATGTTAATAAGAATTTAATATTACGATCAATTGATTTTTATATCATTCTATTTTTTGCTCGCATACTTTAAAACATTAAAATAAAAAACGTAACAAACTTACGGTTGGTCAGCCCTGATAAGATATGTTATTAGGTTAGTACGAAATGTGGCGAGAGATGTAAATGTGTGAAGACGGCTTGGCAGGGAGTTCCAAAACTGTATGGCTGTGATGCAGAAAGAGTGAGCAAAGATGTTTGTACGAGGAATTGGAAGCTTATATTGAGATTATTGTAAGCGAGAAGATCGGCGAATGGAATGGCCTACAGGAATGAATCTGTCAGCAAGGTAGGAAGGTTGGGAGGTATGGATGATTTGATGAGTGAGGCTACCGAGAAAGTACTGTCGCCTAGATGTTATGAATTCGGAAGCTTTGAATACTCATATTTTTGACACACGTATGTGTAAAATTCGATTTTACGCACCGTTTTTAGTTCGTAAAATAGCGTTTTACGCATACGTGTGCGTAAAATAGCGTTTTCATTTTACGCATACGTATGCGCCAAATTTTTACTAGGCTAATTTCTGCAGTATACCTGGAAATCGTTTACAAATAAATATTTATCAATATTTCAATTATCTTACATGTTCTTTTATCCATATCATGTAAATAGACTACATTACAATCGCGGTCACTGAACTTACGTTGTATAAACAAACAACAAATCAAGAAATTTTTACTTCTAATTCGTACGTGGGTTGTTTATTTACATTTCCGGAACATTGAACGGTCTATTAACGATATCCAACCTCTATAAAAATACAATCAATTCATTTCGCGTCATCGAGTGATAAAGGTGTATAGTATGGATTTAAAAATTCTGAAAATGAGTGATACGGATACGATATCAGATACTATTCCTCCGAAAAAAAAATTGAGATTTAGTTAAAATATGATTGGTGGAGGGGGGATGCACGATAGAAGGTAGTAATAGCTTTAAATCATTATATACTGAAAAGCATATGATCGGGGGGGGGGGGGCTCCGCCCCCTCCCCCTCCCCCCTTACTCGTTAATTTTACAGAATTTTCCGCATACAGTATCAAAATAGTAGTTTTACATACAAGGGCGTATGCGTAAAGAACTTTACACACACACACGTGTGCCGAAATATTGTTTACGTACGGCTTTTTCGTGCGTAAAGTTTACTTTACGCACAAGTTTACTTTACGCACCGAAAAGACGTACATAAAATAATGTTCGCGACGCGTGCGTAAAACTCCATTTTACGCACATGTTACGAAAAGTACTATATTTCAGGATCACCTATTTTAACCTCATCTTTAGTTGCTCAATGCACTCATCCAAAGTGAATTCTAAATTAAAAAAATGATCACCGAAAAAGACGATCCGGGAAAAATTGTGTCGCTTCGCCCCAAAGTATCATTTGAACTTCCAGGTACGATATCTCATTATAAATACACCAAAAAAGAACAATTCATTTTTTATAAATAAGTCTAAAAAATATTCTTTAGCACATAAACATATAAATAGTGATTACTAAACTGCCAAAATGAAAATATTGATCAATCTGAGAACAAAGTACAGGAAAATGATTTAAAAATGTGGTTTACAAATTACATTTTCTCCCGACCGCGTCAGAATGTCCGTATTCCATATCTGAAACGCGGGACGTAAGTTGCCGATTCCGCCCGGGCGCAAGTGCGCATGCGCATTTCGTACTCATTACTCCCTAGAGACGGAAAATGTCGTCAGCGGGAGTAATGGATGGGGTCGGGAGAAAAATAGCGTATGACACACGGGAGGAAAGCGCGCGATTCCTGAGCGGGAGGTTTGCTGCCCGAGCGTCGCGAGGGCAGCCCTCCTGCGATTCCTGCATAATATACTATTCTCGCTCCTAAATGTAGGTAAGTGAATGAAAAATGAAATATTATGCCTCGAAATGGGTAAAAGAGTGTAAATAAAGAAACCTTATATGATATTTTACAATCGGTAAGATCACAAAGGAAATATTTGAGATTCGTCACTTCGCCCCGTTCGCCGCTTCGTTCCGTTTTCCCCTACACTAAGTTAACCTAATATAATCTAATATTGTTCGTGAACTGAAATTAGCAAAAAATGGAAAGATAAAAAATAGTTTAGCCTGGCAGCTGTAATTTTTGTGAAACTTACGTTTGTATGGAATTGAAAATCTGGAAGTCCATGTAAGCATATGTATGTGAATACATAATAATAAATACAATAGTGGACATTATTGTACAGACGACAGCGAACAAAGGCGAACAAAGACACATATAGCATGTCGACTGTAGATTTCACTCCGGAGCTTTACGACATCTTACAGTTGGTTAGGACACCAAATAAATTGGTTATTTTCACAAATTGCGTTTTTTGCACACGAAGTACTTGTCTAACTAACACCCCTTGTAAATGTTCCGCCGTAATAGGTGTCGTACGCTCCAATTGTTCTATATTATTTACATTTCAGAAAGCGCCTTTGTTACCACCACTGTTATGTACCAAACATTCTTTATTATTTAATGTTGTTTTTTTCGCTGCGTCTTTTTGTCGCTGTATAATTTGGCGCGGTGTCTTTTTGTTGCATTGACTTTTCGTCACTGTGTCGTTTGTTATGTGCTTTTTTGTCGAGTGTTTTTTGTAGTAATCCTTTTGTCATATAACCCATTATTCATAAAAAAATGAACGCTTTAACCCTCCTGAGCACAAGGACGAATATACTCGTCCAAACGACATTGTTTCCATAAAACTCGTGCTCAGGAGGGTTAATCCAACTTAACATTGAGTTATTTTATGAAACTTTATCCGAAGTTCAACAAATGTCTACATAAATTCATAAATTTTATACTAGATAACGTATGTTCACAGGAAGTTCGATATATATGCAATTTTCATAGCAATACTAGTAACAGGTAACAATAACTACAAAATAATTATTATTAAGGAAAACACTGACAACTTAGTATTGTATACGGTATATATTTTTTACAGCACAGGTCTCCTTCACTGGGATTTAAATTTTATTTTATTTCTACTGTTTTGTCGGATATTATTTAAGTATAATTTATATTTGTTTCAAATGTTAATAAATTTTATACTGTACCATCCTGACTGTTTCAAATGGAGAACATGCCAAAAGTCTGTTGACCAAATCGCCTGTTTTTCGCATCTGAAATTGTTGAATTGATTTTTTTAAAATTCAACTACACCTACATTGTTTCATTCAGCTTTTTCAAAAGTTTGTTTGGAAGAAAACATTTACTCCTTAAAAACATTTCCGAAAATTGTATTCACGTCTCTTGGTATACAACATTGGTCAAACAACATTGATAAAAAAATGCATATGCAAACAAATTTACCATAACTTTTGTCACCTTAGAAATGTTTTAAATTAATATTAACATCTTAATTTCTTCCATTTAATGCTACAATTTTATCATTTTACAGTTTAGCTTAGATATAACCTAGAATTATTAATATTTCCACGTATTATTTGCTAAATTCCTCAACTTTCCCATAAAAAATTACCTCTTCCATTGCCATGGTGATGCAGCTCGTTGAAATAATCAGCCCACTAAGATCCCGAAACATGACGCAAAATGCAAAGCCCATCACTCGAGGTTCTAACATGAATTTACCTGTAATAAACGGTACTATCGAAAAATAAGCGGATGTCACAAGTGTAATAAAAGTATAGACAATACACGATAGAATCGGCAATGAATAGAACTCTGAAAATCCATGTGCTGCATCGCACAAAGACAGATGTATCTCTCTCAAGGATGAGATAAATTCAACATGAAGCACATCCGTCGATGCATAATGACTTTGAAAATGAACCTTATTAGAGGAATGTCTGGTACATTTATGTAAATTATCATTCACGTCCTTAAACAAACACCAAACGAGCTTCATTACGAACGCGTATTGTATCAGTATCCAATTAATGATTAACGTTGGTACCATAATGGCGAACGGGGTCACAAGTTCTACAAATCCATCAGCATCTAAGACTAAGATAACAACCCACAATGAAACGTTAAAGGTAAAAATTAATATTACATATTTGATGGCAGCACTTCTGGAGTAATGAACATTCAACAATCTTAAAGATCTCTCGATCCCCGAAATTTCATTGATCAGTTTAACAATGTATTGCTGCTGTAGTATAAATGTTATCAACATTTGTCCAGCAACAATTATTCCAGCAGCTGTTGTAAAAATATCCAGTGTTCGATATGTGGCATTCCAATTTTTATGCCTTTTGCCATCGACATACGGCAATCCAATAACGCCCAAACCAAGTAAAATCACTATTAACAGCACATTGTATGCGACACCTGTACGAGACGTTTTGAAGGTGATAACGCACTTACTCTCTACTTTTCTCGAAATTGATAATCTGTCAAGTTGGAATGTAGCCAAACCGAGAATTTTTAGAAAATAGAAAATGATAATAAAACACACGTTACTGGCATGAAATACCATGGTTAAATGCGTTGTTCAGCCATTAGATTGATGAATATGCCTAAAATTAATTCAGAATAAGATTATACGCTAAATCGAAATGTTGACATTACGAAATAAAGTCCTCCTGATCCTAGTTTAGATAATTTCATTAATATCGTTGATAAGTAATTTTACGCGAATTATCTACTCTGATTTTGCTGTCACGCTTATGCTTCTCGATGGTATCGCACGTCAGGTTAAGTGGTATTATTTATTGTTTTTAAAAGAGATTCATCAAGTAGACATTTGACTGTAATGCATAATATGTTGCAATCAATATTATAAGAGTTTATATTTGGAAAATATTTTAATAACAGTACAAAAAAATTTTTTTATTTATCATAATACATCATTACTACACAATTTACAAATATTTGTTAAAAATTTAATCCTTTTAATAAAGATCATTTGTAGAATTCATAGCAGAATTATTAAGAGAATCCTTGTCAACTATTTGGAATTGAATAATTATGGCTAAATACGTTGCAACAGAAGTTCCAATCTTAATTACAAACAAGATTGTTTATTAATACTCTTTGTTAAATAAAAAATAACATATGATATTGAGTACATAGTAATAAAATACTTACCGATTTGACCAGAGAATCATTCAATGAAAAATAACCGAATGCCGAGAATTTGATATCAACGTGCATTAAATAAAGAGAAAATTCATTCAACTGCAACATAAAAATTACTTTTGAAATCAACCAGATTTGCTGCTGAACACGATCTCGCATTTCAAAACTGCATATACGTTAGAATTTATAGGAAAATGGGGTAAAAACTAAAAAAACGTGTTTTTGGGTGTTTTGACCATGTGGTTGAGACTTTAGCCTATGCTTAAATTAAAGTTGGAATTTTATAAAATGGCGTGTCCAAAATGGCGGACGTAAAATAAAAACTTTTATTATGGTCATTCAATTGAACTCTAAAGCGTTTTTTTGGTCGCTGATTACAAATTTAATGTTACTTTTTCGACACTCAAATTCGCGGAATCAGTATGGTAGACAAAATCACGACGTGAGAGTTTTTCGTGACTATACCAGTGTCAATCAGGTCTGAGTTTGACAGAAGTGAACGTAAAACCTCCGAAATCAAAAAGCTATGCATCGAGCTGCAGCGAAGCTTAGATCATATCCCATCTGACGTACTAAAAACTTTAGTCTCTACTTAAATTAAAGCTTGAATTTTACGGTACATATTCTAACAATATTGGGTATTACAGTATTATATTTTGTATTATCGATTATTAGGCGTAAATACCTTAGTCTGACCTTGCTTGCTTGGACATTAAATACTTTTGCCACAGTTGGTGGATATGACCTAGTATTACCTTCGCTGTTTCATATTAGACCATATTGGGTCCTCCATTTTGGATTTAAAAATGTTGGAAATCTGATATCGGATTCGTAATCAGAGACTCCGAAAATCCGTAGATTCTGTTGAAGGGTAAAAAAGTCGGGTCTTAAAGGGTTAATCCAATTTTTTTTTTTAATTTTATTTTTTTTTAGTCTTATGGATATGGGTCTTGTACTGCATGGTTTAAGCTTCAATTAAAGAATATCGAATTTTCTAGCACGACAGTTTAAAGAGAATAAAAGAGACTGAAACCAAAAACTCGTTTTTGTGGTTTTTACCCCATTTTTCTTTTGGCACAGATATTAACGGGAAACTTGCTGAACTCTACAAATTGAATTTGATGACAGAGGTTATAAAGATAATGAAATATTTACAACAATTTTAGTTTATATAAATGTTGTGGTAAATCAATATTATTCTTAAGTTCGTTTCATTTTTAGAGCCAGGAAACTTCACACCAATATTCTTATTGAATTATTATATGTTTATTCTTATAAGAATCGTTAACAATAATATAGTGACCCCTAAGTGAATTCAAATCAAAATTCTATCTCATTGTCTCGTTCTTTAGATCAATTTATGTAAATGTCTAAATCATATTGTAGTTTCATTTTTTGTTTTTATGCATACGAGGGATTTCACGTCAACTGTCTAGCTAAAAAAAGGTTGTCCAATTCAGCTCCAATTTTTTTAAAGAGTTATCTTATTGGTAAGTAATTGTTCCGGAAAACATTTTTTAATTTTATGAAAAATTAGCTGAGTAGGAGGGGGTAGAAGTTTTGAACTTTTCGATGGCACGTCCTCTTTTATTTAATTATTATCCTTAAAACAATAAATACCAAATTTTTTAAAAACATGACTTTTATAGAATTTTTCATATACTTTCGATTGGTATAGTCCATTTTGATCTTTTCCTCCATTTTTTACCAAAATTTTTGAAAATCAAAAATAAATTTCGAGTTTTTTCACCTTAGTTGTTATTGCACCCGGGCATTTAATTGATCTAGACGACGATGCAATAAAATACAATTACAGTACTAGTAAGATAGTATCATGCAGTTAAATACAAAAATTCTTCATACTTAATAATATATTAGTAGGTTAATATAATATACCGTGTTAAGGAGCTCTTGATTATATGGTCTTCGTGAAAGTTGATGGACTATTGAACCAGTGCGGATACTCTGTGAATAAAAATATCACTTATCCATCTATTATAATAATTGTAGTCAAGATTTAACAGATTGCTTTATATTTGGAAATATCAGAGTGAATTTGATAATATTTTAAAGGATTTTAGAGTCCCCATCGGGCTATTTGATTTTTTTACATACAAGCCTGGACGTAAATTATTATTCAATTGTTTATTTTTTAAGCCATGTAGTTTTTTGTAAATATTAAAAATGGCGGACTGATGTAGCGCCGAGATTGCAATAAAACTTAGCACCAGAGAATTTGCAAATCTGCTGATTCCGAAAGTAGAGAAGAAAATTGGAAATTCAAAATGACTGATTCAATATGGCCGAACTAAATGCAGAACTATTGCATGATTTAGATAAAAGTTGGTACTGAGCGTTAGTCGTTGCCTATAGCTAATCTGAAGTCGAAATATTATTAAATTTTCTAATGTTAAACTACTTATACCAAACTGAAGAGTTGGACACCTGGTATAAAGTAATTGTTGTTTCACAGATTTTATTATCATCAACAAATGATTCTGACAATAGAAAAATTCAGATGGGGTAAAGTGAATTAAGTAAACTTTTTGATTTTCATTTGGATTTCATTAGAAGTTTGTAAATTAGTTCTTAGGTTGGATGTAGTTTTACAATTGTAGTTTGAGTGTAGAATTACATTGGAAGTGCCAAACATCGATTTAATTTTAAAGGAGATAAAAATATTGCTGCTTTTCTAACAACAATATATTTTACTAAGAGCATGGGAGGAAGGGGGTTTTAATCATTTACGAGTAGTTTAAAAAATGTGTATTTATAAAACACTAATATCTTATTTAATGATTTAATTGAATAATTAAATCGTAGAAAGCAGATATTATTCTTTCGAGTTATTGATGTAAAATTATTGTTAGAAATTGTGAAAGATGCATTCATTCGAATACGAAGTTTAAAAGTACAGCAAATTGTATGAAACCATTACAATCAATATCTCGGTCTCCTTATGATTTTTTACAGGCTTGAAGTGCTTTTAATCGTTCCTTTCAAATAACCATTACATTAGTCGGAAACTTGTAATTATTCATTGAGTTATAGATAAAAAGGAAGCGTTTTTACATTTATTACCTGAAGAAAGCTTCGCAAGAAAATTATTTCTTTCATAAACTTCAAAAAGAGTGTGTATAAACAAGATTTTACGTAAAAAAGTGCATTATAAATTTTCTTGTAATGTAATGGAAAATTAAATTTAAATTACCTCTTTAACAGTCTTGGAAACATATCTCGTTAATGGAAGCAAGGCGAAAATATGAAGTAAAATATAAGCAAAAGCGAGAAGTTGAATGTTGCTGATCCGATTTGCTTTCCCTGCCATCGGAATTAAAGCTTGGTAAGTATTCACGAGCAAAGTGCTATATACCCAAGTAACAGAGACCAAACTTAAAAAATTGTAAAATCTTGATGTACGTCGAGCAGTCTCATATAATTTGAAATGTGCGTCGCGTACAGCAGGTACTACAATTTCCGGAGTCCAAAACTGCATTGGTAGATAAATACTTCGTTGAAAAAATGGAATAGAATTTTGGCCTTTATCCATGAGTAATAAAGTTTTATTAACAGCTTTCAACAATTCGTAAATCAGCCGTATGAAGAAGAGATATTGCATCAGCATCCAATTGATTATCAAATTAGAAATTACATGAAAGCTCAACATCCGTGTAGAGTGCCAATGTGCACAGTAGCCAAACACAATAACGCAGATCCATAAAATCACATTTGTTACAAACACAATTTTAACAAATCTTATTACAGGCGTCCGATCGTATTTGCGACTAATTCGTTTCACGTAGCGTTCAGTGTTGTAAATATAATTGGCTATTTTAATGAAAGACTTTTGTTGTATGCAATAAGTTAGAAGGATGATTGCAGCCGAAATAATTTCAAATAGCAACATGGACATTCTCACCATGTATATGAATGGCGATTTCTCAAAAATGACTTCAGCAGACCCAGATATCAGTTGGATAACTCCTGTGTAGATTATGATAATAAGAAATATTAAATTGTAGCCTGTACCAACCCATGAATATGCAAAGACAATAGCTTTTGTATTATCTTTTAATATTTTTTGTTTGTTAATTGTTAATGTTGCAAGACCAATCATTTTGAAGAACGTAAAGAGTAAAATGAAATAATTGATTTTCTTCTTCCAAATATTACAGATTTTTTCAATTTCCATCACGTTAATTTTATTTGAATTACATACATTGTTGTTTATAGAATTCGTTATGCTTTATATAAATTTACGAAGAAAATCAGTTAACGCGGTTTTTAAGAGTACATGATGTTTCATCGACTAAATTATTTAATGTACTACAAGCTGGATTTACATATGTGCAAAAGAAATGACACTACCCATACATTTACTGTTTCATTACTCATTTCATATTTAAATATGTTATAAAATATAGTCAATAATATCATAACGAACTATCAGTAATTACTTTAGAAATAGAGGACATAAACAACATTATGACTTTTATAATTATGTAGGGAAATTCAAGCTTGTATTACGAGCAGTGTTAGTTGTAATATTGATAAAATCAATAGACGAAACCTGTTAACCGCGAATTACGAAAATTTTAGTAATTTTCAATTATTTCTGGTGGCCAAAATCGATATTTTTGTCATGACATAAATTAGCTTAATGGATTAGTAAATTTTCAAAAATCTGACGTTAGATTCATAATCAATGACTCAAAACTCCTTATATACCAGGTTACTGTAAAATCTAACAAACATTTTTCCCCGTATTTCGGTCACTTTCTGTGAAGTCCCCGCCATTGTTAAGGGGTTAGTTAAAACGTATCGTTAGTCAACCAATTAAAAAAATATTAGTGAAATACTACTCAAACTTCTTCAACAGTAAATGCAATTCTTTATAGTTTAATTTTTAATTATTCACACCTTTATTATTATTTGACCATTTGGATTACTCTGGCTGAAAAAGCAGCTTGGAATACCACCCTTGAAAAAGGTTGAGAGGAAGGTGCAATTAATGTTTGAAACACATATATTACATTTATTATACTCGTGATAAAGTATGAAATATAATCTGCAGTATTCACCTGTACAATATAAAAATGTTTTAAATAAAAGTACAAAGTAACAAGAATATTAGAAATATTTTTTAAATGCAAATTTCAAATAGAACTTGAAAACAGAAGACGCACAACATTCAATATTTTCTCTATTTATAAACACATAACTATAATCTATTTACTTTTTTAATTCGTTACAAAATTGTATAGTTATAAATATTCAATTTGTATTCAAAATTAAATTATATTCAACTAGAAACTAGTGTTGCATGGTGCCTCGCTCGCGTCGCTCGCTCAGAAACTTCGGACCTGTGACGAGTTTGTTATTCCTTAATACTCGTTCATTTACTAACAGCGTTTAGTTATATATAAAAGGACCTCGTATTGTAGTTTTGTAATTGACAATTTGCGCTTAGGAGAACATTTCTAATTGTGTAACATAACCAAAAATTGAAAGAAATATTGGCGTTTATGAGAACATTCCCTACGTAACTTAGGTAGGAAAGAATGGAAGTGGAAGAGGGGGTTGCTTAAATTTTAATTAATCTACTCCCCTTCTTTCCTACCTAAGTTACGTAGGGAATGTTCTCATAAACGCCAATATTTCTTCCAATTTTTGTTTATGTAACATTGGGAATGTTTTCCTGCGCAAATTTTCACTCAAAAAATTACAATACGAGGGCGTTTTCTGTCATAACTTGAAGCTGTTAATAAACGAACGAGTATTAAGGAATAACCAACTCGTCACAGGTTCGAAGGTTCTGGGCGAGCGAAGCAAGCGAGGAACCATGCCAACACTAGTTTCTAGTTGAATGTAATTTAATTTTTAATATTAAATTTGAGAATGAAAATATTATTGATCGTTTATTAGGAAATAATCGTTAATTATTAGGTACTCATTTTAAAAAATTCATTCCCATAGGTGTCTTGGAAATGTGAATGTAAAAAAAAATTATGAAAATCTGTCGTGATTTGGGGACGCTGAAACTCTTTGAATCTTCAAATTCATGATTTCCCTAGTACCCGTCGTATTAAGAAATATCCTCCCCCCCCCCCTTCCGCTTTTTTGGTCTGAAACATCGAAATTTGATGAAAATTTTTTTGCCGTGGAGACCAAATTCAATATTTTTTCAGACTATACTCATACGCATTTTATAACAGTTTTTATGGCATTATCGTTGACTTTAGGAAGATAATAGAATCATTTATGATTCATAGAAACTTTTTATAGAGAATTTAATGCTCCATCAAATTTGTATTTGTACAGAATAAATTCAAAAATCTACATAAAAATGGATGGATGGATCTAGCCAAAATCTAATCAGATCTAAGTTATGCCAAGGCACGTATTTTAACAAAAAATTTATGTTGATACGCTTATCAGTACGCGAGATATCGCATGCAAAAAACGGGACGTACGTATGGACGTACAGGTCCTTAAAACTGCGAAACCAAAGTCACCAACACCAAACCAAACTAGTCCTAAAATTTGTTGCTTTTTTGTTGCAAATTTTTTACCTAATGCCTTTATCTTGCTAGCTATTAAGATAAACCTACCAAACCATAATTAAGAAAACATACTTAGACATGTTGAAACTAATTCGGAATAGGTGGAATATTTGTTACTTTTTGTTGCTAAGAGATACTGCTAGTGTCGATTTTGTTACTTAATTAATTAAAGGAAATTGCGGTAAAAATTACCGTAACAATTTGTTACCTCAACATTTTGGACCAAGAACTTCGCTCATATACGTGAATTCGGCCATTTTATCGACTTTAACTCTCTTCATCTGGTTTATGACCGAATAAATCCAAGTGGTATTATATAGATAATATTCTTAGTGCGGTATAGAATAAAATGTATCTTCATAAATTTCCGTAACAATTTGTTACCGGAACATTTTCGACAAAGAACTGCGTTCATATACGTAAATGCAGTCATTTAATGGATTGTAACTCTCTACTTCCGGTTTTTAACGCATCAAAGTAAAATGTGGTTTTATAGGAAATAATCGAGGAAGACAATAGAGAAAGATATTTAGTGAATGAGCTTTGTTAGTGGCACCAGTGTAATGATTTTTTTCATTATGTGCAATGTTGTGCACTCCTGGTCACTAACTGGTACCCGGCCAGTAATGCGTACGGGTGCATTAATTATTATTGTTTTTGGGAGCAACAACTGGGCAACAAATTCCTATGCCATTGCATTTTTATTCGATTGCTGCTGTATATGTTTTGTGACTTATAAGTCCCTATAGGGTTTGGCAGCTTCGTCATAAGATAGAAAACCCTAGAATTTTTTTTTAAAATAATTAAGTAACAAAATCGGCATTACCAGTACCTCTTAGCAACTAAGTATGCTTTTTAATTAGGGTTTGGTAGCTTTATCTTAAGCTGGCAAACCCTACCATTTTGTTTAAATATTTGAGCAATAAAATCGGCACTAGGGTAACAAATTAGCAACAAAAAAGTAACAAATTTTAGGTCTAGTTTATTTTGGTTTGATGAAAAATTATAGGGTAATTTTTTGCCGAAAACTGACCAAATTCAATACTTGGTCCAGACCAACGGCGACCGTGTCGAAGTATACATGTATAATGTGATAATAATTTTTTTTAAATAACACTCACGTGTCAAACCTTGAATTGCATGAAGATAACCAAATAACTTGTAACGGTGGCAATTATCTGTGGAAAAAATTTAAATTAGTTGAATAAAAATTTAAATGGTTTCTTTTACTGATTTTGAATTTAACGTTTGTATACCGTTGTTGTAAGGGTATCATCTAAAGGGAAATATTGTAGTGCCGCAAACTTCACTTTCGTATGCAATACATGCATCGAGAATTCTTGCAACTATAAAATGATGGTAAAAACATTTATATTATAAAAATAACAAATATGGTTATTAAAAGTATCTATATAGATTATAAATAATGTTTTTTTTAACTGCGTGCGCTAAGTGCTTAGATAGCGCACTGTTTTGCGTGCGCACTGAAAACAGTGCGCAAAGCATATAGCGCACATCGTTAAAAAAGATGTCTTAAGTAGGGAATCCCCTACCGCGTACTTGTAACGTAATGTACTATTATGAAATTCAAATATAGAAATAATATTTTTTCAATCTGTAGAGTTTGGTTTTCACATTTTTAAAATTAAAAAAGAATAATAAAACAAAAAATAGTACAAAATGTCCAGCATTCGATCACCATTGAATGTTCTCAATATTATAAAATATATCTTAACTGATTGGGTCGCAATCTTATTTTCTGAAAGAAAAACAAGGACCGCACAAGTGAAAAATCCGGGGAAATGTGCCTTTTGTTATCAATAAACAAATACACCCCTCTCACTTGGACAACCAAGACTCCCTATTACAGTAAACAATAACTCATATGTTTATATGAGAATTAATAGGAAATCCGGCTGAAATTCCCGTAAAATAAAAAAAAACAATGCAAGCAAACAAGAGTGAAAATGTCAACAATGCAACCGTTAATAATAACGACACATCGAAAACATTTACGTTCAATCTTCATTTCAATAATTGATTTAATTAATTATTAATATAAAAAAATACAATGTATTTGTAATACAATAAGAAATTATTTATTATGTAATCTGGTTCAAATTTAGTATTATAGATTAAATTCTATTCTAGTTTAAACATTTTATTCTATATTAATCTAAAATTTTGTTGTTAATAAACAGAATAATAACGTTTAAAATTAAATTAAAATCACGAGTTGACTTATTAAAGTTTACAAAATTACAAGTTTATTTACACGCTACAGCATCAATTAAAATCCTGAATCACTATTTATGTACAATTTAATGTCAATATATATTTCTATTAATAAACAATATAATTAATAAATATTTTTCTACTACTTTATTCTAAAACGAAATACACTTTGAAGCATGTAGATTTAAGTATCGGGGGGGGGGCTTAGCGCCCCGAACCAACCCATTCCCCGTACTTGCTCCTGTCCTTCCGCTCTCCTACTGTTGTCTTTTGCTTTTCCTAATGTGGAAGCGTTTTTCCGCCTACATGTGACGAAAAATAATGTTCGCACGTTGTAAAGTGCGACTTTACGCCCACCGTACGAAAATAACTATTTTCTTATTAAGATCGTAAAATAAAGTTTTACGCCCGTAATACAGACAATAGTTTTCACCCGAGCTGGTGAGAAATTCGAATTTATACTCCGAATTTCAAACTTTGGAAGGGAAGGGTGGGGAACTCCTATCACAACCATATAATTTTCGAGGGTGTAGAATACGTCCGGGACTGAGAAAAGTATATTTTAAAATAATTTAGTGTTATATTTATTGTAGGAGAGAGAGAGAGAGAGAGAGAGAGAGAGAGAGAGAGAGAAAGCTGTTTATTTAGCTATTAAAATGACACCATGCGTAATAATAAAAAATAATTAAATTAATAATGTAAAGATATCTACACATTGATGGTAGTTGATAATTACTCAACCTACTATATTTTGAAGTTCATCTGCATAGGACAATTTTTGTAGCTGTATATGTATGATTCCCCCAGTGTCTGACATCTAAAATAATAAAATGTGATGTTTGTATTACCTAATTAACCCTTTCGATGTGGGCTATGTGTATACACGTAGTAGACTAGGTGGGATCGCAGTGTGGACTACTTGTATATACGTAGTTATAAAAGATTGAATAACCAGAGAATAAACAAACAGATACACACAACCTTTATGTTTTATTGAGTATTTTGAATCGTAGGATCCGAATTTGAGGTCAAATTTCGAAAATTCTAAACGTAAAATCCAATATGGCCGCACAAATTTACAAAATCATTACACATGTAATTATAAAAGAATGAATAAATAAAGAATAAAGAAACAGATATGCATCAGAGTTCGGTTTTATTGGGTATGTTGAATCGCTGAATCGGAATTTGAGGACAAATTTCTAAAACTTTAAACACAAAATTCAATATGACCGCTTGACTTTAAAAAAAAATTTCGGCCATATTTGATCCGCCATTTTGAATGATTGAAAATTGACTCCAAATTCGAAATGAGCGTTTTCGAAAACATAAATATCCATATTTACACAAATTGCAAATTGGCCGGAAACATCGTAACATTTTGAGCCCACATTCGAGTTTTCGGTTTTCACAGCGAAAGGGTTAAGCACAATAATGAGTATATAAGTATAACTTTCAAGTTTTGTTGACATGAACCGTTTATTCATAAATATATTTAAATAAAAACCATGGCTATTGTAATTAAATTAGATGGCCCTGATGAGGACCTATCTACAAAGGATCGAAAAATTGGGCGAGAAAAACTTCACAATCTAGTGAGGTCATTTTATTTTCGAACCGTAATGGCCATGGTTTTTGTTCAAAGATATACAAGTGTATTTAAAATTTCACACAGTCGAATAAGTTGTTCTTTTATATATATAAAAAAAGGAACTTTATGATTATTCCGGCATGGTGGATTTTAATGTTTACTTTAAATTAAAAAATTACCGACGAATCACGAATGCTTCTTCCGGTTCGGTGACCAAGCCGATAGATGTCGCTGTTTTCTGCGTTATTCTATGCTATGCGGCTTTCAATAACTCAATATTTCAATACTTTCAATAGAAGTAATGATAATGCAGAAGAAGCTCTATCTGCATTTTTCAAGAACATCGAACTATTCTGATCGAGATTATCGCTAGACGTGCAAATTTTGTTTACAATAGAAAATGGATTTAGAAATCAAAATAATTATGTTGGAAAAGCATTGCAAAAATTTAACTTATTGCGTTAGCAGTCTTAATTTTTGTTAATGTTTTAATTTATTAACAGTATGCTTATAAGAATAATTTTTAATCAATTACCTTTTCAACTGTTACAGTTGCGCATCTCGTGAAGAGGACCAAAGTATACATAATTAAAGAAACCCAAATCACTGCGTATATTTGTATAGAAAATAGGAGGTTGTGATGAAGAATAATCGGAGCAACGGTAAAGTACATCGTGAATAACAAAACAAAAAATATGTAACTCACATAGCACCAGCTGAAAATGGAATAAAAAGTCGACAATTCCTGTGCCACTAAACACAGTTGTGAATGTAAATCACGTAATTGTATTAGAATAAATCGAACCATGGACATTTCCTTTTTATTTTCCAATAAATCTTTTTTATTCGAACCACCCGATTTCAAAATTGTCAAATTGACTCCACGAAACATTTCTTGAATTAGACGTAAAAAACATAAATACTGCATCATAACCCAGTTGATTATTAGATTAGGAAGAAGTTGCGCAAAAAGTTCAATGATTCTAATCAGAAGACAGCCATAGATTGACACGGTTATCCACATAATTACATTTATTGAAAAAACAATTGCGACATATCGATCACAAGGTCCACGATGGTACTGTGGGCTCAAATACTTAAGGTGGCGTTCGATTTTTTGGACTTTATTCGCTAATGAAATAAATGACTGTTGCTTTACGCAGTAAGTGATCATGATATATAAAGTAATTATTCCAGAGAATATTGTCGTAATTAATCCCACAGTATGCATGAATCTCGACATTTCAAGGTAACTATTGTCAATGTACGTATAGTAGGTTCCTGCCCAACATAATGGGAGGAGAATCACTAGTAAAATGCAATTGTAAACTATGCCGATTTTAGAGTACACAAATTCAGTCGGTCTGGTCTTGCTTTTCTGCACGACACTCATAGTTGCAAGTCCTATTGTTTTAAAAGTGTAAAATAGGATGAAATCACTAATATTCCATATGGATAATATTTTTCGAAACATTTTCGAAAATTTGATCTCACAATTTTCATGTAAACATAGAAGTGGTTAATAATTTTGTATGAAAGTAATTGAAATATATCTTTTGTACTCGCGTTTTTGCTAAACTGAAACTATTATCTTGAAATTTTATTCCATTTTATGCAGAGTAATTACGCTGGTGCGGTTTCAGGTATTCGCTTTTCAAGTATCAAGATTTATAACTTGTATGAAGTTAATTGTAGGGATAGAAATTTTATTGGCAATCAAGTTTTAATAGCAGACATTAATAATAAATATCTTCGCCTGTCGCAAGGCCATTGAATTTGTCGACGCAAAGTTTTTCTTAAAAGTTGGAGTTGGAGTTTTAATTAATTATTATGAGATCAGTTACATATTTCCCTATATGCAATTTCATTTTTTTCTCTATCGTTTTCGTCCCTGTCGATTTTTTTTCTTTCTTTTCAATCTTTTTTGACCTATCCTCCAAAAGTAGAAAACATTTAGTTATGTTTCTGATATTTCCAAACGCAGAAATGAATTTCACTTAATCGAGTTGGTAAACTACACTGGGCAAAAAAAGTATTTTTAAAAGGTCGTGGAAGAAATTCCCTTACTAACAAATTGACAGAAATTAGTACGCGCGGTAAACAATCAAGTTATTAAATTATGCGTACTCTAAATTCATTGTTATTGTCACTCGTAATCATGGAATACTTAAATTTCACTATTGAAATGGCATCCTACGATCTTGATATCATATCAGGATCATTATTAGCCATACGTTTGTTTACTTTTTGTTATGTAATATGATTTCTGTAGTAGTGTAGGAAATATTGTGGGTAATGTTTAATGTTGATGATGGTTGATAAATAAAATAGTACATCTAGTACCAAATAAAATGCACATTATTAAACATGATCTCCAATGATAATTTCAGTTCATTAATGATGTTGAATAATGATTAGAAATAATAACCTTGATGATTTCGTATTATGTCAGATGAATAACATAAATTTCTGCTATCCGTCATTTATCACCCTTACTAAGGTAGTATATATTTACGATGCAATATTATCCTAACTTTAATATTCTACAATATTCATCTAGATATATATTGTAATTTAATTTCACAATATTGTATTACTTTTACACAGAAAAAGACTTCCCAGTTGAAAACCGTTCGTAATTAAAATTGATGGCAATCCTTAATTTTCGTTTGTTAATTAAATGTTCAAGTATCAATAGAAGCAAGTTTCTCAACAATCATGTCATGTAAGATTAACACAGTCATCAAAAATAAAAAGCTTGGAAATAAATCCAAGAATATTTGTTAAAATAATTTTCACAATGTTCACAAACACATAAACTTTACAAATTTGTTAGTAATTGTACACATTGGTAATGTTTATTTTCCGTTATTCGTCAATTTCCGTTATTAATAACTTTGCATTGAACGATTATTACTAAATAAGTAGTAGTCGTCGCAATTACCTGCACAAGAAAATTTAAATTATTGAAGTAGAATGCTGAAAATCAATATATCCATATTATAAAAAATTATAAAATATATATATATATTATTTTCATATTATTACTTGTATATACAAATTTACCGATTTCATAAGGTTATCGTCCAAAGGAAAGTATCCTAACGCTGAAAATTTGACTTTGATATGCATTAAATACATAGAGAATTCGTTCAGCTGGAAATAAGAGATGTACCAAATATGAATTGTACTTTATTACTTTGACAACCGATTCATTATTTGAATTGTTCTTACCTCTTTCAAGAGCTCTTTATTATATGCTCTTCGTAAAAGTTGATGAACTATTTTACCGGTTCGGGTAGTCTGTAATTTTATTGAAAATTATAATTAAACTATATTCAATTCAAATTAATTTTTATGGAGAACTTAATTAACTTATTGTATGGTATTCTAATGGTAGATATGAACTGCAAGTTGTTGGTTTACCGCAGAAGAAAGGTTACATTCGATCGCATTTAATTCTTGATATTCATGATTACTAATATATTTCAGAGGCGTCAAAAGTGATAAATAAAATAAATGGAGTATAATCATATTTGCGAATACCACAGGGCTTTATTGTTGGATATTGGTGCCATCAAGTGGTTGATCTACTATTTTCAAATGGATTGCTATTAAGAATAAACACGGATCAAAAGTGAAACAATAGAATGCTCCATACAAATTTGTAAACCGATTTAACCAATGTAGCCATATGTTGCATATCCATTCTTTCTAACTTTTTGCATTAACTTTAAAAAAAAATTATAAATAGATGGGGTTGCATTCAATATTTCTGTAAGGTAGTATAATATCTAGCTTTAAAATTCCATGCATCTGAATTATCCCTGTAGAATAGAACTAATATAATTACGTACGTCTTTATTATATTATAAAACCGCGATGCAACTTACCTCCTTAACAGTAGTGGACACGCACCTCGTCAAAAGTGATAAATAAAATAAATGGAGGATGATCCAACCAACAGCATACAGTTCGACATAGATAGAGTAATGTGTATGCATTACCAGTGGGATAATCACATAATATGCATTAAATAATAATGCAACAAATATCCATATTATACACGATAAACTTATAAGCGAATAAAATTGCGAAACATCATTGGAAGTCTCACACATCATCCAGTGTACATCGTGTACACTCATCACCAGTTTTTCGGAAGGTAAAGAGTTCTTCATCGAATTACCAGATATGGAATGCACTGAGGGCCCAAACCCATTCAGTTTTACGGGATTTGACAACAATTCATTTATGCTCTCAAACATCTCACGAATGAGTCTTACAACAAATACATATTGTATCAATACCGAATTGATTATCATATTTGAAAGAAAATCCGACGTTAAACTTATCAACTGTCCAAGATTCACGTAAACACCCAAACTGATTATCCATATCCACAAAATTGCATTGACTGATATGACTCTAATAAAATATACAGTAACAGATTTGTGTTGGTAGTTGACGTTCAATACTTTCACAGTGTTCTCAATTTCTGAAATTTTATTGGCTATTTTTACGATTGAGTTTTGTTTTATACAAAATACTAGTAAGACGAATATACTGGAAAACATCCTACACGCAAACACAAGCTGTCCCACGCGGGCAACAGTTAAAGTCATATTTTCTGTTTGGTAATAATAAACATTCAAAGCTACATATTTAATATTGGTAATCCCTATCGTAATTAGGATTGTAACTATTAATAAATTGTACACTATGCCGAGATATGAATGCTTAAAGATGATAGAAACATCATTGCATCTGTGAAATAAGGGGTTTTTGGTCCTCGTAAAAGTTGCAAGCCCAAACGTTTTGAAGAATAAAAATAACATTTTAGAGCTCGCGAACGTATTTGTGTCTCTTGATACCGGCATTATAAAAAACCAGAATCCTATGTTTTTTTATATACTTGAAATTGTTCAATCGAAAAATGTTTCTTATTAGTGAATGCTCTCAGAAATAATATGACCACAGCTCTCGCGTCATTTAAGTACTCATTACAAAAATTACATTCCTATTCTAGAGAAAATCGAATATTAAATAACATGTTTATGCGGCAGGTCGCATAACACAAAGATAAAACTGATTAGATTTATCTATTATATGACATCTGCGAATGAGCTATCGTGAAAAATGTTAATGTTACTAAAAGTACCGTATACCATTTCTTAATTATTAATTATTGACATTTAATTATCGTTTTTTTGTTTCTCCGCTCGAATCATTTGAAAGTTGTTTTTGATACGGTGTTATAACCATTAAGTTATGAATGCACATTTTTTCATGACAGTTTTCCACGGTTGTATTTGTGTAAAAAAAGTTTCTGAAAACCAAGCAGTTATGTCTGATGTAAAATTAACGAAACGAATACTTTATTAGATTTTTCAAAAAAATGTATCCAGGAATTAGTTTTTTCCGTATATCCTTTTTCACATTGAAATCATTTCAGAATTCTGGTTTGAAGTAAAGAAATCGTATCCTCGAAACTGGAAAATCTCGGGAAAATCGTAGAAAAATTCAGAAATTTTTTATTTGAAAATGATAAATTTTCGGTAAAACGTTGCTGAGCAAAAATTTCTCAGAATTGACAAAAAATTATGATGGAAATTTTCTCGGATTTTTTTAATACTTTGTTTAATTTTCAAAATCCTGAAATGATGAAAAATTGGAAAACCTTCCAGTCAAATTCGAAAAAATGTCACGGTATTCTTTTAGGTCCTTGTTTTAGCCGCTATTAAGTTCCAGTTCCGAGGACACGATTTATTTACTTCAAACAAGAATTCTGAAATGATTTCAACGTGAACGAAACAATAGAGAGAAAAAACAAATCTCACGTTTTTTAAATACTTTTTCTCGGCTGTGTTTTTTGAAAAATATAACACAAGATTCTGCGAATTCAGTTAATTTTACGCCAGATGTTAATTGTTAGAACCAATTTTTACACACAATACAATATACGACCGTTGAAAACTGGAGTGAAATACTGTCCATTCAGGGCTTCATGGGTTAAGAAAAAAGTTACGTACCGTCAGCATATCAGGGAGTCTGATTCTACTTCGAAAGCAGTATCGATATTCAGTACTGTGTCAATACACTGTCAGTTTAACTGAGGTTGATAACGTAAATGTCTATCTGGAATAACGGAATGATAGCATTGTTGATGACTACCTAGTTACGTCGATATCTTCATCATTCATCTTGACCATCATTGACACAATGCAATTTATTTGTGAAAAAAGTATAAAAAATGTATTTTTAACAAAAATTCTTTAAGATAGCAAATATATTTCTACATTCTTGTGTATTTAAGGTATCACTAGTATGGGGAGAAAGTGGACCTAAGACGATGGCTGTAATGTCGGACAAATGTAAAGACTTGAACATCGTAAAAATCTACCTAAGTATACAGTGATGGCAAAAAGTCCGGGAACGGTTAAATATTTCGAAAACAAAATATTGAACAAAACATGCTGAAACAATTTTTCAATCTTTTTTAGGGTTTGCAACCCACTACCTGTAAGGATACATGAAGCATGAAGTGAACAAATACTTAACCCTTTGCGGCGCACATTTTTCTTTATACGGAAAACAGCTGAAAATTGTTACACGAGTTTTCGGGGTCGCTGATTACGAATCTGAAGTCCGAGTTTGTAAATTCAAAATGGCAGCTCGAAGATGGCCGACATAAATGTAAAACATTTACTTGATTTTGATGAAAGTTGGTACTCGGGGGTTTTTGGGATCGCTGATTGCAAATATGAAATCAGATTTTGTAAATTCAAAATGGTGGATCCAAGATGGCCTACATAAATGTAAAAATTTACTTCAAAGAGACAAAACTTGGTACTCTATGTACTCGGAATTTTAAATATAAAAGTCAGAGATCAGATTCGTAATAAGCGACCCCAAAAACCCCCGAGTATACAGCTTCATCAATATCGGGTACATTTTCATATTTCGATCGGACATCTTAGATCCTCCATTTTGAATATTCAAAATCCGAGGCCAGATTCGTAATCGGCGACCCCCGAAACCCCCGAGTAACGAGTTTCAAGTAAATCAGATGAATTTTTAAAAATTCATTCGCCTTATTGTTTCCGCCATTTTGTATTTTTCAAAACCGATTTCAAATTCGTAATCAGCGACCCCAAAAACCCCCGAGTACCAAATTTGATTCTAATTTACCTTTTAGTTCGTTCAAAAACGATTTCTTTCTAAAAAAATCGACGATTTTTTAAATTTATTTATTTGTACTTGTTAATAATTTTGCGTAATTGCATTTATTATCATTTTCGTTACGTACTAAAAAGCCCCCTCTACCACTGTAAAAAGATTATTTTGAATATTGCTTCGAAAGCATTGAAACTAGACAGAAAAGATGTGAATTAAAAATGTGGTAATCTTGGTTACCACTGCGCCGCAAAGGGTTAAATTGGCAACATGGCTCGAGTCGGGACTCATTTAAAAGGTCTTTTCCAGTTGAATACAACCCAAGTAAAAAAATTATGAATAAATTATACATAATTTATACATAATCATCCATGTATAGATTATGTATGGAATTGAGCACGCATAATCTATACATAATCTATACATAATGTACACAATATGTATATTAAAAATAATAATTATAAAAATTTAATGTACTAATAATAATAAGTTTTATTTAACCAATTTCTATGTCTGAAAAATAAATACATTTGATTTACTGATTCCTATTGAAATTTCCAATAACGAAACTTGTATAGCGGGAGCAAAATAGCACGATCTCGTATGAAAAAATAATATGTGCAACAGGTGTTTGCAGGCTCATTCGAACTACCGACCTAGCTTCGCTCGGGCGTCAGACTCGCACTCATCAGCAAACATCTATTTTGCTCCCTAGTTGCACAATGTACTATAATTACGTCTAGTTATCTTGGGATTAACCGTTTTCGCACAGTTTTTTTACCCCCAGTTATTGCGGGTCTAACCGTAGAGGGTTAAAATTTGCCACACGGGCTGCATGTAACCCTTACAATAGAAGGGGGGGGGGCGAAACCGCTTAAAAATAAATATATTTTTTTTAATTTTGATGATTTTTTGTAAAATCGTTTAACGTCTAGCGTTTTTTAATATCGATGGTTTTTGAAATATTTGACCATTCGGAAACTCTTTCCCATTACTGTATATATACATATATACATATAAGAAATTTAAAAAATTTTCAAAAATGTGTTATCTATACGTTTACGTTTTATCTGTGTATAACCTGGTTTATGATTTATGATAACACATTCTCTGATCGATTAATTTATTCGAAACTTGAACTTTTTGTCAACGATTAATTAATATTTGCGGGTCTTAGGCCGTAAAGCGAAGTACAGGTGCGACCCTTTGCGATACTTGTAAACATTTTCTGTTTATGTATTTTATATGTAAACTCGTGGCAATAAAGTGGTATTATTATTAATACGTTCAATTATTAAAATGATTTTTTTTTAATGAGTGAGCACATATTTATCAATTTACCGCCACTATAGTAGCTGTTCCATTTAGTTTTCGTGATAAGGTCTGATATTTTTCTGTATACACGTTGCAATATACCTATCATCAAATTTATTACCGTTAGCACTGAGTACAGTAGAGGATTAATACAATTTGAAGAATATAATTATTAATTGAATTTTTTAACAAGGGATATTTTCAATAAGAAACTAGCGTTGGCGTGGTGCCTCGCTCGCTTCGCTCGCTCAGAAACTTCGACCCAGTGGAGAGTCGGCTATTCCTTAATACTCGTTTGTTTACTAACAGCTTTCAATTATATTATAAAATTATATTGATATTTGGGGGTTCAATCATATTTAGGTTGAAGTGGCTTCGATAGATATGTTACGACAATATAGTGTTTCTTATATGTATGAAAATTGAAAATGAGCATTTTCAAAACTTCGACCCCGACAACAGGCCAGCCGAAGTATTAATAAATAAAAGTTGCAAAAACTTACTTCATGCACTTGTGTTGTAATAGACTATTCGATGCATATTGCATGTTTACTGTGTTTTACTAATTACTGTCTGTATCATTATGATCTTATATATATACAATATATATATATACATATAATTCGTCAAAGATATCTTGAAAGTGTCGGAAAGATCTCTGACGGTAGGGGGTCGAAACGTCGAAATTTGATGAAAAACTATATGGTAATTTTTTGCTGAGGTGTCAATAGTCATAAAGATTTTAAACCAGTTTTTACGGCATTATTGTTCACTTCAGGAAGAAAAGGTATTAAACCTTTTTTTGTAGAGAATTTAATGCTCTATCTTTTTTGTTTGAAACATTTTTTAATAAAATTTGTATTTTTCAAAATAAATGCAAAAAACTACGAAGAAACTGAATTGGGGCTAATGTTTTTTAGTGATGGACGGATGGATCTGCGCCAAAATCTAATCAGATCTAAATTATGCCAAGACACCTATTTAAAAAAAAAAAGTATGTCATTACGCTTATCCGTTCGCAAGTTATAGCGAGACAAAAAAATGGAACGTACGTACGTACACGATCACGGACACAAATTTTTTTATTGTTGATTTGGACTCCATAGGGTCTGAAACGTCGACATTTGATGAAAAACTATATATATATAGGGTAATTTTTATGCCCGAAGTGACCAAATTCAGACCTAAGGTCTGGGTCGAAGTAAAACTGATTTATATAATAAATGTTGTTATGTCGGAGAGTTTATCATAATTAAAAATGCTAAAAAATCGAAGTAAAAAAGTCAATAGCGTCTTGAAACAATAAAACCTTACAACAACAAGAATAAACATTTACAAATTATTTTCTGCTACTTGTCAAATTTTCATCTTTTCTTTCTTGATTTTCCAACAATAGAATTAATAATGCTGTTATCTTAACCCTCCTGCACACTAGGACGACTATAATCATTCACACTACATTGTTTCCTTAGGGCAAAAAATAATTCTTGCTCAGGAGGGTTAATCAATTCGATCATTTGGATTTTTGCATATAAGAATTAAGATTTCTATTTACGTTTTTGCGTTGCGACAATGAGGTGAAATAATAAGTGAGAATATGTAAATTAAATAATTACAATATTAATATAATTTTTGTTTTGGGTTTAAACAAATTTAATATTATAGAAAAATGTTCATTATTTTATGAGCAAAATAAAACCCGGCCCGTGTGTTATTTGCAACGAAACTTTGCAACTTATTTTTCGTTGATATTCTAACTGCCGGTTAGAATTTAGGTTATCTGTAGGAAAATAAGTGCCTGATTACCAACATGCGGGAATATTATATGTACATAATAATCATATAGGGGCAATGTTAATCGATTTGATAACAACTGCACATTGCTATATACTATTCTGCAGGGGATTCGCACGGCAAATATATTGACAACACTTTATTGTACTTTCGAAGGTAGTTTTATATAACAATTTTGTACTTAGATTTAACACTATTAGATGCAGGTGAAAATTACTTATTTAATGTGGTTTTCGTGCAGTTGATTGATATTTAATAAATTACACAGACCGACAGAATGAGGCTGTTCTTCATAGATACCCATACTGAGAGAAGTTTCGTATGTATATCCCTTGTTCTATCCATACTACCAGTTTCCCTAATTGAAAGAGTTATCTTGGACGTTCTGCAGTATAAGTGATGCCCACTGTCGCACCGGCGGTTTCTGAGTTAAGATAACGGATACCTTAAGCGCGTAAAATCTATCCTTTTTTAGTGCAGAAACCGGACGAAACCTTTCCAAAGCTTTTTGATGCGCTGAATCAAAATTTGACCGCAGAATTGCAAGAATTTTAGATATCTTAACCTAAGAGTGAAAAAAGACGTTTTCTCCCGACCGCGTCGGAATGTCCGTATTCCATATCTGAAACGCGGGACGAAAGTTGCCTATTCCGTCCGGGCGCCAGCGCGCATGCGCACTTCGTTTTCATTACTCCCTAGAGACGGAAAGCGCCGATAGCGGGAGTAATGGATGGGGTCGGGAGAAAAATAGCGTATGCCACACGGAAGGCATGCGCGCGCCCCACGCGAAACGATTCCACGGAAAGCGCTCTACGGAATTTCCACATGGAATTTCCGTATGGAATTTCCACGGAAATTCCACAAGGGATTCTACGGAAATTTTAAGCAAATTTCCAGACGGAAATTCTGCGAGATCAAAGTGGCCATGGTGATGTTCTTAGACTCGGGTATGATTCTAAGAGGGGAAATGACATCCTGGTGTTCCGCGCCTTAGCTTTTCATCGTCCAAGTATACCGCTCCGTAGTTTTCGATGTCTAGGTGTTCCGCGCCGTAGTTTTTCGTCGTCCAGGTATACCGCTCCGTAGTTTTCGATGTCTAGGTACTCCGCGCCTTAGCTTTTCATCGTCCAAGTATACCGCTCCGTAGTTTTCGATGTCTAGGTGTTCCGCGCCGTAGTTTTTCGTCGTCCAGGTATACCGCTCCGTAGTTTTCGATGTCTAGGTGTTCCGCACCGTAGTTTTCGATGTCTAGGTAATCCGCGCTGTAGTTTTTCGTCGGCCAGGTATACCGCCCCATAGTTTTCGAAGTCTAGGTACTCCGCGCCGTAGTTTTTCGTCGTGCAGGTGTACCGCCCCATAATTTTCGGTATCTAGATGTTCCGCGTCGTAGTTTTTCGTTGTCCAGATGTACCGCTCCATAGTTTTCGTAGTCACATTGCTACGAAGTGCTTGCAGAATCGCAGCAAAGCCTGCATACTTTCAAATTCAGAATAGGGAAATTAGCAAAGGCATATTACCTTTCAATCAGAACTTAATTATTTCGACCCAGACCTTAGGTAATTTTTTATTTCTCTGTAAAGCCTTAACAGTGGGGCAGAATCAGTGGGTTAATGTAAAATTTATTAAACTAATGTGAAAACCGAAGATATAAGTATTTTAAAACATATCAAAACACATTGAAAATGTCCAAAATCTTTTCTTTCCCAATATGTTTCTCGTATTGAATTCGTATTGAAATTTCACCATAATTGAAAAATAGTGTCTTGAAATATGAGTTTCATCGAGGAACACTAGATGGCGCACTAATGTCATTTCCCCTCTTAGAGTCATACCCGAGTCTAAGAACATCACCATGGCCTCTTTGATCTCGCGGAATTTCCGTGTGGAAATTTGCTTAAAATTTCCGTAGAATCCCTTGTGGAATTTCTGTGGAATTTCCGTGGAAATTCCGTGGAAATTCCATACGGAAATTCCATGTGGAAATTCCGTAGAGCGCTTTCCGTGGAATCGTTTGGCGTGGGGCACCTCGCAGGAGTGCTGCCCTCGCATCTCTCGGGCAGCAAACCTCCCGCTCAGGAATCGCGCGCTTTGCTCACTTGAAGCATAATATACTATTTTGTTATGTTTCATTAATTTTTGGGGAAACAAATTTTTTGTTCGCAGTTTTGTAAAAACCAGATTAAAGTGATTGAATTCATTCCAAGTTTTAAAATTTGCAGGTGGGGTTTCCGGTTGTTTTACAGAGAGATGTTGATGAAAGTGCTTAATATAAAGATATTTGTTAGCAGTTATGACAATGTGCATCCTGGGATTAAAATAGCGCTTTCACAAAAACACAATGAAAAATTTTGTGCAAAGAGCAGACATTTCATTAAAAAAAATTTTTTTTTTACTTTTTTCCTGATTTATATAGCTTTCTGCTTTCGAATCCCGTTTGAAATGTTGAAAAATATTAAACATTTATAAAAGGAATATTGTTTAAAAAATAAAGAAACTTATTAAATTAAATAACACGGTTCATGCCTCACCAATGAAGAATCTATATTAATAAACAGTGTTATTTAATTTAATTTGTTAAAAACCGATCCATGTTACATCGTTTCATTACGATAAAAAACTCATCTTTCAAGAGCAAGACTAGGAGATCCAAAGTAAAAAAAATTTTTACTATAACTATTTATGTTAGTGTTGTAGAAATTTACTGACGAAAAGAGAAGAAAGTAAAAAATAATGAATTGATAAAATCTTCCGAAGCTAATTTTGCTCAGGTACATCAAATTGATCCCTCAGCAAATAATAAAAAAAATCTTTTTTTTTTAATCGGTATTAATTATTATGAACATTTTTTGGACGTGGCATATTATATAATAAATTGTTTTTTTCAAATACATCTGCCTAAGAAATTTGAAATGGACATTAAAAAAATAAAAAAAGACAATTCCATTCTATGGAGTTGCGTGCAAGATGTAGTTTACCAGCATCCTTTCGACTTATTACTCGCTTTGCACATGGCAGTTACCCCGCCACTTCGTGCTAACTCTTGGTCCATGCAGATTCATCCACAACTCCATTATCTCGTGGCGGATGCTCGCGTCTACTGCTAAAATTAACTTCTTCATTGCACACGAAGTTTTCTATTAAACATATATTAATCTTATGAAACAGGATAAAAAGAAACTACACAATGAAATATATTTTAGATAGTTATTCCATCATTTTAAACATTAAAATTGGACTTGAAAAACATAAAAAACTACCTTTGCCATGAAATCAAATACACAGCAGACTGATAATGCTTAATATTATCAGATAAGATAATAAATACAAAATACCTGACAAAGTCTCATTACTTAACAACTCTCTAATCCTTTAATGGCACCAATGATATGCATATTTTATTTTTGGCTACACAATTTTCGAATTAAAAATATAATAATTAAAAAAATGTATAAAAAATGATTACAGTTATCAAAAAACGATTTTCTGTTCCTACATACGGGCAATACTTATTATAGCGCCTTTGTGGGGCCATTATGACCATTTACAAAGCGCCTCAGGAATCATTCTTATTCTGAGAGCATTTCTCAGAACCGGTTGATTGATTACTCATGTCGTCACTAGCGAAGTCACTGTAGCGTTACGGAGGATACAGGAGAGTATGCTGTTAGGAAGTAAACCGAGAAGATCAGAAAAGTGAAAGTCATGGAACGTGCAGGGATCAAAGGAATAATGCGTGTGAGGTGAGAGGTGATGAGAATGCGCGAGAAGCAGAAAGAGAGGGGTCGAGAGAGCGAGAAGCGACCGCGAGATAATGTGGGAAACTCATTGACTTCGGAGAGATGCTTAAAGAGTGAGATTCCTACACTAAAAACGATAGGCGGAAGCAGTAATGCCTTTATGGAACGAGATCAACTATTGAAGCAATTAAAAAATGCAAATCGTATTTTAACAAGCATTTTATAACTGAGAAATAATAATTTTCATCAGAAATATAAAATTTTTTAATTTTATTAAAGTTTCTAACTAGTGAATCAAAAACATGTACTGTAATACGTGCAAAATCATGAAAATTCAACATTTTTGTCGGCCATCTTAGAATCACCATTTTATGTTTCATTATATTCCTCCGAGATCTGAGTCTACGATATCCTGTATCTACGCGTAAAATTTTAGTGATGCCACAACGCATATTGCATTATTTGATTGCGCCTTTCTCGTCGGCCATCATGGATCATCACTGTTTTATATTTCATTATACTTCTCCATCATTTGAATTGCGGACCAACTATCTACTCCTACCTTTTCAGCGAAGAAATTAACGTATATAGTATTTTTGAAATACGGCATTTTTGACCGCCATCTTTGTATCGCCATTTTATAATTTATTATACTTCTCCATCATTTGAATCGACGATCTACTAAATACTCCCACTTTTTCAGCGATGGTATTAACTTATATAGCATTTTTTAAATACTATATTTTTTACGCCATCTTGGTATCACCAATTTGTGAGTTATTGTAGTTCTCCACCATTTGACTCGCCGACCCACTATCTACTCGTAAATTTTCAGCGATGATATTAATATGTATAGCATTTTTTAAATACATTTTTGACCGCCATCTTGGAGTCACCCTTTTATGATTTATTATCTTCCTCATCATTTAAATCGCCGATCTACTTCCTATTCATACATTTTCAGCGATTATATTAATGCATATAGCATTTTTTACCCCCATCTTGGAATTGCTATTTTGTGTATTCACTGTACATCTCCATTATATGAATTGCAAATCTAATTTACTCATATATCTCTTATGCTGATATTAACGATGAACACGTTATTTCAGTGCAATTTGGGGGCCATCTTGAAACAACATTTTGAAAATACCATTTTAAGTTTCATCATACTCTATTATTATCTAAATTGCTTGCATAATATAATAATAATAATAATAATTCGTCGTTATTTGCACAAAGGGTTACATAATGGCCTCATTGAACCAAAGAGCGAGCCACTGCTTAAGCGGCTTTAGTGACTGGACCAGAATATACTCCAGAATCTTTAGTTTCGATATAAATGAAAACAGCGTTATTTAACTATGATATTTTTGTCGTAAATCTTGAAACCACCACTTTGTGTTTCATTATACTTCTCCATTATATAAATTGCAATTATATCGTCCATCTTGAAATCATCATTTTGTGTTTCATTAACTTCTCCGTAATTGAAATTAAAGATTTAACGGACTTATTCATTTTCAGTTTTGTCATCAACGATATTAAAATTATATTTTTGTCGACCATCTTAAAATCACCATTTTGTATTTAGGTACTGAATTACCTCAGTTTCACGAATTCCACATTTGATGTGCTCATAATTATCTAATGGTATATAACTCACAATATCATTTATAACAAAAGTGCTATTTATATGCAATTTTTCTCGGCCATCTTGAAACCACCCTCCTGTGTCTTGTTAAGCTTTTATAGTATAAGATTCACAGACATATAATTGGAATGGAACATATATGGAATTCACAGACATAACTATAATTGGAAACATTATTTCGAGCTTAAAGTTTCTTTCATTCGAGCAAATCTTAAATGACTTTTCTTAAAAGGTACGTGAAATACACTTATATGTATATTTCGACATAATAAATTTGTAAAATTTACACCAAATGAAGTAGTAACGAGTAGTAACTGAATATAATTTCCGTAACATTTTCGTTAAAGGATTATTGTAAGATTTAGCTAATATTATAAAATATGTGTTGAATAATTCGGACGCCATAAGATGACATCGGCCATTTTGAGTTTTGAAATTTATGTTTTTTCAGCATAATACTAGGTGAAATCAAAATATTTTGAAACAACCATTAACATAATAATAAATAAATAAAGGTATATTTCTTGACCGCTTTAATTGAATTAAATAAACAGTTAAGTTTTTCTCGGTAATACGGTCATCATACTAATTGTGAAAAAAGTAAACAAAGAAAATATGACGTAACTGGGATATCAGTTCACGTCTAGCGCAATAAATCATTCGGTACTTATATGTAAAAATTTTTAATCACATACTATTGGATTTAATTTTAAAAATCATCCCTCTAATGCTTATAATTGGAACTATTGTTAAAATGCGTTTCGCACCATATAAGTACCGAATTATTTATTACGCTAGACGTGAACTGATATCCCAGTTACGTCATATTTTCTTTGTTTACTTTTTTCACAATTAGTATGATGACCGTATTACCGAGAAAAACTTAATTGTTTATTTAACCATTAACATCCCCGTACGGAAAAAAGAAATTACATGCAAATATATGCGAGAATATATGTGGCATATTGCATTTTTCGCCGAAAATATATGTGCATTTATTTTGCATATATGTCGCATATATTTATTTTCCGTATGTACGATCATTCGTTTTACGGGATACCTAATTATTTAATGTATCAAATGAAGACGAAGACTCACGCCAGCCATAATTAATTTTGAAATTTGTTCTCCATGATCTGCATGCGAAAAAAACAATCTTCGAATGAATGTGGAAATAAGTGGGATGAAATCGCCATTTTGAATAAAAAATGTTTAGTTATTAAGCATGATTATATAATTAAACATTATATTTTACTCGCCATTTTTGAGACTGTAATCGTACTTCATGACCGCACAGCTTAACATTTCTTAATTTATGAAACTTTTTAAAACGAAAAAAATTTGTTACAATTAATATCCAATTAGCAACAAAATCGTTTTATCATTTTAGCGATTTTAGAATCCATTTATGCTTTAGTTGTTTTGAAGAACACAGAAGTATGTTCTCTGAAAAGAAAAATAAAGGTGAACTTCTTTGTTTTCGTTAGCTGCAATTAAAAGGAAGAACCGGTTTTATTGGCCTCGAGCAGTCGACATATATGGCTGCCTTCAAGCCAAATCAAGCCGTGCTGCATTCTGGCACGTCCTCCGATTCGGCGTCCTCGATTTTTAAAATGTTCTCCAATAAAATGCAGCTCCGAAAAATTGTTTAAAATACAACTAAAAAATCTTAGACCTTAATATTTTTTTCGAGGCTTCAATTTCGTTAGTTACCATTTGTATTCAAAAAGATAAGCGACTTTTGGCACGCAAATAAACAATTTATTTATCGTAAAAAAAGTGTGTACCAAAAATTTAAAAATTAATTTCATGTGAAGACGGCATGGAGAACAAATGTTACGGCCGAGATTCGCACAAGGTTTTTGCGTCGTCATTAAAATTCTTGAGCTGCGTCGCAAATTAAAAAACATCTCACGAACAATTCTAACATCTGAAAGCACTTCTTGGAAACGGTTGATTGATTGTTATGTCGTTACTTCACGGAGTCAGCCTAGCGTTACGGACGATACAGGAGAACATAACACATTCGTTGGTATATTAACTTTGCTTCACCGTATGTTACCCTCTACGAAGAAAGTCATCTTGACAAAAGGCCTTGATCTCAGGTCTTGGCGCGACCTGGTACCAGTTGGTATCCTAAGAAATATCTAAACATGATTTGATGGTCATTTGTAATTAACACCAAGAATATTTTGCATCGACAAAATGTGATGATCCTTTAGAGTCGCGAAAGGGTGGTACCATATGGTTATGATGTTTACAATTATTTTGCTTGGTTGCAAGACTGACGAAACACTGCAGAATGATAACATTGAAAATTATTCCATGCAAAAAAATATATTTATTATGGTAACTAAATATTTGTATTCACAACAATCTGTTTGCAATATGAAACCATTTAGGATGTTATTGAAACCAACTAATATCCAAAAAAGTTGTTATAGAAATGAAATTGGAAAAAAATGATTAAAAAACAATATAGAAACAAAAGAGATTGTCAGGAAAACAATTATACATCATTATAAACTTTGTATAATTCTGTATTTATAATTCATAATAATTATATTGTTTTGCTAACTTAACTAGTTATGGTAGTTCTAACCACCTAAATAGTTTAAGGGAAGGCCCAGGCTCAAAATCAGCTATATGAATTAGTCTTTCAAAAAAGACCAAAAAATTATTTCTTTAGTAATTTTTTATGAGAGATTTCAGTGGTACTGTAGAAAAAATCGTAGCAATGAAATATTAAACTAGTTCCGGCAAGCAACAACACATTAAACTCCATCATAGTCAAAGCGTAACAAATTTTTTGACCAAAAAATTCGTTATTTTGAAAAAATGCTATAACATTTTTCTAAATTAATTTAAAACCTGAGGGTAAAAATAAAAACACATTTTCCGAATAATTACGGATAGTTTATTAAAAATTGCAAACAAATAAGGGGCAAAAAAGCTTGTTTATGAGTCAACAAAATTGCTTACATATTATATTCTCGCACCACTGAATCCCACATCAAAAGTTACTAAAGTATTAATTTTTATATTATTTTTATATACGAACCTGCTTATGCTCTAACCGTTTGCGGAAGCTCGAAACTAGTCGAAACGTCGATCGACACTTCGACAGTTCAAAGTTCCATTAAAATCGAGTAAAATCTTAACCGCGAAATACCAACCCGCGTGTGCGGTAAATCGCGGATTTAATATTCAATTAAATCATTGTTATCGCGATTCTAATTTGTGCACGTGACCCTTAAGCTATTGTTTTATTATTTGATTTGTGTAATTCATCGACCAACTAAACCAATTCATCATCAGCTACTTTGCGGTGCATTTGAGATTCTGCATTTTAACTTTAATTTTTGCTGTCGCAGGTATTTTCCAGCACTACATGCTAGTGCTTGCTGTCTTGCAGCAGGTAAATAGTTTGCAACACTCCAAAAGTGCTTGCAGAATCGCAGCAAAGCCTGCATACTTTCAAATTCAGAATAGGGAAATTAGCAAAGGCATATTACCTTTCAATCAGAACTTAATTATTTCGACCCAGACCTTAGGTAATTTTTTATTTCTCTGTAAGGCCTTAACAGTGGGGCAGAATCAGTGGGTTAATGTAAAATTTATTAAACTAATGTGAAAACCGAAGATATAAGTATTTTAAAACATATCAAAACACATTGAAAATGTCCAAAATCTTTTCTTTCCCAATATGTTTCTCGTATTGAATTCGTATTGAAATTTCACCATAATTGAAAAATAGTGTCTTGAAATATGAGTTTCATCGAGGAACACTAGATGGCGCACTAATGTCTAAATGACATTTCGTAGTATTTTGTTAAAGACCGAGGATCTACGCTCACGGCATCCCTTCAAATTTATCGATGAGAAGCAAGGGATGTCTCGACATGCGGATGATACCGCTCTTTTTATAGCAGATATCCTTTCTTTCATACGCGGGAAAAAATGACTCCGCTGGATTAGCTGATTCATATCAGCTAAAATTTTCGGCTGGAATTGCCGAAAATATATGCAATTTTAGCTGTTTTGATTCCGCTAATTGTCCTGCGCGACACTTTCACACCTCCGAACGGTCAAAAAGTGATGCAACGCGGAATCACAAATCGTGCGCCACAGTCTCACGCATATACGCGACACAAAGTACGGTCGTGAATTCTCGAAAAAGCCACTTCCACCATACCCGGGATTGCTCCCGGGTTTCGGCACCATTTTGTTAACGAATGGTGGAAGGGCTGTGAAATAAAACGCGTGATTTGATCGGCCACAAACTAAAAATCAACTTTATTCCGATCAATCGGTGACGACCCGATCGCGACGCGAACTTCCTAACCCGACGACATCCCTAAACGTCCTCTCTCAACCCGATCCTCACTTTTTTCACCTCTTAGTTCGATCTTTCAAACTCTCGAACATTTAAATAGACTACGACGTCATATTACACATCGATATCATACTATTCGAATTACAAATAATTGTATCGAGATCGTCACCATTTTGAAGGGCCTTTTACATAATTTACCTAACAGGCCTGCTTCATTTTGAGAGGTACCCCCATTCGGGTGTGCAATGGCGTAGGGAAAACCACCTCTGTGGGAAAAAACCTACGCCGGGTACCGCAGATGATAAAACATCGATTCCGTCCGTAACAGTAGCCTTAACCCTACTCAATTCGCGCTTAGCTCTAAATTTCCGCTACATTAGCACATTTGTTCCATTAAATTTGCGGACTTTTTCAGTAAATTTAGCTGAAATTATCGGCTATCCCTAACGGAATTCCAACAGCTGTCCCTATAGGATAAAATTGGTAGAATCTGCGGATTTTTCGGCTGATTTTGCTGATTATTTTTCTTCGTGTAGTAGTAGCAGGATACAGATTTGAACAAAACTGTGTGCGACATCGCTTTTGGATCTAAACGCACCTAACGCCCTTCATATTTATCTAATTTAGTCTTCTCGTTGTTTCGAATAGTGGATTTTTTAAATGCGTATAAGAAAATATTTAATACGGTTTGGAATCACGTATAGATTTTCCCTCATATTTTTCGTTGGAAAATTACTATACCTGTATGAAAAACTATACTACGAATTTTAAGGGAAATTTCCCATAACATATGATTCGAAAACTTCCAGATAAATTTTCTTGCAGTGTCACGATGAACCTGGATCTATATGATCAGAACATTCCATGATAGTACGATATTAATTAAAATTCTCATAGAGGACGAGTAGATCCGTAATATGCCTAAGTGTACAGATTTCCGATGTTGACATTGATTGTTTACTGCATTCACGAGATGTGGTTAAGAAAAATTTTAAGAAAATGTTGCATAATCTCTATTTTTCAAAGAGATGAGAAAAAATACTGATTTTCATAATTTAAAAAATGTTCAAATCGGTGATTTCAAAATGACGGCTTCCCGAACTATTTGCTTTAAATTTATGCATTTAGCTATTTATGATCCTTTTACCCAGTTTCCCAGGTCAAAATATCATAATAAATGGTTTTCCGGTCGCTGAATATGATCTCGCCGTTAAAAATAACTAAAATATCCCTTTTTTAGTTATGGCGGTGATTTTGATTAAATACCTATAATTTTATGAAAAGGAATTATTAATTTTTTCCGTTTTTTCCCCTATAATTATCAAAACCACCGACATAACTAAGAAAGGGAGTACGTTTACTTATTACCACTGTAGCAATAATTATGTATTAGGAATATATATTAACTCATAACTTGAAAATGAAAATTAAGATGGCAGATCTATGGATGCCTGAAGCAAAAATCATTGTTTCTTGTCGAATAAGAGATAAGTTTCTCGTATGGGGGTTTTTTGATCACGATTCTATCATAGAATTGCCAATTTTGGGATCGATGGTAGGATTAGATATTTTCCAATAATCATTAATCGTCCTTTCCCTGATGTCCTACTCTCTGATCTTGGAAAGAGTGAAAAACTTGGATTGTAAATAATGAAATTCATAAATAAGTTAATAATTACGTAAGCTACCATTTTCAAAACACCGATTTGGAAAAAAGTTTAAGTTTTATTTAAAAATTTGAATATTATAATAATTATAATCGATTAGTAGCAGAGCTATAAGCTACTAGTAGTAATATATCAACATTCAAGGAAAATAAAAAATTGTTCTAAAATGACTATTTCCAAGAAATTTCTTTCAGTTACAGAAATATCTATTATGGTAATTTTTTTATTAGCAAAAAGTAATGCTAATTTTGTAAATAATAACTAGATTAATGAGCATCTACGTCAAGTTAAAATATTCATCCACTTTGCATTCAGACTTCCGCGTTCCGTGTCGTCATTGTTTACTGAATGGTCGTGTGACCTCAACATTCAAATTGGAAAAAAGCACGTTTGAAAATGTCATGTTCTCCTGTCACCTCCGTAACGCTTCGCTGACTTCACGTGTGACGAATATGGAATGCAATGAACCGTTTAGAAAAGAATGTTGTGAGACTTTTCGCACTTTGGATATTAACGATTCACTTTAAATCCCTGCGGAAATTATCTATTTTATTCACTTTTTTTTAATTATAAAGAAATTATTGTTTAAAATAAAATTTTATATTATTTGTAATGAAGTATTTGCATATATTTTTGAAACCTTATTTTATCTACCATGATATGATGACTAATGAAAATGTGAACTATCTATGTTACAAGTTAAATTTTTTGTGATATATTTGTAATATATATATATACGAAACAATTTTTACATCCTATCTATTCATTAAAGTTTCGTGTGAAGGTTTCTAGAAAAATAATGGAAAATATATATTAAAAATACTTAGTTTCCTAAATAATTACAATTTAATAAAATTTCAAGATTACTACGAATTTCATATCTAAACATTTCTGTGAAATTTTATTGAAATTTTGAAAACTTTCAGTTATATGAAACAAAATTCTAGTCGTATAGTTTTGTGTAAATTTACGAATTTTAGTTCAAATAAGGTAGAATTAAATATTTTTATATATTTTGAAAATAGAGGGAGAATATTGGAAAGATATTTAGACTCTATTTTGAAATCAACAAAACTTCATATTTCACTAATTTTGAACAATAATAAAATCGTTGTCGAGTATTATTTGCAATTTTGACGCAATTTTCGTAAAAATTTTCCAGGGCTTACAGGTATTTTTATACACTTTTTATCGTAAATACACACACACATGCACACACACTCTTTTCAACAAACATAAAAAACTGCAAGATTAACAGATTTCATCTGCGTGCAATGTTCATACATTTTTTTAATTGTAAAATCTGTGATTTCTGGCATTTGTATTTATTTAAACTGAATAGAACATTCTTGACGAGATGGCTATGATTAATCTTAAATTTACAAATGAATAAAAGTCTACATAAAATTTAAAAAATATTCTCAGGTAGAAAAATTTTCTAGAATGTAACAGAATGACACATATGCTGATAATTTGTATATGAACCAACGAAATTACTTTTTAATTTTGCAGATTATTGCGTTAAATTCACTGACAAGTACGGTAAGAAGCATTTTTTTGTTGCCACTTTCTGTAAAATCAACAACTTTGTTTGCAGAATTTACATTTCTTAAAGCTCATTTTCTAAATAAACTACAAAATGTTTCTAGTTCATTTTTTGGATAGTTATGCCCTGAAAGTGTAAATTTAGTAGTTAACTGCATCATTATTTCGTAGAGTGATAAAACATAATACGTAATCAGTAAAAATTAAGACTTGAAATCAAGATCATTATGTTCAGCGAGTTATTTTAATAAGAAAAAGACGAAATTCCATACAACAAATGTTTGTACTAAATATTGAGATTTAAAAAATTGTTTATATGAATTGTTTATAAATTATTAATAACAAAAAATGCAAATTTACTGAAAAGTGGAATCAATGAAAATTTTGACATTTTTCCGAGCATATCGTGTCTATTATTTTTATTGATTGAATAGTTGTTTAGTAAACATTTAATTAAATCCACCAAGGCTTAAAAATGTGTATTAGAAAAATATACTGGCTTGTATGTCATGTTCTCCTGTAACCTCCGTAACGCTACGCTGACTTCGTGGAGTGAAGATATGGCATTCATCAGCCCGTTCTGGGAAATGCTTTCAAATGTTAAAGTTTCTCACACGATAATTAGCAGCAAGGTGTAAGAGTAAACTAGACTATTTAAATATCTCAGATAATTGTAATTGTCATGAATGAGAGAGATTCATTACTCGAATCTTCACAAAAAATTTATTCCCATTTGAGGGATGACAATTCAAGATAATTCTCTACAGCATTGGATGAGCCATTCGGAATTTTGGGAATGCTGGAATTTGTGGAATCTGCAATATGAATTTGTTTGCTCATAACAATCAAGCACACATCAAATTCGAGTTTTTATTCGATTTTCAAAATTGTTTGTGCCCTTCATCAAAATAATTCGGAGAAGCAATGTAAATGAAAATTTTGTAGAAAGAATCACTTTAGTTGATTCATAATTAATTCCTATCCCCTGCGGATAGTTTTTTTTTTACAAATGATGAGTTTCATGCAGTTGTATTGTGGAAATAATGTACTGGATAGAAACAGACAGGACATTTGGTTGATTAGAAATTTGCAGAGTTGGACAGTGAAAGTGTTTTTATTTTTAGATACGTACATTACGTCAAATTTTCACAAAGACGTAAATGATGTTTGGTAATAAACATATCTCTAATTGGGAAGACTAGTTTCTGACGTTAGAAGACAAAATGATCGGCCAAATCAATATTTGAAAAAATTCCATCGCATGAGACATTTTTTTTTATTATTTTAATGAGTTTTGTTGTTGATGAAGTCATATACAATTAAATAAAGACATATCCCAAAATATTGTTTATACATACAAAAAATCTAGTCTTTTAAAAAATCATACTTTTTTTAAAGAAAGAATACACACTATATTTATCCAAACAAGTAAATGCAAAGCGGGAAATGTTGTTCACGAAATTACAGGATTACAATAATGATAAAATGGTCATGTCAAGAGTAGCAACACTTATGCATAGTAGTATTTGAAATTTATTAATAAAAATGGACATTAAAGTAAACATGATCTACAAAATCAATGAAGACAGGGTCAGCAACGTTATCAAGTAGTAGAAAGTAATAATAAGTAGTATTACGCAGTAGCCAGTAGTACAGTATGCAACTTTTCAACGCACCACGCCTAGAAACAGGTGATCGTAGTATGATTTCGTCCAGGCATCTTCTCATTTCATTGAAATAGCCAATGGAATAAAAAAATGAAATATTGAAGGACGCTTTTTGGAAATAAAAAGCCCCAATTGAAATGTTAACTTTTCGACATGTTAAAAAAATCCAAAATATTCATGCAGTTTCTTCAATCTTTCTAATTTTAATATCAATTATAATACTTCCAAAAAACAAAAATTTTTCTAAAAAATATTTCAAAAATTGAAATAGCATTTTAACCTTGATTTTTACGAAACTGAATGTTGGTTGTTATTTTTCAGTAAAAACAAGAAAATTCAAATTACTTCGACTTTTTTTGGAACCCAATAGTGTTATTATAGTATATGAACTTCATTTCAAACTTGGTAATTTTAATTATTCTTCAATTCCGAAGCATTTATTTTATATTCTTGTATTATGTATTATGATTTAAAATAACTATTTCTATGGTGTTGATTTTTATGATTAGTGAAAACATATATCCAAAAATAGTAGAATACCCATCGATGATAAAATATTTTATCGTTTAAGTAAAATTCGTGGTCATTTGGGCATAAACGGGTTAATGTACAGCAAACTAAATATTTCGTAACTGCATAATCATATACATAGTAATTTATAATTCCACATTTTGCAAAAATATTGCCAGCGAATACAATGCTAGAAATTTACATGTTAGATTTTAGATTTAGATTTATTAGAGCCAACCCTGGGACAAACCCAAAGGGTAACATACATAGTTTTACAAATTACTTAAGACTAAACTACATAATTATCTCTTCATAATACACTATTATACATTAACTATTATACTTTAACTTGCGAATAATTACAATTGTTACTACGATGAAGAAATGACACCGTAGTTGTCATTATATCGTTTGTGTATATATTTATATATACCTCCTCAGTTAGGATTTAAATGCATTTATTGTAGTAATTGACGAAACAGCTGAAGGTAGATTACTCCAGAACTATGATGCAGAGACTAAGAACGAATTTTTTAAAGCTGATGTGCGACAAAAATTTATTATTAGCTGAAATGAAAAGTTATATAAAGATTCCCGACATTGGTAGAAATGAAAACATTTTTTGTACAATTCTTGTACAACATTCTTATTTACCATGTTAAAGGTATAGGGGAAATGGACAGTGTATGAAAAAAATCGGCAAATTTCTACTAGGGAACTATAAGTAGAATTGATTAATACGTAATAATAACATGACTGTAACAAGATTCCGATGTGCATAAAAATTAGGATGTTGAATTTTTTGTGTATTTTTATTCTGCATGCGAATATGAAATTTACTTGTTTGTAGTAATTGTATATAAATAGAAATTATTAACGCTTTTCGTAACACATTTAGCAACATTATTATCATTTAAATAAATAAGCAAAACCAGCAAAATCTTCCGAATTTTTTCCAACAAGTAAACAAAACTTACTCAAAAAAATTAGAAAATATTCTATTTCTAGTAGAAAATATCGCGTTAAAATCGTAAGTTCAAGGTCGTCGAAGATACAGAAGAAATCAGTTTGTATAAAGAAGTATTACAAAATTCCTGGACGTTGCTTAGCATAAATAAGAAATATTATAACAAATTGATTATTTCTCCAAAACAAACGTATCCAGTATTTTTGTAATTAATAGAATTAATTTTCCAAATGCTTATATGATAAAAACAAAGAATGAAAAATATATAGAATAAATATGAGAGAAGTTTCGTATATCCCTTGCTCTACCTATACTACCAGTTTCAACAGATAAAAGAGCGATCTTGGACGTACCGCAGTACCCCAGGTGAAAAAGTTTTATAAAAATTGTATACAGTTGTTATATAAAAAAATGTATAAAATTTATATACAGAAATGGTTCTATAAAATATTTATAAAGCAGTATATTTTTATAAGCATTTTATAAAATGTGATAAAACTAGAATCTACACTGCTTTAAACAAATACCATCTTCTAAAGATATTTCTATAAAAAGAAATTATGGATTAATTAGGAAATAAATCAGCAACAACAATACATATTTGTACAATATGGAGGAAATATAGTTTTCAACAAAATTGAATACAATTTGTATATCAACATACAAATTATGTGTTGTTGTTTCTGAATTTAAACCAAAAAGATCTCCGAAGGAATTGAAAATAGGAAACATCATTTAGTCAACGGGTGCGGAAAGATCCTGGAGGCAGTTTTGCATTTGGCGATGTGCTCTGTAGAAGTATGTAACCTCTGAGACCAGGCGCTGTCTATGAATTAAGAAGTCAGCTGAAATTAATCCATTAAAATGCAACAATACCGAATACTAGTGGATACTGACACCAAACAATTCGTCGATCATTCCTAAAGTTCCATTTCTCCGAAATTCTTGACCCTGAAACACAGCGAACACAAAGAAGAAACAAATATTTATTATAATTTTTAGGTTACATGCAATGCAATGTACCTTCTCTATAGTTTAGAAGTTCAAAAGAAACTGTCAAAAAAAAAACAAAAAAAAACAGGATGTACATAACGTGGTTACCATGGTGGTTACTAGGGTATGTTGAATTTTAAAAACAATGATTTTTTGACAGTTTGTTCTGAACCTCTCTGCATCTTGCATCGCACTGCATGTAACCTAAAAAGTATAATAAATACTTTCTTCTTTGTGCTCGCTGTTTTTCAGGGTCAAGAATTTCCTTAATTTCTCTCAAAGAATTGTTTGTCATTTCGAAGAACTGGAACTTTAGGAATGATCGACGATTTGATGCCATCTTTCAGTGGGTATCATTGTTTGATGTCATTATCCACCAATATTTGGTACTGTTGCATTTTAATAGATTATTTCAGCTGGATTCATAATTCATCGACAGCGCCGGATCTCAAGGTTTGCAGAGCATATCATAATTTTCAATTCATTCGGTGATTTTTCCGATTTGAATTCAGAAACAATAATACATAATTTGTAAAATTTGTATGTTGATATACAAATTGTATCTATAATTTCGGTAAAAAATATACTTCCTCCAAATTATATAAATATGTATTGCTGTTGCTGATTTATTTCCGAATTAATTTATCGTTTCTTTTTATAGAAATATCTTCAGAAGTCGGTATTTGCCAAATGCAGTGTAGACTCTAATTTCATAATATTTTATAAAATGCTTATAAAAATATACTAACTTTATAAATATTTTATAGAACCGTTTCTTTATACAAGTTTTATACAGTTTTTATATAGCATCTTTATAAAAATTTTATACAATTTTTATGAAACTTTTTCACCTGGGACAAGTTGCTCCCACTGTATAGCACCGGTGTATAATGTCTCGCGGTCTCGCTCTCGTCCAGCAGGTATCAGCAAGCTTAGAGTAGCGAATACACCCTAAAAATCGGACTTTATCTATTATACAGCTGCAGTGCGACTGTTTTGCGAGGGTCCGTGAAGCTACTTTGCCAAACTTCGCTCAGTGTGGCATCATCATGAAACAAGTGACGTGGCGTTTTTCAACTACATCACTGAGGGCTTAATGAGAATTAATTTATTAGTTACCATTCCGTGTCAAAAATATCAAGGTTGTGATCCATGTTGCGGAATTCAACGGAAATGAAATGTTTGATAAGTACACTGAGAGAAGTTTGGCAACGTAGCTTCACGGACCCTCGCACAACATTTGAACTTTAGTTATGTGATAGAGGCGGTCCAATTTTTAGGGTGTATACAGGGTGGACCTCGGCTGGCGGGTCATAGGCATCCCATGTTAAAGAAGTAACTAGATCATCAATCTATTAATCCCGTGGTAATTAGGGTTTGCTACAGGATTTTAATTTCTCACAATGCATAACAAAACAGAATTAAGAATTGTAGCAAAGCCGACAAGTTCTAAATACCGCGTGATTAGTCGGCAGATCTAGTTACTTCTTTAACATGGGATGCCTATGACCCGCCAGCCGAGGTCCACCCTGTATATATATATACAGGGTCATCGAAAAGTATCGGACCCCCCTAATATCTTCAGTTAGAATGCACTTAGGAGAAAATGTCCAATAGCAAAGTTGTATGGTTTCAAGCGGGGAGTAAGATGATGACCTTGACTTTGACCTTGACCATGTCCTTCAAGGTCATTTCAAGGTCAATCTTATCTTTTTAAATAGAATCCCCTACATTTTATTGCATATTCTTATAGCTTATCTCGAGAGCTTTCCAAAACACTATAATAAAATATTTTTTTATTAAGTACTTTTTGAGTTATAAAGGTTTGAAGTTAACAATTTGTTAAGTGGTGTGCGAGTCCGACCAGTTAAGGCAAGAGTGGTGTGCGAGTCCGACCAGTTAAGGCAAGAGTGGTGTGCACAAAAGTATTAAGGTTATGATTACTGAAAACTAAATAATATTTTACAAGATATTCTACATTTTGTGTCAAAAAATTGTTTAGGGTATATCTGATATAATCCTAAATTCAAAAACCGGCGGTGCGACAGTGGACGCCACTTGTACTGCGGCACGTCCAAGATCGCTCTTTCATCTATGGAAGCTGGTATAGTATGGGTAGAGCAAGGGTTATACGAAACCTCAGCGTATAGAAGTGAAAAATATTTTAGTAAAATATTTTTTGGATATTTTCAGAATGGCAGCCGTAACGTCAAGATAACTAAATTTATTAAAATTACGATATTTCTTTTGTCATAAAATAAAATAATTTTAAAAAATTGTCGATTTATCGAGAAAGTGACATTTTAAAATTTAAACTAGTGTTGGCGTGGTGCCTCGCTCGCTTCGCTCGCTCAGAAACTTCGACCCAGTGAAGAGTCGGCTGTTCCTTAAGACTCGTTTGTTTACTAACAGCTTTCAATTACATTATAAAATTATATTGATATTTGGGGGTCCAATCATATTTAGGTTGAAGTGGCTTCGATAGATATGTTACGACAATATAGTGTTTCTTATATGTATGAAAATTGAAAATGTGCATTTTCAAAACTTCGACCCCGACAACAGGCCAGCCGAAGTATTAATAAATAAAAGTTGCAAAACACTTACTTCATGCACTTGTGTTGTAATAGACTATTCGATGCATATTGCATGTTTACTGTGTTTTACTAATTACTGTCTGTATCATTATGATCTTGATATATACAGTATATATACATATAATTCGTCAAAGATATCTTGAAAGTGTCGAAAAGATCTCTGACGGATATCTTTTAGATACTATAAGACATCTTTTAGATATGTCGAAATAGTTATTTTCGTATTAAGGGCGTAAAAGAACTTATGTGCCCATAGGTGATCACCGCGCCCGAGGGGCTGGTGAAGACTACCACTGGGGATAGGGGGTCGAAACGTCAAAATTTGATGAAAAACTATAGGGTAATTTTTATGCCCGAAGAGACCAAATTCAATACTTCGTCCAGACTTAGCCTGGGTCGAAATAATTTTCGTATTGAGCTTCGGTAGACCTTCGGATGAGCAGCCCATTCGAAATCGAAAAATCGACAAGGGACATTTGATGTATTTTTGCCTCCCGAAAATGAATATGACAATAGAAATTGGCGCTCGGCTGTATTTTGTCGGCTACATTAAAAAAATAGCCGAAAAAATGCGTTTTTTTTTCAACTTTTTTGCATTTAATTCGAAAAGTAAAAATTGGATAACAAAATATTTCAAAAACAAAAGTTGCAGATCGGAAAATTCTATACAAAAAAGGTTGTATACATTTTTTTCGTAATCGCTAAAGGAAGCTCGTAAAATAGGAATAAATACGACTAGTGATGGGGCCCCCTTCTCCTACACTCACACCCATCCCTACCCATGCATTATTTTTTACATGCGCGCGTACACACATCACACTCGTGAGCCAAAGAAGTACTCGCGTGCTGAAGGGCTTCCTCCCAGACCCCGCCCCCTTTTTTAACTAGCCTAACCTCCAACCTCTAATCATTCAGATCGTAGGTTCGATTATTACCCACACCTGTGTGGTTGGAGGTTAGGCTAGTAGAAAGGAGACGGGTCTGGGGGGCGGAGCCCCCAGCACGAATGCACCCCCTAGTTTCACGCATTGTCTTGGAAATTCACAGTTTACTATATCCTCCTCTTCAATATTTATTGCGTGCGCTGAGGATTTGAAACCCACTAGCGAGAAACTCGGCTAAAGGCATACAAACGTATAACTACTCATGTTTGTTCCTATTTTAAGAGCTTACTTTTGCGATTACCAAAGAAATATATACAACCTTTTTTGTAAAGAATTTTCCGGTCTACGACTTTTGTTTGAAATATTTTTTCATCCGATTTTTACTTTTCGAAATAAGTGCAAAAAACTGAACAAAAAATTTTGTGCATTTTTTGGCTATTTTTTTAATGTAGCGGCCAAAATACAGCCGAGCACCAATTTCTATTATCATATTCGTTTTCGGGAGGCAAAAATACATCAAATGTACCTTGTCGATTTTTCGATTGCCAATAGGCTGCTCATCCAAAGTTTACCTTGAGCTTGTATTTCGAAGTTGGATATGGTATCTTGAAGAAAATGATTTCAGCATTTATTTCGTGTTTGCGTAGCATCTTCATTCGTGATATAATTTTGTAAAACTAGGACTTGGACTTGTGTCTCTCTTGGAAACCGAAGAAATAACGCTAAAAATACACTTTACTTATTCTTATTCTATAATATACTATAACCGCGATTTTGGGTCTGGTTAATAAATAAATGTTTGTAACAAAATAATAGAACAACAAATATATTTACACTTAAAAAGAAATGGAAAAATAAAAGAAACTGAACGAAATGAATAAATTATAATTGCAAACTATCGCAAGTTAAATTAATAAATAAGCAAAAGAAATATAACGCAACGCAACGCATCGCAACGCAATAGGACGCAAAATTGTAGTGTCATGAAATTTGTTGACGTCCATACTTGGGATCAAAAATTACCCCTGAAATTATACCGATATTTGGGGAGTCCAAAAAATATCGTCGTATTAAAAAATATCGTTTCCGTGGTTTCAGTGTCGATGTAGTTATATGTGAATTATTAACATTTTCTGTGAATTGCTCATATATGTAAACATTTGAATAAGTAATAAAAAATCTTGCTACGAGAATGATTTATACATTTTTATTTCAACACAAAAACGTGTTAAAAATTGCACGTTGAGTCATTTAATTATGCTACAAAACAATTTGAAAAACTCATAATATCGTATAAAAGTCGTATAAAAACTTCTTATTCTGGCATGTACTACTGCGCTACAAACAGAGGAAAAAGAACAAACGAACTTCATTTTGAAACAATCAATTTAAGGAAATGTGGAAGCATCAGTTTGTTGAAAATCGCAAAACTAATTCGACTAAATTCGAAAAATAATTAACGATCTCAAGGCTCCGTATTGGTCATACAAGACTAACCCACTCGTATTTAACTAGAAAAGAAACCCCTACAGCATGTGATCTGTGTAACGAAAAGCAATCCTTGAAACATTTATTAACAACATGCAAGAAATACACCACGGAAAGCCAAATCCATAGAATACCAAATAACGTTAAAGACGCCATCCAAACAAAGGCATTATGCAAACGCATCTTACAAGATCTATATGAAATAAAACTATATGACAGAATAAAACCCCAATTGAAGAGGAAGGTGCAGAAGGACCACTACAGAAGACAGAAAACAGAACGAAGTACAATGTGTTCATAGTAAAAACAAAAATGAAATGACATGATAAATAATGTGTGTAATGTACATATTACTTATATGTATACTATGTTAAACGCGGTCGCTAGTAACTGAATGGTTGATGCGACCTAAAATAAGGGAAAAAAAATAAATCGATTGAAATATAGGAAAAGCACTAAAAATTAATATAATTAAGTAATACAAATATTTAGATGAAAGATTTCCAAAACTGAATAATAGTAAATAAAGAAAATGGAAAATATGTCTCCGTAGTAATTAAAAAAAAAACAAATACTAAAATTCATTTTTGACCCTTATTTTTGTTACAGGTAAAACTTAATGATAGGTGATTTATTTATCATCATTATCAAAATTTCCACCACTTTTAAAATTGATTTCACACGCTATATCAAAACATCGATGCATTATTACGTTATAATAATTCTATGCAATTTTAGATAAATATTTTTCTATAATTAAAAAAAATATATTATGTACGTATTTCTTTTCAATTAGAATGATTGGTTTAAACACCTATAAATTAATAAACCGAGAGACTAAAAAATCTGTACCAAAAAAACCGAGAATTGAAAGCCGACAATCAAGAAACCGACACAAAAAATGACTGTCTGCTTGTCGCTATGTTTATTTTTTTATGTATCGGCATTTCGATTGTCGGTTGATTTCTAGGTTTTTCGACACGCAACCAATAAAATTAAACAGATAGGGGATAAAATAGAATGTATGAATGCAATATATGAAGTGTAATAAATCTTTAGTTTTTTTAAAATATTTTATAACAAATATGAGGTAATTTTAAAAATGGGAGTTTGGTTTTCCTGAAAGGATACACTACTATTTATAGAATTATAATGCAGATATTAAGAAGGTTTTAGTGAGTAAATTAGATGAAATTTTTGGATCAGTTTTTCTTGTAATAAAGTTGAAATAAGCAAGCTGTAAAATTTAAACTAATTTGTTCATTAAATGCATTTTCAATATCATATTTATACCGGAAATAGTTACTTATAAGTTGTACGAATCCTGGTTAAATCAATATACTGTAGATTATTTTGTTTCGTTCAAAACATAAAAATATATGAATTTTTTATTCCAAAAATGCTTATTTTTTTTCATTTTGAACAGTACCAAACCAATTTTATTTGAATAAAGCAATGGGTTTATATTTTTTTAATTGAAAATGAGATATTTTTACAGTATTTTTCAAAATTAAATTCTTGCAAGTTTTCGAACCTTCGAAAGTCCTCCGGGGTATAAATTACTCCATTTTTAGATGATAACATTTTTGAATGCGTGAAGGATTAGGGTTCAAATAGAGAAATGTACTGATTAATGGTCATAGATCAATGAATTTTATTCCCTATAAAATTCCAAATATTTCAAAAACTGATTTCGCATTTTAAATAAACATATGGTAACGCTATGCCAAACTAATGGTTCTGCGCATAATAATTCTGAATATTTAAAATAAAATATGAAATCTGATTTTCCTGTTATACCTTTTTAATAAAATCAATCAATTTTCTGATTGTTGATAGCACAACAATTAAAATTTCCTAACAATTCATAATCTCAAAAAATTCCTTATTGCATTTTTATTAAATATGCAATACCCAAAAATGTTAACTAAAAAATTTCTCGTCTAAAAAATTAATGTCGTAGAATAAAATAATGAATAAATATCAAAAGCTCTAATAAATATGTCAGGGTAACTTTCATATGAAAATAAGAATTCTCCAATTGATCGACAACCCTTAGAACCTTCATTCCAAAATAAGAAGTAAGAAAGTAATTTTTTGTTTTTTATTTAATTTCCGTCATTATTTCTAACATGTTTACACCCGCATAAGTTATGTTCTCCTGTATCCTCCGCAACGGTCTGCTGACTCTGTGAAGTGGTGATAAAGCCGTGAATCACCTGCGTCGTTGAACCGCTTTCATACGTCGATGTTATTCTTTAAATATTTTTTATGCACCGCACGTGTGTACGTCCGTGGTACGTCTTTTTACGTCACATAAAAAGACAAGGGGCGTACGAATTGAATTCATAACTCTGCTACAGATACGTCTTTCACATGGCAATGTCTTTGTTTCCCTCGGAGGTTCAGGTCGCCTTTGTTAATTCGAGACACGTATGACCTCAAAATTTGAATTAGAAAAATACACACTCGTTCACGTCATGTTCTCCTGTGCCTCCGTAACGCTTCGTTGACTTCGCTGAGAGTCGCTATATAGCTCTCAATCAGCCGTTTCTAAGAAATGCTTTCATCACAGATGCTGGGGTTACCTAATATGGAGACGATTACTCTCGACGGTTCGCTGAGAGAAAATCAAGATACACTTAAGTTCAGAGAGATATTTTCTCTCTGCTAATACTGAACTTTCACTTGCCACTTGAAATTGTTCGATTAATTATTGAAATCGATGAAAAAGTCGATTAGAAAAGTAAACGTTCTTTTTCCAAAAAAATATACGATAAAAGATTGTTAAAAATAATGTTTTATGTTTTCATATAAATATTTCTATTGGGCTTTGTGAATATCCGTATATTTTTCCATGATAGAGGAAGTAGCGACAAACGCCGCGGGGGCTACACCACTTGACTAGATGATTTCAGGACCGCTGGAACCCTCGTGATCAGCATGTGTTATTTTCTCATTTTTAATAATAGTTTGAACCCATTATATAAACATATGTAAAGAATTAAATATAATTGGAACATTGTACGGAATTGGGGAGGGCACAAATTACATTTACTTTTTCAAACGGTTGCTATAAGTATGAAAATTTTATTAAATTCCAAAAATATATACAAAACTTTTAAATAGAAAGTATTCGTAATCGATTTTCTATAAAGTGGATGATGAAAAGAAAAATTCGAATTTTTATAAGAAAATTTTATCAAAAGAGTAACAATTGGAAAGTTTTTTCAAGGATCGCTAGAAGGCGTTTTAACCTTTGCAGTCGGAGAGACTATTATATTTTCATAAATTTTAGAGTCTTCTATCTTTCACTCTATATTTGAGTTCCAAAACAATCCTTTATTTTTTCTAAACTTAGATAGTTTACAATTAAATAAAAAGAGATGGGCCCTTTCCACCTACACGCCCCTCCCAAAGGCCCCTATAACTGACGAAGTGGTCCTTTTCTCCCCTCTACGAGCGCATGCCTCAAATCACGTGACAATAAAATGGGCAACACGTGGTCCATTTCGAGACGGAGCAGGTCTTAGTGCCGGCCAATTCGAGGACTAATACTGTATAAACAAATCCACAACCAACATTTTTCTGGTCTTATTTAATTGCAGCGATATTTGTAACAACAAATTGTACCTTTAAAGTCGTTCGCTAAAGGAATCGGGTGAATGAGAGTTTGATATAACATTCTTAAAATTTAAAGTCACGAATTCAAAATGGCAGGTGAATAGTCGAAAGTTATAAATAATCCTCATAAATATCTACTCGCAGGGAGAAATCAAATTGTCAGATTTTCAAAATTTAAAATGACGAATCCAATATGCCGGCTGAACAGGTGGAAATGTCATAAAGGTTAGAAAATCCTCATAAATATATCTCCTGTTTAGGATTTTTTGGGACGTTGAAAATGGATTTGGTACCAGATTTTGAAGATTCAAAATGGTAGAAAATACAATACTAAAAATCAGAAGAGTATTTACTCATTTTGCGATAATATGCAGTTTTGTATAGGTTATTTAACTTTTTTTCTTTTTGCCCTCTTTTTAATATGCACAATGGCAAGACCATTTTTTGTCTCTAATAGCATTATCATGTTATTTATATTTGGACAATCCTGAATATGATCATACAAAATCAGTTTTCAAAATCCAAAATGGTGGATCCATTCTCGAGAACGGGACAATGTGAAATAATTTGTTATACGTGGAACAAAAATTCCCTATTTTCGACAAAATTTGACATTCCGGAGCCATTTGAAAATCTAAATCCATAAAAAATAAAATGTATGAATGTAGATTTAAAAAAGAAAACATTCGGGAACACATTTATAATAAGATAAAAAGTGGTCAAAAACTGATATTACAGTGAACATTGCATTCTAAAAAAAGGAATCTCAAAAAGGATTTTTTTTTGTATTTAAAAAAAATGTGTTAAACGTCATTTATTAAAAATTTTACCAGCGTCATTTGAAAACTAAATCTTAAAACTAGTCGGATATGGATACGTATGTTGAACAAAAAATTTGTATAAATAGGACAAGCCTAAAATCCATATGCAAACTGGGCACGTTTGGGCATTTATGCGTTAAAGTTAAAAATTAACTACACTAACGGTTGCCTACGATAAAGAAGTTCAGATCAACACAGCAATTACATGATGCAGATGGGGTCAAATTTTTATGCCATTCGATGAGTAAAATGCTATTTTACACACTTTTGACATTTTTCGGTCGCATTTTACGCACTCAAGTGACATCAAATATCGTATGAAACGTGTGCGTAAATGTTTATTCTGCGAATGTGATTACGACCATCGCCTTCTGCTCGGGCCGCAACCCTTCACATTCGTAGAATGAACTTTTACGCACTAGTTTCATAATATACTATTATATCTTCCAGGCACTTCTCCGCTTCATTCCATCTTGAATTATACCGTTGAGGATTTTCCAAACCGGACAAATGCCATTGTTTACATTGTTTCGTTATGAAGAAGCGTTCGCTTTCGAGTTCAGCTTTTTTCATAAATACATAGCCTACAACTGCTGTAGGTCTCATAACTATTTCATCGAGATCTTTTTTTAAATAAAGAGTCAAAAAAATTGAAAAACCAATAATTGTATCCAGTATGATATACAAAAATATAAAAGAGTATCAAAATTTGTGACCTGATCGACCACAAAAAGAAACAATCCCATCTTGATCTTAATCCAACAAATCTACTTGGTTTTATTGTGGAAAAGTCGCGGAAAGGAGTCGAGAAAGACGCAGGAGGTACCTCGTCGTACCCCCATACTGACCCCGCGTTCCGTTATTGCAGAGTGGCAATTGCAGTACTGCAAGTCGAGTTCAAGAAAGGATAAACAATCTCGAAATTGCCGATCGACACTAACGGAAAATATCTGGGAATAATTTCCCCATTGTTCTATTGACTTTCTCTCAAGTTGGTTGGCGCCCCTTCGCCACCTTAGGTTCCCACAGATGTGCCTAGCCTCGGCAGTGCCTAATTAGCGTTTCCACGATTTGAACGTGCACGATTCCCAACCGCGTCAGTCCGATCAGAAGTGCATTCCAGCGAGTTAGCAAGGCTTATCGCCACGACCCGGGGACCTCTTGCCTCGTGTGCCTCGCGAGCCCCATTCAGTTCAGATTCAGTCGCCGAAGCAAAATAATCCATATACGTTCATGTTGCTTCGAGTCGTGCGAAGAAACATTTTTTCAAATTTTGGACATCAGTCGATGTTGAAACAAAAATTTTGAAAATTCATATCAAGAATACAGAAATGGCTAATTATAAATCATCATAACATATAAGTTATACAGTAAATAACATCTTAAAATTGAAGTCAACTGGTGTGCAGCAGATTCAATATTTTATATAAAAAAAGTGTGATTAAACAAAAAGAATTCTACCCAAGAGCAACCAAACCACGTCTTTTTCCGGCTGGAATTGTTAAAATCCTTTCAGTGTTGTCTTTAGTTTTAATTTTCTTTAATTTTAGAGTCAGATTTTTTCTCCCTGGGACTCAAAAAGTCGGGGGACATGTTCACATTCATTATCTCAGCTTTTCAGAGTGAGAATGTTGTGTGGTAGTACCAAAAGCTGTCAGTGAAATTAATAGGGTAGTTTTATTGGATTTTTTAATTTTATTTTAATGTTTCCACTTTTAAAAAATATGTATTTTTCCCAATTTAACTACGGCTTTTCGACTGTTGGCTTTTTAATTGTCGTTTTTTTGATTTATCCGTTTTTCGACCCGCATCCATTGGGTTCACTGTGACATATTTGGTGGTCATTCACACAACGATCGAATTTTTCGTGATTGCAGCTCGAAATTTCGATATAGTTTTTTGTGTATGTGAAATAAGGAAAGTGTAATCCTATTCGTAAACGTTTGTCCGCCGCAAAAGGTACACGGTATTTAATGGATATTTATGTGTCACCAAACTGAACTTTTAACAATTACATTATGTTTATCCTTTGTTTGCCCAAAATGGGAAAAGCAGGTACGCAATTTCAGTATCTCGAATAAAATTTGGTTGTTTTCTCCAAGATGCCTTTCTTACAACGTTGAAGTGCGCTTGATTCCGTGATTTTTAAGCTCTTTTTTAAAAGTTTTCCTGGAACTGGTTATCATCATTGAAATTTAAGGCTTATCGCTGAGAGCGGAGGACAAAAAAGGGTCAATAAAACTATAAATAAGTGCCCCGTTTATTTGAAAACAAAAATTTACCACTTTTATTGCACAAACAATATCTCGATTGCTGAACATAAACAATATTACAGTAATTTTTCAGAAGCAAGAGCTGATTCAAAGTGGCCTCGTAACGAAACAAATGTATTAAAAATGATTTACTTTTTATATATGCATTTCATTGATTACGACCCGTTTCAGTGGAGAAGATCTTGAATAATTTAAAAACCGACCAAAAGATCAAAGCACTTTTATTTTAATTTTGTAATTTTGTATATAAATGTGTGTATAAACAATCGTGTTTTGAAGTTTTCTCGTATGGAATTGATAGATAATATTTGAAAGTATTAGGAAGGCATCTCTGAAAAATTTTTTTTTAATTTTGGACAAAAAAGGGTTAATACAGTGTAATAAAAAGTTCAAATGTTTATTGGATCAAAAAAAAAAACAAATTTCATCATTCGTGTGTACAAGAAAACAAAATCAGATCATATTTAACAGATGATTGAGGTCTTTAACATAATCTTTATAGTACAGATGATAGACTGGAAACATTACAACTAGATATACTTTTCCAGCATTTGAGTCTGTCAAACTACCAGATTTTTTAAGAGATTTGCATTATTCAAATGTAATTTATGTCGCACATTAATTTATTAAGATTTGTGCATTGTTTTCTCATTATAGTATATTATGAAACTAGTGCGTAAAAGTTCATTCTACGAATGTGAAGGGTTGCGGCCCGAGTCGAAATCACATTCGTAGAATAAACATTTACGCACATGTTTCATACGATATATGTCACTTGAGTGCGTAAAATGCGACCGAAAAATGTCAAAAGTGTGTAAAATAGCATTTTACGCATCGAATGGCATAAATGTATATTAATCACGTCGCCTGAAATATATTAAAAGAAAATTTTATCAATGTGAGTTGAAACTCCATGAAACAACATTTTTTAGTACACATAGGGAAATGCAATGAAAAGATTTGGTTCCGAGGTACAAAATGCAAAATCGTTGAACATCTAATAATATGTTTCAAATATTAAGTCTGACTCTTTTTATCTATCCATTTAAAGAAAGTTTCTTACCGTGGAATATTCCAATGTAAAGGTATACAAATAAGTGAATTTACCCTCACTCAAATTTGGAGAGTAAGAAACTGTTTTGTTTTTTATTGATCAGTTTATATTTAGTGTTACCGTCGAGTTTGAGAAGTGATCTACTTTACATTACAAAAAATGTCCAAAAATTGAGAAATATTAAAAATATGAGATTCGAGTAATACTGATGACAAAAATTATATTATATAATTTTATTGCAAAATACAAGTCGTTGTATGGAAAACTTCCTTACATTTATTCAACAAATTAAGAATGATGGATCGTACCCTCTGGTATTTACCGAATCTTCTTCCAAATTTCCCGTTATTTTTTCCAAATTTTTCTAAATAGTGATTGTTTGAGGACAGGAAATGGGGGAGGGGGGGGCCCCCCCGATACGAAATATTGAATGCTAAAAAGTAAATAATATAATAAGACAAAACTAATCAAAGCGAAGCTTTTCCGCCATAAAAAAATTTACTGGCAATCAATTCGGATAAATGAAAAATATTGCGTTATGCAGAAGGAAATTTATTTCTATGCTACCCAATAATATTGTTTACAAATATCTATTCAAAAGTAAGAAAACCATATTGTCTAATATTTTGTAAATAATACTGAAATTAATATAATATTTGTGTTTCCGGTCTTTTCCGCAGTAATAACGACAAAATAATTCGGCGTACTGTGAAATATTCATAACAATGTGTAATAACTTTAGATCTATATATGACTATAATTAGTGGAGATAAACTTATTTAGATTTTATTAAACACAGCATTAGTTAACATTTATATTTACGCCTGTCTTTGTTGGTGAAGTGTTTGCAACAGCGTCATCATTGTTGTCCGTTTTCAATTTTTTTGTATTTGGTGTGGCATCGGATCGTTGTTCAATCGAATCTGTAATCTGTATCGACATTTTTCTTATTTTATAATTAATAGAGTTCTCTATGTAACTATCCGCTAATTGCGTGGATTTCCAATCTCCATGGCGCTTAAGAGTGGTAATGGATGCTCCAGCATCCGAAAGATATGTTGCAGAGGTTCACCTGCAGCTATAAACCGTATAATGATGCGGCTCTGGTAGCTTTAACTATTTTGCAATTTTTTGTGGCATGCCTCCTATTTTATTTATACCCATGACTTGCTTGGTACGTTTGTTATTTTGGTAATTAATGAAGAACGTGTTTGTTGTTATGTTTGGCGGTCTTAATTTTCCACGATCTTGTAATATTTTCCTTCCAGAGTAAACGTCCTTGAAATATCAGTTTTGGTTTCCGGTATTGTTATGATGAGAATAGTACATTATTATACATGTGCGGAAGATTAGTCATTCCCGCACGAGCCGAAGGCGAGTGCTTTAAATCTTGCAGAAATGTGGGAATTACTAATCCGGATGCGTATCATATACTATTTTTTCAAACATTGTGTGGAAAGTTTGTGTATGACCGATTGAATAATTAATGAAATAATTTTTTTGAGAGTATCAAGTATTTGAGGGAGTATTTGAGGGAGTATTTGAGGGAGAGTATCAAGTAGTGTTCGCAGAGGGAGGGAATGGAGGGGCGGGCAGGGAGCGGTGGGGTCTGGGGCGTGGGTGGGGGCGGGGGGGGGGGGCGAAGCCTCAAAAACTTAATTTTAGTTAACTAAAATTATTAACTGACATGAAATGAAATGAAAGCGAATGCAATAAATTAAACCAGTTCGTTACGGCGATAAAATCGCTAATCCACGGTGCTTTTTTTTGGCATTATCAATTCTTTGAAGAAAGTAGTTTAGAGGCGGAAAAAAGGGAATTATATTGAAATAATTAGCAACATTATTAAATATTAATTTTAATGACAGGATTTATATAAACCTTTGGAAAAAAGAACATGAGCTTCTTAAGTACGAATACATCTTAAGAACGTACTTTTCTTGATTTCTAGAACACTGTAAAGCTCACGACAAAAACTTATAAACTGACGCAAGCCGCGGTCAAAAGAAGTTTGAAGAGAAATTTGAACATTTAACTATATTTGTTTACAAATGTTGTGTATATTTACTGTGTGAAAATCAGTGATAGTGTCCCCACTCTTTTATTTTATTATTCCACTTACTTCAACATCCGAAATTACACATTATCGCCAATGGTCATTATATATATATATATATATTTTTAAAGTTCATTAAATACATTAATAACATTTTTTATTAAATGCTAATTTCATTAAACAAATGATTAGAATTACTTTGATTTCTTTCAAAAAAAAATTTTCTTTCAAATTATTGTATTTGCATTCCGTTTCGTCCCGAAACAACAAAATTTGTCGACGGTTTTCATCCTCCGTAATTTTGTGCATATCTTTGAGATATTGTTATGAAATGAAGGTATTCTGCAGTCTCTCGATTTGTCTGTTCGAATCTGAAGTCCGTTTTTCGATATCACTTTCCATTTTTTAAATATTGCTACTTAAACGAAAGAAAATGAGGAAAAAAGCGAAATCTTTTTCAGTGAACTGCAATTTTTATTGGGAAGGACTCCCGGGATGGTGTCAGGCCTGAGAATCCTGTGGCATAATGAGTTTTACTAAAAGTTAGTCGATATTAAGATTTAAATTACAAAATGGCGATATTGATAGATTAAGAATAGCCGTTGTTCAACTATTTACTTCATCATATAACACTAATGCAGTTTATAATTGTTACGTATCCGGAAACTTGTTGACCGTGTTGCAACGGCTATTACTTCGACCCAGACCATAGGTCTGGCAAAGTATTGAATTTGGTCAGTTCCCGCCCAAAAATTACCCTGTAGTTTTTCATCAAATGTCGACGTTTCAGGCCCTAAGGAACCCAAAACAACAATAAAAAAATTGGTGTCCGTTAGGTTGTACGTCCGTCCGTCCGTGGGCAAAATTTTGTATACGCGATATCTCGCGAATGGAATGACGAATTTAAAAATTACAAACGGATTTGGGTTTCCCTTGGCCAAATTTAGATCTGATTAGTTTTTGGAGGCAATGCATACTAGATTATGGGGAGGTTTAACGAAAAAACGCTCAAAAAACACGTTTTTTCCATTTTTTAACAAAAAATACAAATCGTAAAAAAAAATGTTTCCAACAAAAAATATAGAACATCGAATTCTGTACAAAAAAGGTTAGATTCAGTTCTTCGTAAAATCAACGATAATGCCGTAAAAAGCAAATTAACATGAAATTAACATAAATTGTACATACACATATACAAAGCATATGTATGTATATTATATATATTACATGAAAAACAGAGACACAGAGGAAGCAGGGGAGTGAGGCGGGTATCAGGGCGAAGGGGGGGGGGGAATAGCAAAATATTCACTGTGGTGTCGGGTAGCAATGAGGAGGTGGTAGTGGGGAGGGGGGTTCGGGGCTTCGCAGGAAGCGGGGAGCGTGGCGGGTATGCCCCCCCCCCCCGA